>JAUPFR010000045.1:0-600000 GCA_036925125.1 Oreortyx pictus | reverse complement strand
ACGATGGTCCCGTGAAAAGTTTTAGTGGAAAACATATAGAAACGGTGTAATGGCACAGGAATCATGGTCTGGATACAGATTCCACCGGTTCTAGCCTGTACTTTGCTAAACTCAGAAAAAGCTTACGATTCTGGTGTAAGAATCAGAAAGGCGAGAATGGACCAAAAGAAAACGCGTATAAACTCTATTTGACTAAGTAAAGAAAATGGACATCAAGAAGAGTCAGAGAAACAGAATGAAAACGTGAACGCAGATGAACGAACGATGCAGACATACATTGCATTCGGTAGCAGAGCAGTACGAGAATAGAAACTTTCCCGTACACTAACTTCGGTGTCCAGCACAACAACTTTGACAACGTCAGAAACGAAGTCTCTATCACGTGTAAAAGCTGCTTTGGTAGTATAGGGCTTCTACAGGCTAATTGGAGAAAGCGCTATTCAGTGCACGGCATCCGGCTGAATCGCGTCTTTCTTAACGGCAAAAACTGCAGAAGACGCGATTGTTGCGATTGTATTGGAATCCGCGGATAACGCGTTAAGAGCACGTAGCTCGCTGCCGGTTTTGCTCAGTATCGCAAAGAGCGCTTTTACGATGTTCCCGTGAAAAGTTTTAGTGGAAAACATATAGAAACGGTGTAATGGCACAGTAATCATGGTCTGGATACAGATTCCACCTGTTCAAGCCTGTACTTTGCTAAACTCAGAAAAAGCTTACGATTCTGGTGTAAGAATCAGAAAGGCAAGAATGGACCAAAAGAAAACGTGTATAGACAGTATTTGACGAAGTATAGAAAATGGACATCAAGAAGAGTCAGAGAAACAGAATGAAAACGTGAACGCAGATGAACGAACGATGCAGACATCCATTGAATTCGGTAGCAGAGCAGAAAGAGAACAGAAACTTTCCCCTACACAATCTTAAGGAACAAGCACAACAACTTTGACAGTGCCAGAAACGAAGTCTCTATCAGGTGTAAACGCTGCTTTGGAAGTATAGGGCTTCTACAGGGTAATTGGAGAAACCGCTATTCAGTGCACGGCATCCGGCTGAATCGCGTCTTTCTTAACGGCAAAAACTGCAGAAGACGCGATTGTTGCGATTGTATTGGAATCCGCGGTTAACGCGTTAAGAGCCCATAGCTCGCTGCCGGTTTTGCTCAGTATCGCAAAGAGCGCTTTTACGATGGTCCCGTGAAAAGTTTTAGTGGGGAACATATAGAAACTGTGTAATGGCACACGAATCTGGATTGGAGACAAATTCCACCGGTTCTAGCCTGTACTTTGCTAAACTCAGAAAAAGCTTACGATTCGGGTGTAAGAATCAGAAAGGCGAGAATGGACCAAAAGAAACCGCGTATAAACTCTATTTGACGAAGTATAGAAAATGGACATCAAGAAGAGTCAGAGAAACAGAATGAAAACGTGAACGCAGATGAACGAACGATGCAGACATCCATTGCATTCGGTAGCAGAGCAGTACGAGAACAGAAACTTTCCCCTACACTATCTTAAGGAACAAGCACAACAACTTTGACAACGCCAGAAAGGAAGTCTCTATCAGGTGTAAACGCTGCTTTGGAAGTATAGGGCTTCTACAGGCTAATTGGAGAAACCGCTATTCAAGTGCACGGCATCCGGCTTAATTGCGTCTTTCTTTACGGCAAAAACTGCAGAAGACGCGATTGTTGCGATTGTATTGGAATCCGCGGTTAACGCGTTAAGAGCCCATAGCTCGCTGCCGGTTTTGCTCAGTATCGCAAAGAGCGCTTTTACGATGGTCCCGTGAAAAGTTTTAGTGGGGAACATATAGAAACGGTGTATTGACACAGGAATCAGGGATTGGAGACAAATTCCACCGGTTCTAGCCTGTACTTTGCTAAACTCAGAAAAAGCTTACGATTCTGGTGTAAGAATCAGAAAGGCGAGAATGGACCAAAAGAAACCGCGTATAAACTCTATTTGACTAAGTAAAGAAAATGGACATCAAGAAGAGTCAGAGAAACAGAATGAAAACGTGAACGCAGATGAACGAACGATGCAGACATCCATTGCATTCGGTAGCAGAGCAGTACGAGAATAGAAACTTTCCCGTACACTAACTTCGGTGTCCAGCACAACAACTTTGACAACGTCAGAAACGAAGTCTCTATCACGTGTAAAAGCTGCTTTGGAAGTATAGGGCTTCTACAGGCTAATTGGAGAAACCGCTATTCAGTGCACGGCATCCGGCTGAATCGCGTCTTTCTTAACGGCAAAAACTGCAGAAGACGCGATTGTTGCGATTGTATTGGAATCCGCGGATAACGCGTTAAGAGCACGTAGCTCGCTGCCGGTTTTGCTCAGTATCGCAAAGAGCGCTTTTACGATGTTCCCGTGAAAAGTTTTAGTGGAAAACATATAGAAACGGTGTAATGGCACAGTAATCATGGTCTGGATACAGATTCCACCTGTTCAAGCCTGTACTTTGCTAAACTCAGAAAAAGCTTACGATTCTGGTGTAAGAATCAGAAAGGCAAGAATGGACCAAAAGAAAACGTGTATAGACAGTATTTGACGAAGTATAGAAAATGGACATCAAGAAGAGTCAGAGAAACAGAATGAAAACGTGAACGCAGATGAACGAACGATGCAGACATCCATTGAATTCGGTAGCAGAGCAGAAAGAGAACAGAAACTTTCCCCTACACAATCTTAAGGAACAAGCACAACAACTTTGACAGTGCCAGAAACGAAGTCTCTATCAGGTGTAAACGCTGCTTTGGAAGTATAGGGCTTCTACAGGGTAATTGGAGAAACCGCTATTCAGTGCACGGCATCCGGCTGAATCGCGTCTTTCTTAACGGCAAAAACTGCAGAAGACGCGATTGTTGCGATTGTATTGGAATCCGCGGTTAACGCGTTAAGAGCCCATAGCTCGCTGCCGGTTTTGCTCAGTATCGCAAAGAGCGCTTTTACGATGGTCCCGTGAAAAGTTTTAGTGGGGAACATATAGAAACTGTGTAATGGCACACGAATCTGGATTGGAGACAAATTCCACCGGTTCTAGCCTGTACTTTGCTAAACTCAGAAAAAGCTTACGATTCGGGTGTAAGAATCAGAAAGGCGAGAATGGACCAAAAGAAACCGCGTATAAACTCTATTTGACGAAGTATAGAAAATGGACATCAAGAAGAGTCAGAGAAACAGAATGAAAACGTGAACGCAGATGAACGAACGATGCAGACATCCATTGCATTCGGTAGCAGAGCAGTACGAGAACAGAAACTTTCCCCTACACTATCTTAAGGAACAAGCACAACAACTTTGACAACGCCAGAAAGGAAGTCTCTATCAGGTGTAAACGCTGCTTTGGAAGTATAGGGCTTCTACAGGCTAATTGGAGAAACCGCTATTCAAGTGCACGGCATCCGGCTTAATTGCGTCTTTCTTTACGGCAAAAACTGCAGAAGACGCGATTGTTGCGATTGTATTGGAATCCGCGGTTAACGCGTTAAGAGCCCATAGCTCGCTGCCGGTTTTGCTCAGTATCGCAAAGAGCGCTTTTACGATGGTCCCGTGAAAAGTTTTAGTGGGGAACATATAGAAACGGTGTATTGACACAGGAATCAGGGATTGGAGACAAATTCCACCGGTTCTAGCCTGTACTTTGCTAAACTCAGAAAAAGCTTACGATTCTGGTGTAAGAATCAGAAAGGCGAGAATGGACCAAAAGAAACCGCGTATAAACTCTATTTGACTAAGTAAAGAAAATGGACATCAAGAAGAGTCAGAGAAACAGAATGAAAACGTGAACGCAGATGAACGAACGATGCAGACATCCATTGCATTCGGTAGCAGAGCAGTACGAGAATAGAAACTTTCCCGTACACTAACTTCGGTGTCCAGCACAACAACTTTGACAACGTCAGAAACGAAGTCTCTATCACGTGTAAAAGCTGCTTTGGAAGTATAGGGCTTCTACAGGCTAATTGGAGAAACCGCTATTCAGTGCACGGCATCCGGCTGAATCGCGTCTTTCTTAACGGCAAAAACTGCAGAAGACGCGATTGTTGCGATTGTATTGGAATCCGCGGATAACGCGTTAAGAGCACGTAGCTCGCTGCCGGTTTTGCTCAGTATCGCAAAGAGCGCTTTTACGATGTTCCCGTGAAAAGTTTTAGTGGAAAACATATAGAAACGGTGTAATGGCACAGTAATCATGGTCTGGATACAGATTCCACCTGTTCAAGCCTGTACTTTGCTAAACTCAGAAAAAGCTTACGATTCTGGTGTAAGAATCAGAAAGGCAAGAATGGACCAAAAGAAAACGTGTATAGACAGTATTTGACGAAGTATAGAAAATGGACATCAAGAAGAGTCAGAGAAACAGAATGAAAACGTGAACGCAGATGAACGAACGATGCAGACATCCATTGAATTCGGTAGCAGAGCAGAAAGAGAACAGAAACTTTCCCCTACACAATCTTAAGGAACAAGCACAACAACTTTGACAGTGCCAGAAACGAAGTCTCTATCAGGTGTAAACGCTGCTTTGGAAGTATAGGGCTTCTACAGGCTAATTGGAGAAAGCGCTATTCAGTGCACGGCATCCGGCTGAATCGCGTCTTTCTTAACGGCAAAAACTGCAGAAGACGCGATTGTTGCGATTGTATTGGAATCCGCGGTTAACGCGTTAAGAGCCCATAGCTCGCTGCCGGTTTTGCTCAGTATCGCAAAGAGCGCTTTTACGATGGTCCCGTGAAAAGTTTTAGTGGAAAACATATAGAAACGGTGTAATGTCACAGGAATCATGGTCTGGATACAGATTCCACCGGTTCTAGCCTGTACTTTGCTAAACTCAGAAAAAGCTTACGATTCTGGTGTAAGAACCAGAAACGCGAGAATGGACCAAAAGAAAACGCGTATAAACCCTATTTGACTAAGTAAAGAAAATGGGCATCAAGAAGAGTCAGAGAAACAGAATGAAAACGTGAACGCAGATGAACGAACGATGCAGACATCCATTGCATTCGGTAGCAGAGCAGAAAGAGAACAGAAACTTTCCCCTACACAATCTTAAGGAACAAGCACAACAACTTTGACAGTGCCAGAAACGAAGTCTCTATCAGGTGTAAACGCTGCTTTGGAAGTATAGGGCTTCTACAGGCTAATTGGAGAAACCGCTATTCAGTGCACGGCATCCGGCTGAATCGCGTATTTCTTAACGGCAAAAACTGCAGAAGACGCGATTGTTGCGATTGTATTGGAATCCGCGGTTAACGCGTTAAGAGCCCATAGCTCGCTGCCGGTTTTGCTCAGTATCGCAAAGAGCGCTTTTACGATGGTCCCGTGAAGTTTTAGTGGGGAACATATAGAAACGGTGTAATGTCACAGGAATCAGGGATTGGAGACAAATTCCACCGGTTCTAGCCTGTACTTTGCTAAACTCAGAAAAAGCTTACGATTCTGGTGTAAGAATCAGAAAGGCGAGAATGGACCAAAAGAAACCGCGTATAAACTCTATTTGACTAAGTAAAGAAAATGGACATCAAGAAGAGTCAGAGAAACAGAATGAAAACGTGAACGCAGATGAACGAACGATGCAGACATACATTGCATTCGGTAGCAGAGCAGAAAGAGAACAGAAACTTTCCCCTACACTAAATTCGGGGACCAGCACAACTACTTTGACAGCGCCAGAAACGAAGTCTCTATGAAGTGTAAAAGCTGCTTTGGAAGTATAGGGCTTCTACAGGGTAATTGGAGAAACCGCTATTCAGTGCACGGCATCCGGCTGAATCGCGTCTTTCTTAACGGCAAAAACTGCAGAAGACGCGATTGTTGCGATTGTATTGGAATCCGCGGTTAACGCGTTAAGAGCCCATAGCTCGCTGCCGGTTTTGCTCAGTATCGCTAAGAGCACTCTCCGTACAATTTGTCTTTGACGTAGGCCACGAGTCCGTAGTGCGCTGTGATGCTGATCAGGTGCTCTAAACCATTGGAACTTTTTAATCTTTTTCTTAGAGAACGCATCAGAAATGTTGTGGAGTGAATTTGCTGCAACTTGGGATAACTGTAGATAACTACAGATTGTGGCAGATATCTGCTGGGAATCTGATCTGACATCCACACTCTATGGCATTTTATTGCCTTCTCCTATACACAAAGACGTGCAACTTGTGCAAACTTTACTCGGCAGTGCTTAACTCAGTGCGGTGTCAGTGCCGCGGCAGCTTGGATCGGTGCTGCCCCTTCCTCCTGGGGCTGTGACTTTGGGTCAGAGGCTGTCAATGGATTGATTCAACTGTGGGTGTGAAAGATTCCACCC
The DNA here is from genome assembly GCA_036925125.1 of Oreortyx pictus. Taxonomy (NCBI): domain Eukaryota; kingdom Metazoa; phylum Chordata; class Aves; order Galliformes; family Odontophoridae; genus Oreortyx; species Oreortyx pictus. Next base: position 593,691 of record JAUPFR010000045.1, on the reverse strand, counting down.
AGAGCTGGCCATCAGACTTCACTGAGTAAATGAATGGAAACTGAACGTGGAACTGTGCACTTCTTTGCTGCTGGTGCTCTTTGGTACGGAGAGCTGGAGCTCTATAGTACCGTGCGACTGTATGGAGAAAACTCCAAGGAAAAGAGATGAGTGTGGCAGGTGGTGTGGGACCTGCTGGGCTGCGGGCTGCCGTGGGCTTTGCCCTGACTGCTGCTGTGGTTGTCAGAGCCCTGAGGCCCTGTGCAACACCGGTCATGTCTCACCTGCTGCTCCTGTGCATCAAACATGAGTACCTTCCTTATGGCTCTAAGCCTTGTTCCAAAAACCCCAAACAAAGCAGCAGGGTCAAAGACCGCATGGTTACCTGCTGTGGGTCTGACACTGCACCTTCCTGTTCGTGGCAGGAGAACGGGCATTGTGAGCTCTGGAGTATTGCAGCCCTGAGTTCATGTCAGTAATCCCTGATCAGTTGTGCACCTGATTCTTTTGAGCTCATTCTGCTTGAAACATGTGCACGTGAACCTTTCATATTGAAAAGATGCATGGCCTGAAACTGAAAATTCTTCAGTGTTTCAGTATACAACAAAACACGAGTTTTGAAGGTTTCCGGGTAGTGAAATGAGTAGCGAAATAGAAGTGCTTACTTCTGTTGTGTGCAGAGACACCAGTGTTGGATTTTTCTCGCTGGAGTATCAAAGATTGTATGTTTGGTTTTATATTTTCGCTTGAAGTGAAATACATGAGATTGTAAGACAGAAGGCTGTAACTCGTTCACCGTGAAGTACATAGGTACCTCTACCTCTCGTTCTTAGACTTGAACAGTTCAAGTTGACCATTCTTCTCTCCCAGGCTATGATGCCTGGATAAGTAATGTACTCCAATTAAGTGTTACCTATTTACCATCCTTTTTGGTATCCTGCTTTTAACCTGCATGCAATCAGCCCCTTGGAGGGGAGCAAAACCAAGCTGTTATGGAAAGTGTTGGTCCTCCAGGGATCGCGCTCTGGAGTGCCACAGGTGAGCAGCACTGCTCCCGTGTGGCTCAGGGCTTTTAGCATCCAGCATTCTCTCTCCAGTTCAGGCTACGACAAATGGGAGACGGAGCAGCTGCTCCCCAAGGAGGGGCCATTTGGCCCTTTCGTTTGCCCTTCAGAAGTGCCATGAGCGTACTTCTTCTTTTGCTAAAATATACAGTGCTTTGTTCCACGTGACAACAGAAAGCGAGGGCTGCACAGCTGCCGCGTCCTGCGCTCAGTGTCCTGCTCAGGATGAACGCCTTACGCTTAAAGCAGAGCTGAGAGTGCCGGAGATGCTGGGAGTTTCTCCTATTTGTCTGTTCTTAGAAAGCTTCTATCCGTGATTGCACCCTGAAGATAAAATCTCTTTCTAGATGGCGTGCATTTTACACGCAGAAAAACACGTTCTTCTGCAATGCAGGTTCTCCTTGCCCTGCGGGGTGGCTCGGCTGGGGCAGCGTGCTTTTCTGTTGCCCACAGAGCTGTCCTGTGCTGTGGGAGTGGTTCTTCAGCCAAGTTAAACTCAGTTATCCTAAAAATGCATATTCTTTCTTACCTGTAAGTTTAAATAGTCTCTCAGAAAGGAAATGTGCCAGCAGGAGTGGCGGGAGGCCTCATGCTGTGAGGCGTCCTCTATCTGGAGTTCCAGGAGAGATGGATGTGCAGGATGACGCTCTCACCTGGCACTGCTGGGCTCTGTCCCTGCTGACCTGGGGCACGGAGTGAGCCCATGGCACCGGCAGCTGCGTGCAGCAGGAGGGAGCACTGATGGAACCAGGCTGGAGAGCTGCGGCTCACAGCACTGACACTTGTCCTGGAGCTCAGCCCCGGCGTGGCCACGTCAGCCTGTATGGAAGGAATGTGTTTTGGTACTGTATTTCCTCCCAGTGAGCTAAATAACTGTAAGGAAACAGTGAAAGCAGTGCACCTTTGTGCAGCTTCCACTGAACTGTAGGTGAACGCAGCTAGCTACCGGTCCCCTCAGTAAGCCCTCAAGGGTACATGGGATCAAATTTACCTTTCTCCGTGTCACGAGTAGCTTTCCAGGCTTACCAACCGCATCTGATCCAATTTTCTCACCTCAGGAAATGATGAATGTATTGTTACGGAGCAGAACCACGCTGCTGCAGAGTTAGAATGCTTGAAAAGGCTGCAGTGAGTTCTGTTCTGTGCAGGGTCTTTATTGAGGGATGTGGCCAAGTATGAAGCCATGATCTAGAGAAGAAGTGGGAAAATCTGAGGTCACGCATCTATGCTGAGTCTCATCTGCTCTGCTGTTTTACAAATATTTCTCCTATTTTGCTCACCGTTATCGTCTGGAACAGAATGTGCAATGTGAGGCACAGTGCACATGGGCTGTAACGAGAAGGTGGTTGTTACTTGATAGCAATCCCGAGTGTCATGTTTGGTTGTGTCCCTTCTGGAAGAAAAGCATTAAGGTTTTTCTTTACCTATAAGAAAAGCATCGGTTTGCCCATTACTGACTTCTTGTGGAGTTTGTGCCAGATGTATATTAAATATTTTGGTGCTTTTTCTAATCCAAGTTGCCATTCATTCACCCTTTTGTTGTACTTCTGTATGTTGAAGCGTCGACACACCTTGTAAGAAAAACAGGGGAAAGAAAAGAATGAAACCCCATCACCGCCACAGAAGTATTGCCTGTAGTCACTGTATCCTGAGTTCTGTAGCTTTGTACGTGTTCAGAGCTTCTGGGTCTCCTTACTCCTGTAAGGTCTGGGGGAGGGACAGCCCGAGGAAGCCAGTCCCTCGGGGAGGGAACTTGCACGTTGTTCTGTGCGGTACTCAACAAATGAGGCGTTTGTTGTGTTTATATAATGACACTTTGGTGTTCACTTTTTGTGAAGCTTTGTACAAAATGTTTTATTTAAACCTGAAGTCCTTTTTACATTTTCTATTAAAAGGGGAAAAATTAATTATTTTTTCATGACTATAACTAGGACTCTTGCTGCTTTTATTTGTTATCCGTAGTTTCCCAAGCAGGAATCCTGGCTGCTTACTAAGCCCAGCACAGGGAGCTGCCTACCCTGTTCTTAAGTGCATTGGAATTAAAATTGGCCTGTTTCATTTGCTCAGATTTGCAGTGCACATGTGTTGGAGGCACTGGGTGTGAGCAGTGTTAACGTGAGGGGGCTGCGCAGGGGGATGAGCGTCAGCGCGGGCAGTTGCCGTTCCCTGCAGCAGTGCAGGGTGAGGGGCTCAGACTGCCTGTCCGCTTTTGTAGCAGCTCACTGTGCTTGTCCCGGTTTGAAAAGGGCTGCCGAGCTCAGCAGGCTTGGATATGGTACCTTTCTGAAATAAAAGGTATAAACGGCCACGTTCATCTTTTTTTCCTCATTCATTTGAGGAAGTCTGGAGGTATGAAGAAGCCTGAAGCGAGCACTGCTGTGCGCTCCCTGGCGCTGCAGTGCCCGTCTGCTGCCATCGCTCTGCTGGGAAGCAGGAGGGGGTGATGATCTATCAGCTGCATTTCATCCTCTCCGGGACAGTAACTACTTCAAAGTAATCTCAGCCTTGGTCCTTGGTCTCACTTTGAAACTTGGTAACAAACATTTTCCTTTTTTGCCCCCAACACTCAAAGCTTTCCAGGGCGTTCTCGTGCTTCAGTTTGTTGATGAGAGGTGGTCAAGCAGGGCGTGCCGAGCTCGGGGCTGATCCATTGAGCTGTGCCTCATCTCACACTACTACAGGTCAGGGCTGGCTCCTGCAGCAGCTCTGCACTTACAGCTTCCCCCAGAAAACACAGCGAGTGAAGTTTGAGCAGCTACGTGCTTTCCTTGAGATGGCCCAAACAGCCCTTGCCCTTCCCCCTGCAGCCAAACTGCAATTTGTTTGTTTTCTAAGGGGCTATGGGAGAAATGAGATTGTCCAAGAGGTATGAATCACCAATTCCTCCTTTCCATGGAGGAAGTACACAGCTTTTCCAGAAACGAGGCCTGCACTGTTTTGGGCGCTGGCACAGTACATTCCCACGGAGAGCGTGGAGCCGCTGAGCAGCTGCCCAGGCGCGACACGATGCTGCAGTGAAAGGAACCCCATGGTACAGCAGTGCCCCGCGCTGAGACAGCTCAACTCGCTGAATTCAATCACAGCCATCGGGTTCTTCTGCCCCTGCGCTGCCCTCAGCTCTGCCCAAGCATTGCCAAGCTCAGCACCAGGGGAAAAAGCCACAGGCAGAAGCATTAACGGAAAGGGCTTTGTGCTTTCTAGATGTTTTCAATAGCTTTTATTTTTAGACTTTATAAAAGACACAGAGCGAAAACCTATTGTTTGTATAGCAAGGGCTCTTTACAAAGACATCAATATTTAAAATAACTATGAATATCTTCACAAAAGACTTTGATTAAAAATTTGGCAGTTTAACAAGCGCTGCTCCCTCTGTCATCTTTTATTCGCATCAGACCAAGGCCGGACTGTGATCCATGAATGCTGCAACATAAACAAGAGATGTTATTTCTGCTCAGGGCAGCCTTGATGCATGCAAGCTAGCAGCCCTACGAGGGAGAAGCCTGCAACCCCCCAGAGTAGAAAACTGCATGTATTACTTTCTGCCCAACAAATTTTGTCATTCTTTTGGAACAATAAACTTATCCGCCCCCTGCGAAACAGTAATTTGGGAACCACTCTCGGCAAGAAAACTCTCCCAGGCCTGGGAAAGCACTCCCTTCTTCCCATCAGTCCAAGACGCGGCTGTTACATGGAAGCAGCAAAACTCCATTTGTACACATCTATGTGCAATCAGCACTGCTCTAATGAGGTAGAAATTGCTGCTGCTTCAGTGTGCGTGCTCTTATTCTTTGACGTGATGGGTAACCAGCTAAACAATCTTTTCTTAAAAGATACCTATTTTGGAATTCATTTCTACTTTGGAATTCATTTAAGCTACTAGAAACCAGCCACTGACAGCAGATTATGCCAAGAGCTGCCCCTTGGCACGTGTGCTTGCTGAAATGATTTGTCACAGGCACTGAGCACATGACTGTTGGCTCAGGCTGCCTCAACCTTCTGGAGACAGTGGTCCAGAAGATAACACAGCATCACACTGCCACTCCTCAGGAAGCTCTGCAGGTTAGGCCAGCACACCTGGTCACCCCACTAGGAGAGGTGCTGCCCCATCCCCCTGCTCATCTGCTGGCACAGCACCTGTCTCCCTGGACCAGTACCACCTTTGCTGAAGGGACCTGCAGCAAGGCAGACCTAGCAGAGATACACTCAGAGATACAGGCCTTTCCAGGGAAACGTTTACGCTTTCTGGTCAGGACCTGAGCAGTGAATGACCGTGGCAGCTCAGGCTGTGATATGAATGAAGGCTGAGCCATATGGAAACATCCCTGCTAGTAGCTCTGAGGCCCAACTCAATGTGTTTGTCCTTTCCTACAAAAGCTTAAGGACTAAGTGAAAAGTGGTTGGTTTTCTTCTTTTTTCTTTTTCATTTTCTCTTCCACATTATGCTTGCGTGTTTCTGATAGAAGAATGAAGGAAGGAACCACCTCTGATCCAGGCTAAGGACGGAGCACATATGTCAGTGCCACTACCACTGCTAGACGGTGCCTGGGCTGTAGTTTTCAAACCACTGAAGCACAATCAAATGCATAAAAGCCCAACATCCAAAAACCCAGCTGCTGCGGAACCTCTGCCTGATTCAGTTAGAAACACACAGAGCTTACCTTGCTCTCCCAAAACTGCAGAACTGTATTGGCTTCAAAACAGGTACAAAATGCCCAGCAGGGGCTCCATCCAACCAAAAAACACGTGCAACTAATCAACACTCTGGATTTCAGCCTTGCTAATGTGGAGCATGACTCATTAGGCCAATAAAACCTAAACTTCCTATATGAAAATCAGACTAAAATACAGCAGCTTCTTCAGGGCTTTTGTTAGTCTTTTTCCTTTTTAATAGATGAAGACAAAAACACGAGGCAGTTAGTTACCTGTTCATTCCAGGAAAGAGAACAACACACAAGGTGTTATTCTGCAGACTTCTATCAAGCTTTTTTATATGCTGGTCTAACTTCTTCACCTTTTTCTTTACATCCTGCTCCTGTGTAACAAAATACAAGTATTACAATACCCCATTCTTCTGCAGGTACATAACAATCACATTTAGAAATGCTTATGAGGAGGCTGAGCTGGGGCAGCATCAGGGACTGAGCAGGTGAGGACAGCAGTGACTGTTACTGCTGGCACCTGGAAGGGCACCAGCTCAGCTGCAGGGAGAGCTGCACACTCTACTCAGATGGCACTGCAGCTTCCTCCAGTAAGAGTGACAGCCACACACACAGACCTGTTCCTGCCTGTCATGCTGCACGATGATTCATTTCTCTCTCTGACTTCCAAACCATTTCCTATACATGTGCTCGGTCTGCTCCCAGGTGGTATGCTCCAGCTGCTGAGTAACATCACTTACTGCCTCATGCCACCACGCTGGATTTGAGACTCTATGGTACCCTGCAAACACCACATAATCTCACATGGTATTACATCTCCTAAGCACCTTATGCAGATGGACCTGGGGCAGCTTCTCTGCACCAGAACGAGGAGGTCCTCCTGCTACACAAGCTCTGCACTGGTGGCTGCTCCTCATGATCACTCCTGGCTCAAGGCAGTAAGCAGTTCAATGTCATACACCTTCTCACTAACAAACAGAAACAAGCCAGCATAGCCTTAAACTCACAGAGTGAGACAGCGGTGCCATTTTCTCACTTAAACTGTTTCCTCTTTGCTTTTCGCTGCTGTGATTCATTTGCCAAATCCACCTCCAGAGGTGACCTGGAGCAAGAGCATGCCTGCTTCTGAGTGTGCTGCCCTTCGTGGCCCAGCCACTGACAGCTTCCAGGGCATCCACTGCACTCTGTGATTTCTGGAACTCTGAAAAACAAAGAGGAAAGAATCATGATTTGCCAGTTCTTTTTCCCTGTTCTTTGGCACCTGCAGGGCAAGGCTAAAGCTGGAGGAAGAAGACAAGAAACTGAAATTGCTGCAGTGAGCAGATGTTATCTTGCTTCAGGCAAGGCTCAGACCATCAAAATGTCAGATAAATACAACACTCTTCCAGTTGTTCTCCTGACTTCTCAGAAGTGATCACTAGTTGGTGTGAAGCTGCAGCCACTCTTTCACTGGACTATCACTAAATGTTGGCACTTGGAGCACATGCGAATTTCCATCATATTTCCAAGGGCTGCTGAACAACGTTGCATGAAGGAAATAAGCAGGCTGCATTGCAGAGCCACTTACTGAGGAAGCAGCAGGTCCTGTGCTTCCCGCTCTGGAGATCCTTTGGCAGGAACAGAGTTTCCAGATCTTTCAAGGGGCTGAATTCTTCTTGCAAATCTGCCTCAGTTAATGACTTCTTTATTCCCGCCACATAAATCATCCCTTCGTTTTCTATATCCACTTCCAGCTCCTTTATCAGAACATCACAGTCCAGTGTTGCAGCAGTGATGGGTCTCTGAACCTGAGGTGGGTCCAATAGGAACAAACACAATGCATCAGCCAAGGCAGCTCTGTCTTCTGAGCTGCTATTCTAAATGATTTTGTCTCATTATCAAAACTTTGTTAGCTTTCCTTGAACAATGTAACTAGTAACTGTAGGCTAGCTTAAATAGTCATGAAAAAGGAAAAGAGCACATTAGCAATGCAAGAACAGTAGATGATTAAGAACCCCATACTGCTTACATGGCATTTCAACACCGAGCATCTCAGCTTTTCATTTTAAAGATCGAGATGTCAAGACCCCCTCCTGCTGTCCAACAGGAAGGAAAGGAGGCCACAGCATAAGCTGTCTCAGAAGATGGTGGCAGCATGGCCAGCTGAGATCCATCCTATGCACTACGTAGATATTAAAAGAATTGTATTGGCCCATAATCCTGCACTAAACGTAATCTAGGCTTTTACTATTTACTTTGCATACCTTAATGCAGGATCCTGCTACCTCAGCTCCATTTAAGGTTTCCACAGCAAGCTGGGCAGCTTCCAGCGCATCATAGTGGATACAGACGTATGGCTTCAAACAAAAGGACAGGACACTTCAGGTTTATGAACAGCAGATATTAGCCCTCTCCTTTTACAACTCAGGTCTCGGAGTTCTTTTTTGTTTTAAAAGGCATATAAGGAGTTTGAGTGGGTGATGCAGGTAACGCTTTACATACCATAACTATTAAAAAAACCCTTCAATTAGCTCAACTATTAAAAGCAACCTTCTTCTGCCATTACAGGCCTTGGCGTATCAGCTCTCTTGCGAGGGACAAAAAAAAAAAAAAAAAAAAAAAAAAAAAAAATCAACTCAGCATCATGAATACTAGGTTGAAGCTTTGCAGCTTGGATGTTATATCGTATCAGCTGCGTTCATTCTTGTCACTCTGTGGAGCAACTTTCATGTGTGCTGAGAACTGCCCCCCTCACACTCCACCCCCAAAAAACCACCAGAATAGCTGGTAATTAAATGTTTCTAATCAATATCTTTTCAAGAGATGACTCTTGCCTTCACCACCTGCCAGCACGCCGAATGCTGTCAGTGCTCCTCACCTGGTACGTTTCAGTCACCACTGTGAGGGACTGGATTGGCCCACACCTTCCAAATTCTTTTTTCACAGACTTCAGACAAACGTTTTCCTCAAAAGGACCTGCGTAAATTGTCAGCATGTCAGTCAGCTTGTTTCTCACCTGTAAGAATATAGATTAGAGAAGGAACTTCACAAAGCAAGGAAACTAACTACCAGGTGCCACCAGACACATAATGTCTCCTCCCAAGATCAGCACTGAAGACTATTCTCACACAAATAAATGAGTACCTTCTCGCAAAATCCAGACGCAACGTACTCTGGATCCAAACTGAACTGAATTATACTGAATGTGGAGAGGGGAATGTGTTCCAAGGCTCTCTGAAGAATCTGGAAGGAAAAAAAAGAGGCAATTGTACCACAACAAACCAGAAACAGAGTTCCTGAACTTAATTCCCAACTTTGCTTCTCATTGCTGTCTAAGGAAGACCTCAGGCAGAAATTACTTTTCAGTGAGTCCTGAGAGAGTGACAGAGTATCAAAGCCTATTTTTGAAATGCCAAAATGGATGCAGCTAACCTGGTATCAACACCATTGCTGAAAGCACTTGTCAGTCAGCTTTTTAAAACATGACCCACCTACTGCCCCAGGACAAGAAGAACTTTTGGCAGGGGGCTGAACTTGATGATCTCCAGGGGTCCCTTCCAACCCCTACAATTCTGCAACTCTGCGTGACACATGTTCAGACCAACCCACTCTGAGTCCATTCACCTGTTTGATGGAAGTGCTGAGGTCACTCTGACAAAGGCCAGAAGAGTCCAGCTTCTGTCTGCCCAAAAGGAGTGGCTTCTGGCCCATCCCCTGCAAGCAGGCCAGGAAACTAGCAGAGAGAGAAGAAAAAAACTCTGCAAATTACATTAGTTATCAATGTCATGAGTTACAAGCCTTCAAGAAGTGCCCATGATTGAAAAAATGATACAGTTCATTCAAGATATTTTAATGAAATATTTTTGTCCTCAGAAGAAGCCCAGAAAACACTTGTGAAATTTAAGATGTAACTTCCGAAAATGTTTTAGTGCTACCCTGCAATTCACTGTCTCTCTCTGAAGATACTGGAAGCCTCTCGAAAACAGCTTCAATCAAAGGAATAACATGCATCTCTGAGAATCTTGTTACCATGGTTTGGATGAGTACGGAGGACCATTCAGCTGCTTTTGGACTCCACATCGCAGTGGCTGCACCACAGATTTGTTTGGTGAGACTTCAGTCTGCCTTTCAGCTGCCAGCAGCATTTCCAAGTTGAGTTCTGCTACCTTGCGGAAAGAAGATGAGCAGTTGGCTTTCATCTCTGCTAATTGTAACAAACCACCAACCCTGTGCTTGCTCCATGAGTCACCTGGGCACATTCCACAGCAGTGGAGAGACGCAGGGATTCATTTTTTGCCTTATTACTTTCTGTTGTCGTTTTCAAGCAAGCAGTACTTGAGCACCATCCAGCAAGCACATCCAAAAAGTGTTCTCAGAAACCAGCAGCACAAGAAAGAGACTTCAGACTGATAAAACCAGCTCGAATCGCTGACAAAACATAGAAGGTCCCTCGCTTCTTTCACCGAGAGAAAAAGACAGGCTGTCCCACAGGCTGCGAGTGTTGGAATCCTTCTCTTCCCAGCGCCCTTGTGAGAGACCAGCAGCAATGCTCATTCACAGAGCATCTGAGTACACAGACACTGGTGATGTTCCAAGTTACTGAGATACCAAGACACAGGCTGAAAGAAAGCTACCACAACCAAGGCTTATACCACAGCTCCATTTCCTCAGTAAAAGAATGGGCAAGAGTGTTCTTCCATTGTAAGCACAACAATTTGTACTTTCTGCTACTAAGGACATGAGACATAGCTACCTTCGCCGGTCCTTTCTCAATAAAGAACTGAGCCAATTCCAGCGCAGCTCTAGCATCTTCTGCAGGATCATGACCAAGCCTCTGTTCACACTGGATCTCCTTCCTAGGGCATCAAAATTAGATATACAGGAAGGTTGTCTACTTTTCCATACTAACCAACATCTTGGTTTTTTTTCCTGAGGTAGGTCCTTTTCAGCAAAATAGCTTTCATCTCTCAAAAAATGATTTTAGTTCCATGCAGCAATTAAATTTGCTAAATATTTCCCAAAGTTACCGCAAGAAACACTTTTGCCAAATTGAGCAAAACACAGGGTTTGACAGAAGCAGTAAAGCATAACCATTCTTCATTTTCCCCCTTGATCAATGACTGAACTCACAATTTGCAGACAGGAGGGGAGGCAACCTCCAGCTCTGAGAAGTTTGGAGCTGAACTGTGAGCACTGCACTGCTAAGACATGCTACGGTAGCTGGCATAGGAAGGGATACAATTAAGTCAGTACATCGTACTTTCCTAAATTTGCATTTCCTTCTTGATAGATGCAACAAATCTCATTTGTGTGAGCCAGAGTGCATCTGCTGCTCTACAGTTTCATACACTGCACAACAGCTGGTTTTGTGGTACACCTACAGACAAGAACTCAGATCTGGTTGTGCCAAGCATCCTTGCTCAAAGCCAGGCCAATCTGCTGTGCTACTTAACGCTTCAAGGAAATAGCAAATTCTTTGATACCATGTTTATTTGCTCGTTCCTTTGAGTTTTAGTGGAAAAAAAATATTCTGTTGCTACTGGTGGAAAAGCAGGACCCCATGAACCACAACAGTTCTAATACATCCCATGACAAAGCAGTCACAATCTCACCTGAGAACAGCTTTGGCTAGAAATTTTAGCTTAAATCTTCGGCCTTCATTTCTGGCAAAAAGTCGTGAAGTATCAATAACACTGGGATGGATCATCTGGAAGAGAGAAAATATCACCAGTTTAAGAACAGCAGTCGTACAGAACTGGGCAACAACTCCATTGTTATCCGTGCCTCTTCATTTCAGTTGCCAGCTTCTTGTTGACATATAACAGGCCCATAACAACAAAACACATGGTAATAATGAAACAGGCATCAATCTCTTTTCTAACACTCTGTTGGGAAGATCAAAATCAAATTAGAAAGATTAATTATGACTCAGGGATTTTAGGCTGGTTAAATTAAATATACGAAGGGCTTTGGCTCTTCCCATGACAGAGTTATATCCCCGTCTAATCAGATTTCCCCCTTCCTTTTGAGTTCAGAAGAGCAGCTAGCACGTTTTTCTATGTGTAAGAGGAATCTCTCTCTTTCAAGTCCTTGCAAACATAAAGTTACATATAACGAAAAGCAATTAACAAGTGTCTACTAATTAAAAATAACTGTTTGGGCCTTTTACATCTGAAATGAGTATCATCCAGCTAGGAAAAACACTCACTTGCAAAGCCCGAAGGTCAGCATTTAGAGAATGACCCACCAATACTGCATCACGGGGAAGTATCTTTTTCAGTCTGGTTTGTATGTCTGCCAATCTTGTTTTCACTGCAAGAAGCATTTTCCTTGTGATTCCTGAGTATCTTCAAAACAGAAATTAGACGAGGTAGAAGCAATGCATTAGCAACAGCATTTACTGGAGAAAATCACTAGCAGGGCATGCAAAATATGAATCCAGCATAACTTATGACAGAATGTTATTTACTGCTTTCTCTGTGGACATATTCCAACACAAGAGGATGCACTGCAGAGATACCAAGCTGCTGTGCTGTCACATGTTTCAAATGGCAGTTCTCTCAAGCATGACTTAAGTGATGCAGTACTCAGCATCAGACAGCACACATAACAAAATCCTGCATGGCTGTTGTGGAAGGAGGTGCTTCCAATAACGTGAGGGAACTGGCAGCTCACCCCTTCCATAAATCCAGACTAAGACTTAGAGAAGACATGGTTTGAGTCTGGTCTGCTTCTGCTGTAATGAGCCCAGTCTCGAAGCCTTAAGCAAGCTGATGACCTATGCTATTCTTTACCTACAGATATGCAAACTTAGCTACAAAGCAGAGAGTTGATTTACAAACCCGTATCTTACCCTGCGTCCTTTTTCAACCCAGACCTGAAGAGTAGCCTGTACTGTGATCATTTACCTATTAAAGAACGTTTCCTACAGCACTACAGAATGGCAATGCCTAGCTGGACAAGCAGACACTGTGTAGCTGCATATACACAATGCTGGTAATTCTAACCACATAGCACAAACTGTACCCTTAATACTGAGTAAAATGCAAGAGACAACAGTGAGAGCACGCACACTGAAGTATTCTGAAAGCTCCTGTGTAGAAGGCTTAATCTGAAAGGGCTGCAGGTCTTAAAGATAAGAAACTTTAATGAAAGTCACCTGGTGCAGTAGTTCACTATCACACTTTCCGGTTTGACTAGTTCATTCAGAAGGCACTGTCCCTCTGCATCCACTAAAGAGACACGAGTGACTTCATTCCCTCTTGCAGTCAGGCACTGTTAGGACAAAGCAGATGGAGGTGCTGGCTCTGCTCAGTGCTGCCTTTCAGAATACTTAGCTCTGGCTACAGCCAATGTCACTACCACAAGTCACTTTACTCTACCTAGTAGAGTAGATCTATCTTATCTATATTAGATTATTATATATATAATATATATATATAATATAATATATAATATAATATATATATATATATAGATTATCTTATCTATATTAGATCTACCACCTGCAGCTTTCACACCATCCCATTTCAAGTGGTAAATGCCTGTCCTAAACATATCAAACACACAGCCAAGCATAATGTAAAGAAAACCTCTACAGGGAAGTGCTGAATTCACAGAATCAGTTTGTACTCTGCAGTGCAGAACTGCCACTGACTGTTCTTCACCGAAGAAGATAATGCAACTTAAAAGCAGACCCCAGAACACACCTCATTCACTCAGTTTGGATGCTGCCACAGAACTGTGATGGCTACAGAAAAGCTGTGGCACAGAGCTTTTTGCACTCCCAAACCTTGGGGAGAGCTGAGGGAAGGAACTGTAAACAAAAACCTCAGGACTAGAGCACTGGCTTATTGTTACCATTTCACAATCCAGACCGAAGAGGGGGCTGCTGTCTGTCCTCTGAAGATCACGCTCTGTGTACATATAACCCCTTACATCCAGGGGAATCTAAAATGAAAAGATACACGTGAATAAGGCACAGACCTCTTCTTCTAATAGTTACCATACAACCTATTTAACCAAATATCTCATTCATTTTCAAAATTAAAAAAAAACAAGAACATACAAACCAAAACTTCAGAAAACCAACCTCTCATGGGATAATCATTCTTTTTTAGCTCTTCTGAGCTTAGAGTATAGCTCGTGAGGCCTTGTTTTTCTTTCCCATATATCTGGATGATCGGATCACATTGCAAGCCTGAGCTTTTAGGAACACAATCAACACCAGTGGAAATCAGATCTGTAATGTACAGGATCATCTGTCAGGATCAGATAGCACTCCTTACTTGCAGTTGGTTTTCTGCACAAGTAGGAACACTTGAAGGCTATGCCATTTAAAAGAAAACGCATGGAGCAACAAACTGGACATACACTGGGATATTTAATGCACGCTGGCATACAAGTTCATCAGGACACTTGAATCCACTCCCAGTGCAGCTACTGACACTGCTAGCAGCCTGTGAGCCAGTCCCACCACAGATCTATCTGACATTCCTCTCAGTAGAAGAGAGCACACCTTCCTCTGACAGTGCAGTCATTTATCTCATGTAAGCCATAAAGTAAAAAGAGAGCTGCTTTTATCTATAAATTTCATTCTCCAAAGTATTGTTCACAGAAAACGTGCTGTAAGTGCAGTTCACAAAGAAGCAAACACTGAACTGTCATCATAATCCACAGCTGTATGAAGTTTAACTATTTTGTAGGTGGCCCTCTGCAGACTGCACTTAAGGAAAACTGTACCTGACATCTCAGCTCCGTGACAGTGCAGTAGGCTTACAGTCAAGGTGCTAGAGGACTCCGTTATTACAGTGAAAGTAACGGCCGCTCATTCTCCAATTTAGGACTTGAATTCAAGACTCCTTGCATTACATTCCTAACAATTTCAGTGGAGTTCTCATGGTAGTCTTGCAGATTTTGTACAAGCCTGCTGGATTACACTTACCTCTATAGAGTGTAAAAATAGGATATCAGTTGTCAAAACACCTGTTCTTTATCTTCAATTGCAGCTCAGTATAACAAAAAACTATAGACACATCTTACAGTAAAATGATCACAAAAGGGGTAATGAAGCATCAGAATTCTGTATTAAACTCACTAAAAAATTATCTTGGCTTTTCGCATTTACTTGTGATAACAAACCCAAGAGGGTTCCTTTTGTACGTTTTTCCTTTTGTAAACAAGTTGACCATAGCAGCATGCTATGCATGCACAGGGTGCAAAGCCATTAAATTACTCCTGAAAGTGAATCACTGTGACCAAAACAGGTAACACAAAGCTAAGCAAGGTACCTTGTGCAGTGCCTTGAGGTTTCAGGCTTGCTCCTTCACCACACAGACTGGCTAGGAAGTCAGCTGAAGGGGGTGGTAATGTGAATCTCTGAAAAAAAGAGATCTCAGAAAGTTGGAAACATAGTAGAAATGTCAAGCATCTAAGATGCCTCTTTCTCCCAAGGCCTCACCAGTTTAGGGAAGGATGGGTAGAAAGGAAGTACATTTGGCATTTTTTGAGGAAAATGAAACAAAGACAGTTCAGTTCTAATGACACACAATATAGAATTGTTTGTTACAAGAAGGTTTTGCCTTCAGTGATGTAATTAAGACCACAAATTGTAGTCCTACACTGATAGAACCTGATGCAGTTCCGGACTTTTCAGTTACGCCATGATTTCGTATTTGCTGCAGTTTGGGAAACTACACTACAAGTGTGAATCAAAGCACTCCTTCCTTTTTCTTCCTTCCTTTCTTTTCTTCCTCTCCTTCCCTCCCAAGACTTTGCTTGCAGCTCAGAAAACTAAAATGACTCTTTCAATAATCTTTAAATAAAAGGAAGAAACTTGACATAGAGTACACACACTGAGATTTTTCAATCAGTGGCAACAGCATAACTCTATAGAGATTCTCCTCACTCACACCCAAGAGTAAACTTCAAAGGAGCGGAGGTATTTTTAATCTCCCAGGCACCCTTGTAGGAGTCAGAAGCGTAGAGAACTGAAACACCACTGTATACACATTTGACATGGAAAGGCTGCAGAGATCTAAGCGTTGAAAACGTTTCGCACGTTGAAACCCTGGCCTCTGCTCTGAGCTGTCAGAGCCTACAGAGATGCTCCCACCCACTTGGTGAGGAAGCAAAGATGGACACTTCCCGCACGAGATACCACAGCCTCTCTGCAGCAAGCAGTCACTGGGACGTCGCTTCAGCACTGCAAGAATTTTAGCAGACAGCAACAGTTCAGGGACTTACATGCTGGAACACTTTCCGGAGGTGTTTGAACTGTAAATAGAATTCGTAGAAATGGAGCTGGCTCATTTCATGCAGAACAATAACCACAACGCCAGCCAGACGGCTTTGGTGATAAATATGGCACCAGCTGCAATAAAACAGATAAATAAATAAATACATCTCAGAGCAACACAATCACCATACGCTTAGAAACAAACTCAGAGCTAGCCCAGCTTTTAAGTCTGTTGATGGCAAAGCACCAAGTGACTTCAACAAGAAGAGGCCTCTATCACTTATCTCAGCCAGACACCCATCTCTGGACACAACACGAGAGACAGAGAAAGAATGAGTTGCAACCGAACTCCAGCACAGTACCATTTCATGTCTTATCATACCTCATTTACATGCATCAGAAGAGGAACCCAAACCTGTAACTCCTGCTGTAATGATGCAATCTAGTCCATCAAACTAAGACTACTTCAGCAAAATGAACATTTCACAAAACCATTTTCTGTTCAGTATTAAAAACTTGAAGTGTTCCTTGCATTTAGCTTTATTGCAAGACACACTACATGCTGCCATACGGCAGCCATCCGAGGCCACACACACCCCTCAACCTTACAGTAGGAAGCAGAAGAGTTACTGAGAAGATGAAAAAGGGCAAAGTGACTAAAACGGCCTTCCCAAAACACTCCAAAGAAATCACTTCGTACACCTGACACAAGAAGTATAGCACTAACATTTTAACACTGAATTTCCTCTCTCAGCGTGTGAGCCCGCTGTTCCACAAATTGTTTTGTGTTTCATGCAGTCACAGAAACAAGTACGAAATGTCAGAGCTTCCGTCAGAAGAGGAATTCTGGTCTGCAACCAAGCCTACCAACAGCCACATCTCCATAACACAGGCTGTCTGCACAGCATTACAAAGGCTCCAGAACACACACAGCCCGTGTGCCTTCTGGGGGCTCTCAGTACAGTGGGCACAGGACAGGGCTGCCTCCCAGACACGGACATGCTGTACCTGGGCTGGGATGCATTGTGGCTTTTCCCCAGGGCCGCATACTGTAACAGCTCGTACAGCTGCTCCTGGCTGATCTCACAGTCCTCACCGAGCAAAGCTGCTGACAAGCGAGATGACTTCTCCTGTAAGAAGGAAAACGGCAGTAAAGAAAGGTTTTGTGTGACCACAAAAGTTTGTTGAACAGGAGGTGAATTAAACAGTAAACAGCATACTGTCCAGGCACAGGCAACAGCACGTTAAATAACTCTTCCATTCATTGAAGTTCCTCTTGAGCCCTGTAGGGAGGAAAATTCTAGAGAACATTGTAGAGAAAATATTGTGGAGAATGGTATATTTCCATAAGGCTTTATATAGATGGTACACAGACTACTATTAAAAGTAAAGGATGGCTCACCTTTTATGATGGTTGAGGCTCGCCAATCACTCCAGCAGGGGGGATCTCCAACAAGAGATCCTTCCCTGGTGGTGGTCAGCCCTTAAGTGGTGTCTGGGAGAGGTGGAGCCAGACTCCACCCCTTCCAATCACACAGGCACATTTCACAGCATCCAAAGGAGCCGTGGGCAGAGCACATCAGAGATGAGGCAGAACCACAGAATTCAGCACAGCAGTTCTTTAAGCCATGATCACAAATTCACAAGCTCTCCCGAGCTGATCAGCAAGAACACGTGCTATTTTGGAGACCGACACTGACTATTTGGCTGTGGAACTCATCTGACCTGTAAAAATCTTCCACTATAATCTTTTATTACATAACAAAAGGACATCACCAAGGGCAGATCATACCTGACCCAGCTGGTGGCCTTCTGTGATGCAAAGACAGCACCGGTGGACAACGGAAGAACAACTGATGTCCACCTGCACGTGTGCCAGGCCTCCAACGTGGTCCTGCACCACATCCCCATCTCTGAGTGGGAGAGAGATGGGTGTGAAGGGTGCACTGCTTGGTGGGTAAGGAGCTGCTTGGATGTGGCTGTGCTCAGTGGCTCTGTGTGCAGGTGGAGGCCGACGAGCGGTGTCCCCCAGGGGCCCGTCTGGGACCGGTGCTCTTCCACATCTTCACCAGTGACACACAGAATGGGATCGAGTGCACCCTCAGCACTTTGCTGATGGCACCACAGAAGGGAGGGACGGCATCCAGAGGGAGCTGGACAGGCTCCAGAGGTGGGCACACGAGAACCTAATGAGGTCCAGCAAGGCCCAGTGCGGGACGCTGTACCTGGGTTGGGGCAATCCCAGACGTGTACGGACTGGGAGAACAACTCACAGAGAGCAGCCCGGGATCATCCCCCTCTGCTCTGCCCTCGGGAGCCCCCACCTGCAGCACTGCACCCAGGCCTGGGGCCCCAGCACGGGAAGGACGGGAGTGCTGGAGCAGGGCCAGAGGAGGGCACAGGGATGCTCGGAGGTTGGAGCTCCTCTGCTGTGCAGACAGGATGAGGAGCTGGGGGTGTGCAGCCTGGAGAAGAGCAGGATCCAGGGAGACCTCACTGCAGCCTTCCAGTGCTCAAAGAGAGATTACACACAGGAGAGGGACTGACCGCAGCAGCAGCGATAGCAGCAGGGGAAAAGGCTTCAAAGGGAAAGAGGCGGCGAGGCGCTGGCACTGCCGCCCGGAGCTGGGGGTGCCCTTCCCTGGAGGTGCTCACAGCCACAGCGGGGCCCGGGGCAGCCAGAACACGGCAGGGTGAGCCGGGGGGGTCCCTTCCGACGTAACACGAGTGCTGCACGATGGCGGCACACCGCGCGCAGAGCCCGCCCAGCCCGGGGCCGCTCACGCCAGGAGCCGGGCCGCGTCCCGCACGCCGCGCTCCCACTTGTGTCCCAGCTCACCTTCCCCTCCCGGCGGCCCGGCCTGCTCCTCTTGCCGCCCGCACGCAGCCCGTCCGCGTCCCCGCCCGCGGGCCGCTTCCGCCCGACCGAGCGGACGGACGCGCCCGCCACGGCCGCGCCGAACAGCCGGACCGACCGCGCCTGCGCGGGGAGCGGCGCAGCCGCGGGGCGGGACCGCGGGCGGTTTGAAGCGGCGGAGATGGCTACGAAGCGGCTGGCCAGGGGCGGGCTGTGCTCTGCACGCTGCGGCTTCTGGCGGTGTCGGGTCTGCGTTCCTCCGGGGCGGGGTGGTCTCCCCCGGGCCCGGCGCTGAGGCCGCCCCGTCCCGCCGTGTCACGCAGGTCGCTGGGGATGGCGCGGAGCGGCGGGAGCGGCGCGCGGAGCGGCGGGAGCGGCGCGCGGAGCGGCGGAGCGGCGGCGGCCGCGGGGCCGCGCTTCGGCTTTCTGCTCGTCCTCGACTTCGAGTCCACGTGCTGGCGGGACGCGCGGCAACGCCGCCCCGAGATCAGTGAGTGCTGCGGCGGCGCGGCCCGGGGCTGCGGGGATCGGGGGCTGCGGGGATCGGGGGCTGCGGGGTGCGCATGCGCGTATGCCCGCGGGCCGTGTTTGAGCGGGCGTTGTCCCGCCCGCCGCTCTCGCTGTGCTCCGTCCCAGGTGAGTTCCCGGCCGTGCTGCTGAACGCCGCCACGGGGCTGATCGAGGCCGAGTTCCACTCCTTCGTGCAGCCGCAGGAGCAGCCCGTGCTGTCCGGGTTCTGCACGGCGCTGACCGGCGTCACGCAGGTATCGCGCGGCTGCTCGCAGCGGTTCGGTACTCCTTTAAAGGGACAAACGCATGGGGAGTCGATGTCGGTCGGTACTGACACGGGTGCTTCTCTGTCTGTTGCTCAAAGAGCCAAGTTGACGGAGGAGTCCCTCTGAACATCTGCTTGTCGCAGTTCTTGAGGTGGCTTCGGAAGGTACAAAATGAGAAGAAATTTCTGTTCAGCTCAGATATCCCAAGTAACACCGTTCCAGAGGCAAAGCTGTTGCTTTTGTTACCTGGACAGGTAGGCAACGTTCCTTTTACTTACAGTGTGAGGCAGCGTGCCTCAAACAGGAGCCCTTGGTGGGGCTGTTCTCCATCTCTGGTGCAGGGCTGTCCTGCAGCGAGGGCCATAAGGCAGCAGTGCTCACCACCCCATCACAGGGTGCCTCTGCTTCGTGCGTGGCCGTGCACCTTCTTGCACAGAGGTCGGTTTTTTTTGCCTGTTTGGTATCCTGTGGCTCACTCAGGTGAGAATAATGCCCAATTTGCAGACATTAGGATTAAAGAAATGTTATTTCCTTGGTTGCACTTGTTTCCCCTGTGCAGACTGGGACCTGGGTGTGTGCTTGCACTATGAGTGTAAGAGAAAGCAGTTCTGGAAACCTGACATCTTCAATTCCTGGATTGATCTCAAAGCAACATACAGGGTGAGAAAAATCAGTACACTGAAAAATGTGGATCCGTGTTATCAACTCAAAAGCTGCATCCGTGCCTATGAGGCAGCACTGTGTTCCAGTGACTTGAGTTCCCCAGCTTGTTTTCATTCTGCATTACTGCACAAATAACAAGCTGTGCCATAGGACAGCGGATTTTCATAGAAATCATAATGCTAGGAAAGCAGTGTGCTGTTAGATGAATCATTGCTGAGCACTGGAGAATTTTGGAGCCATTCTTCCTTTTCTGGCATCTTGTGCCCTGCTTGATGCTTTGTCTTCCCAGTCTTTCCTGCATTGCTGTTACTGCCTTACATTGCTAGCTAGAAAATAGTGGTCCTTGCCTGCTCAGCAGTTACACCAGGACAAAGTTGGGAACTGTATTCTGGCCAGTACAAGTACTGACCAGAACAGTACTAATAACACTGAAAATGAATGTATACTGAGAAAATGGAAGAGATGTTTTTACGATGGTGGGTTTTTGTTTGGTTGGTTTTTTGTAGTCTTCACACAAACAGGAGTTCTACCTTGGGGGCTGACAGCACATTTTGTCCTATGCAGCCAAGGAAACGTTCTAAGGGACAATCCAGGAGCTTGCCTGTCCCCAATGCTGGCGCTCACGCAGCAAATTGAGGTCTCTAAAGTCAAACAGTGTGATCAAAGGAGAATCAGGGAGTAATGCAAAGGCGTAAGTGTTTAAAAAAAATATACAGCAGTTTAAGCATCTCAAGATCTATTGTATTCTTCAAGGCTGTTCTTTCTGTTAAGGTGTAAAGTAAACAAAGGCAGTGACAGAGCCTTTATTTGAGGTACAGGAGCTACGGAAAGAGATAGTAGAGATAAGGGGAATGAACTCCCCTCCCGGCGACCGTTTGGTTAAGGAACGCAGCCGCCTCCCGTTTGAATTCTGGCACACCAGAAAGAAGGGAGCCAGGGAGGGGGGGGCAACCCACGCATGCTCTGAGCGTATCTGTGCTCCCAGAAGCACTGCCGAGATGGGGAGAGAGGAGATGGGTGGACCTGGGCTATGCTCCAGTCACCCAGGTGCTCGTTTACTGGTTCAGGCTGTGACCAGGCAATCCCATTGCCTTCGATGTGAGACATAAAGTGCAAATGGTTCTTTCCATTCTAATCTGCTATATGTAATGTACGTACTGTTTCACACTCATTTATCACAATAATAACATGAAGATACCTGTCTCGCATAATGTCTGTGGGAGTTTTATTATTCATAGGTGATATTTTGGAAGTGTTTTTCACTTCACTGTGAAGAGGTTTTGAAGTGCTACGTCTTAACCAGCTACATGTTTCTCCTTAGGCCTTCTATAATAGAAAACCTAAAGGGCTGAGTGGTGCTCTGCAGGATTTGGGGTTGGCTTTTGTAGGACGGTGTATGGGAACTGTTGAATCACGGCCTGAACCACTGATTGATCACCTGAGGCGAGCACTGGGTCAGCCGCAGGGGCGCAAGTGAGTGTGATTGGGAGGGGTGGAGTTTGACTCCACCTCTCCCAAGACCCCATTTAAGGGCTGACCACCAGCAGGGAAGGATCTCTGGTTGGAGATCCCTCCCTAGTGGAGTTTTCGGTGAGCCTCAACCATCTTCAAAGGTGAGCCGCTCTTTTCTTATTCATTTTCTTATTAACTATCTGTATGCCATCTACCTAAGCCTATCAAAAATATATCAGCTTTGGCACTCTTTCTTCTGGGTGTTATTTCTGGGGGTTATTTGCCCTACAATTGGCGAGCCAGGCAGGCTTAAAAAAATATATATATACATATACAATAATTAACTATGTCCTTCATTTGGAACATTTTCAAATGGGGCAGGGGGGAGAACGTTACTCCCCTGGACCAAACAATTCCTGGTCAAATTCCAGGATTTACGGGGTCATCCTATTATGGTCTTGCCACCGTTATTGAAAAATGGGGACCCCTGCGGGTTACAGGGACTGTTTCTCCTTCTCCAGCCCGGCTGACAGATTATTTTCAAGGTCTAGACAAGGACATACTAGTTACAAAAGAACGTCGGCTAGCTGCTTCTGCTGTGGCTTGGCCTCTAATAATGGCCTTACATAAACTGGAAATAACAAATACAAACATAATAATTGATTTTCTGATTCTAAGAGATCGTATTGAAAAGTTGGAACAACAGTTGGGCACATTAGTAGCCAAAAAACCTGGACTAGATGTGCCAACAAAACAAATCCGTACCATATCAGTGGAGGACACCCAGGTCCCTGAAGTAGTGGACCTGGATGTCTCAGAAAAAAAGATTTCTAAATCAGATCTCGAAGCTCCATCTCTGGAGGATCCGTTTGAGATCCGACCAATCATAACTCAAAAAACAAAAAAAAATGCAAGGTAGACCAGCGGGAGTGCCTCCTGACCAATGGCCCCCCGCTGAAACATGCTTGCATGTGACAGTGCGCCTGTATACAGCAAACGAGTTGATGGACCTAGTACAACGGTTCCATCAAAAACCAAGAGAAAGCATACCATCATGGCTCCTGAGGTTATGGGATGCAGGAGCTGAAAGCGTGTTAGTTAGTGGGACAGAGATGTCAAAACTGGCATCTATAACTATACACCCAGCCCTGAGGGAAAGATTATATGCTGCCATCCACTATACTAATGAGAATCATTCTATTATAGATTGGTTGATGGCAGCATGCCGCTTAACATGGCCCAACAAATCTGACATTCCACTCAATACCGGTTTATGGTCCTCTATGGAGGACCTCCAAACATACATCCGAGAACTGGGTATGAGGGAGGCTATGTATTCAGAGACCTTTGAGAGTCCTGATACGGAAAAATTTACAGCAGGTATGCGTGACCTAATACTGCAACAAGCCCCCTCTCACCTTTATGGGACTTTGGTCTCCATACTAAACCCTTTGGTGGCTTCGGAGGCTATCGTCCAACAGGCAGCCCAGTTGGTGGCAGACCTTGGGGAAACGGAGCGCATAAGAACTAGGCGCAATGTCCGTCTGGTAGAAACAGCTGAGGCCTTCCCCGTTAAAACTAAGAAGCCTGTCCCACGGATACCCCGATCGGGCCCCATACGGGTATCTCGGAAGACCACGTTCAGTGATCTTATACGGGCCGGGGTTGCCTTTGCTAAAATCGATGGGCAACCCAACCATGTATTGTTACAACTATGGAAACAACTTAGAAACGATCAAAAATTTCAGAGTACTCCCAGAAAATCGGGAGTACGAATAATACAGGCAGCACCAACAACAACCTGGAATTTGGCTGACTTTATAGTCCCAAATAGAAGGAAGAAACATCCACAGGTGTCGCGGGATACAATGTCTGAACCACCTGCGGTAAAAGACCTAGATTTAGCCAGCTTCATGGAGTAACGAAGGACTTTGGTCCCCTTAGGGCCTCCAGACGTGACCGGAGGCCCTGTGTAGAATTAGACATCTTTTGGTCAGAGAAGAATGTTCAAAAGGTGATGGCGCTAGTAGACACTGGTGTGGAAACATCAATTATATATGGAGACCCAACGAAGTTTAAGGGCAATAGAGTGATGATTGGTGGGTTTGGGGGACAGACCATTCCAGTCACCCAAACATGGCTGAAATTGGGGGTTGGGCGTCTCCCACCCCGGGAGTATAAAGTGTCGATTGCCCCAGTCCCAGAATACATCTTGGGCATAGACATTTTATGGGGTCTGGCTCTCCAGACGACTGTGGGAGAGTTCAGACTTCGACAGAGGTACATTAGTATCCGGGCGATACAGGCAGTATTGAGGGGCCATGCGAAACATGAGCCCATTTGTTTGCCGAAACCACGCCGGATTACTAATGTAAGACAGTATAGACTCCCAGGGGGGCAGGAAGAAATATCAAAAACTGTGCAGGAACTAGAAAAAGTAGGTATTATAAGACCTGCACATAGTCCATATAATTTCCCCATATGGCCAGTGCGGAAGTCAGATGGAACATGGAGAATGACGGTAGATTATAGGGAATTAAATAAGGTCACGCCGCCCATCCATGCGGCCATACCCAATATTGCTTCCCTAATGGACACACTCAGTAGGGAAATTAAGACCTACCATTGTGTCCTGGATTTGGCAAATGCGTTTTTTAGTATCCCAATTGCCAAAGAATCGCAAGATCAGTTTGCGTTCACATGGGGAGGCAGGCAGTGGACCCTTCAGGTCCTGCCACAGGGGTACGTGCACTCACCAACATACTGTCATAACTTGGTGGCCCGTGACCTAGCTAATTGGAGGAAACCTAATAATAATGTCAACCTGTACCACTACATTGATGATCTCCTGTTAACATCTGACTCACTGGAAGCAGTAGGAGAGGCAGCAGATTCATTAACCTCCTACCTAAATGAAAGAGGATGGGCTATCAATCCTCAAAAGGTGCAAGGTCCAGGCCTGTCCGTAAAATTTCTGGGGGTAGTCTGGTCAGGAAAGACCAAAGTGCTACCCAGTGCCATCATAGATAAGGTTCAGGCATTTCCAGTCCCTACAACACCAAAGCAGCTGCAGGAATTTCTAGGTATATTGGGATACTGGCGTTCCTTTATACCTCATTTGGCGCAGCTGCTGAGACCTTTGTATAGACTCACAAAAAAGGGCCATTCATGGGATTGGGGGAGAACAGAACAGGATGCTTTCCAGCAAGCAAAACAGGCGGTGAAACAAGCCCAGGCATTGGGTATATTCGATCCTACCCTCCCAGCTGAACTGGATGTTCATGTTACTCAGGATGGCTTTGGCTGGGGCCTGTGGCAACACCAGAGTTCTGTTCGGACCCCCATTGGATTTTGGTCTCAGGTCTGGCACGGAGCAGAAGAAAGATATAGTATGATTGAAAAACAACTATTGGCTGCCTATACCGCATTACAAGCGGTAGAGCCAATAACCCAGATGGCCAAATTCATAGTTAAGACCACTCTTCCAATTCAGGGGTGGGTGAGAGATCTGAACCCACCTTCCTAAGACAGGGGTGGCCCAGGCACAGACGGTGGCACAATGGGTCGCCTATCTCAGCCAGAGGAGTAGTCTGTCTTCCTCACCGTTGAAAGAAGAACTCCAAAAGATTCTAGGCCCAGTGACGTATCACAGTGATGCACCAAAACAAACCTTGGTTGCTCCGCCAGAGAAGAGTCCTGTCCAGGAAGGAAAATATCCCATTCCTGAAGATGCCTGGTACGCGGATGGGTCCAGCAAGGGCAACCCAAGTAAGTGGAGAGCAGTAGCATACCATCCCGCTACAGATACAATATGGTTTGAAGAGGGGGATGGTCAAAGCAGCCAGTGGGCAGAGCTGCGGGCCGTGTGGATGGTTATAACCAAAGAACCTGGTGACGGTGTCCTGAATATCTGCACAGATAGTTGGGCTGTGTACCGGGGACTCACTCTTTGGATCGCACAGTGGGCTACCCAGGACTGGACTATCCACTCCCGACCGATCTGGGGCAAAGATATGTGGTTAGACATATGGAATACATTCAAACACAGAACTGTACGTGTCTACCACGTTTCTGGTCACCGACCCCTACAGTCACCAGGAAATGATGAAGCCGACACACTGGCCCGAGTTATATGGGTTGAGAACTCACCATCTGAGAACATTGCCTACTGGTTACATCAAAAGCTGCGGCATGCTGGACAGAAGACCATGTGGGCAGCTGCCAAAGCATGGGGACTGCCCGTACAACTATCGGACGTAGCTCAAGCATGTCGAGACTGTGATGCCTGCTCCAGAATGAGACCGAGGTCGTTGCCTGAAACAACAGCCCATCTTGCTAGAGGACACAATCCTCTACAGCGATGGCAGGTTGATTATATTGGGCCCCTCCCTCGATCTGAGGGGGCGAGATATGCCCTAACCTGTGTTGACACCGCGAGTGGGCTAATGCAGGCCTATCCAGTACCAAAAGCCAACCAGGCATATACCATCAAGGCGCTCACAAGATTGATGGCTGCCTACGGGACACCACAAGTCATTGAGAGCGACCAAGGGACTCATTTCACGGGTGCAATGATACAACGCTGGGCAGAAGAGAACAATATTGAATGGCGATTCCACCTGCCATACAATCCAACGGGGGCAGGCCTGATTGAGCGTTATAACGGTATTCTCAAGGCTGCCCTGAAGACAGACTCTCAGTCTCTGCAGGGGTGGACGAAGAGACTCCACGAAACCCTGCGAGATCTGAATGAAAGACCTAGAGATGGCAGACCCAGTGCCTTGAAAATGTTACAAACAACATGGGCCTCCCCACTTAGGATCCAAATTACAGGTACAGATAATGAGGTAAGACCTCAGACCGGCCGTGAGAACAATCTTCTGCTCCCTGCCCCTGAGAACCTGAAACCAGGCACCAATAAAATAAGATGGCCTTGGAAGGTGCAGGTAGGACCATGATGGTGTGGCCTACTTGCACCTTGGGGGAGATTATTGGAGGTGGGGGGTTCGGTAGTCCCTCTGGTAATTGGTACATGGCCTACTGATATTGTGGTCAACACTCCAGTCTTTATTGCTAAAGGAGCCCCTATCATGTCTCTGTGGCAGATCAGGACACCCCCTTTGGTGCCTGATATAATCGTGCAGTCACAGACATCTGGGCAAAAGGTTTGGTACAGGCGGCCAGGGCATGCCCCTGTACAAGCTGAAGTGTTGACCCAAGATAGGAATACGGCCTGTATCTTACCCTGGAGGGCAGACCTCCCCCTCTTGGTACCTTTGAAACATCTATATTACTCCCCGTGAGTCTATAAGTCACCGGAGGGAACCAAATACTGCTGAAGTGTTCCAGAGTTGCAGTAACATCATGTGCAACATCCGGTGATGGTCTACCCGGGACTGATGAAGAGTAGGACGGACCTGCACAATGTGACCGCATGCTTCCGGTAGACACCACCAAGCACTGGCCCAAGGAAGAGCATGAGCCATACGCTGATCATCACTCATCCCAGATTACATCGATATGCATCGCGACGGGTTATTATGTAAAGCGTCGCGATGTATTGGGTCTCTGTATTGAGGAGGGCTCACCCTATAGTTCCTTAATCAGTGGTTCATGTCGTGAAGGGGTGGAGTGTATGGGAACTGTTGAATCACGGCCTGAACCACTGATTGATCACCTGAGGCGAGCACTGGGTCAGCCGCAGGGGCACAAGTGAGTGTGATTGGAAGGGGTGGAGTTTGACTCCACCTCTCCCAAGACCCCATTTACGGGCTGACCACCACCAGGGAAGGATTTCTGGTTGGAGATCCCTCCCTAGTGGAGTTTTCGGTGAGCCTCAACCATCTTCAAAGGTGAGCCACTCTTTTCTTATTAATTTTCTTATTAACTATCTGTATACCATCTACCTAAGCCTATCAAAAATATATCAGCTTTGGCACTATTTCTTCTGGGTGCTATTTCTGGGGGTTATTTGCCCTACAGACGGGAACATTCTGGTAAGGGTGATGTGATGACTATCTCTCTGATATACAGAATGTTATTTCTAGGTATACAATGTTCAGGTCAATAAAACCATCCAAGTAGAAATGCTTCAGAGATCAGAATTTGTCATTTCTAATCTCACACTTAACTTTAGAAATCTCTCCTAGAGCTTTTGTGTTTGTGTGGTCCACAAGATCAAGTTCTGAGTTGCTGGGGCAGAAAAGGAAAATGAGAGCAAGGAAAGGATAAAAGAACTTGGTCTTAGGTGATAGCTCTGGGCACCTTATGAATATGGAAGAAAACATAATTTCAACTCAAATTTTTGGCATAATTAATACAAAACACCAGGGATTTTAGCAGTTGTTGTGGCTACATATTCAGCTGCATGAGTTTTTAAGTGTACGTGAGTGGTACTTTTCATCTAATAAGAACTGCCTCCAGTAGTAGTTCAAAAGGAAGATGTTAATATAACCATACTTTTGAAGGGTTGGATGACTCTCGGAATACTGCTTGTCTTGCTTGGAGGATGGCTTGTGATGGGTGTGTGCTGAAGATTACTAAATCTTTGGATAAGGTTTGTTACGATTTCATATCTCTCCTTTCCTTGTCTTGTAGCCTGACATACAGGCGAAGGGTGAGCTGTTCGGACAACAAAACCAGAATCTTGAGTGTGAATTGAACAGAACATCCTTAGGCTGACATACTTGTTAGTCTTATGCAGTGATTACTAAAACTTCTGGGTATTCACTTTCCAAAATCTCTTTTTGTTAATGGACTCCCTAGTCCTGTCCTAGGAAGAACTTAATTTCCAGAATGCTGAATGCCAGCTCTGCTGACAAGACTGTGCTGGGAAGTAGCAGCAGCCTTGAAACATCCAGAGATAAATCTTGCAAAGCAAACTCTGTGGCAGAGAGAAACCACAACGGGCCTGCTGGAATTACGGTAATTTCTGATGTACAATCTGCAGAACAGGCCACCTCCAGTGGTTGCTCTGCAGACATGCATGTTGTATCTGGCAGCAGCTCAAGGACTGATTTATGCGAAGAAATCCAAAGCTATTCCACAGTGTCTGCTGACAGATTTGCTCTTCTTGGACACGCACAGCAATCTCACAGTACTTTATCACCAGGCATTCAGCAAGGATTGAACAATGGGCATCTTGTGAGCACAGCAAGGTACAGCTCTCCAGTGTGTGGGTGAGGGCTAGTACTCATCTCCACCACCATCTCCTCAGTGAATACCTCCAGTGAGGATACCGGCACTCATTCTGATTGCTTGTCTCTGCTGACTGACTGGGAAGATGTAGCTCTAATACCTAAATCTCAATCTGAACCAAATTCAGACTGTGTTCAATTGGAGGAGGACTCAAGTACAGACATCTTAATGCTGTCTGAAATAAAAACAACTCCAGAGCAATCGGTTGCGATGAGTCCAGGTGATCAAAGTTTGGGGAAAACTCTGGTACCCGTAGAACCTCCTAAATCCATCATTTACAAGAGTCCTGATACTACTATCTTTAATGTGGGAATGGTACAAAGGCAGCCTTCAAATCTTTCTGCTTTTAAGATCCCATCTGCAGAGGTAAATGCTATTTCATCCCAATCAGTAATAATGAGAAATTTTTCTATTCCTTCTGAAGTTCCCAAAAGAAAGCCAACTAGTCCAACAGCACTGCCACCAGCGAAAAAACAGTCTTTTGCTGTCTACCAAGAGAAAATGGCATCTTCAGATCATGCCTTATATTGGAGAAATTTGAATTTGTCCAAAGCATCTCGCACCGTTCTGAGCTCCACAGTCAATCTGAATCAGTCTGTAACAGCTGTGCAAAATGAAAAGCTAACTCCTCCTCTGTGTAAGTGTGGTCGAAGGGCTAAAAGGCTCTATGTGTCAAATGCCGGTCCAAATCATGGCAAGGCGTTTTTCTGTTGTCCTGTTGGTAGGCGTGAAGGTAGTAAGAGAAGCTGTGGATACTTCAAGTGGGAAAATGCAATTCTAAAAGAGAAATCTCATGTTGCCACCATGAATGTAGATGCTTTGACCTCTCTTGGAACATGCCTCAGCACTTCAGGAAATTCTTCCAACAAACATTTGTTCCTCAGACCATCTATGAGAACTTGAAGATTTTTAGTTTAGTTGTCTGAATCTGAAGCTCAGTTAGTTAACTGTAGATAACAAAACTGGGCCAGTCCGATGATGTCAGATACGTGTTCTGAGCAGGGGATGAAAATAATGCTGCTTGGCAGTTGTTTAAGCATACAGACATACCCATGTTAACATGAATGGACTGAGACAGAATAAATCATTGTGCTGCAGTTAAGGTGCGAGTAGCTGTTGTTACATGTCTTAAATTCCTACTTTGTCATCATGCGTTTAAAAGTTTTTGCTAATTGAGTCCTTAAACGTTTTAATGATGTAGATTTCTATACTATTTTTTTCTAAATATACTTGTAGAGATTTGTAACTGTAACTTTTACAAATCTGTTGTCATGCTTCTCAGAAGTGATTCTTGAAGCAAGTGATGTACTAAACTCTTGTGATTTTTTTCATTTAAGTGATAATAAAGGTAAAATGCTAGTGATGTTTCATTAAGTTTATTTAGCACATCATCTATTGATTACACATCTTCTGTGCCATTCATATCAGCCTGCCTGCTTCTGTGGCACTGGGGTAGCTGAGTGCTGGGGGTCAGGTGAGACTGTGAAAACCTCAACTAAGAGAGATGTAGTGTCTTCTGCTCTACATTACTGTGTAAATCAGCATTATCTTATTATTGTTTAAACAAACAAAGCAAAAAGCCACTGGAACCCACACCCTATGTTAAAACTACAATGCAACCCCAAAACCAAAGAATTCTAATATCTCCTCCCCTCCTTCTGGCGTAGTTCAATTCTTCGGATCTTCCCGCTAACGGTTTTTGGCAGCTCTCGAACAAACTCCATCTAAGGGGAAAGGGAGGAATGCGGTATGAAATAATGTACACAAATGTGACTTCCCCCCCAGTGACATAGCCTCATAAGTGACATAATAGTTGATCTGTGCTTGCCTATAGCAGTGACAATTACTTAAAATATTTGGATGATCGGCAACTTACTTTCCGAGGATACTTGTATGGAGCAGTAGCTTTCTTAACGTGGTCTTGTAGCTCTTTCATCATTTGTTCTGGATCGCGTGAGACGTAGTCGGGTGTTAAAACAACAAAGGCTTTCACTACCTTGAAGAAGTTAAGGGAACAAAGGCTTAAGTAGTGATGAAACAACCTCACACAACAGTGAGATTTGAAGCTTTAACCAAACGTTTACCTACAAACTACAGAATAATAAATGCAGTGGATGCAAACATCTATGCCAACGTTATGTGTTTGTTTGGACTGTGGAGCTGATCAATGTGGGAAGTACTGGAATGCAGAGGAAAAGCTTCAAATTGTGCTTTAGTTATGTTGGCTAGGTAATTGTCATGGTCAGTTTTTTTGGTTTAGACATATCTGGTAGAGTAGGAATGCCAACTTGGTTTTATTTAGTTCAAAACTGTCATCGTTAGATAGACCATTCCATTGGAAGTTGGTCTTTGTCAGCTGTGGTATGCATAAAGCTCTTTTTTATCTAAAATGTGCTCAACTTGTTTACCTCTCCCCTGATGGGGTCTGGACTGCTGACAACTGCTGATTCCACCACTGCGGGATGCTCTATTAGAGCACTTTCTACTTCAAATGGTCCAATGCGGTATCTTTAAAATGGAGATAAAGGTCCTTTATTTGTACTTGAGGCACATAAACATATCTTGTCTGAATCAACTCTATTATTTGTGGTGGAAGATGTATTTTTAATCAGTGTTGAATTACCCAGCAGAATTAATGACATCATCGGCTCTTCCAACAAACCAAAAGTATCCATCATCATCCATGATCCCCCTGTCTCCAGTAACATAGAAATCCCCACGGACTGTTGCCTTTGTTTTCTCTGGATCATCCTAGGAAATATTAAATTGTGTTTTACATAAAAGCTACCTGTAAAATATAATAAATGGCATTCTAGCAGATTCATATTCAGCGGGGATATTGAGTGGGATATTAATAATAGGCAATTGTAATAAATGACAAGAGGCTATTAATTCACTATTACCAGCCCACAAAGCTAGAAATAAAATTAATAAATTGCAATAAATCTGTGAATTACTACTTTTGACTGACTTTATATACTATGCCCAGTGACTTGAGGAACCACTGAATGCTACAAACAAATGAACGCTGACAAATTTAAGAATTGGCTTTGAAGTGATTGTCCTTTGTTTTTCCTTTGTTTTTGTCTCCTGTCCTGAGATCTCAAAAAAATGTTTTTTACCCTTAAAAATGTTTTAGATCAGCACAGTCTGATTAATTAATGATTTTGCTATAGCCAATCCAGCTGGCTTCTGTAATAATTTTCTAAGCAATATGTGTGGTGCTCATGTACTCATTACTGATTGGAAGACCTGGTTTCAGGTTGGCGTTAGCAACAATTTCTTCTCAGAAAGAGTGGTCGACCACAGGCATGAGGGATGCTGCTGTCACTGTCTCTTGGGGGTTAAAGAACAGAGAATATGTCCCACTGAGGGACGTAGGTCAGAGGGGCTGAGCTGATGGTTGAACTAGATGGTCCTAGTGGTTTCTTCCAACCTGAATGATTCTATGATTATATGCTGATATATAAAATTTAATATCATTTCCTGTTGTAAGAAGCAAAAGCACTATGCACTTGTTTTTATTATTTGGGGACTGAAAATTTGAACCAAAAAACAAACAAACAAACAAACAAACAAACAAACAAACAAAAAACACTACATGGAGCCCTGTTCTGCAGTGTCTGGACTTGAACAGCATCCCCACTCTCACTTCTCTTCCTAGTCTTCCAAACAAGGGTATCTGGGGGCACGAGCGGGAGGCTGTTAGAGATTTCCCTTTTTAATTAAGGAAATAATCAAAAGAAAGTAGATTTAACTTGCTAGGGAAGGCTCTATCGTTGACCATCTAACTAAGAAGTAAGTAGACTAAGAAGCTGCATGAAAATAAATGGAAGTCTCTTTTTCCTTCCCAGGGCATCTAAACAGTATATGTAAATGACATTATGCACGGATTCTTTTTCAGAGGCTTAACATGGCATGTGCTTTAGCTGGAGAAATGGTCTTACAGCATAGCGAGTAAAGAGGAAAAGTGGTCTTGTAGGTTTTACTTTGATGGCAATCTCTCCTTCTTTTCCAGGAGGCAGAATATTACCATTTTCATTTATAATCTAAAAATAAGCAAAACACAGCTTTATTATCTTTAAGCCAAATTAAGAAGCATTATGTTAATGCTATAGAATCTCGATACCCATTTAAAACATTCTGTTGAAATATCTATTGGAGAATTATTTGAAGCAGTGGGGGCAGGTCTGACTCTGAGAATTACAGTGTCAGATTACTGCTAATCCGCTGTACCTCACACTGTTTTTTAGCTGAGTAATTCCAAGTACTATGAAAAGATAATGAAGTTAGTAAGACCCCAAAGAAGTTAAGTAATGAGCCTGAAAACAGAGGAAGCTACTAAAAAGCTTAGAATGGTACTAAAATCTCAAACAATATTGCAAATCTTACTAGAACCTGCTTCAGCAGTTCTGTTATCCCCAAGGAAATACGTTTGCTCTCACTCTTCATTAGCTTGGCAATTTGACTTCCATCGTTGCCATCCTATCTGATAGTGGGCTGTCATCTACGTCTTCCTGCTGAGGCTGGTGCGAGAGTAAAGTGCGACTGCTCACTTTGCACACTGCATTTGGGACAGTGACGTAGTTGGTTCACAATTCCATTCCTTGTAGAATGATGCTGCATAGCACAGTGTCGTGTGAAATCTCTTTCTCTTCTGAAAGCAGAATTTGGCCCTATATTTGTAAACATACTGATTTCCTTGGCGGATAGAATTCTATGTGAGGATGAGCACAAGTTAGGAGGTACCAGACTGGTCATGGGATGCTAGAAGAAATGGAGGGAACAGCTTTCCTTGGTCTGAAGGCACCTCCTGTGGAGTATGCCATTCTTCTGGACTTAATTTCTGTACTGCATGCTGCTAGTGTCTGTGGGGCAGCATGACATTCTGGGTTGAAAATATTGCCAAGCTGAGCAGGAACAGAGGCCGTGTGAAACACTTGGCTAAATGTGGGCCAGCTTCACTGCAAGGTTGCAGGAAGGTGCATTTGTGATGCATCACAAGTGCTGGAGAAAGGAGAATGTCAAGGAGTGGACTTAGAGTGTTTTCCTAACATCTAGATCATGAGCAGAACTACACGGAAGTGCCACATTTGGTGTGAAGGGTGTTGATCAGTGTTTTATTAGTTCGTCCTCAACAGCACGTTTCTAGTTCTGCGTGCATTAAGTAGCAAGTCCTGATTTCCGTCCCCATGTGCCATTTGTGTGCTCTTACTAACCTGTTCTCATGCAAGCCACATTCAGCAGCCACCACTCTGGGATCCGTGGCAGAAGCAGAAGAACCCTGTCTCCATGCTGCAGACCGCAGGCACCACAGAGTACATTGGCTGCTTGCCGGGACAGCACTCCCAGATCCTCAAAGCTCCACTTCAACTCTTCTGCAACACCATCTACCCACCACAATGCGGGGGTTTTAGGCTTTTTTCCCTCCTACAGAACAGGGTAGAGTGCAAATGCTTCACTTTAGGAACATACCACTTTTACCGTAATTAACTCTTAGGAAACAAAGCATTCGGCTCTTATTCAGTGCTGGAGGAATCTGGGGATGCAGCTGAAATTTGCCACTGTCTCCAAACCAATCTCTCCTTCAGGAAGAACAGCCTTCAGATGTCATGTAAAAAATTAAATTTGCATTTCTTTCCTGAGCTCATGGTGTTTCCCTCTGCAAAGGCTGTCCAGCTTTCTGTTCCAGGACGCAAAGAAAGATGCTGACGGACACAGGTGCAGCTGGACTGTGCTTCTGTGCTGCAAACTCTCCAAGCTCATTTCCAAGTTCATCTTGAACTGGGCCCATTTGTTACTTCTGAAAAGCAGATGTGAGGATCAAAAGCACAGTGTGACCTCTAATCAATGTCACTCATAACTAACAGATGTGTGAAAAGTGAAATGTGTGTTCATGGTATGCGCTTAAGGAGATGGATGCCTTTAGCAGTGACATTGTGCAAGTCATTTCCTGAGCACAGAAGACCTCATGGGGCAGGAAGAATATGGTATCTTGTTATCTGTTTGAAGGCAAACACTAAGGTTCATCTAGGGAGAAAAGTTGAGCAGCGTACTTCAGAGGGCAAAACTCTTCTGGTGTTCTTTCCTTGCTTCATTCGCAGCCTGCCAAAATCTGTTCTTCCTGCAGACGGAACAAATGCACTCCTTGTGTCAGACTGGTGATACCTCTGCTGTGATCCTGCTGCTGGGTGGACACCACTGTGTTCAGCCCCTCATCATGAAGAACCAGTGGACTACATCCACAGACACTAGGGCACTAGAGTAATATAGATGATATACCTAAACTTCACTCCTTTTCTTTTTCATATTCCCCATCCTTGCTTAGAGCTCATGCCCATTTGAGCACTCCAAGTGGTTCAGTTTTGTGGACTGCTATTTCATGATGCAAAGATTTCATGACTGGAAAAGAATGGGGAGGTTTGGCATTTTGCTGTATTCACATTTTGCTGGCAAGCAGTGGAGGCCAAGTGCTTTGTCTGGCACACACAGGCAGGGTGCATGTCACAGCTAGTAGGGGAACCAGCGCAAGGCTCAGAGTGCTCCAGTTGATCTCATCATTAAGGCACAAATTTACTCGGGGTCAGTGTCACCAGAGTTACTGATTAAAGGAGCAAAGCATTTGGGCTCACAAACAGGGCAGCATTGGCCTAAGGGATTTACAGGTTCAAATTACATGAGGTGTTCATCAGATTGTAGCCAGAGCACAACTGCAGCAGCATGCTGGCTGGATGTGCTTGGCAGTTCTCAGCTCTTCAGCAGCAGAGCAGCCAAGTAGCTGTTACCTTTTCTACTTCGGTCCACCTGTCTAGCACGTTGCTTGCAAAGTTGAAGTACTCTGGCACCTCTGGTCTGTGCTGCTGTTTCATAAGTTCGTAACTAAATGTGGCTCCAGCTGGGGATCTCTGGCTGCAAAGCTGGCGAGATCTTCTCAGGAAAGTATGCATGGACACAATATTCAGGGCCTTCAGTAGATGACGCATGGCAGCAGCAACCCAAGCAGCCTCCAAGAAATGCTGCAGTGACACAGATACAAACCTGCTGTTAGCCATGTAGTTTCAAAACAGCGTTCACTATCATGCAGTGGAATGTGCTGTAATAACAATACCTGGTATCTGAAATATCTGTTGAGTACACCTCTGGTTCTGCCGCTGTGGGTCCCTGCCCTCCACTGACCACACAGCTGAGATCCCAACCATGCACCCAACTAGCCACACTCAGGCCAGCCAGCAGGGCAGTGTACCCCTGAATCACAGCTCTTCATCCTCCCACAGCTCTCACCCATCTGCTAGAACACACTGCTGCTCTGTAGCAGGTGCACTGAAAGCATCTACACAGGGGTTGCTGGGAATGAAAGGTCTGCTGCTGACTGACAGCCCTGAAGTACCAGCACCAACTAAGATGCTGCAGAGATAACCAACAGTCCTGCATGATTTACTGGCTGATCTCAGACTTATTTGCTTCAAAGTCATCTGCTGTTTTCCCAGTCTATCAGCGCTGAGGTTACGCTGCTTGCCAAGAGTAAAATGCACGTAGGAAAGCCCTGAGAATGTTTTAGTACTGCTGTTTTAAGCAGCCAAAACCACCACTCCCTGAGATGGGGGAAGTTTAAAAGGACCCATGATAAGGGATTCAAAATGCAGAGCCATGTTTCTCTACAATCAGCTTAGCAGGAGGGCTGAAAACTCAATAATCATCTTTTTAATGCATAGCTGACATTTGTTTACAAAATAATATAAACACTGATAGCTCCTTGCTGAATTAATAATCATCCATCTGTAAACCCACATGGTTTCAGAGATTCAGTGAAGCAAAGAGACAGTTTGATCTGCAACATTCAATCTATTTATGACAGACAAAGGAGAGAAACCCAGAGACATGACAGGTGGGGAGAGGCGGGGAGAACAGGGAAAGCATGCAGACAAGAGGCACATCAGTCTAGTTCCAGTACCAGCAAGTGCCCTGTCCAGCAGCAGCGCAGCTGGCAAGGGAGCCAGTCACCTCATGCAGAGGCTGTCACCTCACCTCTCGGTCTCTGAGCCCTCCAAAAGCTGAGACGCGCCCCAGCTTTGACTGCTTGTGCAAATCCAAGGCTTCAGTTGCTTTTACGATGTTCCGAGAAAAGTTTAAGTGGGGAACATATAGAAACGGTGTAATGGCACAGGAATCTGGATTGCAGACAAGTTCCACCGGTTATCGCCTGTACTTTGCTAAACTCAGAAAAAGCTTACGATTCTGGTGTAAGAATCAGAAAGGCGAGAATGGACCAAAAGAAAACGTGTATAGACAGTATTTGACGTAGTATAGAAAATGGACAAAAAGAAGCGTCAGAGAAACAGATTGAAAACGTGAACGCAGATGAACGAATGATGCAGACATCCACTGCATTCGGTAGCAGAGCAGAAAGAGAACAGAAACTTTCCCCTACACTAACTTCGGGGTCCAGCACAACAACTTTGACAACGCCAGAAACGAAGTCTCTATCAGGTGTAAAAGCTGCTTTGGAAGTATAGGGCTTCTACAGGGTAATTGGAGAAACCGCTTTTCAGTGCACGGCATCCGGCTGAATCGCGTCTTTCTTAACGGCAAAAACTGCAGAAGACGCGATTGTTGCGATTGTATTGGAATCCGCGGTTAACGCGTTAAGAGCCCATAGCTCGCTGCCGGTTTTGCTCAGTATCGCAAAGAGCGCTTTTACGATGTTCCCGTGAAAAGTTTTAGTGGAAAACATATAGAAACGGTGTAATGTCACAGTAATCATGGTCTGGATACAGATTCCACCTGTTCAAGCCTGTACTTTGCTAAACTCAGAAAAAGCTTACGATTCTGGTGTAAGAATCAGAAACGCGAGAATGGACGAAAAAAAAACGTGTATAGACAGTATTTGACGAAGTATAGAAAATGGACATCAAGAAGAGTCAGAGAAACAGAATGAAAACGTGAACGCAGATGAACGAACGATGCAGTCATACATTGCATTCGGTAGCAGAGCAGAAAGAGAACAGAAACTTTCCCTTACACAATCTTAAGGAACAAGCACAACAATTTTGACAACGCCAGAAGCAAAGTCTCTATCAGGTGTAAAAGCTGCTTTGGAAGTATAGGGCTTCTACAGGCTAATTTGAGAAACCGCTATTCAGTGCACGGCATCCGGCTGAATCGCGTCTTTCTTAACGGCAAAAACTGCAGAAGACGCGATTGTTGCGATTGTATTGGAATCCGCGGTTAACGCGTTAAGAGCCCATAGCTCGCTGCCGGTTTTGCTCAGTATCGCAAAGAGCGCTTTTACGATGGTCCCGTGAAAAGTTTTAGTGGAAAACATATAGAAACGGTGTAATGGCACAGTAATCATGGTCTGGATACAGATTCCACCTGTTCAAGCCTGTACTTTGCTAAACTCAGAAAAAGCTTACGATTCTGGTGTAAGAATCAGAAATGCGAGAATGGACCAAAAGAAAACGCGTATAAACCCTATTTGACTAAGTAAAGAAAATGGACATCAAGAAGAGTCAGAGAAACAGAATGAAAACGTGAACGCAGATGAACGAACGATGCAGACATACATTGCATTCGGTAGCAGAGCAGAAAGAGAACAGAAACTTTCCCAACACTATCTTTAAGGAACAAGCACAACAACTTTGACAGCGCCAGAAACGAAGTCTCTATCAGGTGTAAAAGCTGCTTTGGAAATATAGGGCATCTACAGGCTAATTGGAGAAACCGCTATTCAGTGCACGGCATCCGGCTGAATCGCGTCTTTCTTAACGGCAAAAACTGCAGAAGACGCGATTGTTGCGATTGTATTGGAATCCGCGGTTAACGCGTTAAGAGCCCATAGCTCGCTGCCGGTTTTGCTCAGTATCGCAAAGAGCGCTTTAACGTTGTTCCCGTGAAAAGTTTTAGTGGAAAACATATAGAAACGGTGTAATGGCACAGTAATCATGGTCTGGATACAGATTCCACCTGTTCAAGCCTGTACTTTGCTAAACTCAGAAAAAGCTTACGATTCTGGTGTAAGAATCAGAAAGGCGAGAATGGACCAAAAGAAAACGCGTATAGACAGTATTTGACGAAGTATAGAAAATGGACATCAAGAAGCGTCAGAGAAACAGAATGAAAACGTGAACGCAGATGAACGAACGATGCAGACATACATTGCATTCGGTAGCAGAGCAGAAAGAGAACAGAAACTTTCCCCTACACTAAATTCGGGGACCAGCACAACTACTTTGACAGCGCCAGAAACGAAGTCTCTATCAAGTGTAAAAGCTGCTTTGGAAGTATAGGGCTTCTACAGGGTAATTGGAGAAACCGCTATTCAGTGCACGGCATCCGGCTGAATCGCGTCTTTCTTAACGGCAAAAACTGCAGAAGACGCGATTGTTGCGATTGTATTGGAATCCGCGGTTAACGCGTTAAGAGCCCATAGCTCGCTGCCGGTTTTGCTCAGTATCGCAAAAAGCGCTTTTACGTTGTTCCCCTGAAAAGTTTTAGTGGAAAACATATAGAAACGGTGTAATGTCACAGGAATCATGGTCTGGATACAGATTCCACCTGTTCAAGCCTGTACTTTGCTAAACTCAGAAAAAGCTTACGATTCTGGTGTAAGAATCAGAAATGGTAGAATGGACCAAAAGAAAACGTGTATAAACCCTATTTGACTAAGTAAAGAAAATGGACATCAAGAAGAGTCAGAGAAACAGAATGAAAACGTGAACGCAGATGAACGAACGATGCAGTCATACATTGCATTCGGTAGCAGAGCAGAAAGAGAACAGAAACTTTCCCCTACACTAACTTCGGGGTCCAGCACAACAACTTTGACAGCGCCAGAAACGAAGTCTCTATCAGGTGTAAAAGCTGCTTTGGAAGTATAGGGCTTCTACAGGCTAATTGGAGAAACCGCTGTTCAGTGCACGGCATCCGGCTGAATCGCGTCTTTCTTAACGGCAAAAACTGCAGAAGACGCGATTGTTGCGATTGTATTGGAATCCGCGGTTAACGCGTTAAGAGCCCATAGCTCGCTGCCGGTTTTGCTCAGTATCGCAAAGAGCGCTTTTACGATGGTCCCGTGAAAAGTTTTAGTGGGGAACATATAGAAACGGTGTAATGGCACACGAATCTGGATTGGAGACAAATTCCACCGGTTCTAGCCTGTACTTTGCTAAACTCAGAAAAAGCTTACGATTCTGGTGTAAGAATCAGAAACGCGAGAATGGACCAAAAGAAAACGTGTATAGACAGTATGTGACGAAGTATAGAAAATGGACATCAAGAAGAGTCAGAGAAACAGAATGAAAACGTGAACGCAGATGAACGAACGATGCAGACATACATTGCATTCGGTAGCAGAGCAGAAAGAGAACAGAAACTTTCCCAACACTATCTTAAGGAACAAGCACAACAACTTTGACAGCGCCAGAAACGATCCTCTATGAAGTTTAAAAGCTGCTTTGGAAATATAGGGCTTCTACAGGCTAATTGGAGAAACCGCTATTCAGTGCACGGCATCCGGCTGAATCGCGTCTTTCTTAACGGCAAAAACTGCAGAAGACGCGATTGTTGCGATTGTATTGGAATCCGCGGTTAACGCGTTAAGAGCCCATAGCTCGCTGCCGGTTTTGCTCAGTATCGCAAAGAGCGCTTTTACGATGGTCCCGTGAAGTTTTAGTGGGGAACATATAGAAACGGTGTAATGTCACAGGAATCAGGGATTGGAGACAAATTCCACCGGTTCTAGCCTGTACTTTGCTAAACTCAGAAAAAGCTTACGATTCTGGTGTAAGAATCAGAAAGGCGAGAATGGACCAAAAGAAACCGCGTATAAACTCTATTTGACTAAGTAAAGAAGATGGACATCAAGAAGAGTCAGAGAAACAGAATGAAAACGTGAACGCAGATGAACGAACGATGCAGACATACATTGCATTCGGTAGCAGAGCAGAAAGAGAACAGAAACTTTCCCCTACACTAAATTCGGGGACCAGCACAACTACTTTGACAGCGCCAGAAACGAAGTCTCTATGAAGTGTAAAAGCTGCTTTGGAAGTATAGGGCTTCTACAGGGTAATTGGAGAAACCGCTATTCAGTGCACGGCATCCGGCTGAATCGCGTCTTTCTTAACGGCAAAAACTGCAGAAGACGCGATTGTTGCGATTGTATTGGAATCCGCGGTTAACGCGTTAAGAGCCCATAGCTCGCTGTCGGTTTTGCTCAGTATCGCAAAGAGCGCTATTACGATGGTCCCGTGAAAAGTTTTAGTGGGGAACATATAGAAACTGTGTAATAGCACAGGAATTAGGGATTGGATACAAATTCCACCGGTTCTAGCCTGTACTTTGCTAAACTCAGAAAAAGCTTACGATTCTGGTGTAAGAACCAGAAACGCGAGAATGGACGAAAAGAAAACGTGTATAGACAGTATTTGACGAAGTATAGAAAATGGACATCAAGAAGAGTCAGAGAAACAGAATGAAAACGTGAACGCAGATGAACGAACGATGCAGACATACATTGCATTCGGTAGCAGAGCAGAAAGAGAACAGAAACTTTCCCCTACACTAACTTCTGGGTCCAGCACAACAACTTTGACAACGCCAGGAACGAAGTCTCTATCAGGTGTAAAAGCTCCTTTGGAAGTATAGGGCTTCTACAGGCTAATTGGAGAAACCGCTATTCAGTGCACGGCATCCGGCTGAATCGCGTCTTTCTTAACGGCAAAAACTGCAGAAGACGCGATTGTTGCGATTGTATTGGAATCCGCGGTTAACGCGTTAAGAGCCCATAGCTCGCTGCCGGTTTTGCTCAGTATCGCAAAGAGCGCTTTTACGATGGTCCCGTGAAAAGTTTTAGTGGGGAACATATAGAAACGGTGTAATGGCACACGAATCTGGATTGGAGACAAATTCCACCGGTTCTAGCCTGTACTTTGCTAAACTCAGAAAAAGCTTACGATTCTGGTGTAAGAATCAGAAATGCGAGAATGGACCAAAAGAAAACGCGTATAAACTCTATTTGACTAAGTAAAGAAAATGGACATCAAGAAGAGTCAGAGAAACAGAATGAAAACGTGAACGCAGATGAACGAACGATGCAGTCATACATTGCATTCGGTAGCAGAGCAGAAAGAGAACAGAAACTTTCCCAACACTATCTTAAGGAACAAGCACAACAACTTTGACAGCGCCAGAAACGATCCTCTATGAAGTTTAAAAGCTGCTTTGGAAATATAGGGCTTCTACAGGCTAATTGGAGAAACCGCTATTCAGTGCACAGCATCCGGCTGAATCGCGTCTTTCTTAACGGCAAAAACTGCAGAAGACGCGATTGTTGCGATTGTATTGGAATCCGCGGTTAACGCGTTAAGAGCCCATAGCTCGCTGCCGGTTTTGCTCAGTATCGCAAAGAGCGCTTTTACGATGGTCCCGTGAAAAGTTTTAGTGGGGAACATATAGAAACTGTGTATTGACACAGGAATCAGGGATTGGAGACAAATTCCACCGGTTCTAGCCTGTACTTTGCTAAACTCAGAAAAAGCTTACGATTCTGGTGTAAGAATCAGAAATGCGAGAATGGACCAAAAGAAAACGCGTATAAACTCTATTTGACTAAGTAAAGAAAATGGACATCAAGAAGAGTCAGAGAAACAGAATGAAAACGTGAACGCAGATGAACGAACGATGCAGACATACATTGCATTCGGTAGCAGAGCAGAAAGAGAACAGAAACTTTCCCAACACTATCTTAAGGAACAAGCACAACAACTTAGACAGCGCCAGAAAGGAAGTCTCTATCAGGTGTAAACGCTGCTTTGGAAGTATAGGGCTTCTACAGGGTAATTGGAGAAACCGCTATTCAGTGCACGGCATCCGGCTGAATCGCGTCTTTCTTAACGGCAAAAACTGCAGAAGACGCGATTGTTGCGATTGTATTGGAATCCGCGGTTAACGCGTTAAGAGCCCATAGCTCGCTGCCGGTTTTGCTCAGTATCGCAAAGAGCGCTTTTACGATGGTCCCGTGAAGTTTTAGTGGGGAACATATAGAAACGGTGTAATGTCACAGGAATCAGGGATTGGAGACAAATTCCAACGGTTCTAGCCTGTACTTTGCTAAACTCAGAAAAAGCTTACGATTCTGGTGTAAGAATCAGAAAGGCGAGAATGGACCAAAAGAAACCGCGTATAAACTCTATTTGACTAAGTAAAGAAAATGGACATCAAGAAGAGTCAGAGAAACAGAATGAAAACGTGAACGCAGATGAACGAACGATGCAGACATACATTGCATTCGGTAGCAGAGCAGAAAGAGAACAGAAACTTTCCCCTACTCTAACTTCGGGATCCAGCACAACAACTTTGACAGCGCCAGAAACGAAGTCTCTATCAGGTGTAAAAGCTGCTTTGGAAGTATAGGGCTTCTACAGGCTAATTGGAGAAACCGCTGTTCAGTGCACGGCATCCGGCTGAATCGCGTCTTTCTTAACGGCAAAAACTGCAGAAGACGCGATTGTTGCGATTGTATTGGAATCCGCGGTTAACGCGTTAAGAGCCCATAGCTCGCTGCCGGTTTTGCTCAGTATCGCAAAGAGCGCTTTACGATGGTCCCGTGAAAAGTTTTAGTGGGGAACATATAGAAACTGTGTAATAGCACAGGAATCAGGGATTGGACACAAATTCCACCGGTTCTAGCCTGTACTTTGCTAAACTCAGAAAAAGCTTACGATTCTGGTGTAAGAACCAGAAACGCGAGAATGGACGAAAAGAAAACGTGTATAGACAGTATTTGACGAAGTATAGAAAATGGACATCAAGAAGAGTCAGAGAAACAGAATGAAAACGTGAACGCAGATGAACGAACGATGCAGACATACATTGCATTCGGTAGCAGAGCAGAAAGAGAACAGAAACTTTCCCCTACACTAAATTCGGGGACCAGCACAACTACTTTGACAGCGCCAGAAACGAAGTCTCTATCAGGTGTAAAAGCTGCTTTGGAAGTATAGGGCTTCTACAGGCTAATTGGAGAAACCGCTATTCAGTGCACGGCATCCGGCTGAATCGCGTCTTTCTTAACGGCAAAAACTGCAGAAGACGCGATTGTTGCGATTGTATTGGAATCCGCGGTTAACGCGTTAAGAGCCCATAGCTCGCTGCCGGTTTTGCTCAGTATCGCAAAGAGCGCTATTACGATGGTCCCGTGAAAAGTTTTAGTGGGGAACATATAGAAACGGTGTAATGGCACACGAATCTGGATTGGAGACAAATTCCACCGGTTCTAGCCTGTACTTTGCTAAACTCAGAAAAAGCTTACGATTCTGGTGTAAGAATCAGAAATGCGAGAATCGACCAAAAGAAAACGCGTATAAACC
Organism: Oreortyx pictus; assembly: GCA_036925125.1. Classification (NCBI taxonomy): domain Eukaryota; kingdom Metazoa; phylum Chordata; class Aves; order Galliformes; family Odontophoridae; genus Oreortyx; species Oreortyx pictus. The sequence continues at coordinate 549,461 of JAUPFR010000045.1, read as the reverse complement.
CTATTTGACTAAGTAAAGAAAATGGACATCAAGAAGAGTCAGAGAAACAGAATGAAAACGTGAACGCAGATGAACGAACGATGCAGTCATACATTGCATTCGGTAGCAGAGCAGAAACAGAACAGAAACTTTCCCAACACTATCTTTAAGGAACAAGCACAACAACTTTGACAGCGCCAGAAACGAAGTCTCTATCAGGTGTAAAAGCTGCTTTGGAAATATAGGGCTTCTACAGGCTAATTGGAGAAACCGCTATTCAGTGCACGGCATCCGGCTGAATCGCGTATTTCTTAACGGCAAAAACTGCAGAAGACGCGATTGTTGCGATTGTATTGGAATCCGCGGTTAACGCGTTAAGAGCCCATAGCTCGCTGCCGGTTTTGCTCAGTATCGCAAAGAGCGCTTTAACGTTGTTCCCGTGAAAAGTTTTAGTGGAAAACATATAGAAACGGTGTAATGGCACAGTAATCATGGTCTGGATACAGATTCCACCTGTTCAAGCCTGTACTTTGCTAAACTCAGAAAAAAGCTTACGATTCTGGTGTAAGAATCAGAAAGGCGAGAATGGACCAAAAGAAAACGCGTATAGACAGTATTTGACGAAGTATAGAAAATGGACATCAAGAAGCGTCAGAGAAACAGAATGAAAACGTGAACGCAGATGAACGAACGATGCAGACATCCATTGCATTCGGTAGCAGAGCAGAAAGAGAACAGAAACTTTCCCCTACACTAAATTCGGGGACCAGCACAACTACTTTGACAGCGCCAGAAAAGAATTCTCTATGAAGTGTAAAAGCTGCTTTGGAAGTATAGGGCTTCTACAGGGTAATTGGAGAAACCGCTATTCAGTGCACGGCATCCGGCTGAATCGCGTCTTTCTAAACGGCAAAAACTGCAGAAGACGCGATTGTTGCGATTGTATTGGAATCCGCGGTTAACGCGTTAAGAGCCCATAGCTCGCTGCCGGTTTTGCTCAGTATCGCAAAGACCGCTTTTACGATGTTCCCGTGATAAGTTTTAGTGGGGAACGTATAGAAACGGTGTAATGTCACAGGAATCAGGGATTGGAGACAAATTCCACCGGTTCTAGCCTGTACTTTGCTAAACTCAGAAAAAGCTTACGATTCTGGTGTAAGAATCAGAAAGGCGAGAATGGACCAAAAGAAAACGCGTATAAACCCTATTTGACTAAGTAAAGAAAATGGACATCAAGAAGAGTCAGAGAAACAGAATGAAAACGTGAACGCAGATGAACGAACGATGCAGTCATACATTGCATTCGGTAGCAGAGCAGAAAGAGAACAGAAACTTTCCCCTACACAATCTTAAGGAACAAGCACAACAACTTTGACAGTGCCAGAAAGGAAGTCTCTATCAGGTGTAAACGCTGCTTTGGAAGTATAGGGCTTCTACAGGCTAATTGGAGAAACCGCTATTCAGTGCACGGCATCCGGCTGAATCGCGTCTTTCTTAACGGCAAAAACTGCAGAAGACGCGATTGTTGCGATTGTATTGGAATCCGCGGTTAACGCGTTAAGAGCCCATAGCTCGCTGCCGGTTTTGCTCAGTATCGCAAAGAGCGCTTTTACGATGGTCCCGTGAAAAGTTTTAGTGGGGAACATATAGAAACGGTGTAATGGCACACGAATCTGGATTGGAGACAAATTCCACCGGTTCTAGCCTGTACTTTCCTAAACTCAGAAAAAGCTTACGATTCTGGTGTAAGAATCAGAAAGGCGAGAATGGACCAAAAGAAAACGCGTATAAACTCTATTTGACTAAGTAAAGAAGATGGACATCAAGAAGAGTCAGAGAAACAGAATGAAAACGTGAACGCAGATGAACGAACGATGCAGACATCCATTGCATTCGGTAGCAGAGCAGAAAGAGAACAGAAACTTTCCCCTACACTAACTTCGGGATCCAGCACAACAACTTTGACAGCGCCAGAAACGAAGTCTCTATCAGGTGTAAAAGCTGCTTTGGTAGTATAGGGCTTCTACAGGCTAATTGGAGAAACCGCTATTCAGTGCACGGCATCCCTCTGAATCGCGTCTTTCTTAACGGCAAAAACTGCAGAAGACGCGATTGTTGCGATTGTATTGGAATCCGCGGTTAACGCGTCTTAACGCGTTATATATATATACCATAGCTCGCTGCCGGTTTTGCTCAGTATCGCTAAGAGCACTCTCCGTACAATTTGTCTTTGACGTAGGCCACGAGTCCGTAGTGCGCTGTGATGCTGATCAGGTGCTCAAAACCATTGGAACTTTTTAATCTTTTTCTTAGAGAACGCATTAGAAATGTTGTCGAGTGAATTTGCTGCAACTTGGGATAACTGTAGATAACTACAGATTGTGGCAGATATCTGCTGGGAATCTGATCTGACATCCACACTCTATGGCATTTTATTGCCTTCTCCTATACACAAAGACGTGCAACTTGTGCAAACTTTACTCGGCAGTGCTTAACTCAGTGCGGTGTCAGTGCCGCGGCAGCTTGGATCGGTGCTGCCCCTTCCTCCTGGGGCTGTGACTTTGGGTCAGAGGCTGTCAATGGATTGATTCAACTGTGGGTGTGAAAGATTCCACCCAGAGCTGGCCATCAGACTTCACTGAGTAAATGAATGGAAACTGAACGTGGAACTGTGCACTTCTTTGCTGCTGGTGCTGTTTGGTACGGAGAGCTGGAGCTCTATAGTACCGTGCGACTGTATGGAGAAAACTCCAAGGAAAAGAGATGAGTGTGGCAGGTGGTGTGGGACCTGCTGGGCTGCGGGCTGCCTTGGGCTTTGCCCTGACTGCTGCTGTGGTTGTCAGAGCCCTGAGGCCCTGTGCAGCACCGGTCATGTCTCACCTGCTGCTCCTGTGCATCAAACATGAGTACCTTCCTTATGGCTCTAAGTCTTGTTCCAAAAACCCCAAACAAAGCAGCAGGGTCAAAGACCGCATGGTTACCTGCTGTGGGTCTGACACTGCACCTTCCTGTTCGTGGCAGGAGAACGGGCATTGTGAGCTCTGGAGTATTGCAGCCCTGAGTTCATGTCAGTAATCCCTGATCAGTTGTGCACCTGATTCTTTTGAGCTCATTCTGCTTGAAACATGTGCACGTGAACCTTTCATATTGAAAAGATGCATGGCCTGAAACTGAAAATTCTTCAGTGTTTCAGTATACAACAAAACACGAGTTTTGAAGGTTTCCGGGTAGTGAAATAGAAGTGCTTACTTCTGTTGTGTGCAGAGACACCAGTGTTGGATTTTTCTCGCTGGAGTATCAAAGATTGTATGTTTGGTTTTATATTTTCGCTTGAAGTGAAATACATGAGATTGTAAGACAGAAGGCTGTAACTCGTTCACCGTGAAGTACATAGGTACCTCTTAGACTTGAACAGTTCAAGTTGACCATTCTTCTCTCCCAGGCTATGATGCCTGGATAAGTAATGTACTCCAATTAAGTGTTACCTATTTACCATCCTTTTTGGTATCCTGCTTTTAACCTGCATGCAATCAGCCCCTTGGAGGGGAGCAAAACCAAGCTGTTATGGAAAGTGTTGGTCCTCCAGGGATCGCGCTCTGGAGTGCCACAGGTGAGCAGCACTGCTCCCGTGTGGCTCAGGGCTTTTAGCATCCAGCATTCTCTCTCCAGTTCAGGCTACGACAAATGGGAGACGGAGCAGCTGCTCCCCAAGGAGGGGCCATTTGGCCCTTTCGTTTGCCCTTCAGAAGTGCCATGAGCGTACTTCTTCTTTTGCTAAAATATACAGTGCTTTGTTCCACGTGACAACAGAAAGCGAGGGCTGCACAGCTGCCGCGTCCTGCGCTCAGTGTCCTGCTCAGGATGAACGCCTTACGCTTAAAGCAGAGCTGAGAGTGCCGGAGATGCTGGGAGTTTCTCCTATTTGTCTGTTCTTAGAAAGCTTCTATCCGTGATTGCACCCTGAAGATAAAATCTCTTTCTAGATGGCGTGCATTTTACACGCAGAAAAACACGTTCTTCTGCAATGCAGGTTCTCCTTGCCCTGCGGGGTGGCTCGGCTGGGGCAGCGTGCTTTTCTGTTGCCCACAGAGCTGTCCTGTGCTGTGGGAGTGGTTCTTCAGCCAAGTTAAACTCAGTTATCCTAAAAATGCATATTCTTTCTTACCTGTAAGTTTAAATAGTCTCTCAGAAAGGAAATGTGCCAGCAGGAGTGGCGGGAGGCCTCATGCTGTGAGGCGTCCTCTATCTGGAGTTCCAGGAGAGATGGATGTGCAGGATGACGCTCTCACCTGGCACTGCTGGGCTCTGTCCCTGCTGACCTGGGGCACGGAGTGAGCCCATGGCACCGGCAGCTGCGTGCAGCAGGAGGGAGCACTGATGGAACCAGGCTGGAGAGCTGCGGCTCACAGCACTGACACTTGTCCTGGAGCTCAGCCCCGGCGTGGCCACGTCAGCCTGTATGGAAGGAATGTGTTTTGGTACTGTATTTCCTCCCAGTGAGGTAAATAACTGTAAGGAAACAGTGAAAGCAGTGCACCTTTGTGCAGCTTCCACTGAACTGTAGGTGAACGCAGCTAGCTACCGGTCCCCTCAGTAAGCCCTCAAGGGTACATGGGATCAAATTTACCTTTCTCCGTGTCACGAGTAGCTTTCCAGGCTTACCAACCGCATCTGATCCAATTTTCTCACCTCAGGAAATGATGAATGTATTGTTACGGAGCAGAACCACGCTGCTGCAGAGTTAGAATGCTTGAAAAGGCTGCAGTGAGTTCTGTTCTGTGCAGGGTCTTTATTGAGGGATGTGGCCAAGTATGAAGCCATGATCTAGAGAAGAAGTGGGAAAATCTGAGGTCACGCATCTATGCTGAGTCTCATCTGCTCTGCTGTTTTACAAATATTTCTCCTATTTTGCTCACCGTTATCGTCTGGAACAGAATGTGCAATGTGAGGCACAGTGCACATGGGCTGTAACGAGAAGGTGGTTGTTACTTGATAGCAATCCCGAGTGTCATGTTTGGTTGTGTCCCTTCTGGAAGAAAAGCATTAAGGTTTTTCTTTACCTATAAGAAAAGCATCGGTTTGCCCATTACTGACTTCTTGTGGAGTTTGTGCCAGATGTATATTAAATATTTTGGTGCTTTTTCTAATCCAAGTTGCCATTCATTCACCCTTTTGTTGTACTTCTGTATGTTGAAGCGTCGACACACCTTGTAAGAAAAACAGGGGAAAGAAAAGAATGAAACCCCATCACCGCCACAGAAGTATTGCCTGTAGTCACTGTATCCTGAGTTCTGTAGCTTTGTACGTGTTCAGAGCTTCTGGGTCTCCTTACTCCTGTAAGGTCTGGGGGAGGGACAGCCCGAGGAAGCCAGTCCCTCGGGGAGGGAACTTGCACGTTGTTCTGTGCGGTACTCAACAAATGAGGCGTTTGTTGTGTTTATATAATGACACTTTGGTGTTCACTTTTTGTGAAGCTTTGTACAAAATGTTTTATTTAAACCTGAAGTCCTTTTTACATTTTCTATTAAAAGGGGAAAAATTAATTATTTTTTCATGACTATAACTAGGACTCTTGCTGCTTTTATTTGTTATCCGTAGTTTCCCAAGCAGGAATCCTGGCTGCTTACTAAGCCCAGCACAGGGAGCTGCCTACCCTGTTCTTAAGTGCATTGGAATTAAAATTGGCCTGTTTCATTTGCTCAGATTTGCAGTGCACATGTGTTGGAGGCACTGGGTGTGAGCAGTGTTAACGTGAGGGGGCTGCGCAGGGGGATGAGCGTCAGCGCGGGCAGTTGCCGTTCCCTGCAGCAGTGCAGGGTGAGGGGTTCAGACTGCCTGTCCGCTTTTGTAGCAGCTCACTGTGCTTGTCCCGGTTTGAAAAGGGCTGCCGAGCTCAGCAGGCTTGGATATGGTACCTTTCTGAAATAAAAGGTATAAACGGCCACGTTCATCTTTTTTTCCTCATTCATTTGAGGAAGTCTGGAGGTATGAAGAAGCCTGAAGCGAGCACTGCTGTGCGCTCCCTGGCGCTGCAGTGCCCGTCTGCTGCCATCGCTCTGCTGGGAAGCAGGAGGGGGTGATGATCTATCAGCTGCATTTCATCCTCTCCGGGACAGTAACTACTTCAAAGTAATCTCAGCCTATTTCAATTCATGCTAAGAAACGCTTGGTCCTTGGTCTCACTTTGAAACTTGGTAACAAACATTTTCCTTTTTTGCCCCCAACACTCAAAGCTTTCCAGGGCGTTCTCGTGCTTCAGTTTGTTGATGAGAGGTGGTCAAGCAGGGCGTGCCGAGCTCGGGGCTGATCCATTGAGCTGTGCCTCATCTCACACTACTACAGGTCAGGGCTGGCTCCTGCAGCAGCTCTGCACTTACAGCTTCCCCCAGAAAACACAGCGAGTGAAGTTTGAGCAGCTGCGTGCTTTCCTTGAGATGGCCCAAACAGCCCTTGCCCTTCCCCCTGCAGCCAAACTGCAATTTGTTTGTTTTCTAAGGGGCTATGGGAGAAATGAGATTGTCCAAGAGGTACGAATCACCAATTCCTCCTTTCCATGGAGGAAGTACACAGCTTTTCCAGAAACGAGGCCTGCACTGTTTTGGGCGCTGGCACAGTACATTCCCACGGAGAACGTGGAGCCGCTGAGCAGCTGCCCAGGCGCGACACGCAGTGAAAGGAACCCCATGGTACAGCAGTGCCCCGCGCTGAGACAGCTCAACTCGCTGAATTCAATCACAGCCATCGGGTTCTTCTGCCCCTGCGCTGCCCTCAGCTCTGCCCAAGCATTGCCAAGCTCAGCACCAGGGGAAAAAGCCACAGGCAGAAGCATTAACGGAAAGGGCTTTGTGCTTTCTAGATGTTTTCAATAGCTTTTATTTTTAGACTTTATAAAAGACACAGAGCGAAAACCTATTGTTTGTATAGCAAGGGCTCTTTACAAAGACATCAATATTTAAAATAACTATGAATATCTTCACAAAAGACTTTGATTAAAAATTTGGCAGTTTAACAAGCGCTGCTCCCTCTGTCATCTTTTATTCGCATCAGACCAAGGCCGGACTGTGATCCATGAATGCTGCAACATAAACAAGAGATGTTATTTCTGCTCAGGGCAGCCTTGATGCATGCAAGCTAGCAGCCCTACGAGGGAGAAGCCTGCAACCCCCCAGAGTAGAAAACTGCATGTATTACTTTCTGCCCAACAAATTTTGTCATTCTTTTGGAACAATAAACTTATCCGCCCCCTGCGAAACAGTAATTTGGGAACCACTCTCGGCAAGAAAACTCTCCCAGGCCTGGGAAAGCACTCCCTTCTTCCCATCAGTCCAAGACGCGGCTGTTACATGGAAGCAGCAAAACTCCATTTGTACACATCTATGTGCAATCAGCACTGCTCTAATGAGGTAGAAATTGCTGCTGCTTCAGTGTGCGTGCTCTTATTCTTTGACGTGATGGGTAACCAGCTAAACAATCTTTTCTTAAAAGATACCTATTTTGGAATTCATTTCTACTTTGGAATTCATTTAAGCTACTAGAAACCAGCCACTGACAGCAGATTATGCCAAGAGCTGCCCCTTGGCACGTGTGTTTGCTGAAATGATTTGTCACAGGCACTGAGCACATGACTGTTGGCTCAGGCTGCCTCAACCTTCTGGAGACAGTGGTCCAGAAGATAACACAGCATCACACTGCCACTCCTCAGGAAGCTCTGCAGGTTAGGCCAGCACACCTGGTCACCCCACTAGGAGAGGTGCTGCCCCATCCCCCTGTTCATCTGCTGGCACAGCACCTGTCTCCCTGGACCAGTACCACCTTTGCTGAAGGGACCTGCAGCAAGGCAGACCTAGCAGAGATACACTCAGAGATACAGGCCTTTCCAGGGAAACGTTTACGCTTTCTGGTCAGGACCTGAGCAGTGAATGACCGTGGCAGCTCAGGCTGTGATATGAATGAAGGCTGAGCCATATGGAAACATCCCTGCTAGTAGCTCTGAGGCCCAACTCAATGTGTTTGTCCTTTCCTACAAAAGCTTAAGGACTAAGTGAAAAGTGGTTGGTTTTCTTCTTTTTTCTTTTTCATTTTCTCTTCCACATTATGCTTGCGTGTTTCTGATAGAAGAATGAAGGAAGGAACCACCTCTGATCCAGGCTAAGGACGGAGCACATATGTCAGTGCCACTACCACTGCTAGACGGTGCCTGGGCTGTAGTTTTCAAACCACTGAAGCACAATCAAATGCATAAAAGCCCAACATCCAAAAACCCAGCTGCTGCGGAACCTCTGCCTGATTCAGTTAGAAACACACAGAGCTTACCTTGCTCTCCCAAAACTGCAGAACTGTATTGGCTTCAAAACAGGTACAAAATGCCCAGCAGGGGCTCCATCCAACCAAAAAACACGTGCAACTAATCAACACTCTGGATTTCAGCCTTGCTAATGTGGAGCATGACTCATTAGGCCAATAAAACCTAAACTTCCTATATGAAAATCAGACTAAAATACAGCAGCTTCTTCAGGGCTTTTGTTAGTCTTTTTCCTTTTTAATAGATGAAGACAAAAACACGAGGCAGTTAGTTACCTGTTCATTCCAGGAAAGAGAACAACACACAAGGTGTTATTCTGCAGACTTCTATCAAGCTTTTTTATATGCTGGTCTAACTTCTTCACCTTTTTCTTTACATCCTGCTCCTGTGTAACAAAATACAAGTATTACAATACCCCATTCTTCTGCAGGTACATAACAATCACATTTAGAAATGCTTATGAGGAGGCTGAGCTGGGGCAGCATCAGGGACTGAGCAGGTGAGGACAGCAGTGACTGTTACTGCTGGCACCTGGAAGGGCACCAGCTCAGCTGCAGGGAGAGCTGCACACTCTACTCAGATGGCACTGCAGCTTCCTCCAGTAAGAGTGACAGCCACACACACAGACCTGTTCCTGCCTGTCATGCTGCACGATGATTCATTTCTCTCTCTGACTTCCAAACCATTTCCTATACATGTGCTCGGTCTGCTCCCAGGTGGTATGCTCCAGCTGCTGAGTAACATCACTTACTGCCTCATGCCACCACGCTGGATTTGAGACTCTATGGTACCCTGCAAACACCACATAATCTCACATGGTATTACATCTCCTAAGCACCTTATGCAGATGGACCTGGGGCAGCTTCTCTGCACCAGAACGAGGAGGTCCTCCTGCTACACAAGCTCTGCACTGGTGGCTGCTCCTCATGATCACTCCTGGCTCAAGGCAGTAAGCAGTTCAATGTCATACACCTTCTCACTAACAAACAGAAACAAGCCAGCATAGCCTTAAACTCACAGAGTGAGACAGCGGTGCCATTTTCTCACTTAAACTGTTTCCTCTTTGCTTTTCGCTGCTGTGATTCATTTGCCAAATCCACCTCCAGAGGTGACCTGGAGCAAGAGCATGCCTGCTTCTGAGTGTGCTGCCCTTCGTGGCCCAGCCACTGACAGCTTCCAGGGCATCCACTGCACTCTGTGATTTCTGGAACTCTGAAAAACAAAGAGGAAAGAATCATGATTTGCCAGTTCTTTTTCCCTGTTCTTTGGCACCTGCAGGGCAAGGCTAAAGCTGGAGGAAGAAGACAAGAAACTGAAATTGCTGCAGTGAGCAGATGTTATCTTGCTTCAGGCAAGGGTCAGACCATCAAAATGTCAGATAAATACAACACTCTTCCAGTTGTTCTCCTGACTTCTCAGAAGTGATCACTAGTTGGTGTGAAGCTGCAGCCACTCTTTCACTGGACTATCACTAAATGTTGGCACTTGGAGCACATGCGAATTTCCATCATATTTCCAAGGGCTGCTGAACAACGTTGCATGAAGGAAATAAGCAGGCTGCATTGCAGAGCCACTTACTGAGGAAGCAGCAGGTCCTGTGCTTCCCGCTCTGGAGATCCTTTGGCAGGAACAGAGTTTCCAGATCTTTCAAGGGGCTGAATTCTTCTTGCAAATCTGCCTCAGTTAATGACTTCTTTATTCCCGCCACATAAATCATCCCTTCGTTTTCTATATCCACTTCCAGCTCCTTTATCAGAACATCACAGTCCAGTGTTGCAGCAGTGATGGGTCTCTGAACCTGAGGTGGGTCCAATAGGAACAAACACAATGCATCAGCCAAGGCAGCTCTGTCTTCTGAGCTGCTATTCTAAATGATTTTGTCTCATTATCAAAACTTTGTTAGCTTTCCTTGAACAATGTAACTAGTAACTGTAGGCTAGCTTAAATAGTCATGAAAAAGGAAAAGAGCACATTAGCAATGCAAGAACAGTAGATGATTAAGAACCCCATACTGCTTACATGGCATTTCAACACCGAGCATCTCAGCTTTTCATTTTAAAGATCGAGATGTCAAGACCCCCTCCTGCTGTCCAACAGGAAGGAAAGGAGGCCACAGCATAAGCTGTCTCAGAAGATGGTGGCAGCATGGCCAGCTGAGATCCATCCTATGCACTACGTAGATATTAAAAGAATTGTATTGGCCCATAATCCTGCACTAAACGTAATCTAGGCTTTTACTATTTACTTTGCATACCTTAATGCAGGATCCTGCTACCTCAGCTCCATTTAAGGTTTCCACAGCAAGCTGGGCAGCTTCCAGCGCATCATAGTGGATACAGACGTATGGCTTCAAACAAAAGGACAGGACACTTCAGGTTTATGAACAGCAGATATTAGCCCTCTCCTTTTACAACTCAGGTCTCGGAGTTCTTTTTTGTTTTAAAAGGCATATAAGGAGTTTGAGTGGGTGATGCAGGTAACGCTTTACATACCATAACTATTAAAAAAACCCTTCAATTAGCTCAACTATTAAAAGCAACCTTCTTCTGCCATTACAGGCCTTGGCGTATCAGCTCTCTTGCGAGGGACAAAAAAAAAAAAAAAAAAAAAAAAAAAAAAAAATCAACTCAGCATCATGAATACTAGGTTGAAGCTTTGCAGCTTGGATGTTATATCGTATCAGCTGCGTTCATTCTTGTCACTCTGTGGAGCAACTTTCATGTGTGCTGAGAACTGCCCCCCTCACACTCCACCCCCAAAAAACCACCAGAATAGCTGGTAATTAAATGTTTCTAATCAATATCTTTTCAAGAGATGACTCTTGCCTTCACCACCTGCCAGCACGCCGAATGCTGTCAGTGCTCCTCACCTGGTACGTTTCAGTCACCACTGTGAGGGACTGGATTGGCCCACACCTTCCAAATTCTTTTTTCACAGACTTCAGACAAACGTTTTCCTCAAAAGGACCTGCGTAAATTGTCAGCATGTCAGTCAGCTTGTTTCTCACCTGTAAGAATATAGATTAGAGAAGGAACTTCACAAAGCAAGGAAACTAACTACCAGGTGCCACCAGACACATAATGTCTCCTCCCAAGATCAGCACTGAAGACTATTCTCACACAAATAAATGAGTACCTTCTCGCAAAATCCAGACGCAACGTACTCTGGATCCAAACTGAACTGAATTATACTGAATGTGGAGAGGGGAATGTGTTCCAAGGCTCTCTGAAGAATCTGGAAGGAAAAAAAAGAGGCAATTGTACCACAACAAACCAGAAACAGAGTTCCTGAACTTAATTCCCAACTTTGCTTCTCATTGCTGTCTAAGGAAGACCTCAGGCAGAAATTACTTTTCAGTGAGTCCTGAGAGAGTGACAGAGTATCAAAGCCTATTTTTGAAATGCCAAAATGGATGCAGCTAACCTGGTATCAACACCATTGCTGAAAGCACTTGTCAGTCAGCTTTTTAAAACATGACCCACCTACTGCCCCAGGACAAGAAGAACTTTTGGCAGGGGGCTGAACTTGATGATCTCCAGGGGTCCCTTCCAACCCCTACAATTCTGCAACTCTGCGTGACACATGTTCAGACCAACCCACTCTGAGTCCATTCACCTGTTTGATGGAAGTGCTGAGGTCACTCTGACAAAGGCCAGAAGAGTCCAGCTTCTGTCTGCCCAAAAGGAGTGGCTTCTGGCCCATCCCCTGCAAGCAGGCCAGGAAACTAGCAGAGAGAGAAGAAAAAAACTCTGCAAATTACATTAGTTATCAATGTCATGAGTTACAAGCCTTCAAGAAGTGCCCATGATTGAAAAAATGATACAGTTCATTCAAGATATTTTAATGAAATATTTTTGTCCTCAGAAGAAGCCCAGAAAACACTTGTGAAATTTAAGATGTAACTTCCGAAAATGTTTTAGTGCTACCCTGCAATTCACTGTCTCTCTCTGAAGATACTGGAAGCCTCTCGAAAACAGCTTCAATCAAAGGAATAACATGCATCTCTGAGAATCTTGTTACCATGGTTTGGATGAGTACGGAGGACCATTCAGCTGCTTTTGGACTCCACATCGCAGTGGCTGCACCACAGATTTGTTTGGTGAGACTTCAGTCTGCCTTTCAGCTGCCAGCAGCATTTCCAAGTTGAGTTCTGCTACCTTGCGGAAAGAAGATGAGCAGTTGGCTTTCATCTCTGCTAATTGTAACAAACCACCAACCCTGTGCTTGCTCCATGAGTCACCTGGGCACATTCCACAGCAGTGGAGAGACGCAGGGATTCATTTTTTGCCTTATTACTTTCTGTTGTCGTTTTCAAGCAAGCAGTACTTGAGCACCATCCAGCAAGCACATCCAAAAAGTGTTCTCAGAAACCAGCAGCACAAGAAAGAGACTTCAGACTGATAAAACCAGCTCGAATCGCTGACAAAACATAGAAGGTCCCTCGCTTCTTTCACCGAGAGAAAAAGACAGGCTGTCCCACAGGCTGCGAGTGTTGGAATCCTTCTCTTCCCAGCGCCCTTGTGAGAGACCAGCAGCAATGCTCATTCACAGAGCATCTGAGTACACAGACACTGGTGATGTTCCAAGTTACTGAGATACCAAGACACAGGCTGAAAGAAAGCTACCACAACCAAGGCTTATACCACAGCTCCATTTCCTCAGTAAAAGAATGGGCAAGAGTGTTCTTCCATTGTAAGCACAACAATTTGTACTTTCTGCTACTAAGGACATGAGACATAGCTACCTTCGCCGGTCCTTTCTCAATAAAGAACTGAGCCAATTCCAGCGCAGCTCTAGCATCTTCTGCAGGATCATGACCAAGCCTCTGTTCACACTGGATCTCCTTCCTAGGGCATCAAAATTAGATATACAGGAAGGTTGTCTACTTTTCCATACTAACCAACATCTTGGTTTTTTTTCCTGAGGTAGGTCCTTTTCAGCAAAATAGCTTTCATCTCTCAAAAAATGATTTTAGTTCCATGCAGCAATTAAATTTGCTAAATATTTCCCAAAGTTACCGCAAGAAACACTTTTGCCAAATTGAGCAAAACACAGGGTTTGACAGAAGCAGTAAAGCATAACCATTCTTCATTTTCCCCCTTGATCAATGACTGAACTCACAATTTGCAGACAGGAGGGGAGGCAACCTCCAGCTCTGAGAAGTTTGGAGCTGAACTGTGAGCACTGCACTGCTAAGACATGCTACGGTAGCTGGCATAGGAAGGGATACAATTAAGTCAGTACATCGTACTTTCCTAAATTTGCATTTCCTTCTTGATAGATGCAACAAATCTCATTTGTGTGAGCCAGAGTGCATCTGCTGCTCTACAGTTTCATACACTGCACAACAGCTGGTTTTGTGGTACACCTACAGACAAGAACTCAGATCTGGTAGTGCCAAGCATCCTTGCTCAAAGCCAGGCCAATCTGCTGTGCTACTTAACGCTTCAAGGAAATAGCAAATTCTTTGATACCATGTTTATTTGCTCATTCCTTTGAGTTCTAGTGGAAAAAAAATATTCTGTTGCTACTGGTGGAAAAGCAGGACCCCATGAACCACAACAGTTCTAATACATCCCATGACAAAGCAGTCACAATCTCACCTGAGAACAGCTTTGGCTAGAAATCTTAGCTTAAATCTTCGGCCTTCATTTCTGGCAAAAAGTCGTGAAGTATCAATAACACTGGGATGGATCATCTGGAAGAGAGAAAATATCACCAGTTTAAGAACAGCAGTCGTACAGAACTGGGCAACAACTCCATTGTTATCCGTGCCTTTTCATTTCAGTTGCCAGCTTCTTGTTGACGTATAACAGGCCCATAACAACAAAACACATGGTAATAATGAAACAGGCATCAATCTCTTTTCTAACACTCTGTTGGGAAGATCAAAATCAAATTAGAAAGATTAATTATGACTCAGGGATTTTAGGCTGGTTAAATTAAATATACGAAGGGCTTTGGCTCTTCCCATGACAGAGTTATATCCCTGTCTAATCAGATTTCCCCCTTCCTTTTGAGTTCAGAAGAGCAGCTAGCACGTTTTTCTACGTGTAAGAGGAATCTCTCTCTTTCAAGTCCTTGCAAACATAAAGTTACATATAATGAAAAGCAATTAACAAGTGTCTACTAATTAAAAATAACTGTTTGGGCCTTTTACATCTGAAATGAGTATCATCCAGCTAGGAAAAACACTCACTTGCAAAGCCCGAAGGTCAGCATTTAGAGAATGACCCACCAATACTGCATCACGGGGAAGTATCTTTTTCAGTCTGGTTTGTATGTCTGCCAATCTTGTTTTCACTGCAAGAAGCATTTTCCTTGTGATTCCTGAGTATCTTCAAAACAGAAATTAGACGAGGTAGAAGCAATGCATTAGCAACAGCATTTACTGGAGAAAATCACTAGCAGGGCATGCAAAATATGAATCCAGCATAACTTATGACAGAATGTTATTTACTGCTTTCTCTGTGGACATATTCCAACACAAGAGGATGCACTGCAGAGATACCAAGCTGCTGTGCTGTCACATGTTTCAAATGGCAGTTCTCTCAAGCATGACTTAAGTGATGCAGTACTCAGCATCAGACAGCACACATAACAAAATCCTGCATGGCTGTTGTGGAAGGAGGTGCTTCCAATAACGTGAGGGAACCGGCAGCTCACCCCTTCCATAAATCCAGACTAAGACTTAGAGAAGACATGGTTTGAGTCCGGTCTGCTTCTGCTGTAATGAGCCCAGTCTCGAAGCCTTAAGCAAGCTGATGACCTATGCTATTCTTTACCTACAGATATGCAAACTTAGCTACAAAGCAGAGAGTTGATTTACAAACCCGTATCTTACCCTGCGTCCTTTTTCAACCCAGACCTGAAGAGTAGCCTGTACTGTGATCATTTACCTATTAAAGAACGTTTCCTACAGCACTACAGAATGGCAATGCCTAGCTGGACAAGCAGACACTGTGTAGCTGCATATACACAATGCTGGTAATTCTAACCACATAGCACAAACTGTACCCTTAATACTGAGTAAAATGCAAGAGACAACAGTGAGAGCACGCACACTGAAGTATTCTGAAAGCTCCTGTGTAGAAGGCTTAATCTGAAAGGGCTGCAGGTCTTAAAGATAAGAAACTTTAATGAAAGTCACCTGGTGCAGTAGTTCACTATCACACTTTCCGGTTTGACTAGTTCATTCAGAAGGCACTGTCCCTCTGCATCCACTAAAGAGACACGAGTGACTTCATTCCCTCTTGCAGTCAGGCACTGTTAGGACAAAGCAGATGGAGGTGCTGGCTCTGCTCAGTGCTGCCTTTCAGAATACTTAGCTCTGGCTACAGCCAATGTCACTACCACAAGTCACTTTACTCTACCTAGTAGAGTAGATCTATCTTATCTATATTAGATTATTATATATATAATATATATATATAATATAATATATAATATAATATATATATATATATAGATTATCTTATCTATATTAGATCTACCACCTGCAGCTTTCACACCATCCCATTTCAAGTGGTAAATGCCTGTCCTAAACATATCAAACACACAGCCAAGCATAATGTAAAGAAAACCTCTACAGGGAAGTGCTGAATTCACAGAATCAGTTTGTACTCTGCAGTGCAGAACTGCCACTGACTGTTCTTCACCGAAGAAGATAATGCAACTTAAAAGCAGACCCCAGAACACACCTCATTCACTCAGTTTGGATGCTGCCACAGAACTGTGATGGCTACAGAAAAGCTGTGGCACAGAGCTTTTTGCACTCCCAAACCTTGGGGAGAGCTGAGGGAAGGAACTGTAAACAAAAACCTCAGGACTAGAGCACTGGCTTATTGTTACCATTTCACAATCCAGACCGAAGAGGGGGCTGCTGTCTGTCCTCTGAAGATCACGCTCTGTGTACATATAACCCCTTACATCCAGGGGAATCTAAAATGAAAAGATACACGTGAATAAGGCACAGACCTCTTCTTCTAATAGTTACCATACAACCTATTTAACCAAATATCTCATTCATTTTCAAAATTAAAAAAAAACAAGAACATACAAACCAAAACTTCAGAAAACCAACCTCTCATGGGATAATCATTCTTTTTTAGCTCTTCTGAGCTTAGAGTATAGCTCGTGAGGCCTTGTTTTTCTTTCCCATATATCTGGATGATCGGATCACATTGCAAGCCTGAGCTTTTAGGAACACAATCAACACCAGTGGAAATCAGATCTGTAATGTACAGGATCATCTGTCAGGATCAGATAGCACTCCTTACTTGCAGTTGGTTTTCTGCACAAGTAGGAACACTTGAAGGCTATGCCATTTAAAAGAAAACGCATGGAGCAACAAACTGGACATACACTGGGATATTTAATGCACGCTGGCATACAAGTTCATCAGGACACTTGAATCCACTCCCAGTGCAGCTACTGACACTGCTAGCAGCCTGTGAGCCAGTCCCACCACAGATCTATCTGACATTCCTCTCAGTAGAAGAGAGCACACCTTCCTCTGACAGTGCAGTCATTTATCTCATGTAAGCCATAAAGTAAAAAGAGAGCTGCTTTTATCTATAAATTTCATTCTCCAAAGTATTGTTCACAGAAAACGTGCTGTAAGTGCAGTTCACAAAGAAGCAAACACTGAACTGTCATCATAATCCACAGCTGTATGAAGTTTAACTATTTTGTAGGTGGCCCTCTGCAGACTGCACTTAAGGAAAACTGTACCTGACATCTCAGCTCCGTGACAGTGCAGTAGGCTTACAGTCAAGGTGCTAGAGGACTCCGTTATTACAGTGAAAGTAACGGCCGCTCATTCTCCAATTTAGGACTTGAATTCAAGACTCCTTGCATTACATTCCTAACAATTTCAGTGGAGTTCTCATGGTAGTCTTGCAGATTTTGTACAAGCCTGCTGGATTACACTTACCTCTATAGAGTGTAAAAATAGGATATCAGTTGTCAAAACACCTGTTCTTTATCTTCAATTGCAGCTCAGTATAACAAAAAACTATAGACACATCTTACAGTAAAATGATCACAAAAGGGGTAATGAAGCATCAGAATTCTGTATTAAACTCACTAAAAAATTATCTTGGCTTTTCGCATTTACTTGTGATAACAAACCCAAGAGGGTTCCTTTTGTACGTTTTTCCTTTTGTAAACAAGTTGACCATAGCAGCATGCTATGCATGCACAGGGTGCAAAGCCATTAAATTACTCCTGAAAGTGAATCACTGTGACCAAAACAGGTAACACAAAGCTAAGCAAGGTACCTTGTGCAGTGCCTTGAGGTTTCAGGCTTGCTCCTTCACCACACAGACTGGCTAGGAAGTCAGCTGAAGGGGGTGGTAATGTGAATCTCTGAAAAAAAGAGATCTCAGAAAGTTGGAAACATAGTAGAAATGTCAAGCATCTAAGATGCCTCTTTCTCCCAAGGCCTCACCAGTTTAGGGAAGGATGGGTAGAAAGGAAGTACATTTGGCATTTTTTGAGGAAAATGAAACAAAGACAGTTCAGTTCTAATGACACACAATATAGAATTGTTTGTTACAAGAAGGTTTTGCCTTCAGTGATGTAATTAAGACCACAAATTGTAGTCCTACACTGATAGAACCTGATGCAGTTCCGGACTTTTCAGTTACGCCATGATTTCGTATTTGCTGCAGTTTGGGAAACTACACTACAAGTGTGAATCAAAGCACTCCTTCCTTTTTCTTCCTTCCTTTCTTTTCTTCCTCTCCTTCCCTCCCAAGACTTTGCTTGCAGCTCAGAAAACTAAAATGACTCTTTCAATAATCTTTAAATAAAAGGAAGAAACTTGACATAGAGTACACGCACTGAGATTTTTCAATCAGTGGCAACAGCATAACTCTATAGAGATTCTCCTCACTCACACCCAAGAGTAAACTTCAAAGGAGCGGAGGTATTTTTAATCTCCCAGGCACCCTTGTAGGAGTCAGAAGCGTAGAGAACTGAAACACCACTGTATACACATTTGACATGGAAAGGCTGCAGAGATCTAAGCGTTGAAAACGTTTCGCACGTTGAAACCCTGGCCTCTGCTCTGAGCTGTCAGAGCCTACAGAGATGCTCCCACCCACTTGGTGAGGGAGCAAAGATGGACACTTCCCGCACGAGATACCACAGCCTCTCTGCAGCAAGCAGTCACTGGGACGTCGCTTCAGCACTGCAAGAATTTTAGCAGACAGCAACAGTTCAGGGACTTACATGCTGGAACACTTTCCGGAGGTGTTTGAACTGTAAATAGAATTCGTAGAAATGGAGCTGGCTCATTTCATGCAGAACAATAACCACAACGCCAGCCAGACGGCTTTGGTGATAAATATGGCACCAGCTGCAATAAAACAGATAAATAAATAAATACATCTCAGAGCAACACAATCACCATACGCTTAGAAACAAACTCAGAGCTAGCCCAGCTTTTAAGTCTGTTGATGGCAAAGCACCAAGTGACTTCAACAAGAAGAGGCCTCTATCACTTATCTCAGCCAGACACCCATCTCTGGACACAACACGAGAGACAGAGAAAGAATGAGTTGCAACCGAACTCCAGCACAGTACCATTTCATGTCTTATCATACCTCATTTACATGCATCAGAAGAGGAACCCAAACCTGTAACTCCTGCTGTAATGATGCAATCTAGTCCATCAAACTAAGACTACTTCAGCAAAATGAACATTTCACAAAACCATTTTCTGTTCAGTATTAAAAACTTGAAGTGTTCCTTGCATTTAGCTTTATTGCAAGACACACTACATGCTGCCATACGGCAGCCATCCGAGGCCACACACACCCCTCAACCTTACAGTAGGAAGCAGAAGAGTTACTGAGAAGATGAAAAAGGGCAAAGTGACTAAAACGGCCTTCCCAAAACACTCCAAAGAAATCACTTCGTACACCTGACACAAGAAGTATAGCACTAACATTTTAACACTGAATTTCCTCTCTCAGCGTGTGAGCCCGCTGTTCCACAAATTGTTTTGTGTTTCATGCAGTCACAGAAACAAGTACGAAATGTCAGAGCTTCCGTCAGAAGAGGAATTCTGGTCTGCAACCAAGCCTACCAACAGCCACATCTCCATAACACAGGCTGTCTGCACAGCATTACAAAGGCTCCAGAACACACACAGCCCGTGTGCCTTCTGGGGGCTCTCAGTACAGTGGGCACAGGACAGGGCTGCCTCCCAGACACGGACATGCTGTACCTGGGCTGGGATGCATTGTGGCTTTTCCCCAGGGCCGCATACTGTAACAGCTCGTACAGCTGCTCCTGGCTGATCTCACAGTCCTCACCGAGCAAAGCTGCTGACAAGCGAGATGACTTCTCCTGTAAGAAGGAAAACGGCAGTAAAGAAAGGTTTTGTGTGACCACAAAAGTTTGTTGAACAGGAGGTGAATTAAACAGTAAACAGCATACTGTCCAGGCACAGGCAACAGCACGTTAAATAACTCTTCCATTCATTGAAGTTCCTCTTGAGCCCTGTAGGGAGGAAAATTCTAGAGAACATTGTAGAGAAAATATTGTGGAGAATGGTATATTTCCATAAGGCTTTATATAGATGGTACACAGACTACTATTAAAAGTAAAGGATGGCTCACCTTTTATGATGGTTGAGGCTCGCCAATCACTCCAGCAGGGGGGATCTCCAACAAGAGATCCTTCCCTGGTGGTGGTCAGCCCTTAAGTGGTGTCTGGGAGAGGTGGAGCCAGACTCCACCCCTTCCAATCACACAGGCACATTTCACAGCATCCAAAGGAGCCGTGGGCAGAGCACATCAGAGATGAGGCAGAACCACAGAATTCAGCACAGCAGTTCTTTAAGCCATGATCACAAATTCACAAGCTCTCCCGAGCTGATCAGCAAGAACACGTGCTATTTTGGAGACCGACACTGACTATTTGGCTGTGGAACTCATCTGACCTGTAAAAATCTTCCACTATAATCTTTTATTACATAACAAAAGGACATCACCAAGGGCAGATCATACCTGACCCAGCTGGTGGCCTTCTGTGATGCAAAGACAGCACCGGTGGACAACGGAAGAACAACTGATGTCCACCTGCACGTGTGCCAGGCCTCCAACGTGGTCCTGCACCACATCCCCATCTCTGAGTGGGAGAGAGATGGGTGTGAAGGGTGCACTGCTTGGTGGGTAAGGAGCTGCTTGGATGTGGCTGTGCTCAGTGGCTCTGTGTGCAGGTGGAGGCCGACGAGCGGTGTCCCCCAGGGGCCCGTCTGGGACCGGTGCTCTTCCACATCTTCACCAGTGACACACAGAATGGGATCGAGTGCACCCTCAGCACTTTGCTGATGGCACCACAGAAGGGAGGGACGGCATCCAGAGGGAGCTGGACAGGCTCCAGAGGTGGGCACACGAGAACCTAATGAGGTCCAGCAAGGCCCAGTGCGGGACGCTGTACCTGGGTTGGGGCAATCCCAGACGTGTACGGACTGGGAGAACAACTCACAGAGAGCAGCCCGGGATCATCCCCCTCTGCTCTGCCCTCGGGAGCCCCCACCTGCAGCACTGCACCCAGGCCTGGGGCCCCAGCACGGGAAGGACGGGAGTGCTGGAGCAGGGCCAGAGGAGGGCACAGGGATGCTCGGAGGTTGGAGCTCCTCTGCTGTGCAGACAGGATGAGGAGCTGGGGGTGTGCAGCCTGGAGAAGAGCAGGATCCAGGGAGACCTCACTGCAGCCTTCCAGTGCTCAAAGAGAGATTACACACAGGAGAGGGACTGACCGCAGCAGCAGCGATAGCAGCGGGGGAAAAGGCTTCAAAGGGAAAGAGGCAGCGAGGCGCTGGCACTGCCGCCCGGAGCTGGGGGTGCCCTTCCCTGGAGGTGCTCACAGCCACAGCGGGGCCCGGGGCAGCCAGAACACGGCAGGGTGAGCCGGGGGGGTCCCTTCCGACGTAACACGAGTGCTGCACGATGGCGGCACACCGCGCGCAGAGCCCGCCCAGCCCGGGGCCGCTCACGCCAGGAGCCGGGCCGCGTCCCGCACGCCGCGCTCCCACTTGTGTCCCAGCTCACCTTCCCCTCCCGGCGGCCCGGCCTGCTCCTCTTGCCGCCCGCACGCAGCCCGTCCGCGTCCCCGCCCGCGGGCCGCTTCCGCCCGACCGAGCGGACGGACGCGCCCGCCACGGCCGCGCCGAACAGCCGGACCGACCGCGCCTGCGCGGGGAGCGGCGCAGCCGCGGGGCGGGACCGCGGGCGGTTTGAAGCGGCGGAGATGGCTACGAAGCGGCTGGCCAGGGGCGGGCTGTGCTCTGCACGCTGCGGCTTCTGGCGGTGTCGGGTCTGCGTTCCTCCGGGGCGGGGTGGTCTCCCCCGGGCCCGGCGCTGAGGCCGCCCCGTCCCGCCGTGTCACGCAGGTCGCTGGGGATGGCGCGGAGCGGCGGGAGCGGCGCGCGGAGCGGCGGAGCGGCGGCGGCCGCGGGGCCGCGCTTCGGCTTTCTGCTCGTCCTCGACTTCGAGTCCACGTGCTGGCGGGACGCGCGGCAACGCCGCCCCGAGATCAGTGAGTGCTGCGGCGGCGCGGCCCGGGGCTGCGGGGATCGGGGGCTGCGGGGATCGGGGGCTGCGGGGTGCGCATGCGCGTATGCCCGCGGGCCGTGTTTGAGCGGGCGTTGTCCCGCCCGCCGCTCTCGCTGTGCTCCGTCCCAGGTGAGTTCCCGGCCGTGCTGCTGAACGCCGCCACGGGGCTGATCGAGGCCGAGTTCCACTCCTTCGTGCAGCCGCAGGAGCAGCCCGTGCTGTCCGGGTTCTGCACGGCGCTGACCGGCGTCACGCAGGTATCGCGCGGCTGCTCGCAGCGGTTCGGTACTCCTTTAAAGGGACAAACGCATGTGGAGTCGATGTCGGTCGGTACTGACACGGGTGCTTCTCTGTCTGTTGCTCAAAGAGCCAAGTTGACGGAGGAGTCCCTCTGAATATCTGCTTGTCGCAGTTCTTGAGGTGGCTTCGGAAGGTACAAAATGAGAAGAAATTTCTGTTCAGCTCAGATATCCCAAGTAACACCGTTCCAGAGGCAAAGCTGTTGCTTTTGTTACCTGGACAGGTAGGCAACGTTCCTTTTACTTACAGTGTGAGGCAGCGTGCCTCAAACAGGAGCCCTTGGTGGGGCTGTTCTCCATCTCTGGTGCAGGGCTGTCCTGCAGCGAGGGCCATAAGGCAGCAGTGCTCACCACCCCATCACAGGGTGCCTCTGCTTCGTGCGTGGCCGTGCACCTTCTTGCACAGAGGTCGGTTTTTTTTGCCTGTTTGGTATCCTGTGGCTCACTCAGGTGAGAATAATGCCCAATTTGCAGACATTAGGATTAAAGAAATGTTATTTCCTTGGTTGCACTTGTTTCCCCTGTGCAGACTGGGACCTGGGTGTGTGCTTGCACTATGAGTGTAAGAGAAAGCAGTTCTGGAAACCTGACATCTTCAATTCCTGGATTGATCTCAAAGCAACATACAGGGTGAGAAAAATCAGTACACTGAAAAATGTGGATCCGTGTTATCAACTCAAAAGCTGCATCCGTGCCTATGAGGCAGCACTGTGTTCCAGTGACTTGAGTTCCCCAGCTTGTTTTCATTCTGCATTACTGCACAAATAACAAGCTGTGCCATAGGACAGCGGATTTTCATAGAAATCATAATGCTAGGAAAGCAGTGTGCTGTTAGATGAATCATTGCTGAGCACTGGAGAATTTTGGAGCCATTCTTCCTTTTCTGGCATCTTGTGCCCTGCTTGATGCTTTGTCTTCCCAGTCTTTCCTGCATTGCTGTTACTGCCTTACATTGCTAGCTAGAAAATAGTGGTCCTTGCCTGCTCAGCAGTTACACCAGGACAAAGTTGGGAACTGTATTCTGGCCAGTACAAGTACTGACCAGAACAGTACTAATAACACTGAAAATGAATGTATACTGAGAAAATGGAAGAGATGTTTTTACGATGGTGGGTTTTTGTTTGGTTGGTTTTTTGTAGTCTTCACACAAACAGGAGTTCTACCTTGGGGGCTGACAGCACATTTTGTCCTATGCAGCCAAGGAAACGTTCTA
The DNA here is from genome assembly GCA_036925125.1 of Oreortyx pictus. NCBI lineage: Eukaryota > Metazoa > Chordata > Aves > Galliformes > Odontophoridae > Oreortyx > Oreortyx pictus. Next base: position 526,097 of record JAUPFR010000045.1, on the reverse strand, counting down.
AGGGACAATCCAGGAGCTTGCCTGTCCCCAATGCTGGCGCTCACGCAGCAAATTGAGGTCTCTAAAGTCAAACAGTGTGATCAAAGGAGAATCAGGGAGTAATGCAAAGGCGTAAGTGTTTAAAAAAAATATACAGCAGTTTAAGCATCTCAAGATCTATTGTATTCTTCAAGGCTGTTCTTTCTGTTAAGGTGTAAAGTAAACAAAGGCAGTGACAGAGCCTTTATTTGAGGTACAGGAGCTACGGAAAGAGATAGTAGAGATAAGGGGAATGAACTCCCCTCCCGGCGACCGTTTGGTTAAGGAACGCAGCCGCCTCCCGTTTGAATTCTGGCACACCAGAAAGAAGGGAGCCAGGGAGGGGGGGGCAACCCACGCATGCTCTGAGCGTATCTGTGCTCCCAGAAGCACTGCCGAGATGGGGAGAGAGGAGATGGGTGGACCTGGGCTATGCTCCAGTCACCCAGGTGCTCGTTTACTGGTTCAGGCTGTGACCAGGCAATCCCATTGCCTTCGATGTGAGACATAAAGTGCAAATGGTTCTTTCCATTCTAATCTGCTATATGTAATGTACGTACTGTTTCACACTCATTTATCACAATAATAACATGAAGATACCTGTCTCGCATAATGTCTGTGGGAGTTTTATTATTCATAGGTGATATTTTGGAAGTGTTTTTCACTTCACTGTGAAGAGGTTTTGAAGTGCTACGTCTTAACCAGCTACATGTTTCTCCTTAGGCCTTCTATAATAGAAAACCTAAAGGGCTGAGTGGTGCTCTGCAGGATTTGGGGTTGGCTTTTGTAGGACGGTGTATGGGAACTGTTGAATCACGGCCTGAACCACTGATTGATCACCTGAGGCGAGCACTGGGTCAGCCGCAGGGGCGCAAGTGAGTGTGATTGGGAGGGGTGGAGTTTGACTCCACCTCTCCCAAGACCCCATTTAAGGGCTGACCACCACCAGGGAAGGATCTCTGGTTGGAGATCCCTCCCTAGTGGAGTTTTTGGTGAGCCTCAACCATCTTCAAAGGTGAGCCGCTCTTTTCTTATTCATTTTCTTATTAACTATCTGTATGCCATCTACCTAAGCCTATCAAAAATATATCAGCTTTGGCACTCTTTCTTCTGGGTGTTATTTCTGGGGGTTATTTGCCCTACAATTGGCGAGCCAGGCAGGCTTAAAAAAATATATATATACATATACAATAATTAACTATGTCCTTCATTTGGAACATTTTCAAATGGGGCAGGGGGGAGAACGTTACTCCCCTGGACCAAACAATTCCTGGTCAAATTCCAGGATTTACGGGGTCATCCTATTATGGTCTTGCCACCGTTATTGAAAAATGGGGACCCCTGCGGGTTACAGGGACTGTTTCTCCTTCTCCAGCCCGGCTGACAGATTATTTTCAAGGTCTAGACAAGGACATACTAGTTACAAAAGAACGTCGGCTAGCTGCTTCTGCTGTGGCTTGGCCTCTAATAATGGCCTTACATAAACTGGAAATAACAAATACAAACATAATAATTGATTTTCTGATTCTAAGAGATCGTATTGAAAAGTTGGAACAACAGTTGGGCACATTAGTAGCCAAAAAACCTGGACTAGATGTGCCAACAAAACAAATTCGTACCATATCAGTGGAGGACACCCAGGTCCCTGAAGTAGTGGACCTGGATGTCTCAGAAAAAAAGATTTCTAAATCAGATCTCGAAGCTCCATCTCTGGAGGATCCGTTTGAGATCCGACCAATCATAACTCAAAAAACAAAAAAAAATGCAAGGTAGACCAGCGGGAGTGCCTCCTGACCAATGGCCCCCCGCTGAAACATGCTTGCATGTGACAGCACGCCTGTATACAGCAAACGAGTTGATGGACCTAGTACAACGGTTCCATCAAAAACCAGGAGAAAGCATACCATCATGGCTCCTGAGGTTATGGGATGCAGGAGCTGAAAGCGTGTTAGTTAGTGGGACAGAGATGTCAAAACTGGCATCTATAACTATACACCCAGCCCTGAGGGAAAGATTATATGCTGCCATCCACTATACTAATGAGAATCATTCTATTATAGATTGGTTGATGGCAGCATGCCGCTTAACATGGCCCAACAAATCTGACATTCCACTCAATACCGGTTTATGGTCCTCTATGGAGGACCTCCAAACATACATCCGAGAACTGGGTATGAGGGAGGCTATGTATTCAGAGACCTTTGAGAGTCCTGATACGGAAAAATTTACAGCAGGTATGCGTGACCTAATACTGCAACAAGCCCCCTCTCACCTTTATGGGACTTTGGTCTCCATACTAAACCCTTTGGTGGCTTCGGAGGCTATCGTCCAACAGGCAGCCCAGTTGGTGGCAGACCTTGGGGAAACGGAGCGCATAAGAACTAGGCGCAATGTCCGTCTGGTAGAAACAGCTGAGGCCTTCCCCGTTAAAACTAAGAAGCCTGTCCCACGGATACCCCGATCGGGCCCCATACGGGTATCTCGGAAGACCACGTTCAGTGATCTTATACGGGCCGGGGTTGCCTTTGCTAAAATCGATGGGCAACCCAACCATGTATTGTTACAACTATGGAAACAACTTAGAAACGATCAAAAATTTCAGAGTACTCCCAGAAAATCGGGAGTACGAATAATACAGGCAGCACCAACAACAACCTGGAATTTGGCTGACTTTATAGTCCCAAATAGAAGGAAGAAACATCCACAGGTGTCGCGGGATACAATGTCTGAACCACCTGCGGTAAAAGACCTAGATTTAGCCAGCTTCATGGAGTAACGAAGGACTTTGGTCCCCTTAGGGCCTCCAGACGTGACCGGAGGCCCTGTGTAGAATTAGACATCTTTTGGTCAGAGAAGAATGTTCAAAAGGTGATGGCGCTAGTAGACACTGGTGTGGAAACATCAATTATATATGGAGACCCAACGAAGTTTAAGGGCAATAGAGTGATGATTGGTGGGTTTGGGGGACAGACCATTCCAGTCACCCAAACATGGCTGAAATTGGGGGTTGGGCGTCTCCCACCCCGGGAGTATAAAGTGTCGATTGCCCCAGTCCCAGAATACATCTTGGGCATAGACATTTTATGGGGTCTGGCTCTCCAGACGACTGTGGGAGAGTTCAGACTTCGACAGAGGTACATTAGTATCCGGGCGATACAGGCAGTATTGAGGGGCCATGCGAAACATGAGCCCATTTGTTTGCCGAAACCACGCCGGATTACTAATGTAAGACAGTATAGACTCCCAGGGGGGCAGGAAGAAATATCAAAAACTGTGCAGGAACTAGAAAAAGTAGGTATTATAAGACCTGCACATAGTCCATATAATTCCCCCATATGGCCAGTGCGGAAGTCAGATGGAACATGGAGAATGACGGTAGATTATAGGGAATTAAATAAGGTCACGCCGCCCATCCATGCGGCCATACCCAATATTGCTTCCCTAATGGACACACTCAGTAGGGAAATTAAGACCTACCATTGTGTCCTGGATTTGGCAAATGCGTTTTTTAGTATCCCAATTGCCAAAGAATCGCAAGATCAGTTTGCGTTCACATGGGGAGGCAGGCAGTGGACCCTTCAGGTCCTGCCACAGGGGTACGTGCACTCACCAACATACTGTCATAACTTGGTGGCCCGTGACCTAGCTAATTGGAGGAAACCTAATAATAATGTCAACCTGTACCACTACATTGATGATCTCCTGTTAACATCTGACTCACTGGAAGCAGTAGGAGAGGCAGCAGATTCATTAACCTCCTACCTAAATGAAAGAGGATGGGCTATCAATCCTCAAAAGGTGCAAGGTCCAGGCCTGTCCGTAAAATTTCTGGGGGTAGTCTGGTCAGGAAAGACCAAAGTGCTACCCAGTGCCATCATAGATAAGGTTCAGGCATTTCCAGTCCCTACAACACCAAAGCAGCTGCAGGAATTTCTAGGTATATTGGGATACTGGCGTTCCTTTATACCTCATTTGGCGCAGCTGCTGAGACCTTTGTATAGACTCACAAAAAAGGGCCATTCATGGGATTGGGGGAGAACAGAACAGGATGCTTTCCAGCAAGCAAAACAGGCGGTGAAACAAGCCCAGGCATTGGGTATATTCGATCCTACCCTCCCAGCTGAACTGGATGTTCATGTTACTCAGGATGGCTTTGGCTGGGGCCTGTGGCAACACCAGAGTTCTGTTCGGACCCCCATTGGATTTTGGTCTCAGGTCTGGCACGGAGCAGAAGAAAGATATAGTATGATTGAAAAACAACTATTGGCTGCCTATACCGCATTACAAGCGGTAGAGCCAATAACCCAGACGGCCAAATTCATAGTTAAGACCACTCTTCCAATTCAGGGGTGGGTGAGAGATCTGAACCCACCTTCCTAAGACAGGGGTGGCCCAGGCACAGACGGTGGCACAATGGGTCGCCTATCTCAGCCAGAGGAGTAGTCTGTCTTCCTCACCGTTGAAAGAAGAACTCCAAAAGATTCTAGGCCCAGTGACGTATCACAGTGATGCACCAAAACAAACCTTGGTTGCTCCGCCAGAGAAGAGTCCTGTCCAGGAAGGAAAATATCCCATTCCTGAAGATGCCTGGTACGCGGATGGGTCCAGCAAGGGCAACCCAAGTAAGTGGAGAGCAGTAGCATACCATCCCGCTACAGATACAATATGGTTTGAAGAGGGGGATGGTCAAAGCAGCCAGTGGGCAGAGCTGCGGGCCGTGTGGATGGTTATAACCAAAGAACCTGGTGACGGTGTCCTGAATATCTGCACAGATAGTTGGGCTGTGTACCGGGGACTCACTCTTTGGATCGCACAGTGGGCTACCCAGGACTGGACTATCCACTCCCGACCGATCTGGGGCAAAGATATGTGGTTAGACATATGGAATACATTCAAACACAGAACTGTACGTGTCTACCACGTTTCTGGTCACCGACCCCTACAGTCACCAGGAAATGATGAAGCCGACACACTGGCCCGAGTTAGATGGGTTGAGAACTCACCATCTGAGAACATTGCCTACTGGTTACATCAAAAGCTGCGGCATGCTGGACAGAAGACCATGTGGGCAGCTGCCAAAGCATGGGGACTGCCCGTACAACTATCGGACGTAGCTCAAGCATGTCGAGACTGTGATGCCTGCTCCAGAATGAGACCGAGGTCGTTGCCTGAAACAACAGCCCATCTTGCTAGAGGACACAATCCTCTACAGCGATGGCAGGTTGATTATATTGGGCCCCTCCCTCGATCTGAGGGGGCGAGATATGCCCTAACCTGTGTTGACACCGCGAGTGGGCTAATGCAGGCCTATCCAGTACCAAAAGCCAACCAGGCATATACCATCAAGGCGCTCACAAGATTGATGGCTGCCTACGGGACACCACAAGTCATTGAGAGCGACCAAGGGACTCATTTCACGGGTGCAATGATACAACGCTGGGCAGAAGAGAACAATATTGAATGGCGATTCCACCTGCCATACAATCCAACGGGGGCAGGCCTGATTGAGCGTTATAACGGTATTCTCAAGGCTGCCCTGAAGACAGACTCTCAGTCTCTGCAGGGGTGGACGAAGAGACTCCACGAAACCCTGCGAGATCTGAATGAAAGACCTAGAGATGGCAGACCCAGTGCCTTGAAAATGTTACAAACAACATGGGCCTCCCCACTTAGGATCCAAATTACAGGTACAGATAATGAGGTAAGACCTCAGACCGGCCGTGAGAACAATCTTCTGCTCCCTGCCCCTGAGAACCTGAAACCAGGCACCAATAAAATAAGATGGCCTTGGAAGGTGCAGGTAGGACCATGATGGTGTGGCCTACTTGCACCTTGGGGGAGATTATTGGAGGTGGGGGGTTCGGTAGTCCCTCTGGTAATTGGTACATGGCCTACTGATATTGTGGTCAACACTCCAGTCTTTATTGCTAAAGGAGCCCCTATCATGTCTCTGTGGCAGATCAGGACACCCCCTTTGGTGCCTGATATAATCGTGCAGTCACAGACATCTGGGCAAAAGGTTTGGTACAGGCGGCCAGGGCATGCCCCTGTACAAGCTGAAGTGTTGACCCAAGATAGGAATACGGCCTGTATCTTACCCTGGAGGGCAGACCTCCCCCTCTTGGTACCTTTGAAACACCTATATTACTCCCCGTGAGTCTATAAGTCACCGGAGGGAACCAAATACTGCTGAAGTGTTCCAGAGTTGCAGTAACATCATGTGCAACATCCGGTGATGGTCTACCCGGGACTGATGAAGAGTAGGACGGACCTGCACAATGTGACCGCATGCTTCTGGTAGACACCACCAAGCACTGGCCCAAGGAAGAGCATGAGCCATACGCTGATCATCACTCATCCCAGATTACATCGATATGCATCGCGACGGGTTATTATGTAAAGCGTCGCGATGTATTGGGTCTCTGTATTGAGGAGGGCTCACCCTATAGTTCCTTAATCAGTGGTTCATGTCGTGAAGGGGTGGAGTGTATGGGAACTGTTGAATCACGGCCTGAACCACTGATTGATCACCTGAGGCGAGCACTGGGTCAGCCGCAGGGGCACAAGTGAGTGTGATTGGAAGGGGTGGAGTTTGACTCCACCTCTCCCAAGACCCCATTTACGGGCTGACCACCACCAGGGAAGGATTTCTGGTTGGAGATCCCTCCCTAGTGGAGTTTTCGGTGAGCCTCAACCATCTTCAAAGGTGAGCCACTCTTTTCTTATTAATTTTCTTATTAACTATCTGTATACCATCTACCTAAGCCTATCAAAAATATATCAGCTTTGGCACTATTTCTTCTGGGTGCTATTTCTGGGGGTTATTTGCCCTACAGACGGGAACATTCTGGTAAGGGTGATGTGATGACTATCTCTCTGATATACAGAATGTTATTTCTAGGTATACAATGTTCAGGTCAATAAAACCATCCAAGTAGAAATGCTTCAGAGATCAGAATTTGTCATTTCTAATCTCACACTTAACTTTAGAAATCTCTCCTAGAGCTTTTGTGTTTGTGTGGTCCACAAGATCAAGTTCTGAGTTGCTGGGGCAGAAAAGGAAAATGAGAGCAAGGAAAGGACAAAAGAACTTGGTCTTAGGTGATAGCTCTGGGCACCTTATGAATGTGGAAGAAAACATAATTTCAACTCAAATTTTTGGCATAATTAATACAAAACACCAGGGATTTTAGCAGTTGTTGTGGCTACATATTCAGCTGCATGAGTTTTTAAGTGTACGTGAGTGGTACTTTTCATCTAATAAGAACTGCCTCCAGTAGTAGTTCAAAAGGAAGATGTTAATATAACCATACTTTTGAAGGGTTGGATGACTCTCGGAATACTGCTTGTCTTGCTTGGAGGATGGCTTGTGATGGGTGTGTGCTGAAGATTACTAAATCTTTGGATAAGGTTTGTTACGATTTCATATCTCTCCTTTCCTTGTCTTGTAGCCTGACATACAGGCGAAGGGTGAGCTGTTCGGACAACAAAACCAGAATCTTGAGTGTGAATTGAACAGAACATCCTTAGGCTGACATACTTGTTAGTCTTATGCAGTGATTACTAAAACTTCTGGGTATTCACTTTCCAAAATCTCTTTTTGTTAATGGACTCCCTAGTCCTGTCCTAGGAAGAACTTAATTTCCAGAATGCTGAATGCCAGCTCTGCTGACAAGACTGTGCTGGGAAGTAGCAGCAGCCTTGAAACATCCAGAGATAAATCTTGCAAAGCAAACTCTGTGGCAGAGAGAAACCACAACGGGCCTGCTGGAATTACGGTAATTTCTGATGTACAATCTGCAGAACAGGCCACCTCCAGTGGTTGCTCTGCAGACATGCATGTTGTATCTGGCAGCAGCTCAAGGACTGATTTATGCGAAGAAATCCAAAGCTATTCCACAGTGTCTGCTGACAGATTTGCTCTTCTTGGACACGCACAGCAATCTCACAGTACTTTATCACCAGGCATTCAGCAAGGATTGAACAATGGGCATCTTGTGAGCACAGCAAGGTACAGCTCTCCAGTGTGTGGGTGAGGGCTAGTACTCATCTCCACCACCATCTCCTCAGTGAATACCTCCAGTGAGGATACCGGCACTCATTCTGATTGCTTGTCTCTGCTGACTGACTGGGAAGATGTAGCTCTAATACCTAAATCTCAATCTGAACCAAATTCAGACTGTGTTCAATTGGAGGAGGACTCAAGTACAGACATCTTAATGCTGTCTGAAATAAAAACAACTCCAGAGCAATCGGTTGCGATGAGTCCAGGTGATCAAAGTTTGGGGAAAACTCTGGTACCCGTAGAACCTCCTAAATCCATCATTTACAAGAGTCCTGATAGTAGTATCTTTAATGTGGGAATGGTACAAAGGCAGCCTTCAAATCTTTCTGCTTTTAAGATCCCATCTGCAGAGGTAAATGCTATTTCATCCCAATCAGTAATAATGAGAAATTTTTCTATTCCTTCTGAAGTTCCCAAAAGAAAGCCAACTAGTCCAACAGCACTGCCACCAGCGAAAAAACAGTCTTTTGCTGTCTACCAAGAGAAAATGGCATCTTCAGATCATGCCTTATATTGGAGAAATTTGAATTTGTCCAAAGCATCTCGCACTGTTCTGAGCTCCACAGTCAATCTGAATCAGTCTGTAACAGCTGTGCAAAATGAAAAGCTAACTCCCCCTCTGTGTAAGTGTGGTCGAAGGGCTAAAAGGCTCTATGTGTCAAATGCTGGTCCAAATCACGGCAAGGCATTTTTCTGTTGTCCTGTTGGTAGGCGTGAAGGTAGTGAGAGAAGCTGTGGATACTTCAAGTGGGAAAATGCAATTCTAAAAGAGAAATCTCATGTTGCCACCATGAATGTAGATGCTTTGACCTCTCTTGGAACATGCCTCAGCACTTCAGGAAATTCTTCCAACAAACATTTGTTCCTCAGACCATCTATGAGAACTTGAAGATTTTTAGTTTAGTTGTCTGAATCTGAAGCTCAGTTAGTTAACTGTAGATAACAAAACTGGGCCAGTCCGATGATGTCAGATACGTGTTCTGAGCAGGGGATGAAAATGCTGCTTGGCAGTTGTTTAAGCATACAGACATACCCATGTTAACATGAATGGACTGAGACAGAATAAATCATTGTGCTGCAGTTAAGGTGCGAGTAGCTGTTGTTACATGTCTTAAATTCCTACTTTGTCATCATGCGTTTAAAATTTTTTGCTAATTGAGTCCTTAAACGTTTTAATGATGTAGATTTCTATACTATTTTTTTCTAAATATACTTGTAGAGATTTGTAACTGTAACTTTTACAAATCTGTTGTCATGCTTCTCAGAAGTGATTCTTGAAGCAAGTGATGTACTAAACTCTTGTGATTTTTTTCATTTAAGTGATAATAAAGGTAAAATGCTAGTGATGTTTCATTAAGTTTATTTAGCACATCATCTATTGATTACACATCTTCTGTGCCATTTATATCAGCGTGCCTGCTTCTGTGGCACTGGGGTAGCTGAGTGCTGGGGGTCAGGTGAGACTGTGAGAACCTCAACTAAGAGAGATGTAGTGTCTTCTGCTCTACATTACTGTGTAAATCAGCATTATCTTATTATTGTTTAAACAAACAAAGCAAAAAGCCACTGGAACCCACACCCTATGTTAAAACTACAATGCAACCCCAAAACCAAAGAATTCTAATATCTCCTCCACTCCTTCTGGCGTAGTTCAATTCTTCGGATCTTCCCGCTAACGGTTTTTGGCAGCTCTCGAACAAACTCCATCTAAGGGGAAAGGGAGGAATGCAGTATGAAATAATGTACACAAATGTGACTTCCCCCCCAGTGACATAGCCTCATAAGTGACATAATAGTTGATCTGTGCTTGCCTATAGCAGTGACAATTACTTAAAATATTTGGATGATCGGCAACTTACTTTCCGAGGATACTTGTATGGAGCAGTAGCTTTCTTAACGTGGTCTTGTAGCTCTTTCATCATTTGTTCTGGATCGCATGAGACGTAGTCGGGTGTTAAAACAACAAAGGCTTTCACTACCTTGAAGAAGTTAAGGGAACAAAGGCTTAAGTAGTGATGAAACAACCTCACACAACAGTGAGATTTGAAGCTTTAACCAAACGTTTACCTACAAACTACAGAATAATAAATACAGTGGATGCAAACATCTATGCCGACGTTATGTGTTTGTTTGGACTGTGGAGCTGATCAATGTGGGAAGTACTGGAATGCAGAGGAAAAGCTTCAAATTGTGCTTTAGTTATGTTGGCTAGGTAATTGTCATGGTCAGTTTTTTTGGTTTAGACATATCTGGTAGAGTAGGAATGCCAACTTGGTTTTATTTAGTTCAAAACTGTCATCGTTAGATAGACCATTCCATTGGAAGTTGGTCTTTGTCAGCTGTGGTATGCATAAAGCTCTTTTTTATCTAAAATGTGCTCAACCTGTTTACCTCTCCCCTGATGGGGTCTGGACTGCTGACAACTGCTGATTCCACCACTGCGGGATGCTCTATTAGAGCACTTTCTACTTCAAATGGTCCAATGCGGTATCTTTAAAATGGAGATAAAGGTCCTTTATTTGTACTTGAGGCACATAAACATATCTTGTCTGAATCAACTCTATTATTTGTGGTGGAAGATGTATTTTTAATCAGTGTTGAATTACCCAGCAGAATTAATGACATCATCGGCTCTTCCAACAAACCAAAAGTATCCATCATCATCCATGATCCCCTTGTCTCCAGTAACATAGAAATCCCCACGGACTGTTGCCTTTGTTTTCTCTGGATCATCCTAGGAAATATTAAATTGTGTTTTACATAAAAGCTACCTGTAAAATATAATAAATTGCATTCTAGCAGATTCATATTCAGCGGGGATATTGAGTGGGATATTAATAATAGGCAATTGTAATAAATGGCAAGAGACTATTAATTCACGTTTGCTCTCACTCTTCATTAGCTTGGCAATTTGACTTCCATCGTTGCCATCCTATCTGATAGTGGGCTGTCATCTACGTCTTCCTGCTGAGGCTGGTGCAAGAGTAAAGTGCGACTGCTCACTTTGCACACTGCATTTGGGACAGTGACGTAGTTGGTTCACAATTCCATTCCTTGTGGAATGTTGCTGCATAGCACAGTGTCGTGTGAAATCTCTTAGACTGCTTCGATAGCAAATGATGATCTCAGAGACAGCAGTGCTACAAGAGGTGCCATACCTTGACGTCATACCCTGGAGATGGCTTTCCCATAGAGCCAGGTTTAATTTCCATTCCTTTAAAATTTCCACAGACCAGCACCTGTAATAAATATTTTTCTCAGCCAAACAGTCACTTGTATATTCAGTCTTTAGCGTAGGTTTAGAAAACTCAGCTAACATTGTGAACTTTTGTAGGAAATAATGAACCCTTCATTATAATCATATGTCCAATGAAATAAATGATGTTCTGGAAATCTCACCCGTAGCCCCGAACAATGTGAGCGCTCCAAAAATAGAGTTCAAAGCAGAATTTGGAGGGTAGTCATGAAGAGTGCATCTCCTTTGTGTCAGCCCTCAATGCAAAGCCCACATGAGTTAAAAAACTGTTTTCGTTGTTGCCTATTGGAACTGACTTCCCCTCTAAAGGTCGCAACTGTTGCAATAGTCATGATGAACTAGCATTGTTGGAATGTGGTGAAGTGAGGAGGAGTATGTAAACCTAATACAATTGTGTACAATCTTTTTAATGACTTTCTCTTGTCAAACTGAATAGGATTTATTGCTGTATCTGCAAAGCATATACTTTTCTCCTGTAAAGCTCAACATACAGTTTCTGTTTGTCCATAGCATTCATGGATATCCAGCCCTGTCCGCGCTTTGCACTCTGCCATCACCTCGGGGTTGATTGGCTCCCCAGCGCTCACACAGTGCCGGAGCCTGCTGAATGTGCAGCTGAGAAAGACAAAACAAGTAACTGGCAGTTATCTGTCTGCTATGTCCCATTTGCTGCCATATTCCTGTATTGTGGGGGACCTTCCTATACAAAATGCTGAGTCTTTTTTGTTAAATTTGAATTGTGAAGTGCTAAACAACAACAAATCTGAAAATAACACAAGAAAGGAAAAATAAAAACTTCCTGGTTTGCTTCTGTTTTATTTAGAACATCAAATAATGTGATGTTTCTAACCCTAGAGTCTGAACTGGAGCCTGGACCAAAGAGGAATAACAAAGTTTAACCCTGTCAGTTATAACCTGTGGGAGAGTTCAGAGAGGCCAAGGTGTCTTTCATACATGTCACTGAGCCATACCAACATACACTTCATGGGGAGTATACTGCTGGTGGGACATAGGAAAGAAACAGAGGTAGGGAGAGTGTGATGGTAAAAGTAGGACATGTTAACTATGACACCATGATTATCTTATTACTGCCTGAGCTAAGATGCTTTCCACTGTGACTTACAAAGCCTAAGATGGCACCCCAAATATTTATTCTGACTTAATACACAGTAAGTGAGACTCAAGAGGTTGAGAAACACAGTCAGAGTTCCTGTTCTGCCACGGTGGAAGTGGAATAAAATCCAAAAGCTGAGCACTTGGCCCACAGCTTTGATGGAAGGCAGTGCTGGGGACCCTCCGCCTCAGCTTACCTGGGCAGCTGGTGCTGCACGAGCATTCGGTAGGCAGTTGGAGCTGAGCAGAAGACAGTGATGGGATATCTTGACAGGCTCTAAGGAGTTCAGAATAATAAAAACCAGTGTTGCCCATATACTGAAGCCCGTGAAGTCTCATCTACATTGTAAGAGATGGTATAATGATATCTGCCTGCATCAGGCTTATGAAACACGCAAACAAAATACTAGTGTCCTAAGAGCAGTTAGCACAGCAGTTATATTTAATTAAATTTTTCTTCAAAACGGAAGCTATGTTATCTTACAATGGGTACAAGACACCAAAGCTTTGTACCCTGGAAAGGTTTGAAGTCCTCCTTGCAGGATTGCTTCGTAATTGCAGTTTAAGGAGAAAAAAAAACTGAAGTCCTAATCCTACTTTTTTAGATGTCCTACAGGACTAAAACTGAAAGTGTTCTCCAACACAGCCTGGTGCTACCTGACAGCTCCCAGCTGTCGCAGGAGAAGGGGTGAAATGGCAGTAGTCTTTTACAAAGGATAAGGAGTTGTGTGTGGAGAATGGAGGACAATACAGTGCCAATGGCATTTTTTAAGGGAATTCAGCTTTGCTGCCTCCTCACCCCTTACTCTTGAGTTACGTGGTGCAGGCAACTGGCATTCTCATTTGTCTATGATTGTCACTCATTTTAATAACAGATTAGCTCTGCAGATTCCAGCCCAGTTTCCTTTGTGTTTCACTTCTAGGCCTAATAGCAAAGAGCTGCAAAGTCATCTCCCCCATTTACCTCAAAGACAGCAGGCGGGTTGAACTGTGGCATTTTATGTACAAATACACATGCCCCTTCACTCCACGCCGAAAACATGCTCCATGCTGCCTTGGCCCAGCCCGTGTCTGAGGTATTCCAATATATATCTGAAGAGGTCAGGTTCAGCCAGTACCTGATAGCACAAGGAAGAGCAGCCCACTGTCCTTACTTAGCAGAAATAAGGCAAGTAGTAAAATGTTTTGAGATGTGGCAGGGAAGTGAATCTGGCACTGTTTGTTGTGGGTAAGCGGAATTTAGATAGACCTGAATGACAGAGCACAACCAAGTCCTTGCACAGGGAGGGCACAGCAGGACAGACTGACACTGCACGTTTCTACAAGATGTTGTACTGACGGAGCTGCAGAACCCTCCTCAGGATGTGATGTTGCATGAATATGAGATTGCTTGAACTTGCTGTTAGCGATAAGGGTGTTTTTGGATTACTGCATGTGGGCCTTTTCTGGTTTGTTACTGTCTCCCAGTTAGAGTGAAGTGCACTGCCCTATCAATTTTATAAACAATATTGCTTTAAAAATTTAGAGGTTCTGAATTATCAGCATTTCATTCCTCTGGGAGCTGTGTTGAACTCAGACAGACATGAACCCAGAAGCCTGTCAGACCCACGTACTTCTCCCATTTTGATACGGATTTTCTAAACTTATGCTGATTTTTCATTCGGTAGACAATCTCTTAAACGCTAACTTGTTGAACATGCAGCAAAAGATTTATCTTTAGTTAAAGAAAATGTGAAAAAGGAGTTAGTGCATCTATTTGGCTGCTACATTCCATGCACACTAAGACAGCTGGACTCAAAACGTGCCTTGCTTCCTGGGGAAAATAACCAACCAAACAAACCTTGGTTGGGTCTAGCAGAAGGGTTGTTTTGTAGAGCAGTGAAACAAATGCTTCTGGTATAACCTTGCATTTCTCTTCCTTTTGCCATACTACCAATCTGACAAAGCAGTGGACGTACCTTCCGCTCACTGTGAGGCCAATGCCATAGCTGCAGTGGGAATGTTCTGTCATTTCTGGAGCTCCTGTAGTCCCACTAGTAAAATAGATGACTGCGGGGTGTTGAGACTTCGTGGTTACGCACTGGTGATCAGATGGAGCATTTCTTTAAAATAAATAAAATGAGGAATAAATCAATTTGTGTAACTTAAACGTTCCTGAATATGTTTAAAACAACCCCTGCAGCAGCAATCAGAAGTGCCAAAACCATTTATATTTTTCCACTTCGCAGACCCAGAAGGATGAGAACACATTGGCACGTGCAGCATTTCCCACCCAAAGCAAATGGAACGACTCTTATCTCTGCTGCGGCACTGTCGCAGTGGTGGTTACTCACTTCAGGAGATCCTTGAAGCTCAGCCACCCCTCTCGGTAGCCCTCTGACACCAGTAATTTGAACCTCAGAGACTGGCAATCAGCCTCTACTGACTCTACAGCTGATGCCACAGAGTCATCAGCGATGATGCCTTTTGCCTTGGACTTCTGTAGGCGATAGAGAATGTCCTTTGCAGTCAGCTGCTGCGTGCCAGGAATTGGGACAGTTCCTAAATGGGAGCAAGTGGAACGCAAAAAAGAGCTTATACATTGCTTAATAGTTCTTGTACTACTAAGACTCAGCTTACTTTGTGGTTTTGAGTGGGACAAGGCTATACTGAAAGCAGAATTTGGCCCTATATTTATAAACATACTGATTTCCTTGGCGGATAGAATTCTATGTGAGGATGAGCACAAGTTAGGAGGTACCAGACTGGTCACGGGATGCTAGAAGAAATGGAGGGAACAGCTTTCCTTGGTCTGAAGGCACCTCCTGTGGAGTATGCCATTCTTCTGGACTTAATTTCTGTACTGCATGCTGCTAGTGTCTGTGGGGCAGCATGACATTCTGGGTTGAAAATATTGCCAAGCTGAGCAGGAACAGAGGCCGTGTGAAACACTTGGCTAAATGTGGGCCAGCTTCACTGCAAGGTTGCAGGAAGGTGCATTTGTGATGCATCACAAGTGCTGGAGAAAGAAGAATGTCAAGGAGTGGACTTAGAGTGTTTTCCTAACATCTAGATCATGAGCAGAACTACACGGAAGTGCCACATTTGGTGTGAAGGGTGTTGATCAGTGTTTTATTAGTTCGTCCTCAACAGCACGTTTCTAGTTCTGCGTGCATTAAGTAGCAAGTCCTGATTTCCGTCCCCATGTGCCATTTGTGTGCTCTTACTAACCTGTTCTCATGCAAGCCACATTCAGCAGCCACCACTCTGGGATCCGTGGCAGAAGCAGAAGAACCCTGTCTCCATGCTGCAGACCGCAGGCACCACAGAGTACATTGGCTGCTTGCCGGGACTGCACTCCCAGATCCTCAAAGCTCCACTTCAACTCTTCTGCAACACCATCTACCCACCACAATGCGGGGGTTTTAGGCTTTTTTCCCTCCTACAGAACAGGGTAGAGTGCAAATGCTTCACTTTAGGAATATACCACTTTTACCGTAATTAACTCTTAGGAAACAAAGCATTCGGCTCTTATTCAGTGCTGGAGGAATCTGGGGATGCAGCTGAAATTTGCCACTGTCTCCAAACCAATCTCTCCTTCAGGAAGAACAGCCTTCAGATGTCATGTAAAAAATTAAATTTGCATTTCTTTCCTGAGCTCATGGTGTTTCCCTCTGCAAAGGCTGTCCAGCTTTCTGTTCCAGGACGCAAACAAAGATGCTGACGGACACAGGTGCAGCTGGACTGTGCTTCTGTGCTGCAAACTCTCCAAGCTCATTTCCAAGTTCATCTTGAACTGGGCCCATTTGTTACTTCTGAAAAGCAGATGTGAGGATCAAAAGCACAGTGTGACCTCTAATTAATGTCACTCATAACTAACAGATGTGTGAAAAGTGAAATGTGTGTTCATGGTATGCGCTTAAGGAGATGGATGCCTTTAGCAGTGACATTGTGCAAGTCATTTCCTGAGCACAGAAGACCTCATGGGGCAGGAAGAATATGGTATCTTGTTATCTGTTTGAAGGCAAACACTAAGGTTCATCTAGGGAGAAAAGTTGAGCAGCGTACTTCAGAGGGCAAAACTCTTCTGGTGTTCTTTCCTTGCTTCATTCGCAGCCTGCCAAAATCTGTTCTTCCTGCAGACGGAACGAATGCACTCCTTGTGTCAGACTGGTGATACCTCTGCTGTGATCCTGCTGCTGGGTGGACACCACTGTGTTCAGCCCCTCATCATGAAGAACCAGTGGACTACATCCACAGACACTAGGGCACTAGAGTAATATAGATGATATACCTAAACTTCACTCCTTTTCTTTTTCATATTCCCCATCCTTGCTTAGAGCTCATGCCCATTTGAGCACTCCAAGTGGTTCAGTTTTGTGGACTGATATTTCATGATGCAAAGATTTCATGACTGGAAAAGAATGGGGAGGTTTGGCATTTTGCTGTATTCACATTTTGCTGGCAAGCAGTGGAGGCCAAGTGCTTTGTCTGGCACACACAGGCAGGGTGCATGTCACAGCTAGTAGGGGAACCAGCGCAAGGCTCAGAGTGCTCCAGTTGATCTCATCATTAAGGCACAAATTTACTCGGGGTCAGTGTCACCAGAGTTACTGATTAAAGGAGCAAAGCATTTGGGCTCACAAACAGGGCAGCATTGGCCTAAGGGATTTACAGGTTCAAATTACATGAGGTGTTCATCAGATTGTAACCAGAGCACAACTGCAGCAGCATGCTGGCTGGATGTGCTTGGCAGTTCTCAGCTCTTCAGCAGCAGAGCAGCCAAGTAGCTGTTACCTTTTCTACTTCGGTCCACCTGTCTAGCACGTTGCTTGCAAAGTTGAAGTACTCTGGCACCTCTGGTCTGTGCTGCTGTTTCATAAGTTCGTAACTAAATGTGGCTCCAGCTGGGGATCTCTGGCTGCAAAGCTGGCGAGATCTTCTCAGGAAAGTATGCATGGACACAATATTCAGGGCCTTCAGTAGAGGACGCATGGCAGCAGCAACCCAAGCAGCCTCCAAGAAATGCCGCAGTGACACAGATACAAACCTGCTGTTAGCCATGTAGTTTCAAAACAGCGTTCACTATCATGCAGTGGAATGTGTTGTAATAACAATACCTGGTATCTGAAATACCTGTTGAGTACACCTCTGGTTCTGCCGCCGTGGGTCCCTGCCCTCCACTGACCACACAGCTGAGATCCCAACCATGCACCCAACTAGCCACACTCAGGCCAGCCAGCAGGGCAGTGTACCCCTGAATCACAGCTCTTCATCCTCCCACAGCTCCCACCTATCTGCTGCTCTGTAGCAGGTGCACTGAAAGCATCTACACAGGGGTTGCTGGGAATGAAAGGTCTGCTGCTGACTGACAGCACTGAAGTACCAGCACCAACTAAGATGCTGCAGAGATAACCAACAGTCCTGCATGATTTCCTGGCTGATCTCAGACTTATTTGCTTCAAAGTCATCTGCTGTTTTCCCAGTCTATCAGCGCTGAGGTTACGCTGCTTGCCAAGAGTAAAATGCACGTAGGAAAGCCCTGAGAATGTTTTAGTACTGCTGTTTTAAGCAGCCAAAACCACCACTCCCTGAGATGGGGGAAGTTTAAAAGGACCCATGATAAGGGATTCAAAATGCAGAGCCATGTTTCTCTACAATCAGCTTAGCAGGAGGGCTGAAAACTCAATAATCATCTTATTAATGCATAGCTGACATTTGTTTACAAAATAATATAAACACTGATAGCTCCTTGCTGAATTAATAATCATCCATCTGTAAACCCACATGGTTTCAGAGATTCAGTGAAGCAAAGAGACAGTTTGATCTGTAACATTCAATCTATTTATGACAGACAAAGGAGAGAAACCCAGAGAGATGACAGGTGGGGAGAGGCAGGGAGAACAGGGAAAGAATGCAGACAAGAGGCACATCAGTCTTGTTCCAGTACCAGCAAGTGCCCTGTCCAGCAGCAGCACAGCTGGCAAGGGAGCCAGTCACCTCATGCAGAGGCTGTCACCTCACCTCTCGGTCTCTGAGCCCTCCAAAAGCTGAGACGCGCCCCAGCTTTGACTGCTTGTGCAAATCCAAGGCTTCAGTTGCTTTTACGATGTTCCCGTGAAAAGTTTAAGTGGGGAACATATAGAAACGGTGTAATGGCACAGGAATCTGGATTGCAGACAAGTTCCACCGGTTATCGCCTGTACTTTGCTAAACTCAGAAAAAGCTTACGATTCTGGTGTAAGAATCAGAAATGTGAGAATGGACGAAAAGAAAACGTGTATAGACAGTATTTGACGTAGTATAGAAAATGGACAAAAAGAAGCGTCAGAGAAACAGATTGAAAACGTGAACGCAGATGAACGAACGATGCAGACATCCATTGCATTCGGTAGCAGAGCAGAAAGAGAACAGAAACTTTCCCCTACACTAACTTCGGGGTCCAGCACAACAACTTTGACAACGATAGAAAGGAAGTCTCTATCAGGTGTAAAAGCTGCTTTGGAAGTATAGGGCTTCTACAGGCTAATTGGAGAAACCGCTATTCAGTGCACGGCATCCGGCTGAATCGCGTCTTTCTTAACGGCAAAAACAGCAGAAGACGCGATTGTTGCGATTGTATTGGAATCCGCGGTTAACGCGTTAAGAGCCCATAGCTCGCTGCCGGTTTTGCTCAGTATCGCAAAGAGCGCTTTTACGATGGTCCCGTGAAGAGTTTTAGTGGGGAACATATAGAAACGGTGTAATGGCACAGGAATCTGGATTGGAGACAAATTCCACCGGTTCTAGCCTGTACTTTGCTAAACTCAGAAAAAGCTTACGATTCTGGTGTAAGAACCAGAAACGCGAGAATGGACCAAAAGAAAACGTGTATAGACAGTATTTGACGAAGTATAGAAAATGGACATCAAAAAGAGTAAGAGAAACAGAATGAAAACGTGAACGCAGATGAACCAACGATGCAGACATACATTGCATTCGGTAGCAGAGCAGAAAGAGAACAGAAACTTTCCCTACACTATCTTAAGGAACAAGCACAACAACTTTGACAGTGCCAGAAAGGAAGTCTCTATCAGGTGTAAAAGCTGCTTTGGAAGTATAGGGCTTCTACAGGGTAATTGGAGAAACCGCTATTCAGTGCACGGCATCCGGCTGAATCGCGTCTTTCTTAACGGCAAAAACTGCAGAAGACGCGATTGTTGCGATTGTATTGGAATCCGCGGTTAACGCGTTAAGAGCCCATAGCTCGCTGCCGGTTTTGCTCAGTACCGCGAAGAGCTCAATGACGATGTTCCCGTGAAAAGTTTTAGTGCTGAACATATCGAAACGGTGTAATGGCACAGGACTCAGGGATTGGAGACAAATTCCACCGGTTCTAGCCTGTACTTTGCTAAACTCAGAAAAAGCTTACGATTCTGGTGTAAGAATCAGACAAGTGAGAATGGACGAAAAGAAAACGTGTATATAGTTTTCGACGAAGTATAGAAAATGGACATCAAGAAATGTCAGGGAAACAGAATGAAAACGTTAACGCAGATGAACGAACGATACAGACATACATTGCATTCGGTAGCACAGCAGAAAGTAAACAGAAACTTTCCCCTGCACTAACTTCGGGTTCCAGCACAACAACTTTGACAACGCCAGAAACGAAGTCTCTATCAGGTGTAAAAGCTGCTTTGTAAGTATAGGGCTTCTACAGGCTAATTGGAGAAACCGCTATTCAGTGCACGGCATCCGGCTGAATCGCGTCTTTCTTAACGGCAAAAACTGCAGAAGACGCGATTGTTGCGATTGTATTGGAATCCGCGGTTAACGCGTTAAGAGCCCATAGCTCGCTGCCGGTTTTGCTCAGTATCGCAAAGAGCGCTTTGTTTTAGTCGGGAACATAAAGAAACGGTGTAATGGCACAGGAATCAGGGTTTGGAGACAAATTCCACCGGTTCTAGCCTGTACTTTGCTAAACTCAGAAAAAGCTTACGATTATGGTATAAGAATCAGAAATGGGAGAATGGACGAAAAGAAAATTGTATAGACAGTATTTGACAAAGTATAGGAAATGGACATCAAGATGCGTCAGTGAAACAGAATGAAAACGTGAACACAGATGAACGAACGATGGAGACATCCATTGCATTCGGTAGCAGAGCAGAAAGAGAACAGAAACTTTCCACTACACTAACTTCGGGGTTCAGCGCAACAACTTTGACAACGCCAGAAACGAAGTCTCTATCAGGAGTAAAAGCTGCTTTGGAAGTATAGGGCTTCTACAGTCAAATTTGAGAAACCGCTTTTCAGTGCACGGCATCCGGCTGAATCGCGTCTTTCTTAACGGCAAAACCAGCAGAAGACGCGATTGTTGCGATTGTATTGGAATCCGCGGTTAACGCGTTAAGAGCCCATAGCTCGCTGCCGGTTTTGCTCAGTATCGCAAAGAGCGCTTTGGCGATGTTCCCGTGAAAAGTTTTTCGTGGGGAACATATGGAAACTGAATAATGGCACAGGTATCACGGTTTGGAGACAAATTCCACCGGTTCTAGCCTGTATTTTCCTAAACTCAGAAAAAGCTTACGATTCTGGTGTAAGAATCAGAAATGTGAGAATGGACGGAAAGAAAACGTGTATGGACAGTATTTGACGAAGTATAGAAAATGGACATCAAGAAGCGTCAGAGAAATAGAATGAAAACGTGAACGCAGATGAACGAACGATGCAGACATACTTTGCATTCGTAGCAGAGCAGGAAGAGAACAGTAACTTTCCCCTACATTAACTTCGGGGTCCAGCACATCAGCTTTGACAACGCCAGAAACGAAGTCTCTTTCACGTGTAAAAGCTGCTTTGTCAGTATACGGCTTCTAGAGGCTAATTGGAGAAACCGCTATTCAGTGCACGGCATCCGGCTGAATCGCGTCTTTCTTAACGGCAAAAACTGCAGAAGACGCGATTGTTGCGATTGTATTGGAATCCGCGGTTAACGCGTTAAGAGCCCATAGCTCGCTGCCGGTTTTGCTCAGTATCGCAAAGAGCGCTTTTACGATGGTCCCGTGAAGAGTTTTAGTGGGGAACATATAGAAACGGTGTAATGGCACAGGAATCTGGATTGGAGACAAATTCCACCGGTTCTAGCCTGTACTTTGCTAAACTCAGAAAAAGCTTACGATTCTGGTGTAAGAACCAGAAACGCGAGAATGGACCAAAAGAAAACGTGTATAGACAGTATTTGACGAAGTATAGAAAATGGACATCAAGAAGCTTCAGGGAAACAGAATGAAAACGTGAACGCAGATGAACGAACGATGCAGACATACATTGCATTCGGTAGCAGAGCAGAAAGAGAACATAAGCATTCCCCTACACTAACTTCGGGGTCCAGCACAACAACATTGACAACACCAGAAACGAAGTCTCTATCAGGTGTAAATGCTGCTTTGGAAGTATAGGGCTTCTACAGGCTAATTGGAGAAACCGCTATTCAGTGCACGGCATCCGGCTGAATCGCGTCTTTCTTAACGGCAAAAACTGCAGAAGACGCGATTGTTGCGATTGTATTGGAATCCGCGGTTAACGCGTTAAGAGCCCATAGCTCGCTGCCGGTTTTGCTCAGTACCGCGAAGAGCTCAATGATGATGTTCCCGTGAAAAGTTTTAGTGGGGAACATATCGAAACGGTGTAATGGCACAGGACTCAGGGATTGGAGACAAATTCCACCGGTTCTAGCCTGTACTTTGCTAAACTCAGAAAAAGCTTACGATTCTGGTGTAAGAATCAGACAAGTGAGAATGGACGAAAAGAAAACGTGTATATAGTTTTCGACGAAGTATAGAAAATGGACATCAAGAAATGTCAGGGAAACAGAATGAAAACGTTAACGCAGATGAACGAACGATACAGACATACATTGCATTCGGTAGCACAGCAGAAAGTAAACAGAAACTTTCCCCTGCACTAACTTCGGGTTCCAGCACAACAACTTTGACAACGCCAGAAACGAAGTCTCTATCAGGTGTAAAAGCTGCTTTGTAAGTATAGGGCTTCTACAGGCTAATTGGAGAAACCGCTATTCAGTGCACGGCATCCGGCTGAATCACGTCTTTCTTAACGGCAAAAACTGCAGAAGACGCGATTGTTGCGATTGTATTGGAATCCGCGGTTAACGCGTTAAGAGCCCATAGCTCGCTGCCGGTTTTCCTCAGTATCGCAAAGAGCGCTTTGTTTTAGTCGGGAACATAAAGAAACGGTGTAATGGCACAGGAATCAGGGTTTGGAGACAAATTCCACCGGTTCTAGCCTGTACTTTGCTAAACTCAGAAAAAGCTTACGAATCTCGTGTAAGTATCAGAAATGAGAGAATGGACGAAAAGAAAATTGTATAGACAGTATTTGACGAAGTATAGAAAATGGACATCAAGAAGCGTCAGTGAAACAGAATGAAAACGTGAACGCAGATGAACGAACGATGCAGACATACATTGCATTCGGTAACAGTGCAGAAAGAGAACAGAAACTTTCCCATACACTAAATTCGGGGTCCAGCACAACAGCTTTGACAATGCCAGAAACGAAGTCTCTAATACGAGTAAAAGCTGCTTTTTAAGCATAGGGCTTCTAGAGGCTAATTGGAGAAACCACTATTCAGTGCACGGCATCCGGCTGAATCGCGTCTTTCTTAACGGCAAAAACTGCAGAAGACGCGATTGTTGCGATTGTATTGGAATCCGCGGTTAACGTGTTATGAGCCCATAGCTCGCTGCCGGTTTTGCTCAGTATCGCAAAGAGCGCTTTTACGATGGTCCCGTGAAGAGTTTTAGTGGGGAACATATAGAAACGGTGTAATGGCACAGGAATCTGGATTGGAGACAAATTCCACCGGTTCTAGCCTGTACTTCCCTAAACTCAGAAAAAGCTTACGATTCTGGTGTAAGAATCAGAAACGCGAGAATGGACCAAAAGAAAACGTGTATAGACAGTATTTGACGAAGTATAGAAAATGGACGTCAAAAAGAGTAAGAGAAACAGAATGAAAACGTGAACGCAGATGAACCAACGATGCAGACATACATTGCATTCGGTAGCAGAGCAGAAAGAGAACAGAAACTTTCCCTACACTATCTTAAGGAACAAGCACAACAACTTTGACAGTGCCAGAAAGGAAGTCTCTATCAGGTGTAAAAGCTGCTTTGGAAGTATAGGGCTTCTACAAGCTAATTGGAGAAACCGCTATTCAGTGCACGGCATCCGGCTGAATCGCGTCTTTCTTAACGGCAAAAACTGCAGAAGACGCGATTGTTGCGATTGTATTGGAATCCGCGGTTAACGCGTTAAGAGCCCATAGCTCGCTGCCGGTTTTGCTCAGTATCGCAAAGAGCGCTTTGTTTTAGTCGGGAACATAAAGAAACGGTGTAATGGCACAGGAATCAGGGTTTGGAGACAAATTCCACCGGTTCTAGCCTGTACTTTGCTAAACTCAGAAAAAGCTTACGATTATGGTATAAGAATCAGAAATGGGAGAATGGACGAAAAGAAAATTGTATAGACAGTATTTGACAAAGTATAGGAAATGGACATCAAGATGCGTCAGTGAAACAGAATGAAAACGTGAACACAGATGAACGAACGATGGAGACATCCATTGCATTCGGTAGCAGAGCAGAAAGAGAACAGAAACTTTCCACTACACTAACTTCGGGGTTCAGCGCAACAACTTTGACAACGCCAGAAACGAAGTCTCTATCAGGAGTAAAAGCTGCTTTGGAAGTATAGGGCTTCTACAGTCAAATTGGAGAAACCGCTTTTCAGTGCACGGCATCCGGCTGAATCGCGTCTTTCTTAACGGCAAAACCAGCAGAAGACGCGATTGTTGCGATTGTATTGGAATCCGCGGTTAACGCGTTAAGAGCCCATAGCTCGCTGCCGGTTTTGCTCAGTATCGCAAAGAGCGCTTTGACGATGTTCCCGTGAAAAGTTTTTCGTGGGGAACATATGGAAACTGAATAATGGCACAGGTATCACGGTTTGGAGACAGATTCCTCCGGTTCTAGCCTGTATTTTCCTAAACTCAGAAAAAGCTTACGATTCTGGTGTAAGAATCAGAAATGTGAGAATGGACGGAAAGAAAACGTGTATGGACAGTATTTGACGAAGTATAGAAAATGGACATCAAGAAGCGTCAGAGAAATAGAATGAAAACGTGAATGCAGATGAACGAACGATGCAGACATACTTTGCATTCGTAGCAGAGCAGGAAGAGAACAGTAACTTTCCCCTACATTAACTTCGGGGTCCAGCACATCAGCTTTGACAACGCCAGAAACGAAGTCTCTTTCACGTGTAAAAGCTGCTTTGTCAGTATACGGCTTCTAGAGGCTAATTGGAGAAACCGCTATTCAGTGCACGGCATCCGGCTGAATCGCGTCTTTCTTAACGGCAAAAACTGCAGAAGACGCGATTGTTGCGATTGTATTGGAATCCGCGGTTAACGCGTTAAGAGCCCATAGCTCGCTGCCGGTTTTGCTCAGTATCGCAAAGAGCGCTTTGACGATGTTCCCGTGAAAAGTTTTAGTGGGGAACACATCAAAGCGGAGTAATGGTCAAGGAATCTGGATTGGAGACAGATTCCACACGTTCTAGCCTGTACATTGTTAAACTCAGATAAAGCTTACGATTCTGGTGTAAGAATCAGAAATGTGAGAATGGACGAAAAGAAAATTGTATAGACAGTATTTGACGAAGTATAGAAAATGGACATCAAGAAGCTTCAGGGAAACAGAATGAAAACGTGAACGCAGATGAACGAATGATGCAGACATACATTGCATTCGGTAGCAGAGCAGAAAGAGAACATAAGCATTCCCCTACACTAACTTCGGGGTCCAGCACAACAACATTGACAACACCAGAAACGAAGTCTCTATCAGGTGTAAATGCTGCTTTGGAAGTATAGGGCTTCTACAGGCTAATTGGAGAAACCGCTATTCAGTGCACGGCATCCGGCTGAATCGCGTCTTTCTTAACGGCAAAAACTGCAGAAGACGCGATTGTTGCGATTGTATTGGAATCCGCGGTTAACGCGTTAAGAGCCCATAGCTCGCTGCCGGTTTTGCTCAGTACCGCGAAGAGCTCAATGATGATGTTCCCGTGAAAAGTTTTAGTGGGGAACATATCGAAACGGTGTAATGGCACAGGACTCAGGGATTGGAGACAAATTCCACCGGTTCTAGCCTGTACTTTGCTAAACTCAGAAAAAGCTTACGATTCTGGTGTAAGAATCAGACAAGTGAGAATGGACGAAAAGAAAACGTGTATATAGTTTTCGACGAAGTATAGAAAATGGACATCAAGAAATGTCAGGGAAACAGAATGAAAACGTTAACGCAGATGAACGAACGATACAGACATACATTGCATTCGGTAGCACAGCAGAAAGTAAACAGAAACTTTCCCCTGCACTAACTTCGGGTTCCAGCACAACAACTTTGACAACGCCAGAAACGAAGTCTCTATCAGGTGTAAAAGCTGCTTTGTAAGTATAGGGCTTCTACAGGCTAATTGGAGAAACCGCTATTCAGTGCACGGCATCCGGCTGAATCACGTCTTTCTTAACGGCAAAAACTGCAGAAGACGCGATTGTTGCGATTGTATTGGAATCCGCGGTTAACGCGTTAAGAGCCCATAGCTCGCTGCCGGTTTTCCTCAGTATCGCAAAGAGCGCTTTGTTTTAGTCGGGAACATAAAGAAACGGTGTAATGGCACAGGAATCAGGGTTTGGAGACAAATTCCACCGGTTCTAGCCTGTACTTTGCTAAACTCAGAAAAAGCTTACGAATCTCGTGTAAGTATCAGAAATGAGAGAATGGACGAAAAGAAAATTGTATAGACAGTATTTGACGAAGTATAGAAAATGGACATCAAGAAGCGTCAGTGAAACAGAATGAAAACGTGAACGCAGATGAACGAACGATGCAGACATACATTGCATTCGGTAACAGTGCAGAAAGAGAACAGAAACTTTCCCATACACTAAATTCGGGGTCCAGCACAACAGCTTTGACAATGCCAGAAACGAAGTCTCTAATACGAGTAAAAGCTGCTTTTTAAGCATAGGGCTTCTAGAGGCTAATTGGAGAAACCACTATTCAGTGCACGGCATCCGGCTGAATCGCGTCTTTCTTAACGGCAAAAACTGCAGAAGACGCGATTGTTGCGATTGTATTGGAATCCGCGGTTAACGCGTTAAGAGCCCATAGCTCGCTGCCGGTTTTCCTCAGTATCGCAAAGAGCGCTTTGTTTTAGTCGGGAACATAAAGAAACGGTGTAATGGCACAGGAATCAGGGTTTGGAGACAAATTCCACCGGTTCTAGCCTGTACTTTGCTAAACTCAGAAAAAGCTTACGAATCTCGTGTAAGTATCAGAAATGAGAGAATGGACGAAAAGAAAATTGTATAGACAGTATTTGACGAAGTATAGAAAATGGACATCAAGAAGCGTCAGTGAAACAGAATGAAAACGTGAACGCAGATGAACGAACGATGCAGACATACATTGCATTCGGTAGCAGAGCAGAAAGAGAACATAAGCATTCCCCTACACTAACTTCGGGGTCCAGCACAACAACATTGACAACACCAGAAACGAAGTCTCTATCAGGTGTAAATGCTGCTTTGGAAGTATAGGGCTTCTACAGGCTAATTGGAGAAACCGCTATTCAGTGCACGGCATCCGGCTGAATCGCGTCTTTCTTAACGGCAAAAACTGCAGAAGACGCGATTGTTGCGATTGTATTGGAATCCGCGGTTAACGTGTTAAGAGCCCATAGCTCGCTGCCGGTTTTGCTCAGTATCGCAAAGAGTGCTTTGACGATGTTCCCGTGAAAAGTTTTTCATGGGGAACATATGGAAACTGAATAATGGCACAGGTATCAGGGTTTGGAGACAGATTCCTCCGGTTCTAGCCTGTATTTTCCTAAACTCAGAAAAAGCTTACGATTCTGGTGTAAGTATCAGAAATGTGAGAATGGACGAAAAGAAAACGTGTATGGACAGTATTTGACGAAGTATAGAAAATGGACAAAAAGAAGCGACAGTGAAACAGAATGAAAATGTGAATGCAGATGAACGAACGATGCAGACATACATTGCATTCGGTAGCAGAGCAGAAAGAGAACTGAAACTTTCCTTTACACTAACTTCGGGGTCCACCCCATGATCTCTGACAATGCCAGAAACGAAGTCTCTAACACGGGTAAACCGTGCTTTGTAAGAATAGGACGGCTACCGCCTCTTTAGTGAAGTCTCTATTCAGTGCACGGCAAACTCGTCTATTTTCACCGGCAAAAACAGCTGAGGACGCGACGGTTGCGATTGTACGGTTAATAGCGGTTCGAGCCTAAAGCTCGCTGGCGGTTTTGCTCAGTATCGCATAGGACACTTTTGCGATGCACCGGTGAAATGTTTTATTGGGGAATATTAAGAAATGGTGTAATGACACTGGAATCAGGAAGTGGAGACAGCTTCCACTGGTTCCAGCCTGTACTTTAGAAAACTGAGGAACTTAAGATTCTGGGAAAGGAATCATAAATGTCCTTTTTTATGAAAAGGTAACGCGAATAGACCATTTTTTTAGTTGGAAATCATAAGCGTCAGAGAAAAGGTATGAAAACGAGTACGGAGATGAAAAGCTGATGCAAACATACGTTGCGTTCATTAGCAGAGCCGAAAGAGAATAAAAATTTTCCCCTTCACTGGCATTGGGAGCAACCACATCTTCTATGACATCGCCAGGAACGGAGTCATTTATTTGTGTAAAGAGAGAGCTAGTGTTATCTTACCGCCTCCGACTTGTTAGAGAAGTCGGTATTCAATGAACAGCAAATGACTAACTCGCGTCTTTCTTCAGCGGCAAAAACAGCTGAAGACGCGATTGTTGCGATTGTATAACAATCCGCGGTTAACGTGGTTCGAGCCAAAAGCTTGCTGACCCTTTCACTAATATCGCAAATGGAGTTTTGAGATGCTACAGTGAAAAGTTTTATTGGGGAACATTTAGATCCGCTGTAATGACACAGGAATCTGTGAGGGGAGTAAGCTTCCACCGGTTCCAGCCTGTACTTTACAAAACACTGAAGAACATACGATTCTGGGAAAAGAATCAGAAATGTCCGTGTTTATGAAAAGGAAATGTGGATAGACTGTGTTTGATGGTGTAAAGAAAAAGGACATCAGGAAGCGTCAGATTAACAGTATGAAAACGTGAACGCAGATGAACGAACGACGCAGACATACATTGCATTCGGTAGCAGAGCAGAAAGAGAACAGAAACTTTCCTCTACACTAACTTCGCGGTCCACCCCAACTTCTCTGACACCCTCAGAAACGAAGTCTCTATCAGGTGTAAAAGCTGCTTTGTAAGAATAGGGCTTCTACAGGCTAATTGGAGAAACCGCTATCCAGTGCACGGCAGCCTGCTGAATCGCGTCTTTCTTCAGCGGCAAAAACATCAGTAGACGCGATTGTTGCGATTGTATAGGAATCCGCGGTTAAGAGAGGTTCGAGCCAAAAGCTCTCTGCTGGTTTTGCTCACTATCCAAAGGATGCTTTTGCGATGCTTCGGTGAAAAGTTTCTGCGGGGAACATTTAGAAACGGTGTAATGTCACTGCAATCTGGGATTAGAGACAGCTTCAACCGTTTCTAGCTTGTACTTTGCTAAACTCTGAAGAACTGGTGTAAGAATCAGAAATGTGCGAATATATGAAAAGAAAACGTGTATAGACAGTATTTGACGTAGGAAATTAAATGGACATCTAGAAGTGTCATAGAAACAGAATGCAAACGTAAACGCAGATGTACGAATGATGCAGACTTACATTGCATTAGGTAGCAGAGCAGAAAGAGAACAGAAACTTTCCTTTACACTAAATTCGCCGTCCACCACAACTTCTCTGACAACGCCAGAAACTAATTCTCTAATATGCATGAAACGTGCTTTGTCGGCTACCGGCTGATTAGACAAACCGCTATTCACTGCACAGCAACCGACTGAATCGCCATTTTCCTCAGACGCAAAAAAAAACTGCAGCAGAAGACGCGATTGTTGAGATTTAATCGCAATCCGCGGTTAAGAGCAGCTCGAGTCAAAAGCTCGCTACTGGTTTTGCTCAGTATCGAAAAGAGTGCTTATTCGATTAGGAAAGTAAATGGACATTTAGAAGTGCCAGAGAAACAGAATGCAAACGTGAACACAGATGAACGAACGATGCAGACTTACATTGCATTCGGTAGCAGAGCAGAAAGAGAACAGAAACTTTCCTCTACACTAACTTCGCGGTCCACCCCAACTTCTCTGACAACCTCAGAAACGAAGTCTCTAGCATGCGTTAAAGCTGCTTTGTAAGTATAGGGCGTTTACCGGCTAATTAGAGAAACCGCTATTCAGTGCACGGCAACTGCCTGAATCGCGTCTTTCTTCAGCAGCAAAAACAGCAGCAGACGCGATTGTTGCGATTGTATAGGACTCCGTGGTAAAGAGTGGTTCGAGCCAAAAGCTCGCTGCCGGTTTTGCTCAATATCGCAAAAAGCGCTTATGCGATCCTCCGATGGAAAGTTTTAGTGGGAAACATTGAGAAACGGTGTAATGACAATGGAATCTGGGATTGGAGACGTCTTCCAGCGGTTCTAGCCTGTACTTTGTTAAACTCTGTATGAACTTACGATTCTGGAGTAAGAATCTGAAATGTGCGAATAGATGAAAAGAAAACGTGTAGAGACAGTGTTGGACGGAGGAAAGTAAAAGGACTTCAAGATGCGTCAGAGAAACAGAATGAAAACATGAACGCAGATGAACGAATGATGCAGACATACATTGCATTCGGTAGCAGAGCAGAAAGAGAGCAGAAACTTTCCTCTACACTACCTTCGGGATCCTCCACATCTTATCTGACATAGCCATGACTAGAGTCTTTATAAGTGCAAAGCATGCGCTATTGTTATCTTACCGCCTCTGGCTCATTAGAGAAGCCGCTGATCACTGCACAGCAGCCGGCTGACTCGCGTTTTTCTTCTGCGGCAAAAGCAGCAGAAGACGCGATTGTTGCGATTGAATAGCAATCCGCGGTTAAGAGCGGTTCGAGCCAAAAGCTCGCTGCCGGTTTTGCTCACTATCGCAAAGAGCTTTTTGATGCTCCGGTGAAAAGTTTTAGTGGGGAACATACAGTAACGGTGTAATGACACAGGAATCAGGGTTTGGAGACAGATTCCTCCGGTTCTAGAATGTACTTTGCTAAACTCTGAAATAACTTACAATTCTGGGGAAAGAATCAGAAACGTCCGAATTTATGAAATGTATACATATATAGACAGTATTTGACGGATGAAAGAAAATGGACATCTAGAAGCGTCAGAGAAACAGATTGATAATGTGAACGCAGATGAACGAACGATGCAGACATACATTGCATTCAGTAGCAGAGCAGAAAGAGAGCAGAAACTTTCCCCTACACTAACTTCGGGGTCCATCCCAACTTCACTGACAACTCCAAAAACGAAGTCTATAACATGGGTGTAACATGCTTTGTAAGTATAGGGCTTCTACCGGTTAATTGGAGAAACCTTTATTCATTGTACAGCCGCCGGCTGAATTGGGTCTTTCTTCAATGGCAAAAACAGCAGAAGATGCGATTGTTGCGGTTGTATAACAATCTGCGGTTAACGCGGTTCAAGCCAAAAGCTCGCTAATTGTTTGGCTCAGTATCAAAAAGGGCGCTTTTGCGATGCTCCGGTGAAAAGTTTAGTGGGGAAAATATAGAAACGGTGTAATGACACAGGAAACTATGGTTGGAGACATCTTCTAAAGGTTCAAACCTGTATTTTGCTAAACTCTGAAAGAACTTACGATTCTGGGGTAAGAATCAGAAATGTGCGAATGTATGAAAAGAAAACGTGTACAGACAGCATCTGACGGAGTAAAGAAAGTGGACATCAAGAACCGTCAGAGAAAAATTAAGAAAACGTGAACACAGATAATTGAACGATGCAGACGTACATTAAATTCTGTAGCAGAGCAGAATGAGAGCAGAAACTTTCCCGTACACTTAGTTCGGGGTCCACCGCATCTTCTCTAACAACTCTACAAACGAAGTCTCTAACATGCGTAAAACGTGCTTTGTAAGTATAGGACGGCTACCGGCTGATTAGAGAAACCGCTATTCAGTGCACGGCAACCGGATGACTCGCGTCTTTCTTCAGCGGCAAAAACAGCAGTAGACGCGATTGTTGCGATTGTATTGGAATCCGCGGTTAAGAGCGGTTCAAGTCAAAATCTTGCTTACCCTTTCACTAATATCACAAATGGAGTTTTGAGATGCTACGGTGAAAAGCTTTATTGGGGAACATTTAGATCCGCTGTATTGACACAGGAATCAGGGATTGGGGAAAGCTTCCTCCGGTTCAAGCCTTTACTTTGCTATACTCTGAAAGAGCTTACAATTCTGGTAAAAGAATCATAAATGTCCGTGTTTATGAAAAGAAAACGTGGATAGACTGTGTTTGACGGTGTAAAGAAAAAGGACATCAGGAAGCGTCAGATTAACAGTATGAAAACGTGATCGCAGATGAACGAACGACGCAGACATACATTGCATTCGGTAGCAGAGCAGAAAGAGAACGTAAACTTTTACACTATTTTATTTTACACTATTTTCGGTGTTCACCACATCTTCTCTGACAACGCCAGAAACAAAGTCTCTAACACGTGTAAACTGTGCTTTGTAAGAATAGGGCGGCTACCAGCTTTTTAGAGAAACCCCTATTTTTATCAAATATTATTATATCGAATTTTTCTTCGGCGGCCAAAACAGCAGAAGACGCGATTGATGCGATTGTATAGGAATCTGCGGTTAAGAGCCGTTCGAGCCAAAAGCTCAATGCCAGTTTTGCTCAGTATCCCAAAGGGTGCTTCTGCGATGCTACAGTAAAAAGATTTATTGGGGAACATTTAGAACCGGTGTAATGACATATGAATCTGGGAGTGGAGACAGCTTCTACCGTTTCTCGCGTGTTCTTTGATATACTCTGAAGAACTTACGATTATGTGGAAACAATCAGAAATGTCTGTGTGTATGAAAAGGAAACGTGAATAGACAATGTTTCAGGGAGGAAATCAGTATGTGTCAGAGAAAAGTTATGAAAACGTGAACGCAGATGTACGGCTGATGCAGACATACATTGCATTCAGTAGCAGAGCAGAAAGAGAACAGAAACTTTCTCCTACACTAACTTCGGGATCCTCCACATCTTCTCTGACAACGCCAGGAACGGAGTTTCCTATAGGTGTAAACTGTGCGCTATTGAAATCTTATTGCAGCAGGCTGATTAGAGAAGCCGCTATTCAGTGCTTGGCAGCAGGCAGGTTCGAGTCTTTCTCCAGCTGCAAAAGCAGCAGAAGCCGCGATTGATGATTTCATTCTGAATTCCTTGTTTAAGAGCGGTTCAAAATCGATTCGGCTCTGCTTATCTGAATTGTTTTTTGTGCATTCTATACAAATATTAAAAATTTCATGATTTTAAGTGCTTTAGAATTTCCAGACTTTTCAATTTTTGAATTTGTTCATATTTGTGTAGAGGAGAAATGACACCTAATACTATTGCTTACCCTAATCCAACGTCCTACGTTTTCCTATCCACAATGTTTGCCATAACTCTAAACCTAAGCCTTACCCTAAACCTAAACCTAACCATAACCATAACCATAACCAAATTTTAAGCCCAACCCTTACACTTAAACGAAAGCATCAGATATCCATAACCCTCACCTAAATCTATCCCAAAAGCTATTCCTAATTCTAAGCCTAATGCTTATCCAAACACTATCCCTATTCGTATCCCTAAACGTTTTCTTCAACCAAAACCAAATGCAAGGCCGACCTTTTCTCTCACCAGAACACAAAAACCAAAGCTACACCTAAACCTAACCCTAAACCTAATCATAACACGAACACTAAGCCTAACACTTATCCTAACCCTAACATTTACCCTTAACCTAAGCCTATCCAAAACCCTAGTACTAAACCTTACCTAACACCTAGCCTTATTCCTAACACTAACCTGAACCCTAACCCTTCCCCACAACGCAACCCTTACCCTAAACCTCACCCTAACCCTAACTCTGAACCTTCCACGAATCCCAAGTTTAGGGCCAATTCTAAACCTAGGCCAGACCAGCAGATATCCAAAACCTTCCCCTTAATTTATCCCCAAAACTATTTCTAACTCTTACCCTAATCATCATTCAAACACTAACCCTATTCCAACTCCTCAATCTTGCCTTTAACCCAAAACCAAACCCAAGGCCTCCCCCTTCTCTCAGCCTGACACTCAAACCAAACCTCCGCCTAAACATAACACTCAATCTAAGGCTAATCCTAAACTTTACACTTGCCCTAGCCCTTACACTAAACCTTTTCCTATACCTAACCCTTTCCTCAATCCTGATCGGAACCTATCCCTAACCCCTAACACCAATCCCAGGCCTATCCCTAACAGTAACCCAAAATCTAATTTTAATCCTAATCCTATTCCGAACCTTAACGCTAACCCAAGGCCAAACCCTACTGTGACTCTTACACTCAAACTAAGCCTAACCCCACCCCTAAATAAAACTCGAAACCTATACCTAACCCTAACCCTAAACCTAATCCTAACACAAACACTCAACCTAATCCTATCCCTTACTATAATCGTAAAATTGAGAAAAACTTTATCCCTAACCCTAATCCTAAATCTAATCCTAAACCTAAAACAATCCAAAACCCTGTCCCTATCCCTGACCAAATACGCTGATTGTAAATCTCAAATTACCACTACCTCTTACCATAAAACTAAATCTACACAAAAACCTAACACTAACTCTTACCCTAACAGTAACCTAACCCTTACCCTAATCTTAACCCTAACCCTAACCCTAACCCAAGTACAAAGCCTTACCTTGCCCCTAATTCTATTCCGAACCCTAACCCTAACCTAAAACTTACCCTTTCCCTAAATATAAACCTATCCCTACCATAAGCTTAACCCGAGCAAAAAATTCTACTTTAACACCAACCCCAAGTTTATGCCCAAGCCTACACCTGACACATAGCATCAGATTACCACAACCCTCACCTAACTCTAACCCCAACCCTACCACTAATACTAGCCCTAACCCTAGTCCACATACCCTACCCCTAGGCGTACTCATACCCTGAACCTAAAACTCAAATTAACCCTACCCCTTAACCGTAACCTAAATCTACACCAAAACCTTACCCTAACCCTGAACCTAACACTTATCCTAACCCTAACATTAACCCTTTACCTAAGCCTATCCAAAACCCTAGTACTAAACCTTACCCAACAACTAACCTCATTCCTAACGCTAACCTGAACCCCAAACCCTTACCCACACCGCAACCCTTTCCCTAAACCTAAACCTAACCCTACTCTAACCCTAACACTACCTCTTAATACTACCCTAAAACCAAACCACAAGTTTGTGCTCAACCCTAAACCTTAAACAGAGCATCACATTACCACAACCCACCCTCACCTAACTCGAAACCAAAACCTATCCCTAATCCAATACTCCAAACCTACTCCCATTCCTAAACCTTATCTTAATCCAAATCCAAACCCAAGGCCCTCCCCTTCTCTCAGCCTAACACTCAAACTAACTTATACTGAACGTAATGAGAAATCATATCCTAACCCTCACCCTTACCCAAGGTTTAACCCTTCTCTGATCCTAAAACTAAAGATTTCCCCCAGGGGTCGGTATTGGGGCCCATCTTGATTAATATCTTTATTAATGACCTGGATGAGGGGATTGAGTGTACCCTCAGTAAGTTTGTGAATGACACCAAGTTGGGAGGATGTGTCGATCTGCCTGAGGGTAGGGAGGCCCTTCAGCGGGATCTGGATAGGCTGGACAGTTGGGCTGAGGTCAACGGGATGAGGTTCAATAAGGTCAAGTGCTGGGTCCTGCACTTTGGCCACAATAACCCCATGCAATGCTACAGGCTTGGGGCAGAATGGCTTGAGGATTGTATAGAGGAAAAGGACCTGGGGGTGTTGGTTGATGCTCGGCTCAACATGAGCCGGCAGTGTGCCCAGGTGGCCAAGAAGGCCAATGGCATCCTGGCCTGTATTAGGAATAGTGTGGCCAGCAGGAGCAGGGAGGTGATCATCCCCCTGTACTCAGCTCTGGTGCGGCCGCACCTCGAGTACTGTGTTCAGTTTTGGGCCCCTCACTACAAGAAAGACACCGAGGCCCTGGAGCATGTTCGGAGAAGGGCAACAAAACTGGTGAGGGGTCTGGAGCACAAGTCTTATGAGGAGCGGCTGAGGGAGCTGGGATTGTTTAGTCTGGAGAAAAGGAGGCTCAGAGGAGACCTCATTGCACTCTACCACTTCCTGAAGGGAGGCTGTGGTGAGGAGGGGGT
The DNA here is from genome assembly GCA_036925125.1 of Oreortyx pictus. Taxonomy (NCBI): domain Eukaryota; kingdom Metazoa; phylum Chordata; class Aves; order Galliformes; family Odontophoridae; genus Oreortyx; species Oreortyx pictus. Next base: position 490,196 of record JAUPFR010000045.1, on the reverse strand, counting down.
CGGCCTCTTCTCCCAGGTAACTAATGACAGGACAAGAGGGAATGGCCACAAGTTGCGCCGGGGAAGATTTAGATTAGATTTGAGGAAAAATTTTTTCTCTGAGAGAGTGGTCAGGCACTGGAATGGCCTGCCTAGGGAGGTGGTTGAGGCACCGTCCCTAGCGCTGTTCAAGAAGCGTTTAGATGAGGTGCTAAGGTTTAGTAATGATTGTGATTTAGTAGCTTGGTGGGTAGGGATGGTGGTGTGAGGATGGTTGGACTAGATGATCTTGTAGGTCCTTTCCAACCTTATGAATCTAAGAATCTATGAATCTATGAACCCTACCCCTTACACTAAACCTTAATCTACATCCCTAACCCTTGCCCTAAACCTAAATCTACATCAAAATCTAACCCTGACACCTATTCTCATTGTAAAACTAACACTTAACCTAACCCTGACTGAAACCCTAGTACTAAACCTTACCTAACACCTAACTATATATTCGAACTCTAAATCTACCTTCAAACTAAAGCTGACCATAACACCAACCTCAAGTATAAGCCCAACCCTAAACCTAACACAAAGCATTAGATTACCACAACGCTCACCTATCTTCTAACCCCCACCCTAACACTAATACCAAATCAGATTCCAAATACTAAAACAATTCCTATTCTTAATCCCAAAACCAAACCCAAGGCCTAACCTTTCTCTCACCCTAACACTCAAAGAAAACCTATGCCTAAACCTAATCCTAAATCTAATCCTAACCCTAACCCTCACCCTTAATCTAACCCTAACCCCTACCCAGAAGCTAACACTAAGCCTTGTACAATACCTAAACATACCCCTAACCCTTATCGCTAAACCTAAAAGGAACCCGAACCCTAACGCTAAATCTGACCCTAACCCTAACCCTATCCCTTACCCTATTACTAACCTGAAGACTAACCCTAACCATGAACCTATTCCTAAACCTTTTCCTTACACTAACTTTATTCCTAACCCTAATCCTAACCCTAACCTTATTCCTAACCCTTACCCTAACCGTATCCCAATACCTATCCTAACCCTAAGCCTAACCCTTACCCTGAAGCTAACACTTAGCGTTGTACAATACCTAACCGTACTAGTAACCCTATCCCTAAACCTAAAAGGAACCCGAAACCTAGCTCTAAATCTGACCCTAAGCCTAACCTTAAACCTAACCCTAACCTTAACCCTAACCATATTCCTTTCTCTAAACATATCTGTAAGCATTACCTTAATCCTAACTGTAACTCTACCCTAAGCCTATCACTTGAACCCTAATACAAAACCCAGATTGCGCCCAACCCTAGCCTAGGTAGCATAAGGTGCATGTAGGGTTAGTTTGAGTTTTAGGGTCAGAGTCAAACGGTTAGGTTTAGGTTTAGGGTTAAGGATCAGTTTAGTTCTAGTGTTAGGGTGTTTGAGTTAGGGTTAGGGTTAGGGTTTGGGGGTGGATTAGGTTTAGGGTCAGGTTTGGGGTAGTTTTGGGGTTAGGGTTAGGTTTAGGATTAGGGCTAGCAAAAAAGTTTTTTTAGTTTTAGTTTAGGTTAGTGCTAGGATTAGGTCCAGTGTTCTTGTTAAGTTTAGGTTTAGGGTTATGATTAGGTTTAGATTTAGGTTTAGGGTAAGGAGTAGGGTTAATTTGACTTTTAGTGTCAGAGTAGGGTTAGGTCATGTGTTAGGGTTAAGGTTAAGAATGGGATTAAGATTCAAATTAGGTTTTGGGTTACTATTAGGGATAGGCCTCAAATCAGTGTTAAGGTTAGGGGTAGGGTTAGGGTTAGGTTAGGATAAGGGTTGAGGTTAGGGTTAGGTATAGGTAAAGGGTTAGTGTTAAGGCCAGAGCAAGTGTATGGTTCAGGGTTAAGATTGGATTTAGGGTTAGGTTTAGGTGTAGGTTTGGTTTGGTCCTTAGGGTGTGAAAAGGCACAGGCCTTGGATTTCATTTTGAGATTGGGTAAGGTTTAGGAATAGGAATAACATTGGTGTTTAAAACATGATTAGTGTTAGTATTAGGGATAGGGTTAGGGTTAGAGTTTAGTTAGGATTGTTAGTTTTAGGGTGAGGGATAGGGGAATGGTTTGGTATAGTACTTGGGTTAGGGTTTGGGATAGTAATAGCATTAGTGTTAGGTTGTTAGTATTACAGTAAGGGTAAGGGTATGGGTTACGGTTATGGTAGGTTTAGGGGTGGGGTTACGTTAGGGTTGTGATAATCTGATGCTAGGTGTTGGGATTAGGGTTGTGCTTAAATTTGGGTTTGGTTTTAGGGTCAGAGTTAGGGTTAGGGTAGAGTTAGAGTTAAAATTTGGGTAATAGGATTAGGTTTAGGATTAGGATAAAGTTTAAGTTAGGATTAGTGTTGGGCTTAGGGTTGTGTTTGGGAAAAGGTTTAGTGTTGGGGATAGAGTTAGAGTAAGAGTAAGTGTTAGGAATAGGGATAGGTTTTGGGAAAGTTTCAGAGTTTGGAGTGAATTTATGATTAGGGTTAGGGACAAAGATTTTTTTAGATTTATGATTAGATTTAGGGATGAAAGTAGGCTGACTTTTGGTGTTAGCAGTAGGTTTAGGGTTGGGTTTAGGTTTAGGATTCCATTTTGAATTTATTGCTAGAGGTAGGGTTGGTTTGAGTGTAAAGGTCACAGAAGGGTTAGGCCTTGGGTTAGCGTTAAGGTTCGGAATAGGATTAGGATTAAAATTATGTTCAGGGTTAGTGTTAGGGTTAGGCCTGGGATTGGTGTTAGGGTTAGGGATAGGTTAGGATCAAGGTTGAGGACTTGCTTAGGTATAGGAAAAGTGTTAGTGTTAGGGCTAGGGCAATTGTAAGGGTTAGGGATATGATTAGTATTAGGGTTAGGTTTAGGTGTAGGTTTGGTGTTGGGCTAAAAAATGGGGTTGGTGTTAGGGTAAGATTTAGGGCTAGGGTTAGGATTAGGGTAAGGAAAAGTCTTAGGTTTAGGTTTTCTTTGAGTGTTAGGGTTGAGAGAATGGTAGGCATTGGGTTTCATTTTGTTATTGTTTTGGGTTTAGGAATTGGAAAAGGGTTTGTATTTGGATTGGGATTAGGGTAAGAAGTAGTGTTAGGCTTGGGGTTAGAGTGAGGTGAGCGTTGTGGTAATCTGATGCTTTGTGTTAGGTTTAGTCTTGGGCTTAAACTTGGGGTTGGTGTTAGGGTAGAATTTTTGCTAGGGTTAGGTTTATGTAGGGGTAGGTTTATGTTTAGGGAAAGGGTTAGTATTAGGATAAGTGTTAGGTTTCAGGTTAGGGTTAGGAATAGAATTAGGGGAAAGGTAAACTTTTGTACTTGGGTTAGGATTCCGGTTAGGATTAGATTAAGTGTTAGGGTTACGGTTAGGATAAGATCTAGTCTGGGTTTGGGTTAGGTTGAGGTTATCTACTATAACACTTAAGTTTTAGAAATTTTTGATACTTATGTAAAAACTGATCTAACCTCTTCAGGAAAGCAGGGCTGTATCGGCTAAGAAGGACTGGCTCCGAATGCTCTTCTCAGCGGAATCCGTTTGTACCACATGAATTGCGGCTCTGAAGCAGCTGCCGATGAAGAAAGCCTTGCATTCAGCTGCTGCTGTGCACCGAGGAACAGGCCATCGCTTCTGTGATGCTAAGGTGAAAAAGATAATTGGAGAACTTTTCAGCACAAGAATCTGCAAGAGGAGCCAGCTTCCCACACTTCTCGCCTCTACTTTGCTAAACTCTGAAGAACTTTCAATTTTGAGAAAGGAATCAGATAGGTCCGTTTGTATGGAAAGGAAAAGGGGAGAGACGGTGTTTCACGGAAAAAAGAAAAAGGACATCAAGAAGCAACAGAGAAACAGTATAAAAACGTGCACACAGATGAACGACTGATGCAGACATACATTGCATTCAGCAGCAGAGAAGAAAGAGAACAGAAACTTCCACCGTCACAAAAATCGGGGTCCAAAATATCTTCTCTGACAACGCAAGGAGCGGAGTCTCTAACATGGGCACACCGTGCGTGGCTGGAATAGGACCGCCGTCAACTGATTAGAGAAGCCGCTATTCAGTGCACGGCAGCCAGCTGACTCGTGTCTTTCTTCAGTGGCAAAAGCAGCAGAAGCCGCGATTGATGCGATTGAGTCGGAATCCGTGGTTAAGAGCCGTTCGAGCCAAAAGCTCGCTGCCGGTTTTGCTCAGTATCGCAAAGGGTGCTTCTGCGATGCTCTGGTGAAAAGGCTTATTGGGGAACATTTAGAACCGGTGTAATGACACAGGAATCTGTGAGTGGAGACAGTTTCCACTGGTTCTAGCCTGTACTTTGCTCAACTCTGAAGAACTTACAATTATGGGGAAAGAATCAGAATGATCCGTGTGTACGAAAAGGAAACGTGGATAGACCATGTTTCATGGAGGACATCAAGAAGCGTCAGAGAAAAGGTATGAAAACGTGAACGCAGATGAACGGCTGATGCAGACATACATTGCATTCAGCAGCAGAGCAGAAAGAGAACAGAAACTTTCTCCTACACTAACTTCGGGATCCTCCACATCTTCTCTGACAACGCCAGGAACGGAGTCTCTTATAGGTGTAAACAGTGCACTATTGATATCGTATCACCGCCGGCTGATTAGAGAAGCCGCTATTCAGTGGACGGCAGCTGGCTGACTCGCGTCTTTCTTCAGCGGCAAAAGCAGCAGAAGCCGCGATTGATGCATTTCATGCTGAATTCCTTGTTTAAGAGCGGTTTGTAATCTATTCAGCTCTTTTTATCTGAAATGTTGTGATGCATTGTATAACAAATATTAAAAATTTCTAGATTTTAAATGCTTTACAATTTCCAAACGTTTGAATTTTAGAATTTTTTTTTCAGATTTGTGTAGAGGAGAAATGACACCTAATACTATTGCTTACTCTAATCCAACGTCCTCCGTTTTCCTATCCACAATGTTTGCCATAACTCTAAAGCTAAGACTAATCCTAAACCTAAACCTAACCATAACCATAATCCAAGTTTAAGCTCAATCCTACACCTAAACAAAAGCATCAGATATCCGTAACCCTCACCTAAAACTATCCCCAAACCTATTCCTAATACTAAGCCTCATGCTAATCCAAACACAAAACCTATTCGTATCCCTAAAACTTTTCTTCAACAAAAACCAAATGAAAGGCCGCATCCTTGTCTCAGCATAACACAAAAACCAATGCTACACCTAAATCCAACCCTAAACATCATCCTTAACACACTCAACCTAATCCTATCCCTTACTATAATCACAAAATTGAGAAAAAATTTATCCCTAACCCTAATCTATCCCTTACCCAAAACCTAAATATACTAAAAAATCTAACCCTAATCCTAAACCTCTTATCCTAACTATCACACCAACCCTTGGCATTACCCTATCCCAAACCCTAGTACTAAACCATACCTAACCCTTAACCCTATTCCTAACTCAAACCAGAATTCTAACCTGTACCCTAACAAAAACCCTTTCCCTAAACCTAAACCTAATGCTACCCTAAACCTAACCCTAGCCCTAAATCCTACCCTAACACAAACACCATGATAAACTCTAATGCAAGCCTCAAACAAAGCATCAGATTACCACAGATCTCACCTAACACTAAACCCAATCCCAACCCTAGTGCTAACCCCAAACCCAATCCAAACAACAGATCTATACCAATACCTAAACCTAACACTAAGCCATTACAAAACCCAAGGCCTACTCCTTCTCTCAGTCTAACACTCACACTAACCTATACCTTAACGTAAAGATATATCAAATACTAACCCTCACCCTTACCCAAGGCTTAACCCTTCTCTGATTCTAAAACTACAGATAACCCTACCCGTAACACTGAACCTTAATATACACCAAAAATTAACCCTAACCCTAACACTCACCCTAAATGTAAACCTAAACATAAACCAAAAACTATACCTAAACCTAACCCTAAAACTAACCCTAACCGAACACAAAATCCTAACCCTAACCCTAACTCTAAAACTAACACTAAACCTAACCCTAAAGAAACACAAAATCCTAACGCTAACCCTAACCCTAAAACTAACCCCTAGCCCTAACCCTTACCCTAACCCTATCCCTAACCTAGAACCTAATCGTAACCCGAACCATAACCCTAAACCTAACCTATAACCTAACCGTAACCCCAACCATAAACATAACACTAACCCGAAACCTAAACCTAACCCTAACCCTAACCATACCCTAACCCAAACCCATACCCTAACCCTAAACCAAATCACAACCCTATCTGTAACCCCCCACTCTAACCAGAATCTAAAACAAAACCCTAAACCTAACCCTATCCCTATCCGTAAACATTACCCTAATACTAACACTAACCCAAACACGAACCCTAATCCTTACCCTAACCCTAAACCTACCCATACCAACACCCTAACCCTAAACCTGACCTAACCTTAACCCTAACCATAACCCGAATCCTAACCCTAATCCTAACCCCCACCCTAACCTTAACCCTAACTTTAAACCTGACACAGAACTAACCCTAACCCTAACACTAATTCTAACCCTAACCCTAAATCTAACCCAAACCCTAACCCTAATTCTAACCTTAACCCTAACCCTAACCCTAACACTAACCCTAATCCTAACCCTGAACCTAACACTAAACCTTACCCTAAACCTAATCCTAACGCTAACGCTAACCGCAGCCCAAACACTAAGCCTTTCCCTGTCCGTAAAACCTAACCCTAACCCTAAACCTAAACCTAAATCTAATCTTAAACATTAACCCTAACACTAACCCTAACCCTAACCCTAACCCCAACCCTAACCCTAATCCTGACCCTAACACTAACCGTAAACCTAACCCTATACCAATCTCTATCCCTAAATCTAACTATCCCTTACCCTAAACCTTACCATAAACCCTAATCCAACCCTAATCCTAACCCTAACCCGAACACTAACCCTAACCCAAACCCCTAATCCATAATATAACCCTAACCCTAACCCTAACCCTAAAGCGAACCCTAAACCAAACCTTAAATTAACACTAACCCTACCCTAACCTTAACCGTAATACTAACCCTAACCTTAATGGTAACCCTACAGTAAGCCTAATCCTAACCCTAACGCTAACCATAAACTACACCAAAACCTAACCCTAACAATAATTCTACCCTAACCCAAACCCTTACCCTAAAACTACCCCAAATCTAACCCTAACCCTGACCCTTACCCTAACGCTAAAACAAACCCAAAACCTAACCCTAACCTTAACCCTAACCTTAATCTACACCAAAACCAAACCCTAATTTGAACACTCACCCTAAATTTAAACCTAAATATAAACCAAATCCTAACCCTATCCCTAAGCCTGTCCTAACCCTAAACCTAACCCTAACCCTAACCCTAACGAAAACCCTTAACCTAAACCTAAAAATAAAACCTGTTGATAACTAAAACACTAAACCTAACCCTAAACCTAAATGTAAACCAAAACATAAACCAAACACTTAAACTAACCCTAACCGAACCCTAACCCTAACCCTAACTGTAACAAAAAACCCTAACCTTAACCCTAAGACTAACCCTAAACCTAAACCTAACCCTAAACCTAAAACCTATGTTATAAAAACCATCTATAACTCAAACCCTAACACTAACACTCACCCTAAATGTAAACCAAACCTTAAACCAACAATATCCCTAACCATAACCCTTACTCTAACCCTAAGAGTAACCCTACAGTAAACCTAAACCTAACCCTAAACCTAAACTGAACCTACAGCCAAACCTAACCCTAACCCTAACCGTAGCCCTAACCCTATCCCTAACCCTAACCCTAACACCAACCCTAACCCTTAACCTAACACTAAATCTAACCCGAGACCTAACCCTAACGCTAATGCTAACCATAGACCAAATGCTAAAACTATCCCTAACCCTAAACCCTAAGGCTAACCCTAACCCAAATCCTAAACCTAACACTAATCCAAACCTTAACCTTAACCCTAACTCTAACCCTAACCGTAACACTACAGTAAACTTTACCCTAAACCTAAACCTAATCTACACAAAAACCCTAACCCTAACCTAAGCCTAATCCTAACACTCACCCTAACCCTAACGCTAACCCTAACACTAACCCTAACCCTAACCCTAACCCTAACCCTAACACTAAACCTAATACTAACATAGCCCTAATCCTAAACGTAACACAAACCCTAACAATAATCATAAGACTAACCCTAAACAAAAACCTAAACCTAAACACAAAGCCTATCTATAACTCATACCATAACCCTAACCGTCACCCTAAATGTAAACCAAAACTTAAACCAACGATATCCCTAACCATAACCCTAAACCTAATCTACACCCTAACCTAACCCTAACGCTATCCCTAACCCTAAACCTGATGCGATCCATAACCCTTATCATAACCCTAAACCTAAACCTAGCCCTAAACCTAACACTAACCCTAACTGTAACCCTAAACCCAAAGCCTAACCTGAATCCTAAACGTAACACTATCCCTAACCCTAACCCTAAACCTAATCCTATCCCTAACACTAACCTAAACCCTATCCCTAACCTTAACCCAAACCCTAAACCTAACCCTAACCTTAATCTAGACCAAAACCTAAACCTAATCCGAACCCTCACCCTAAATGTAAACATAAATGTAAACCAAACCCTAACACTAACCCTAAGACTGCCCTAACCCCAATCCTCACCCCAACCCTAACTCTAACCCTAATCCTAAAGCTAAACCTAAACCTAAAAACTATCGATAACTCATACCCTAACACTAACCCTAACCCTCACCCTAAATGTAAGCCTAAATATAAACCAAAACATTAGAATAATCCTAACCCAAACCATAACACTAACCCTAAACAAACCCTAACACAAAACCTTAGCCAACCCGAACCATAAACCTAACCATAACCCTAACCCTAACACTAACCCCTAACCCTAACACTAACCCCTAACCCTAAAATTAAGCAAAATCCTAACCCTAAACATAAATAAACCCTATACCCTAATCTTAACCCCAACCCTAAATTGAAGCTAAAATTAACCCTAACCCTAAACCTAACCCTAACCGTATCACTACAGAAAAATAACACTAAACCTAAAACTAAACTTAATCTACACAAAAACCCTAACCCTAACCCTAAATCTAACTCTATCCCTAAACTTAACCCTTACCATTAACCCTAACCTAACCCTAAATCGAATCCTAACAATAACCCTAACCCTAACCCTAAACCCTAACCCTTACCCTAATCCTAAACGTAACATTAACCCTAACCCTAACCCTAACTCCAACCCTAACCCAAACCCTACCCCTAACACTAAACGTAATCCTAAACCTAACCCTAACACTAACGCTAACCATAGCCCAAACACTAAACCTATCCCTATCACTAAAACCTAAACTTAACCCTAAACCTAACACTAAATGTAATCCTAAACCTAACCCTAACACTAACGCTAACCATAGCCCAAACACTAAACCTATCCCTATCACTAAAACCTAAACCTAACCCTAACCCTAACCCTTATCCTAAACCTAACTCTAAACTTAACCTTAACCATAACCCTAACAGTAACCCTAACCATAGCCCAAACACTAAACCTACCCCTATCACTAAAACCTAAACTTAACCCTAACCCTAACACTAAATGTAATCCTAAACCTAACCCTAACACTAACGCTAACCATAGCCCAAACACTAAACCTATCCCTATCACTAAAACCTAAACCTAACCCTAACCCTAACCCTTATCCTAAACCTAACTCTAAACTTAACCTTAACCATAACCCTAACAGTAACCCTAACCCCAAACCTTACTCTAACCGTAAACCTAACCCTAAACCTAACCCTAAACCTATCCCTATCCCTAAATCTAACTCTATCCCTAACCCGAAACCTTACCATAAACCCTAACCCAACCCTAAACCATACCTTAAACCTAACCCTAAATCTATCCCTATCCATAATTCTAAGTTTATCCCTAACTGTAACCCCTAAAATAAACACTAACCTAACCCTAAACCTAACCCTAAACCTAATTTTAACACAAACCCTAAACCATATGCTAACACTAACATTAAACCTAACCCTAACCCTAAACCAAACGCTAACCCTAACCCAAACCTAACACTAACCCTACCCTAACCTTAACCCTAATCCTAACCCTAACCTTACCCGTAACCCTACAGTAAGCCTAACCCTAACCGTAACTCTTACCCTAAACAGGTACTACACCAAAACCAAACCCTAATCCGAACACTCAGCCTAAATTTAAACCTAAATATAAACCAAACCCTAACCCTAACCCTAAACCAAACCCTATCACTAACCCAAACCCTTAACATAAAACTAAAAAAAACCTATCGATAACTCAAACCCAAACCCTAACCCTCATCCTAAATGTAAACCAAAACATAAACAAAGCCCTTAACCTAACCCTAACCCAACACTAACCCTAACCCTAACACCTAAACCTAAGCCTAAGTCTAACACTAACCATAACACTAACCCTTAACCATAACTCTAACCCTAACCCTAACTGTAACCCAAACCTTAACCTAACCCTAAACCTAATCTTAACTTTAACCAAAGCCCAAACCCCTAACCCTATCCCTAGCCCAGCCCAAACCCTAAACCTAACCCTAAACCTAATCTAACACTAAACCCTAACCCTAATCCCAAACCTAATACAAACCCGAATCCTAACCCTATCCCTAGCCCAGCCCAAACCCTAAACCAAACCCTAACCCTAACCATAAACCTTACCCAAACCCTAAAGCTAACTCTAACCCTAACCCTAACCCTAACCCAAGCACTAACACTAAAACTAATGCTAATCCTAACCCTAACCCAAAACTTAACCCTAACCCTAACCCTAACCCTAACCCTAACCCTAACCCTAACCCTAACCCTAACCCTAACCCAAAGCCAACCCTACACTAACCCTAATCCTAAACCTAAACCCTTAACCTAACCCTAACCCTATTCCTAAAAGTAACTCTAACCCAATCCTAATCCTAACCCTGATCCTAACCCTAACCCTACCCTAACCCTAACCCTTTCCCTTCCCTAACCCTAACCCTAAAACTAACGCTAACCCTAACGCTAACCCTAACCATGACCAAACTCTTAAAGTAAACATGGATATAAACCAAACAATAACCCTAACCCTAACCCTTACAGTAACCCAAACATATCTCTATCTCTAAGTCAAATCCTAACCCTAACCCTCAAACTAAATATAAACGTAATCATAAACTTAAACCTTACCCTAACCTTAACCCAACCCTAACCCTAACCCTTACCCTAACCCTAAACCTATCCCTAGCCCTAACCCTAACTTTAACACTAACCCTAATCCTAACCAAAACCCCTAACCCTAAACCTAACACTAACTCAAACCCCAACCCTAACCCTACACAAACTGTAACCCTAACCCTAACCCAGCACTAACCCTAAACCTAACTCTAAACCTAACCCTAAATTAAAACCCTATCCCTAGCCCTAACCCTACCCCAAGCCTAATCCTATACCAAACCTTAACCGTAACCCTAATACTAACTCTAACCCTAACACTAACTCTAATGAGAATGCGTAACCGAACCCTAACACAAACCCTAAACCTAACCCTAACCCTTACCCTAAACCCTAACACTTACCCTAACCATAACCATAACCCTAGCACCAAAAACTACAGTAACTATAACCCTAACCCTTACCCTAATCCTAACACTCACCCTAACCTTAACCCCAACCCTAACCCTAACCCTAACCTAACCCAAACCCTAATCCTACCCTAACCCAAACCCTAACCCTAACCTTAATCCTAACCCTAACGCTAACCCCAAACCTTATTCTAACCCTAAACCGAACCGTAAACCTAATCGTAACCCTTAAGATAAACCCTAACCGAACCCTAAACCTAACCCTAACCCTAATTTTAACACTAACCCTAACCCAAACACTAACCCGAACCCTAACCCTAACCCTAACGGTATCACTACAGTAAACGTTACACTAAACCTAAATCTAAACTTAATCTACACAAAAACCCTAACCCTAACCCTACCCTAACCCTAAACATAAAACCTATGTTTACATAAACCATCTATAACTCAAACCCAAACAGTAACCCTCACTCTATATGTAAATCAAACCAACAATATCCCTAACCCTAACCCTAACCTTAACCCTAACAATAACCCTACACTAAACCTAAACCTAACCCTAAACCTAAACTGATTCAACAGCCAAACCTAACCCTAACCCTAACCCTAACACTAAACCTAAACATAAATACTAACCCTAACACTAACCCTAAACCGAACCCTAACCCAGACCTTAACCCTAACCCTAACCCTAACCCTATCCCTAACCCTTACCCTAACCCTAACCCTAACCTAACCCTAACACTAACCCAAACCCCAACCCTAACCCTAACCCTACACTAACCCTAAACCCTAACCCTAACCCCAAACCTAATCCTATACCAAACCTTAACCCTAACCCTAATCCTAACTCTAACCCTAACACTAACCATAAACTGTAACCATAACCCTTACCCTAACCGTAACCCTACCCTAACCCTAACCCTATTACTAACCGATCCCCGAACCCACATCCCCCATAAGCCAACACCCATCCCCCATCCCCCAACCCCCATCCCCCATCAACCAATCCCTATCCCCATCCCCATCCCCCAACCCACATCCCCCAACATACATCTCCCATCCTTAATCCTCCAAACCCCATCCCCCAACACCCAACCTCGATTCCCAAACCACCATCCCATAAAACCCAACCCTCAACCCCCAATCCCAATCCCCCATCCCTGAACACCCAACCCCCATCCCACATCCCTCATCCAAAACAACCAACCCCTGTCCCCAAACCCCATCCTCCAGCCCCGACCCCCCATCCCCCATCTCCCAACCCCAAACTTTCAACACCCAGCCCTCATCGCCAAACCCCCATCGCCAAACCCCCAATTCCCAACCCAACTTCCATCACTCATCCCCCAAATCCCATCCCCCATCCCCCAACTTCCATCCCCCTACCCCCAACCCTCAACCCCCATCCCCCAACACCCAATACCCATCCCCCATCTTCAATCCCCCAACATCCCCCAACCCCCATCCCCCATCCCGGAATCTCGAAATCCCATCTCCAATCCCCCAACCCCCAACCTCCAACCCCCAAACCCTATCCTCCATCCCCCAACTGCTTACCCCACTGCCCAACTCGCAACCCCCGTCCCCCAACACCCCAACCCCCTTCCCCCATCCCCTAACCCCCAACCCCCATCCCCCAACCCCCATCCCATAACCCCCAACCCTCATCCACCAACCTTCATTCCTTATCCCCAACCCCCAACCCCCAAGCTCCAACCCCCATCCCCATAACCCCATCCCCCATTCCTAAACCCCCATCCCCCAAGCCCCATCCCCCAACCCCCGACCCCAACTCCCAACCCCCAATGTACATCCCCAATCACCCATCCCCCAATGCCCTTCCCCCAACCCAAGTCTCCCAACCCCCATTCCCCAACTCCCATCCCCAAACCCCCAACCCCCATCCACCAACCCTCATTCCTTATCCCCAACCCCCAAATTCCAACCCCCATCCCCATAACCCCATCCCCCATTCCTAAACTCCCATCCACCAAGCCCCATCCCCCATCCCCCATCTTCAATCCCCCAACATCCCCCAACCCCCAACCCCCATCCCGCATCCCCCAAGCCCCATCCCCCATTCCCCATCCCCCAAATCCCTTCCCCCAACCCCCATCCTACAACCCCCAACCGCCATCCCCCATGCCTAATCCCCCTTCCCCCAACCCCCATCCCCAATTCCCCATCCCCCAACTCCCATCACCCTTCCCCGGACCCCCATCCCCCATCTTCCATCCCTCATCCCCTAAACCCCATCCCTCATCCCCTATTCCTCATCCTCCATCCCCCAACCCCCATCCCTTATCCCAAATCCCCCATCCTTAAATCCCATCCCCCCACCCCCATCCCTTCTTCCCCAAATTCCATCCCCCATCCCCAAACCTCATCCCCAAAATCCCATCCCCCCACCCCCATCCCTTATTCTCCAAAACCCATCCCCCAACCCCCGTCCCTCATTTCAAATCCCCCACCCCCATCCCTTATTCTCCAAAACCCATCCCCCGTCTCCCAACCCTCATCCCCAAAATCCCATCCCACAACCCCCAACCCCCATCCCTCAAATCCCATCCCACAACCCCCAACCCCCATCCCTCAAATCCCATCCCCCAACCCCCATCCCACAACCGCCCACCCTCATCCCCCATCCCCAACCCCCATCTCCCAACCCCCTTCCCCAAACCCTTATCCCTCATCCCACATTCCTCATCCCCCATCCCCCAACCCCATCCCCCATCCAGCATCCCTCATCCCCCAACCCCCATCCCTCATCCCCCATTCCTCATCCTCCATCCCCCAAATCCCATCCCCCACTCCCCAACCCCCATCCCCCAACACCCTTCCCCAAACCCTTATCCCTCATCCCACATCCCTCATTCCCTAACCCCCATCCCCCGTCCCCCATCCCTCATCCCCTAACCCACATTCCTCATCCTCCATCCCCCATCCCCCAAATCCCATCCCCCATCCCTCACCCCAAACCCCCCATCCTTCAAATCCCATCCCTCCACCCCCATCCCTTATTCCCCAAATCCCATCCCCCACCCAACTACCCTGATCCCCAATCCCCCATCCCTTATCCCCCAAATCCCAACACCCATCCCCCAACCCCCATTCCCCAGACCCCCATCCCCCAAATCCCACCCTCCAAACCCCAACCCTTATTCCTCATCCTACATCCCCCAAATCCCATCCCCCAACCCCACCCCTTATTCCCCATCCCTCATCCCCCAACTCCCATCCCCTGACCCCCACCCCCCATCCCTTATCCCCCAAATCCCAACACCCATCCCCCAACCCCCATTCCCCAGACCCCCATCCCCCAAATCCCACCCTCCAAACCCCAACCCTTATTCCTCATCCTACATCCCCCAAATCCCATCCCCCAACCCCACCCCTTATTCCCCATCCCTCATCCCCCAACTCCCATCCCCTGACCCCCACCCCCCAAGCCCCATACCTCATCCCCTCACTCCCTTCCCACATTCCCCAACCCCCATCCCTCACCCCCAAAACCCCATCCACTAACTTCCATCACTACTCATCCCCCAAATCCCATCCCCCACCCCCATACCCCATCCAACTACCCTGATCCCTCATCCCCCAACCCTAATCCTTCATCCATCATCCCCCATTCGTCATCCCCTCTACCCCCATCCCCCTCCATCATTTCAATCCCGCAAATCCCCTCCCCATCCCCAATCCCTCCCACCCCCATACCTCCACCCCCCAACCCCCATCCCCCAACGCAGTAGCACTAAGTGCTACCAACAACTGGCTACAACCAACTAGGCGCTAAGTTTACCAGCATCCAACTACAAGTAACCAGACGCTAAGCTAAATCCAGCTAGAGCCTAAATCTAACCCCACACTTACATGTCACACCTTCCTTGGAATGGTGATGTGCTCCTGGTGCAGTAACTGTAACACAACACTCAGTTCAGTGTGACAAATATTTCTTTATTCCATCACAGCACACACAAGACATTGCTCATTATATCACAGAACAGTGCAAACAAAACACATTTACAGGCACAGCACACACGGGCTGAAAACAATACAAGGCCCAGTTTACAGGCACAGCATACACACCATTTGTATCAGTGCAAGTTACAATCATAGCAAATACAGATACAGAGTGGGTTCCAGATATCACTGTTGTCATACAGAGACTCCGAGTGGGTCTGAGAAACAGTTACAGCCACAGCATACACAGCATCAGCGTGGGTCCCACACAGCATCATTGTACACAGCATCAGAGCAAGTCCCACATCAAAACCAACATGGACCTCAGGCTGCCCTGGAGGGAATTCAAGTTTCAGAGTGGCCACAAATCAGCACGAGCCTCAATCAAATTAGAAAGGAGTGCAAAAGGACTATATGTGAGATGGGGGTGTTGGTTATGTGGTTGGGTTTGCCTGCTCAACAAGAAAATTCAAAGCAAAGCTAACTCAACCCTGTAAGTGAGGCCTGAAGTCAATTTGGAAGAGGCAAAAATCACTGCATAAGCAAAAATCAGCACCTATCTCAGTGTGGCCACAAACCAGCACGAGTCTCAAAGTGGCCGGGAAGGAGCAAAAGGCCTCCAACCAATGGCCATGCGTTGATTATGGAGTTGGGTTAGCCTACTCTACAAGGAAAAACTGAGCAAGCTAACCCAACCCCATAAACAAGGCTTAACTAAACTCAATTTGGAAGAGGCAAAAGCCCCTGCGGCACTGAAATCAGCACCAGCATCCAATTGGCTGCAAACCGGCACAAGTCTCAATCAAATCAGAAAGGAGTGCAAGAGGACTCCGGGTGAGATGGGGGTGTTGGTTATGGGTTTGGGTTAGCATGCTGGACAAGCAAACTCAGAGCAAAGCTAACCTGACCCCATAAGCGAGGCAAAGTACTGGACACGATGACCCACGGAAATCTCCAGGAGAAGAGTGCAGGCAGGCAGTGGGACAGGGGCAATATTGGCTGGATACAGAACAAGTGCCATGGCCAGGCCCATAGGGTGGAGCTAAAACCAGTTACACATAACCGGTGGGTGCTGTGTCCCGAGTGGAATTGGTGTCTGTCCCATGTCTTTATTAGTGAACTCAGTGAGAGCAGGGAGCACACCTGCTGAAGTTGAGAGAGGACATCGCAGTAGAAGGAAGCATCGATCGGTCTGGGAGGAAGAAGGCCCTGTATGCATTGGATTGCCAGGCTGAGGCCGATGGAAAGAAGTACAAGTGCGCTGAGTGCTGTGTCCCAAATGGTGCCTGTGATGACTGCAGGGGATGCTACAGGATTGGGATGGCGCAGTGTTGAAGAAACCATCACCTGTAACAACAAGGGACACAGTTAAGAAAGAAACACTGGTAATTCCACAAGTGCTGAGGGTTAGAACTATATTGTGCATGAATGCAATTATCTTTAGAGCTCCCATTAAACTTCAGAGTCAGGTGAAGATTAACATCAAAGCTGCCTCCCAACTGATCCCAGGGAACAAAAAGCAAAGCAAAATCCCAAGAAAAACCAAAGCAAAGGCACAGAGAGCAGGCGGGGCGTGCAAAGGCACAGACAGCACCACAGCTAAAGCTAAGAACAATACAGAAGGCAATGAAAGTGCACAAGAAGGCCCAGGCAATGGGTATGGAGAACATTACAGAAAAATCCAAGGCAAAACTAAAACTAAGGGAGAACACAAGAAAAACACTGCAGAGAACACCAAGACCAAACACAAGTAGAATACACAAGTGAACAAAGGCAAGAAATGGGAATAGCACAAAGAATGCACTAAGGGCATCAAGAAGACGGTGCCAAGAGAATGCCAAGAGAAGAGCCCGAGCTGGGCCAACAGTACAGCACCAAGAGAAGAGCCCATTCAGACAAATGGGCAAAGGGCAAATAAAAGAAACAGGGAATGTCCAACACAAGGAAGAGAAATGGAGCAGAGAAAGCCAAGGGGAAGTGCAAAGAAAACACTGCAGAAAAAGACCAGCAGCAAGGACAACACCCAGGAGTAAAAGGAAAAGCACAGACAGCTTTTGCATACCCTAAAGCTCTGTGCATAATGAGAACTACACTGTGCATAATGAGCAAACACCAGTGAGTGCGCACTGTCCTTACCTGTGTGGGTGTCCATTTACCAGTCAGCAAAGTCCAGTTCTGAGCCATTCAAGGAGATGGAGCTTCCGGTTCCTCACCACTTTCATGGAGCACCCCACGTTTCTCAGTGCAGCTGCTTGTATCCCCAGGAGTGCTGCAATTCTCCGTGGCCACCTGTTGGACACAAAACAGCAATGAAGGCACTGCCCTGCACATACAGAACAGCACCTCTTACACAAATGTGCTCCTCTGAGAAAGTAGGACTGCGGTGTATGGCTGTGCCCTGTGCACGATGCTGCTTACTAGCAGTGCTGCAGCTGTAAGAATGCACAAGCAGAAGGTTCAGTACTCAGTTTTATTGCTTCTGTTCCCTCTGATGACTGCTCATTGCACAGCCTTCAGATGCTTCATTTTGTATATGGGGACAGGAGAAGCTATGCCACCCACCCCCCACCGTGAGCAGAGATCGGGTACTGGACTGCCTGGGGAACTGGAGCATCCCAAAGTCTATGGGTCCCGATGAGAGGCACCCTGGAGTCCCGAGGAATGAGCTTATAGAGGTGCAGAGCTGCTCTCAGTGGTGTTTGAAGTCACAGCAATCAGGTGAAGTCCCTGGTGAGCAGAACAAAGGCAACATTACACCTCTTTGGAAAACACAGAGGAAGGATGACCCCAAAACCACCGACCCCTCAGTCTCACCTCTGTGCTGGGAAAGATGGTGAAGCAGATCCTCAGAGAAGTGCTGCTGACACACGTGGAAGGTAAGGGCATGATGTGGGAGAACCAACAAGTCTGCCTGCTGTCAGTTCCCAGGAAACTCACCAAGTGCTTCTGTTGGTGCGATCCCTGGGCTCTACTGCACCTACAATGGAACCACTCCATCCCAGGGTGCAGGGCCCTGAGAAATTACCTTCCACAGGCCTCTTAGTCCTGCTGCACAGCTCCCTTCAAAATAGGGCCTGGGAGAAGGGAGGGAGAGGGGTGGGGGGCAGCAGGGCTGCAGAGGCTCTGTAGGGTCAGGAAATACAGTGTCTTGATGCTGAGAGCTGTAGGCTGAGGTCCGGCTGTTGGACTCCGGCTGCAGTGCTCCATGCAATCAGAGCTATTGGAGGGTCTGGATGTTAAATAGGGTTAACAGAAATAAAAAGACAATTAGCGTTAGGTTTAGGGTTACACCGCACATGAATACAATTACCTTCAGAGCTCCTAATAAGATTACAGTTCAGGTGATGATTAAAATCAAAGCTGCCTCCAACCCATCACAGTGAGGCAAAGACAAGTGGAACACCCAGGCAAGGAAAAGCCAAATTGAAATCACAGGGAAAAAAAACAGAGCAAAGGAAAGGCAAGGAGAACTGTACAGAAAAGGCAAGGGGAAGAACAAAGGAGGAGAACAGCACAGGGAATGCCCTGGGAATGGAAGGGAACAGCACAAGGAGTGCACTATGGGACCAAGAGAACGGCACAAAGAGATGGCCCAGAGCTGGGCCAAGGGGAAAAGGGAAGAAGAAGAATCAGGGAAATCAAAAGCAAAAATGAAGGCAAAGAGAACGGCACAAGGAATGCACTAAAGCCCAGGGCGTGGAAGGGGAACAGCGCAAGGAATGCACTAAAGAATGAGAGAGCGACGGCAAAAGGATTGGAGCTGGGACAAGAGAATGGCACTAAAATGTCCAGGGAAAGGACAAAGAACAAAGAGGAGAAACACAGGAAGCCTGGGGCATGGAAGGGGAATAGTGCAAGGAATGCACTACAGGTGCAACAGAGCAATGCTGATGCCAGAAGGCCCAGGGATGGAACAAGAGAATGGCACTAAAATGCCCAGGGAATGCACTAAGAGGCCAAGAGAAAGATGCCAGGAGAAAGCCCAGGCAAAAATAAGAGCACAAAGAGAAGGAGAATAAAGCAAGAAAAGACCAGGGGAAGGGCAAGGATGACACCCAGGTGGGAAATGAAAAGGACAGGCAGCTCTTGGGTACCCTAAAACACAGGAAAAAGCTCTAGGAGAAAAACATTGTGCCACGCTAGGTAATAGAAAAACAGCAGTAGTGCGCGCTGTCCTTACCTGTGTGGGTGACCAGTTACTAGTCAGCACAGTCCAGTTCTGAGCCATCCCAGGAGATGCAGCTTCCCATTCCTCACCACTTTCATGGAGCACCCCACGCTCCTCAGTGCAGCTGTATATCCCCAGCAGTGCTGCAATTCTCCATGGCCACCTGTTGGACACAAAACAGCAATGAAGGCACTGCCCCACACATACAGAGCAGCACCTCTTACACAAACACGCTCCTCTGAGAAAGGAGCACTTGGGAGCACTTTTAACCCCCATTTTCTCTTACCACAGCCAGCAGAAAACCTGTCTGCATACAAGCAAAGAGCATCACAAGCTCCTTGTTTGCACAATCTCCTGCTCTGCAGATCCCACGATACTTCATCAATTATCAACAATCATCAATTAGAGAAGTTCCAGCAAGCCTTAAACACCACTGAGCTGCAAAAAGAGATGAGAGCAAAGAAACACAGAACATAATTCATTATGTGATAACAAGTGACAAAATGCCTTCAAACAATACTCCACCTGAGCTGATGCAGAGCACCATTTACCACAACTGTGAAACAGGCTGGGATGATGCAGGAACAGACAAAGTTCAGGATCCCAGGGTGGAGATGATGAGGTGAGAACCGTGGAAAAAAAACAAAAACTTAACCAGGAAAAATAAAAAAAAACAAGCTTAAAAAAAGAAGCACAAACAAGATTGTGAGAACACTGAACCCCTTTACGGAGAAGGGCAAAAGCTCCAGGCATTCCCAGAGCTGCAGTGCTCCATCAGCTGAGCAGCATTACCCTGGGGCTGATTGAAGAACTCCAGAAATGAGGCAGTAGTGAAAGAAAGTAATAAACAGCAGCTCCTCCATCACCAGATCAGAGAGAAAGAAACAACCCCACCATCTCCCTTACAGAAAAAAGGAAGAGCAGAGAGTGAACACACAGAGCAGATACAGCACCAATAAACCAGAATCAGAGCCTCAAAAGACAGAGAGCATAACCCAGAGCAGAGAGAGAACACACAGAGCAAACATAGCACCAATAAACCAGAATCAAAGCCCAAAGAGACAAGGAGCATAATCCAAAAGCAAAAAAGAAATCACTGACCTCATTCCAAGCAGCAGAACTTACCACAACACTCCATAGGAAGCAGCTCCAGGCTGAGATGCTGTCCCTACAGCTGCTGGCCCTTAAATGAGGGTGGGGGGGGGGTGGAGCCAGGTATCCCCTCCTATCCCCTCGCACAGCTCAACTGCTCCCACCTGTGCTCCCAGGGCTGGTCACACCCCCTCACCAGGTGCACCATTACAGCTAGGGCTGTGACTGACAGTTCCCATACAGGTGTAAATTAATTAAATAATAAACCAGGTCTGCCTACCCAGTGAAGGGGGGATGATCAATGTTTGAGCCACCTCATTACTGTCCCCATGTCCCCCAGTGCTCCATGATGTCTCCCCAATGTCCACAATGTCCCCACATCCCCCTGGATCCCATCCCCTTGGGCTGAATCAGGGCGGGCTGTGTTGGGGACCAAAGCACAACTTTTTGTGCAAGCAGGAGTTCCACTTGGGCTCCGTGTCATGCACTGGCCACGCAGATGTGGAGCAGCAATGGAACAAACCCTGCGGGTCCTGGGGAGAATCAAAGCTGGAGAGAGGCTGTGGTGGGGGAGAGGCACAGTGCCCTTTGGTGCAGGGGATGCCCTGCTGGCACTGCCTGTCCCATACACTGCTGCTGTGCTCCTGCTCACTGCTTTTTGGTGCTTTGCCGCCTCCCGGGGTCATAAAGTAATGGTGCGTTGTGGGACTACTATGGGTCACATCGAGGAGAGATGCTGTGGGGAGATGTGGGGTGACATGGTTGGGGGGTGACATACAGCAGTGACATTGGGGGTTATGTTGGAGTATCAGTGGGGGCTAAACTCAAGGAGTGACTCTAGGGCATTATTGGGGGGACATAATGTGCTATAACTGGAGTGATGTTGAAGTATCACTGGGGGTGATATCTTGGGAGTCACACTGAGAGAAGACGTGGAGGTGGGGGTGATGGGGATGGGAGACCAAGGGGATGGGGGGACGATGCTGCTGCTGCTGGTTGGGGGGAGAGATGCTGCTGCTGCTGGTTGGGGGGGGGCGACACCGCTGCTGCTGCTGGTTGGGGGGGGGCGACGTCGCCGCTGCTGCTGGTTGGGGGGGAGACGCCGCTGCCGCTGGTTGGGGGGGAGGAGATGTTGGGGTACCACTCAGTGGTCGAGGGGGTGTTCTTAGGACTCTAGGATGATGTTGGAATGTAGCAGGTGATGTTGTGGTATGGTGGGGTGACGTTATGGAGTAGCAGTGTTGGTGTAATGCTTGTGGCTGTTGTGGGGGGTGGCATTTATGAGTGACACTGAGGGATGGTACTGAGGTGGTGTTGGGGAGACATCAGAGAATGAAGTTGTGCAGTGATGTTGGGGCACCGCTGATGTTTAACAGCAAGGAGCGATGAGGGGTGATGCTGTTGGGGACACCCCGCAGTGATGCAGTGACATTGGTGTGATGTTGGGAAGTGACATAGGGGGATTTTGGTGTATCTGTGAAGGGCGACTTAGGAGAGAGATGCTGGGGCATGTTACTGGGGGCACTGTTTTGGGTGACATGGGGTGTGGATGATGGGGTTCTGCTGGGGAGTGATGGTGGGTGGGGATGTTGGGGAGCAATGTTGGGGAATCACTGGGGGGGAAATCAGAGAGTAACACTGGGGCGACGTTTTGGGGTGACCTTGTTGGGAGCTGTGTCAGGGCACCAAACCAAGACTTGTTGTGCAAGCAGGAGTTCCACTTGGGCTCCGTGTCATGCACTGGCCACGCAGATGTGGAGCAGCAATGGAACAAACCCTGCGGGTCCTGGGGAGAATCAAAGCTGGAGAGAGACTGCAGTAGGGGAGAGGCACAGTGCCCTTTGGTGCAAGGGACGCCCTGCTGGCACTGCCTGTCCCATACACTGCTGCTGTGCTCCTGCTCACTGCTTTTTGGCGCTTTGCCGCCTCCCGGGGTCATAAAGTAATGGTGCGTTGTGGGACTACTATGGGTCACATCGAGGAGAGATGCTGTGGGGAGATGTGGGGTGACACTGTTGGGGGGTGACATACAGCATTGACATTGGGGGTTATGTTGGGGTATCAGTGGGGGCTGAACTCAAGTTCGTGCTCTCTCCTTGCCTGCCATTTGCCGTCTCTCAAGGGTTGGAATGTAATAGTATACTTGCACTACAGGGACTGTTAAGGAGGAGCACTTTGTTTAACTTGAAGGAGTGACACTGGGGGGGGAGTCGTGGGGGTTACATTGCTGGGGTGACGCTGAGGCGATGCTGGGGAGTGAAGCTGTGGGGTGATGTTGGGGTATCACCAGCGTTTACCATCCCTGAGTGATGCTGGTTTGATGTTACAAGTGCACAGTGGAGTGATATAGGGCTGACACTGAGCTATCTTTGGGTGTTGGAATCAAGGAGTGAAGCTGGAGTGATATTTTGGGGTGACATTGTTGGGAGTGATGTTGGGGATTTGGAGTATTACTATGGGGTGACATAAGGGAGCGATGACGGGGTGACACTGAGTTGTTAGACTGCAGTGACACTGAGGTGGTACAAGTTTGATGCTGCAGCATCACTGGGGATGACATCACAGAGTGATGCTGGGCAGTGGCGTGGTTATGGTGGTGCTAGAGGGATATTTGGGTGTGGTGTTGTGAAGAGATATGGGGGTGACATCAGGAAATGACACCGGGGTGAGATGGTTAGGGTGGTACTTCAGAAGTGACATTATTGGAGTGATACTAGGGAGCAATATCAGGGGGTTGTTATTGGGGTATCACTGGGAGGGTACAGCAAGGAGTAATGCTGGTGATGACATTGTTGAAATGTTATCTGGGTGATATTATTGAGTGACTATTGGAGATAACACTGGGTATCACCAGGACGTAACAGCAAGGAGTGATGCTGGGGGGGACACTGGGTTAACGTTACTGGGGTGATGCTGAGGGCTGATAGTGAGGAAATGCTGAGGGTTTGGGGTGAAATAGTGATAGTTTGGGGGTAAGGATATGGAGCTTGAGTTTGGGGTAAAATAGCAAGGATTTGGGAATGGAGTTTTGGGTGAACTGCTGAGCATCTGAGCCTGGAATCTGAGGTGAAATAGTGAAGGTTTCGGGTGGAATACTGAGGATTTCAGGCTGGAGTTTGGGAGAAATAGCAAGAATATGGGAATGCAGTTTGGGGCGAAATAGTTGAGGGTATGAGGCTGGAATTTAGGGTGAAAGAGTAAGAAATTGGGTCTGGTGTTTGGTATGAAATAGTGGGGATATAGGGCCAGAGTTTCGTGTAAGTAAAATACGGACAAGTTTGGATTGGAGTTTGGGGTGAAATAGTGAGGACTGGGGCTGTTGGTTTGGGGTTAATTATGAGGGTTTGGGACTAGTGTTTAGGGTGAAATAGTGGGTACCTGACCCTGGAGTTTGGGGTTAATTAGTGAAAGTACTGGGCTGGAGTTTGGGGTAAAATGGCAAGAATTGGGTACTGGAGTTTGGGAAGGGGTAGGGATGTTGTAGGGATGACTCCACACCAGAACTGTCCGCCACTGCTCTGGATCTTCTGCTGTGGCGAGCACTTTAAAATGGATAGGGAGCACCTGCTGGTGTACTGCAGTGGGCAAATTGGATGCCGCGAGGTGCTCAGGGGAAGACGTGAGCTGAACATTCCTGGGTATATGAACAGGTGGTGGGGGCAACTACAGCCCGCATTTAGGAAGAAGTGCCTGCAGTACCGAATTCTCTTCAATAGGCGGTAGCAGTGAGCATTGTCGCTGTAGTGCGTATGTGCGCTTCTGGGGCGGGCTCCTGGCGGTCATGTGCAAAGCTGAGCCAATCTGGCGCTGGCGTTCTGTGCTGGGGCTGCTGGGAATTAAAATGTCCCGTTCCCAGATCGGAATCGGGATTGAGCACAAAAATGGGGAATAAAAGTAGCGGAATCCTACGCGTCCAGGTTGCACAGGTAGGATTCCAGGCAGGTCTTGAACATCTCCAGAGAAGGAGACTCCACAATCTCTCTGGGCAGCCCATTCCAGTACTCCATCACTTCACTGTGAAGAAGTTCCCATGTGCATTTCACCCAGGTCCCTCTCCTCAGAGCTCCTCTCCAGCAGGTCATCCCCCAATCTCTACCAGTGCATGTGGTTATTCCTCCTTAGGTTCAAGACTCAACACTTACTCTTGCTAAACCTCATCTGTCTAGGTCTTGCCGAATGGCAGCACAGCCTTCCGGTGAGGCAGCCATTCCTCCCAGCTTTGTATCATCAGCAAACTTGCTGAGGGTGGACTCTATCCCCTCATCAAGGGCATTGATGAAGATGTTGAATGGGAACGGACCCAGTACCAACCCCTGAAGAACAGCACTAAGGACAGGCCTCCAACTGGACTCTGTGCCACCAATCACAACCCTCTGAGCTCTGCCAGTCAGCTTAAACAGAATTCTCACCAGACAGTGGTGAGACCACACTTCCCTCTGAACAACAGAACTCAATCTCTCTGACTACAACAGGATAAAAATCTTCGACCCCAATCAAGCAAACACAGCTTAAAAACATAAGATGACAGGTGTCACTGTTGCCCTACATATCAACGGGACAAGAAGAAGCCCATTCTACATACTCTGGCTCCTACTCTGTTTCTAATAGAAGTAAACAAGCTGATGAATCTGAAAGCAGCATAAGGCTTGGAATGTGACATAAAATAAGCATTAGTCAAAGAGTATGCCACAATCTTTCATGGTGTTGAACTACACTAAAAGGCAATGTGTAATCTAAGGGTGGCAGGAGGCTATTTTCCCTATATAACTAGAAAATAACTACTATTTACACAGGGAGTGCATCTGCTTGACAGTGATGAATACTTTGTTCTTTTCCTTCTTGTTTTGCTCATATGTCTAACAAAAATCCTCAAAGGGCTTCCTCAGGTTTGAAGCCTAAGAGGGTTTAAAATACTTTGTTCATAAACAAAACTTTCTCTGTGCAACGAAGGTCTGAAATTGAAGTTTCCTGTACAAAATGAAAAGTAGCTACAAAGCTGAAAGCAGCTGCATCCTAGATACAATGCAAACAAAACCATTAAGAAGAGAATCGTAACAGCTTTGATCAGAGGAATAAAATACATTAAATAAAATAAATTCAATTTTGGGAGAAGAAAAAAAAGAAAGCAAGATAGCTCCAGAGGGAGATGACAAGGAAATACAAGTCATTGTCTTGCTAAGTATTTGTCTTCCTCAGCTGCAGCTGAGAATTATTTTCCAAAACCTTTTTCCCCCCTCTTTCAGAAAGGATCGACAATCTGTTTGAAGCACTGTTACCTGCTGTGATAGCTACTGTTGTGGACAGAATGTAGCCAACACTAGCAATCTGAGATGAATCATAGAGCTGTGAAGCTTGAGCTAAAAATCTGCAACAGATGACAGAAGTTGTGAAGAATACTCCAACTGCAGAGTAGCTAACATGAACAAGCACACTTCTCCTGTCTCGAGGCACCTTTCAAGTAAACAGTGAATATAATTAAGAAACTATTCTTTTCCAATAAACCTGCATAAGCATCCTGTAGAACTAACACAAATGACAGATGAATAAACATTCTGCTGTATTAACTGAAGGCAGAGCTATTACCACCAGGGGCCAGGACATCACTTGTATTTTGAACAACTTATCCTTGCTGCTACTTGTGTTTTTATGTTATCACAAGAACAAAGGGGATAAATACAGAGCGCCTTGATACTGGGCAGCTCAGATGTACTATATTTCATTGGCCACCATTTCATTCATACTACTGTTTGGCAAATACTAGAATGATGTATAAATCTGATATCAACACTACATGGAAAAGCGAAGAATGTTATCCTAGGCATCTGTGACACAGTTTTGAAGACAGATCACAGAGGAGGCCAGACTTTCTCACTAAAATTTGGTCAGTGTTCTGGAAATCAATAACAAACACCTCACTGGTTACAGATCTGCCAAAAACAGCACAATTGCACAATTATAGAAGAGACATATTGTCTTATGTTGCTTGAAAGATTGTTGTAGCAATCATGCACACCAACATGACACAAAATATTGGGTAGTTGAGTTGGAGGTTTCCTTGTATTGAGACAGCGATCATGCCTGCCACAGCCTTCACTGTCACAACAGTCATGGAACATGCAAATGTTTATGAAAATGCAGCTCAATGGGACAAGAACGCTGTATATTCACTCTATATGTGACAAGCAGCTGAAAACAAAGTCAAGATCTATAAATACTCAAACCCTTCTCTTGCATGGAAGGTATTTTATCCCTTAATGTCAGCTGTATTCCCGACAACCTTACCACTGTAACCTTCAACAAATCACATAACTTTTCGCTTACTGCAGTTTCCTTGTCAACAGAGCTGGAAGCATCTACCACTCACCTTAAGTGTGTGCACATTATCACACAATCATATGACAAAAGGATAAAAGCTTTCATTTCTGGTGACACACTAGTAATAATGCAGTAATAAGACTAAGGAAGTTTTCAGAAAGAATCCGTATCAGCTTACCCAGCAAAGCCACCAACAGAAGGATAATTGCAATGTAGTTCACATTTTTCTCCTTGTAAAAATACAGTAGCAGGCAGAATGTGATGATCTCCACAAGCTATGAAAGAAAAGAGTATTAGATGTGGAGTTTACAGCACTGGCAGTAAATGGAATACTGAATGTGTGAAAAATTAGAATCACACAACTTGACAAATCAAAGGAAAATTGAGGATCCCACACAATTACAGACCATGTTTAATCTGGATTGAATACTGACATAACAAATCTCGGTCTTTTTTTACCACAGTGAGGTTCTGTAAGTGATCCAATTCCTGCAGCATGTATCTAATAACCAAACTTACCTCTGTTAAAGACACGGATTTTGCAATGTTTTTAATGAGACAGCTGAAGCTGACAGGTCAGGGAGAAAGCAGGCTACTTTAAAATTTTACAGTTAAAGATACTTAAATTCTAATAGAATAATTTAGAGAGAGAACAGTAGGGTTACAGGTTGCACAAACACTGTGAAACTAACACTGGCAAAAGCTGACATAAGTCCATTAGCAAGTACAAAGAAATATTGCTAGCATTCATAATGAAAAATGATGCTTGAGAAACCTTTCAGCGAGGAACACAACAGAAAACACTCCCATATTTTATGGACCATCTTACCATGTACAACAGAAATGGCCAGCTCACTAAATGCCTAGTAATATTTTCTCCTGTCATCTTCTCATGACTATTAGGTCCAAATGTAATCAGCAGGAAGTTCCAATAATAGCCAAACCACAGCCTACAAAGGACAAAACATAGCGTCCTACGGCGACGAAAGGGGGAAAAAAAAAAAGGAAAAAACAGATAGTTACTGGATTAGTATGGATGCATGTGCTTACTATCTCACATGCATGTGGCCATGATATTACTCAGAGTCCTCCAAGAGACTCATTCCTCTGCCCTTCATGCCCTGCTTTCAAATTACTTAACTAAAAAACCTAAATTAACTGGAGTCAGAAGATTTGCATCTGGGGTTTATCATGCCTGGCACTGCCTACAGCCCATTTTCCAAGAAATGGGAGTGCAAATGCTCTAGCTCTGCAAACACATGTATGCACGAAATCTGGCTGATTCAGTTGTGCCTAAGCTATTGCAGTACCCGGGTCCCAGACTTGCCATCCCTCTCTGACTCTTAAGAAGTCACGCTATGAGTAGGACAGCTTGTAAATAAAGGAAAAAAATGGACAAGAACTGCAGTACTTACTCAAAAATTCATTGGGCTTCCATTTTTCTTTAGTAAATATAATTCCTATGATTGCAGTAGCTATAAAGACAGGAAGGAAAAAAAAGAAAACAGAAACGGGATAATCTATGCAGTGAATCCAGTGACCAGCAGTTTCACACTGGAATACATTCAGATTTGCATGTCAGAAATCTCTTTCTCCTTACCTATAACAGACACGGCACTGAGAGGAACAATCAGTGAAAGAGGAACAAAGGCATAAGAGGAAAACACTCCCAGATCTCCCAGAATCAGCAGAAACTGTCCACATCAACATGTCTTGGTTTTGAAATAGGCTCGGGGATCTTTTGAATCTGCCAGTCGGATATGACTATATTTCTAGAAAAGAGAATAAAAGGCATAGGAGCTGTGGCATAAGGGATGCTTTTTGACACACAATGCTTGAGGCAGGATCAATATTTGTTTCACGATTCTCACCTGGAGGTTGAGTGCAATACTGATAACAAGATGCCCCAAAATAGCTAATAATGCACCGATCAAGTTCTCCTGTACAAATATAATAGATGCTACATTTATGTACTGGAACTTGAAGGAAGTTGGGGTTTTATGCACAATCTGGAAGAGAGCAGACTTAAAACAGTTCCTAGATCACTCATCAGTAAAATCTGTTTTTATCTTCTCTGCATGATTGAGGACAATTCAAGAAACTTCTCTGTGGCTCCGTTCCAAATCTATGAAACTCAGTCAAAAGACAATCCTTTCTTAATTGACACTTTATGAGAGACTTAAATTAGTAAGCACATATTTTGAATCTTTGCAGGAAAGTTTATCAGCAGGAAAGAATAGACAGCTAAACACCACTTATTCACTCATTCTTCCCTTCAAATACCTGTTTTCATAATGGCTTGGAATTCATCAGCACACGGATCAGAAACATTTGCATTCTCTGAGTCAGCTTTTAAGATCTATTGTGCTCTTCTCCACCCATAACATCTGCTGTTTCAGTGGGCAATTTCGTTCCATTCAGAAAGACCTGAGATACCTTCCCCACAACAGACAGTAAAGCTGCAAGCCTTGGAAAAGCTCGTGGACAACTGAACGTTTTCTACAATGCACCTGAGACTGTGTTATCACTGAAATACTTATTTTATTTTTTTTATAAAGAGAAGTTACGACCATCAAAAAGTAGACTGGGGTAAAAATCTGACCTTATAAGAAAAGGAGTCTGTGTGCAGCTGCACAGAAACCAGTGCTGTGGCCAGTGGGATCTGCTGAAGTTGCATGTTTGGACTGTTGTCTCCTTCTATTTGTTTATTGGAGTGTTTTTCAGCCTTCTGGATGACAGAACTCTTTAAAGAGGCTTGAACTCTGCTGAAGCTATGTCATTTGTGAATTGGTGCCACTTCTTCCCATCCATCCCGCTTTGTTTGCCTAATATTCTCTGTAGCTTGGCTGCTTTTCTTCCTCTGCTGGGTTATGCCGAGAAAGGATAGGCACCATAGGCAG
This sequence comes from Oreortyx pictus, assembly GCA_036925125.1. NCBI lineage: Eukaryota > Metazoa > Chordata > Aves > Galliformes > Odontophoridae > Oreortyx > Oreortyx pictus. The sequence goes on along the minus strand of JAUPFR010000045.1, from coordinate 460,052 downwards.
AGGTGGTACATGAGCCAATATTTCTAGTGAGTTAGTGAAGCAGCAACATTATATTCTGATAAGATGACACTAGGAATGACTTAAAACAAAGAAGAAAAAAAAAAGGGTGGGTGGTGCAGAGGGAGGGGGGAAATAGAATCAGTTAAGTGAACTCAATGGTCAAAAAGCTGCAATGAAATACTGTTGAAGAGTAGCCCACAGAAAAATCCCCAGAATCAAACCGACAGCTGCACCTATAAGCAGAGAAAGCAGAACTTCTATGCCTTCTCGGAGAGCCTTAAGCAATGGAAACACTATTCCCAGAGCTCACAAACCATCTTGGCCGCAATGGAGACATTTAACAAGCTGTGCCATTTGGAACGCTCATACCTGAGGTCTCCAAGGGGCTCCAAGCCCTGCTTCCTCCCCTCCCCTGCCTACAGACCCCTGCCGTTAGCTCAGGAAGCCACACGGTATTGGCCTCACACCCCCACATGCTGGGACAGCTCTTCGTGCTGCCCGCGGGACCGTGTGGCTCCAGGTGGGACTGCCGGAGTTGGACTCACCGCAAAGCCTCACACGCACAAAACGGTCCCCAGTCTCCCATGGCAGCTCCTTTCACAAAGGCCTCAGGAAGCATCTGCGGCCTTAAGGGAGGAACGTGGTGGAGACCTTTCCGCACAGAGAGCGGCACGCTGCAGCCGGATGCAGTCTGACAAGTGAAGGCCTATCCGGGGCTGCCTGGAATGGGGCTACAGAACATTCCTCAGACCGACCAATGGCCCACTCCGCAGTTCAGACCTGCACCGTGCCCGCTGAGCAAGGACTGCTATAACTCATGGCCCGCCCCGCGCAACTCCATCCCTATGCTGCACTCACTCAGCGGGGCCCACATTTCCTGTCGCTTCCCGGCCCTACTTACCTGAGGCACTGGGAGGCCCTGGGCCCACAGAGGCTCTCTAGCAAAGGCAGCGCCTTACTAGTGCCCAGAAACTTTCCAGCCCCTAGTCCTGACAGCAGCAGGGACTGCTTCCTGACCCCACATTGCTCCCACCCTAGAGAGAGCACGCTGTGCCGCTCCCAGGCACTCGGCTCCTGAAGACACCTTAACACGCATGCGTGAGTTGCCTGCCTTGAGCAACCTTAACCAGCCATGCTTTGAGAGCTTGTTCTGTGATTGGAGGTCCACCGGCAGGCTGAGAGAAACCGGCCTGGTGGTCGGAGATGTGGGCCGCCCATTATCACGGTCAGCAGGGCTCCTGCTCCCTCAGCGAGCAGAAATGACACCCGGAGAAGTTTATATCGCAGCCAGTTGGGTGTGCATGAGGGGCAAAAACGAACTCCTTGGGAACATTGGTACCAGCACAGGGGAATGGTCAGTGTTGCCAGTCGGCCTCCCTGTGGCTGTGTATTGTGTGAGGCAGTGGGAGGTCTGCTGCAGGCTCTGGTAGCATTGAGCTTGTCCCATACACAGCCCTCTTCCCTGCAGTGACTGTCATAGTGTCATGGTTTTATGATAGGATACATAGGATACTTGCTACCCCGCCCCTCCTCAGCAGCATCCCTCCCTTCTCACAGAGTTTCTGTGAATTAGAACTCAGTATTGCAGCACTGTTGCCAGTGCAGCTCTATGCCTCCCTCATCCTGACCAGACGAGGTGACAGTGTTTTTGTCGTGATGTCTGTAAGAAACTGCAATTTGAGTACCAGGGCTGACCACCACCACCCACCTAGGGAATGTCACCACCTATGCTGAGACGAAGCATTTCATTTCGGGCTTTCAGATGCTCAGTTTAGAGAGTCAGTGCTATGAAGTGAGTTGTTAAGGTGCATGACAATTTGCAAAAATGATTAAACAGCACTGAGTCACAATTCCAGGTCATTCATCACCACAACCACTTCAAAGAGATTTTTCCTCCCCTTTGCTTTTAAATAAAGCACAGAAATTAAATGCAAAAATGACTGCTGATTTTTTTACTTGAATATAGCATTAATGATTAATGTGCCTTTTACGTATGCATCCTTTTTGAAATGAAAGCTGGCTTTGCAGTTCCATGTTTCCTGTATCTCCATTTTCAGTTTAGTTAGTATTGGCTGCTCAGTTTTGGTTTCCAAATTTCCTCCAGTCCTTGTAAGCAACATAGGAATGTAATCTCAAACTCAGGAAAAAAAGGATTTAATTCTCAAAGTGACTTCAGCATAACCAGGCGAGTAAGAAAGTGTTTCATGACATCATTTTGTTTTTTTTGCAATTCATAATGATCCTGTTTTTTAATCAAGAATTTCCATTAGTATTCAAGAATCCATTAGTATTCGATTAGTATTCAATTTCCATTAGTATTCAAGAATTAGTAATCAAGAATTTCCATTAGTATTTCCATTACTAAGTTTAAATCATGGCTGTTACATTAGCTTTGTAATCAGAACTGATAACAGCATGAGGTAAATTGTAAAACAATGTTAGTAGTTTAAACCCTGACATTAACTTTGTTCATACCATCTCCTTATCTCTCACCAGCCCATCTTTGCCCGTGGTCCCTCTTCCAGCCTTCCTGACCTTCACTGGACAAAGAAATATCCTGGACATATTCTGAAATTCAAGAGAAAATTCAAATCAGCAGAGTTAAAGCTTATGTAGTAATTGAGCAATGATCCTTACCTGATTGGTTGGGAGTTACATTGGTATATCTGTTATCTGGCCACCAGAAGAAAGTAGAAAGATATTTTTTAACTGTACTGTTTTCCCAGTCTGCTCTGTGCAGTTTCTTTGCAAGTCTATCCACATTTCCCACACTTACAGGAGCCAAGGAGTTCCTGGGAATCCAGGATGCATCTTGAAAGCTGTTGGAAAGTGAATACCCATGGCTCCTCCTGACAGTCTCCTACTGTCTGGTGACTGTGATAGCACCAAAACTCTAAAAATTAAGTATATTCAGAATTTCTGAAACATTGTATACCCAGTGTGTAAAGTAGATAAATCTCGGAAATATTTCGCTTCTTCCCTCTTCTCTTGCCTTTGGCATCTTCTCTTTCTTCTCCCCCCTTTGATCTCTTCCTACTTGCTTGTCTCTCCCATCTCAGTGATACCAGGAGCATATTAAGTCAGGGCTGAATAACAACAATAAGGGACATACAAGACATGAAATGAGGGAAAATGATCAAGGTAGAGAATTTGTTTAAATACCTTTTGTAGGCGCCATCAGTCTGTCTGGTCAGCTTCCAGGAGTTGACCTGGACCATCAGGAGGAGACCTGATGCTAAGTTCTGATTGAAAGAAGACAAAGAGTCTTAATGTAGCTTCACAAAGCACTCCCCTTTGAGAACTTCCTGCTTGAAGAGCAGAGGGGGCAGGTAGCCAAACCACATACTAGACGAGGGCTTCGCTGATTCTTTCTTACGCTTTACGCTAGAGAAAAGTTCTACAAACTCACTTCCATCAGCACAATCATGGAGCAAATGGTGGACATCTTCAAGCACGTGGCGGAACTTCCACAGGACAGGGCCGCACACAGAGGCAAGCTGAAAATCAGAGCAGTACAGTGACCTTTCTCTTCCTAGTATTCCTAGTTCCTAGTATTGATTAAAAAAATAATAACCTCTTTTTAGAAGTCCAGGAAGAACAGAGTCAGAAAAGGTGTGGTGTCTGCAAATAATGCATTCTGCCCACATGGTGAATTAATTAGGTCCAACTCAGATATTACGGGTGAGATTCTAGATTTGCTATGACTCTCAGTCATTACCAGGTGGACAGTGGGGAAATCTGATCTTTCTCAGGCTCAGAAATTGATTCAGTTTTCCATGCAACAGGAGACTTCCATTAAAAAATCGTAATTCTGAAACAATTAAAACATCTACCTTAATGCACAATTACAATTACAGCATAAAATCAAAAGATCCAAATGATGGTTGAGAACCTACCCCTCAGATTCAGGTCCTCAACCTCCTGCTGAGTACTTATTGGTCCCCACCCATACTGCAGTGACCAGGCTTCTCTAGGGTGTTGTAAGCTTTAGTCCATGGGAATTTACAATATGTTTTGAGATACTGAAGATGATAAAAAAACACAAAGTGCTAGTAACAATAATCAGATAGTTTATTATAATACACAGACAGGTAATGGACTTTAGTCTTTTCAATGCTTTCTTGGAATAGCCATGGTTACATTCGGATTGCTTTGTTCTTTAGAGTCATTTTTTCATTTTCAGCACAGGATGTTTGCACTGAAGCCACTTCGTAGTGCACTTTTCCTTTTAAATTGCATTTCAATGCAAAATGCACCCACTGTGTGGAAGGGCAGGACACACAGATTCTTCATAGCATTTGATGACTTTGCATAGCTTTTTAAGACAGAATAAAGACAACACAATCTAATAAGCTTAATAAGCTGCCACACACCAGCTGAGATATCTTGACTGGCTTCATTCATGCTCTTGTAGCACTTCATGCTTTTATAAAGAAATCTGATACAGTTTAAACACAAGCAGATCAGGAGTGCCTGTATTTGAGACAATGACAGCTGAAAATCGACAAATAATGGTGGGGAAAAAAATGAATGAGCAATGAGAAAACTGTGTCAAGTTGTCCTCAAAGCTGTATTCAGCTCTTAGACCAAACCCAGTAGTAAAATAAGTTTAGATAAACACCATGACTATTTTAAGTATTTCACCAGCTTAATATGGGAGAAATAAGAACACCAGGGAAAAAATGTCAATCTTTTTGTGTTTGAATCTTTTGTCCGAATGTCTTCTAACTCCTCACTGTTGTGCTCTTCTTCTTACATCAGTGAATTAGCCTTGACCATTAGAAGTTTTAACTATTAAAGATAAAAAAATCAGTTTCAGCAGTCAGCAACAACAACAACAAAATCACACCTCCTGGAGCATGTTCTGGGAGCTTAGACCTCAACCTGGAAAAATGACAAATCTTTTGTATCGCTCATTTCAGCACTGATCTACTCTGTGATTTTAGTAACTCTCATAACCTTTTGCACCACAGTTTTTGGACTTTCTAAAGCAAGCATTTCTCACAGAGAATGTGAGCTCTTTAGGAACCATGAATGAAACCTGCCTACAGTTGGTGAACACGCCCAAATTTTAGTCCTAATACCACCTACAGCTGCATCATTAGAACCATCCGCAATGGAGACAACTGTCAGGACTTCGGTGAGCATCCCTTCCAACTGATGTGGATAGGCCCCTTAGAATCTCTGTTGAGACAACATTCCAGAAACCATACTGACAGTCTTGAGTAGCCTTAAGGAATCATTAGAACACCCCATAACTCTGTAAATGCCAGAAGCTTCTGAAGAAGACACGTTAGTATATAATGTGCCAAGCTCTGCAGTACTCTGCAAGAGAGGTCTGCTACTGGCTCTGATTTGAGACCCAGCGCATGAGGGCATGTAGCTTATCATACAAGTTACATCACATGCAAATTCTCTCCTGTTTGATTCTTTACAATTACTAATGTCTCAATTTGTGACTATGCTCAAGACAAAATGTAGTGGTGCATTATCAGTGTCCCTTGAAATAAGTTCTACCCAGGACAGCACTTTTAAAATCTAGAACTGATTTCCCCACACAGTCCTCTTATACCAGTTCTTTTTTCCTCCTGTGACATTTGTTGACTGATGCACTCTCATTCCACAGCATTAGTGTCGTGGCCACACTTGGTATTTACATCTCTTTTCTGTTTGTTTTGTAGGTCACTACAACATAAACAATTCCTTCATCAAATTGTCTCTGAATGGTATAACATCTTGTTTCAAGTCAAAGACCTCCAACAGACAAGGGCAGACAGATTTGCTACAGAGCTCACAACATGCTGGCCACATTAACCTACCAAGGAAACAAAAAAACCCCTCATTTCAGATAAGTTCAGCTTTGGAAAACTTTTGCACTTTCATGCAACATAGGGAACTATGTAAGACAAAATAGTGACCCTGCAGCGTTCCACTATATCACTAGGCTCAATTTGTCCAGTTATTGCCACTGGTTTACAGGAACTGGCTCAGAGGTGGAAGCATTACAGTACATTGCCTAGAAGTTGAGTGTGGGCTGATAATGCCCTGGAGTGGAATATCAGAGGTACCTTCATCAGGTGATCATTCAGACATTTACAAACAGTAATTAAGTACCGCACCACCCTTGTGATGTAGGGGTAATTTCTCACCCCAGTTTTACAAAGCAAGAAGCCAGAGCATACATGACCCGGAAAAAGAACATTCTGCTCTCTTATCACAGACTGTGACTTTTAGCACAGATCACAGAAAAGAGATCACAGCAGATCACAGGAAGAGTTTCCTTAACCCAGTAAAGATAAGGGTTATTCTGAAGTAATTCTCATTTGTAGAGATAGCAAAACATAGGTGTGACTTAGCTGCTATATTGTCCACACAACAGGAAAGACACAAGAGCACAAAAGTTTGGAGAAACCACTTGCAAAGGCAAAAAGATACACACTATTTACAAAAAGCAGTAATTAAAAGAACGTAGGTTCCTTTGAAAATTGAGGATAGCGCATTTATTCTAAGCACCAAGCAGCTAAAGCCTTACTACGTCAGCGCATAGCATTTCCTGTCACTTTTTGGTGGTCTGGTCTCATTCCAAGCCTGGACTAAATAGTCCTCATTGCACACCAGCAAAGACCAGCTCTATATCCATCTTCCTGGTCCATGCTTTTACATACTATTTTTAAAGGCAATATTGAAAAAAGCATGTTTTGCATTGTAAACACTATTAAAATATCAGTGTAAGTGTACTTGATAAACAGGTTCTGTGAGTTATAGTCCATGTGTAAAGCTATCATATAACACCGACTGTTGGAGCAACAGACATTTCACCTCCAATGCTTTCCTGCTGGAATGGAAGATTGGAGTACTTGTAGGGAAAGAGTAGGAAAAAAAATCATCTTAAACTAGAGAAAGCCTACATGACCAAGCAACAGGACATAGCACCTCAGCATAATCTCTTTGGTTTTATCACCTTTCAGTTGATCTATCCTTGGCACGCTTTGCTAGAATTTTCCTGTGGAGGATTTTATGCAAGACTGGCTGAAGAGCAAGGGGCACAGCAAGGAAAACCTTTTGCAGATGTCTGAGATAGGCCAAGAGTGGCTTTACAGGGACTAGCTGTCGCCTCCACCTCCCGAGCCGCCGGAATGTGCTACAGGCCAGAGCAGTCGCTCCTCCTCGGAGCCAGACCCTATCCCAGGGGCACTCAGTGACCTATGGGGGGGAATGGCGAGGCGGAGGAGGGAGACATGGGCTGCGTTGGCCAAAGAGGCGATGGATACCGGAGATGGCAAAATGCTTGAAGCGGCGACGATGGCTTGTCCTGTGATCTATACTCCAGTAGTTGACCAAAATGGGCAGCATGTTGCAGATCAAGGGGAATATACACCCTTGGATTGGAAGCTGTTATCGCAGCTCAGAGCAACAGTTGCACAGTTTGGGGTTAAGAGTGAACCAGTACGACAGATGTTAGATTATGTTTTTAATACTATGCTGTTGTTGCCTAATGATATGAGAGGGCTAATTAAGTTGATACTTACTCAGCATCAACAATTGTGTTTAATGTTCATTGGCAAACCCTAGTAAATGAATCCGCTGCAACGCAGAGAGGGCCAGGAGATCGGTTAGCTGGTGTTACCATAGATGAATTGATGGGGTTAGGACCATTTCTTAGAACAGAGGCGCAGGTTACAGTTGGAGCAGACAAGGTTAGGGAAGCAATGCGCTTAGTCAGACTGGCCATTGATCGAGTTAAGGAGCCAGGTGGAGTACCGGCATACATGAGCATTAAACAGGGAAGAGATGAGTCTTTTGGCAGCTTTATCGATAAAGCGGCCGCTGCCATAGACCGCGCTGGAGTTCCAGAATACATGAAAGGAGCCTTGCTTAAGCAGTGTGCTCTGCAGAATAGTAATCCAGCCACACAAAGGGTGTTAACAACTTTAGGGGCTAATTGGACAATTGAAGAGGCCCCTGAGCGAATGGCCTCACAGCCTACGGGTTCACAGGTCTTTTTAGTTGAAGCTCTTAAGGAATTAGGGCTAGGGATGCAGAAGCAGGCAGAGTCAACTCAAAGGCAGGTGTCAGCAGCATTTGCTCCTCTTCAGGCTTCGGCTACTGTGACTAATCTAGTAGGGGATGGAAGACTACCCGTGAAATGCTATCGTTGTGGACGGGGAGGTCATATGCGATTTAACTGTCGAGCCACAGGAATCTGGTGCCAGAACTGTAAAACCGATAACCACAATACGTCTGCTTGTCGCCTCCGGTTGGGAAACATGAAACGGAGCGCGAAACGGAGCGCGAATGGCCGTGCCCCGACAAAAGTTGCCACCGCCGCGACATTAGCGCCACTTCCTGCCTACAGCCAGCAACTGCCGGCAGCCTCGGCCTCGGTTTGGCAGCATCAGTAAGCATCACTCTGATGACTTCACGCCCTACTAAACTACCTACTGGGATTTATGGACCTATCCAAATTAAAGGACAGAGCTGTGGAGCTTTGTTACTGGGATGCTCCTCTGCCACCATATTGGGATTATTTGTGCTACCAGGAGTCATCGATGCGGACTACATGGGAGAAGTACAAATTATGGCTTATACACCTTTTCCCCCATTAAAAATAGGGAAAGGTCAAAGGATTGCTCAATTGGTAACATTGCCACAATTGTCAGCAGGATTGATGCTCACTAAGGAACAACATCAAGGGGAAAAGGGATTTGGATCAACAGGATTAACTCTGCTAACAATGGATTTGCACAATAGACCAAAAAAGCAAATCACCCTCTGCTACAAGGGGGTGCAAGTTGTGTTGTCAGGATTGTTGGACACAGGCGCAGATACTAGCATTGTGGATCCTGGCAGCTGGCCCAAGAATTGGCCCTCATTTGCATCAGCAGATACCGTCACCGGAGTGGGTGGATTTACCTTGGCTAATAAAACTCCGCCAATAATGGTCAACATTGATGGTCAAAGTTTGATGGCTGTTTTGTCAGTAGTACCCCTACCACCTGGAGTACAGTGCCTCATTGGCCGTGACATCTTGGCACAAATGGGGGTGGTTCTCACGACAGAGTACCCTTTGGGGTCAAAGCCATTGCTTGGACTTTCCCCATTCCACTCACATGGAAAACAGATACCCCTGTGATGGTTAAGCAATGGCCCTTAAAAGGGGAAAGCTTAGAACAGGCTCACCTTTTGGTCAAGGAACAATTTCAGCAGGGATATTTAAAACTGTCAACTAGTCCGTGGAATACGCCTACATTCATGATAAAAAAGAAGTCTGGAAAGTATCGTTTGCTACATGACTTATGAGCGGTCAATGACTAGAAAGAGCCAATGGCATTTTGAAGCGGTACTTACAGAAACATACTAGTACTTTAGATCCCCAGTCTAGACTAGCCAAAGTATTGTATGTTATCAATCACTTAGGTGTTTTTGGGCAGGAACAGGAGCCAGCTGCTATGCGGCATCATTGTGAAAGAGAAAAAGAATCAGTGTCAGCTCAAAAGGTGCAAGTAATGCATAAGGACCCAAGAAAAGATATTTGGCAAGGTCCAGCTGAAGTGTTATATTGGGGTCGTGGTTATTTATGTGTTTCTATCCCAGCAGGACCACAGTAGATTCCAGCTAAATGGACTAAGCCTGCTCTTAATGCAGCGGATAATCAGACGCTTCATTGAGGACGACAAGATTTGGATACAACAGAAGTTAACACTGCGCTTGAAGCCTTATCTCTGTTACCTTGCCCAGTACAGTGAAGAAGCCTTAAGAGCACTGTCAATTCCCCCAAGTGATTGGGTGGAGTGGATACAGAACTTTTATATTGACTTGCAGGGGCCTTCTTCCCTGCCATGTTATCACAGTAATCAATCTGATTGTGCTGCTCGGATAGCCTTAAGGTGCGGGGGTTGTTGTAATACATATTGGGTTGTGCAGTCACAAGTGCATCAGACTTGGTGCTCTGTGTGCCAATACGACTGGACCTCTCACAATTATTGGTTTAGGGCATTGAGAGAGTTTACAGGCCGAAACATAAGAGAATCCTTGCAACTGTTTGATACCCCAGAACAAGTTATAATTGGATTTTGTGTTTGGAATATCCAGCAAGTAGAAAAACGAGTTAAAATTACTACTAATTCACTAATAGTGGCCTCTAGGTGCAGGAAAAAGCTGCCACTTCCTTGGACTTCTGTTGTGGGGCCTTTCAGGGACATTACTGACCCAGAGAAGGCACTAAACGAGAGTGTTCAACAGCTTATAACTTGTAAGATAAAATGAAGTTGATAATTGTAACACTTCTTATTAATGTTGTTAACGCTATATGGGCCCTACCTCAGCCCAAGACTAACATATGGGTCACTCTAGCAAACTTAACCAAACAAGAAGCTATTTGCTTGTCATTGTCTTCTCCTAGTAATCCATTTACAACCTGTCTGGTTGGATTGCCAGCAGATCCTTGGCCGTGCTGCTCAACTGTACCCATCTGTATTGCTAACGATCCCAAAACTAATGTAAACAATTGGGACCAATGGGCTCCTTATTTTCCCATAGCCCCACAGGAGCCCCAAGAGTTGGAATTATTGGGTTCAGTCAAGGCGGATGCATGTCATTATTTTAACCATACTAGCCGGGTAGTAGCCGCAAACCACTCCAATATTGTAAATTCTAGCATGGCTGTTTACCGTAATGCATCAGCCTGGTGCAACTATACTACTACGAATATATCAGTCTCATCAAATAACCCCATTCAATTGCCAGCAGGATACTTTTTGATTTGCGGGGACCGTGCTTGGCCCGGCATCCCATCAAAATTGCGTGGGGGACCTTGTACGATTGGGCGATTCTCTCTACTCACGCCTAACACATCCATGATATTAAATATGAGCCGTCACCACCATCAAACCAAACGAATGGCTCATGCATTTACCCCAGAGTGCAAGGATGATGTAAAGTTTTGGCCTACGAGTGCCGTAGTTGTCGCATCCTTTTTTGTCCCAGGAATATCAGCAGCAGGTGCTCATGCTACTCTAAATAAGTTGGCATGCTGGCTTGCCAAACAAACAAATGCGACTTCCCTAGCACTCTCCAGCCTTTTGCTTGATGTCGATTCTATTCGTCATGCAACACTTCAAAATCGAGCTGCAATTGATTTCCTTTTACTTGCGCAAGGCCATGGTTGTGAAGATTTTGATGGCATGTGTTGTATGAATCTCTCTGATCACTCACAATCAATTCATTCCCAAATTTCTGAATTACGGAGGTTAACTGGGAATTTACAGGTGGAATCGGGCCTCGGCCTTGATGGCTGGCTGAAAGGATTAGGGATTGGAGCATGGCTAAGGACGATTATTATGTATGCCGTAGGGATTGTTATAGTATTGCTTTGTTTAATGTTTTTTTTGCCTTGTTTAATGACTTGTATACAGAATATGCTGCAGAACATGATGGCAAAGATGTGGAATAACACCCTTATTGTCCAAAAAGAAAACGGGGGAAATGTGGAGGATTTTATGCAAGACTGGCTGAAGAGCAAGGGGCGCAGCAAGGAAAACCTCTTGCAGATGTCCGAGATAGGCCAAGAGTGGCTTTACAGGGACTAGCTGCAGCTGTCCAAACAGTAAAGGGATGTTGCAACTGTTGCAACTCAAGTAGAAACATAATGAGGTACCGTCCAATCACAAAACTAGGGCACAGTAACCTTGCTGCAACATGAAGGGTGTAGGAGTAAGGATTAAGGAAGCAGTGACCAATGAAATTTCAGCTTAACCGTAAGAATTAACAATGAAACTTTTGCTCACTGATATCACTAACCTATTAGGAGCCCGGGTTTTGCAATATGTATGAACCTTATTACCACTAATATAAATGTACACAGTTTTCTGATTAAAGTTGAGACTTGCTGATGGCCACCTGGTGTCCTTGTCTCCCTTCGCTGTGACAAATGGTGCTCACCGCGTAGGACAACAACATTTTCCTAATTTAAACCTGCATAAAACTGAGAAGATACATGTTTGTAATCAGGAAATGCTCGGTGAAGGGGTGGAGGGATGCACCTCCAGTTCACCGTGGTTAAACGTACCAAGTTGACTTTGATACTGTGCTCAGTTACAAATTTTCACCAGTCTGTCCAGCTGCCACCAGTCCAGGGGAACACGCAATGGGAGTTGTTCCTCACTGGTGAAGGAAAGGCTCACACCAGGATGCATGCCTGGATTTTGTCCTTATGACATTTTAGCAATGATAAAAAAATGCAGACGCAGGGACAAATTCTGCTGCAGTCTCTTTGTGTGGACCAGTTCTTTACTATGTGACTAGGGAGGTAGTCATTGGATGCATCCCTCTGTACCCATTGGCTAATTGTTCCAGGCTCAAGTAACATTATTTTCAGGCAGACTCATTTTTTTGTCCTGTTTTTTTTTAACCCTAAGATTTTATACTCCTAGGAGGCTGATGAAGGGCTAGAATACTGATATTATTTCTTGCAGGTGACCTCACCAAACTGCAGAATTTGTACCAGTTATAGACAGCACAAGAAATCACCAGTGCCATCAGTATCTCCAGAACCCTTGCTGCAGCACAGAGGGTGGTCACGGGCTTCACTGGAGCCACATTCATATCATATTCCAGACTTTTATGGTTCTGTGCCAGTTTATTCAAGGTAAAGGAAGGTATTAGCACTTGTCTCACTAACCAGAAAGTTTATACAAATCCAAGGAGTTGTTCAGGAAAAAGGCGTGAGAACAGCATGGAGGGAACCCCTCACTGATGTCATTAAAAGCTTTTCACACTGTGAAACAGATGCAAACAGAGTTCCAGTTTCACGTGTTGTTGATCATCTCTGATACCCAACAGACAGGGCATCTCTGAGCATACTGTTTGGGTGTCCTAACAAAACACAGGATGTTGCTTTTCCCTTCATAGCAGTGGAGAACCATGACATGCACTGAGATCCTCAGCTACTTGATCAGTGATTCAGGGAATGAATAAGCATGAATAAAGGCATAGAAACTGGGTGTTATTTGTACAGCTGAGCAGCAAAGCCCTCCACCTAGCACTATGGACAACAGAACTCTTGCAAAATGCACCTCACACACTGCCACATTTATTTTTTTTAATGCACCTCTGCCACTGCAGGTGATTATTTACCCAGAGCACTTGGGATGTATTCCTTTATCTGTGAACAGAAGTGGGTCCCAGTGCTGCAAGCAACAGAACCTGTACATCAGAGTCAAGTTCACAGTAAGCAGTGTCGTCTTCAGCCTGATAGTACAGCAGTGCTGTACATTGGAAGATCATTGTTAACTGAAGTTGACTTAAAACCATGTAATTTCCTTGATGTTGAACAATTGCTACAACTAATGGGATCTTCAAAATGCTGCTCTCAGTACTCTTACCTGACAAACTAAGAGAGGTGCTGCAAGCTCACCATGCCCGTAAAAGAGCTGGCTTGAGAAGGGAGTAATTTCTTATTGGGAAAATGACAGTGCAGACAAATCTTGCACTTCTGCTGTGCATTGGACACTTGGGCATGTCACACAGCATCAAGCTTTGGAACACAATAACTGCACAGTCTGCACACATCATGCCCCTGTGGTGCGAGTTGCATGCAACTTGCACAGACAACCTCCACCACCTACCCCCATGTATTTTACAAGACTTTTTGAGCATTTCTGACTCAAATCAGTACAAACCAGACTGTATAGAGCCGGAGCTGCTCCAGAGGAAGCTTCTCTCAATTATCAGTGTAGGGCCTCTGCAAAACACAAGTGGGTTCATACTATCACACAACCTTTGTTCACTTAGAGGTGAACTGTCTTTTTCCCTTGTATCTTAATCCTCAAAAGGAAATGGTGGGATCCAGGCAAAGAGTCAAGAATGCTTTCACATACTTGGGAGCTCTGCTTTACGCAATCACTAAAGCAACTCACCTTTCCCACCACTTACATCGGGGTCCACAACATCTTATCTGACAACACAATAAATGGAGTCTCTAATATGGGTAAACCGTGCTTTGCTGGAATCCAACCGCTGCCAGTTGATTAGAGAAGCCGCTATTCAGTGCAGGGCAGCCTGCAGACTCGTGTCTTTCTTCAGCCGCAAAAGCCAAAGAAACCTAGACTGATGCGATTCAAGAAGAATACGCTGTCAAGAGCATTCAAGCCAGACATTCGCTGCTGATTGTGCTAATGTTCTCAAAGACAGCTTCTGTGAACCTCCGGTGAAATAGTTTATTGGGTAACATTTAGTACGGGTTTAATTACACCGGAATGTAGGAGTAGACAGCTTTCCCCTGTTCTCACCTCTACTTTGCTCAGCTCTGAATAACTTATAATTCTGTTGAAGGAATCAGAAAATGTCCCTGTGTATGAATAGGAAACGAGGATAGATCGTGTATCACGGAGAAAGAAAAAGAACAACAAGAAGGGTCAAAAAAAAAACGTGTTGAAACAAGCACGCAGATGAACGACTGATGCACACGTACATTGCATTCAGTAGCTGATTAGAGAAGTAGCTATTCAGTGCACGGCAGCCGGCTGACTCGATTCTTCCTTCATCGTCAAAAACTGCAGAAGACTCGATTGATGCAATTCAAGCTTTGTCCAAGGTTAAGAGCATTCAAGCCAGACATTCGCTGCCGATTGGCTCATGTTCGCAAAGACAGCTTCTGTGATGCTTCGGTGAAATGTTTTATTGGGGAACATCTAGAATGACACCAGAAACTGGGAGTAGAGACAGTCTACTGCAGTTCTCCCCTCTACATTGCTTAGCTCTGGAGAACTTAATGATTTTGGGGAAGGAATCAGAAATGTCCGTGTGTATGGAAAGGTTATGAGAAGAGACGGTGTGTCACAGTGGCAAGAAAAAGGACATCAAGAAGGTTCTGAGAAAAAATATGAAAACATGCACGCAGTAGAATGACTGATGCACACATACATGGCATTCAGTAGCAGAGCAGAAAGAGAACAGAAACTTTTCCCCTCACTAACATCGGTGTCCACCACATCTTCTCTGACAACGTCAGGAACGGAGTCTTATTAGTGTAAAAAAAGTTGTTGGAATCGGACCGCTGCCGGCTGATTAGTGCACGGCAGCCGTCTGATTCGTGACTTTCTTCAGCGGCCCTGCTCAGTCTCCTGTTTTGCGTTGGAAGTGAAATCCACAGAGAAAGGCGATTAAAGCCAGACTTTCTCCATCGATTCGGCTCTGCTTATCTTACTGGTTTTATAACCAATTACATAAATTTCTAGAAATTGTGTTCTTTTGTATTTCCAAATTTTAAATTTAGAATTACTACAGTTTTGTATAGAGTAGAATTCACACCTAATACTGTTCCTAACCCAAACCATAACCCTAATCCTGAAATCCTCACCTTAACCTTAATCCAAAATCTAACTTCTATTATAATCTCAGTCTTTGCCCAAACTCTAAACACTAAGGAAAACCCAAACCTTAACTCTAATCCTTTCCATAAATATAATTCTACCTATTACCCTAAGCCTAACTCTACTTTCATGTATCTCTAACTCTGACTTGATTAGAAAACCAAAGTTTAAGCCCAACCCTATTTATTTATTTTATTTTAGAACACCTTAATACCAACCTTTACCCTAAATATAAACCTATCCCTACCCTTAGATAACCCTAGCAAAAATCCTGCTTTAACACCAGCCCCAAGTATATGCCCATGCCTAAACCTGACACATTGCATCAGATTACCACAACCCTCACCAAACTCTTACCCCAACCCTAACACTAATACTAACCCTAATCCTAGTCCACATACCCTATTCCAATTCCTAAACCCAAAGCAAGCACCACACCAATGCCAACAAGTTTCTATACCTGAAACTCAAAGTAAACCTAAACCTTACTTTAACCCTAATTCAATTCCTAACCATTATCCTAATTGTAACTCTAAGTCTGCCTAGAATCTAAATCTGACCCTAAAAACAACCCAAACTTAAAGCCCAACCCTAAACCTAGAACAAAGCATTGGATTACGACAACCTTTTTCTATCCCCAACCCTAATCCTAAACCTAAGCCTAACCTTAATCCAAACACAAAATCTATTCCAATTCCTAAACCGAGCACTAACACAAAACCAAACCCAAGGAGTATGCTTTCTCTCAGCCTAACAATTAAACAAAACCTACACCTAAACCTGACCATAAATCAAATCCTAACCCTAGCCCTTAAGCAGTAACCCATGGCCTAACCCTACTCTGACTCTAAAACTCAAAATATCCCTAAACCTTAAACTAAACCTCAATCTACACCAAAAACTAACCCTAACCCTTATTCTAACTGTAAAACTAACACTTAACCGAAAGCTAACAGAAACCCTAGCACTAAACTTTCCCTAACACCTAACCATATTCCTAAGCCTAAACTGAAACCTAATGCTAGCCCTAATACTTAAAACAACTTTTAACCAAACCCTAACCGTAACCTAAACCTTATCATAACTCTAAACCTAATCCTAACCATTACAGGTAGAATTAGAGTAAGAATTAGGGTGATGTAAATGTGATCTTAAAACCAACCTCAAATTTAAGCCCAACGCAAAACCTAACACAAAGCATTAGATTACCACATCCATCACCTAACTCTAACCCCAACCCTAACGCTAATACTAACCCAAATCCAAATACAAATATATTCCAATTCCTAAACCCAACACAAACCCAAAAACAGAAACAAAGCCTACAATTCTCTCAACCTAACACTGAAAGTAAAATCAAATCTTACCCTAACTCTAAATTTAATCCAAATAATGACCATAATTCGAGCTCTAAATCTACATTAAAACTAAAGCAGACGGTAACACCAACCTCAAGTATAAGCCCAACTTTAAACCTAACACAAAGCATTAGATTACCCCAACGCTCACCTCACTTCTAACCCCCACCCTAACACTAATACTAAACCAAATTATATTACAAATACTAATCCAATTCGGACTCTTAAACCCAAAACTTTCCCAAAACCAAACCCAAGGAATAACCTCTCCTAAACCTAACGCAAACCACACACCAAAAGCAATGCCTAAAATTTTTCAAACATGAAACTCAAAGTAAACCTAAACCTTACTCTAACTCTAAATCAAATCCTAACCATTACCCTAATTGTAACTCTAACTCGACATTGAATCTAAATCTGATCCTAAAACTTTAAGCCCAACTTAAAGCCAAATCCAAAACCTAAAGCAAAGCATCAGCTTACCTAAAACTAACCCAAAACCTATCCTTAGTTTTAACCCCAAACATAATCCAAACACCAAACCAACAAATATTCCTAACGCTACCCAAAAGCAAACCCAAGACCAAACACTTCTCTCTACAGCTGCCCACATGGTCTTCTGTCCAGCATGCTGCAGCTTTTGATGCAACCAGTAGGCAATGTTCTCGGATGGTGAGTTCTCAACCCATCTAACTCGGGCCAGTGTGTCAGCTTCATCATTTCCCGGTGACTCTAGGGATCAGTGACCAGAAACGTGGTAGACACGTACAGTTCTGTGTTTGACTGTATTCCATATGTCTAACCACATATCTTTGCCCCAGATCGGTCAGGAGTGGATAGTCCAGTTCTGGGTAGCCCACCATGCAATCCAAAGAGTGAGTCCCCGGTACACAACCCAACTATCCGTGCAATTATTCAGGATACCGTCACCAGGTTCTTTGATTATAACCATCCACACAGCCTGCAGCTCTGCCCACTGGCTGCTTTGACCATCCCCCTCTTCAAACCATATTGTGTCTGTGGCAGGATGGTCTGCTACTGCTCTCCACTTACTTTGGTTGCCTTTGCTGGACCCATCTGTGTACCAGGCATCTTCAGGAATGGGATATTTTCCTTCCTGGATAGGACTCTCCTGTGGCCTCCCATTCACTCTTTTTATTGTCTCTTATCTCTGCGTTCATGTCTTATCTTTCTCTACCTGGGCTGCGCTGGCTGTTATGCAGGGGTCATTCTCTGCCTCCTGGTGATCGAGGTGATGAGAGCCATAGTCTTCCTCAGCTCTGATCACACGCACTTAAGAGATTTTTCACTTATTTTTCTTTTGCAGTTTCTTAGAAGGTCACTGCTATCTGTTGTTCTTTGTTCACGTGTTAGAACTAAGTGCTGTGGCCCCAATTTGCACAAACTACAAAGTTTTTAGACAAAACATCTATGTATCTATTTTGAGACTTCTAGAGAAACTACATAATTCTCAAAAAACAACAACAACAACAAAAAAAACACTGAAAAACACTGACACATCTGTCTCGAGACGGTTTGATTAACAAGTACAGAACTCATTTTTACCACCATCCCCCCTTCTCTTTTTCTCCTCTTGTTCATCAAACCGCATCACTGCATCTTGGGCTAAAACATGATCTTTTCATTTTAATTGTTCCAGGCAGTGTTTCATTGCTGCAATTATCTTATTCAGTATATAGAGACCAGAAGCCAGCATTAGGATTAGCAGGACTAGGGGATCCTCTATAGGAAATAATAAAGTCGTGAGTCAAACAGAATAGTTTAACCAGTTTTCATACAAATTTTGCTGGGTCCCTTTTTCTTGTTTCCTTTTTTCAAGCTCTTCTCGTAGTTTAGCCATAGCATCCCTAACTACCGTTGTGTGATCAACATAGGAATAACACTCCTCCCCCACTGCTCCACCTTGTCCCCTGGACTGATTCGGTATATCGTCATATCCAGCAGAGGCCGTTGTACCACCAGTCCTTCCTTTCTTAATTCATTCCTTCTCTTATTAATTTCAATTAAATTTTCCGTGTACCAGGCATCTTCAGGAATGGGATATTTTCCTTCCTGGATAGGACTCTTCTGTGGCGGAGCAACCAAGGTTTGTTTGGGTGCATCATTGTGATACGTCACTGGGCCTAGAATCTTTTGGAGTTCTTCTTTCAACGCTGAGGAAGACAGACTACTCCTCTGGCTGAGATAGGTGACCCATCGTGCCACCGTCTGTGCCTGGGCCACCCCTGTCTTAGGAAGGTGGGTTCAGATCTCTCACCCACCCCTGAATTGGCAGAGTGGTCTTAACTATGACTTTGGCCGTCTGGGTTATTGGCTCTACCGCTTGTAATGCGGAACAGGCAGCCAATAACTGTTTTTCAATCATACTATATCTCTCTTCTGCTCCATGCCAGACCTGAGACCAAAATCCAATGGGGGTCCGAACAGAACTCTGACGTCACAGGCTCCAGCCAAAGCCATCCTGAGTAACATCCAATTCAGCTGGGAGGGTAGGATCGAATATACCCAATGCCTGGGCTTGTTTCACCGCCTGTTTTGCTTGCTGGAAAGCATCCTGTTCTGTTCTCCCCCAATCCCATGATTGGCCCTTTTTTGTAAGTCTATACAAAGGTCTTAGCAGCTGCGCCAAATGAGGTATAAAGGAACACCAGTATCCCAATATACCTAGAAATTCCTGCAGCTGCTTTGGTGTTGTAGGGACTAGGAATGCCTGAACCTTATCTATGATGGCACTGGGTAGCACTTTGGTCTTTCCTGACCAGACTACCCCCAGAAATTTTACGGACAGGCCTGGACCTTGCACCTTTTGAGGATTGATAGCCCATCCTCTTTCATTTAGGTAGGAGGTTAATGAATCTGCTGCCTCTCCTACTGCTTCCAGTGAGTCGGATGTTAACAGGAGATCATCAATGTAGTGCTATAGGTTGACATTATTAGGTTTCCTCCAATTAGCCAGGTCACGTGCCACCAAGTTATGACAGTATGGTGGTGAACACACGTACTCCTGTGGCAGGACCTGAAAGGTCCACTGCCTGCCTCCCCATGTCAATGCAAACTGATCTTGCGATTCTTTGGCAATCGGGATACTAAAAAATGCATTTGCCAAATCCAGGACACAATAGTAGGTCTTAATTTCCCTATTAAGTGTGTCCATTAGGGAAGCAATATTGGGTACGGCCGCATGGATGGGCGGTGTGACTTTATTTAATTCCCTATAATTTACTGTCATTCTCCATGTTCCATCCGACTTCCGCACTGGCCATATGGGGGAACTGTATGGACTATGTGTAGGTCTTATAATACCTACTTCTTCTAGTTCCTGCACCGTCTTTGATATTTCTTCCTGCCCCCTGGGAGTCTATACTGTCTTACATTAGTAACCCGGCGTGGTTTCGGCAAACAAATGAGCTCATGTTTCACATGGCCCCTCAATATTGTCTGTATCACCTGGATACTAATGTACCTCTGTCGAAGTCTCAACTCTCCCACAGTCGTCTGGAGAGCCAGAACCCATAAAATGTCTATGCCCAAGATGTATTCTGGGACTGGGGCAATCGACACTTTATACTCCAGGGGTGGGAGATGCCCAACCCCCAATTTCCACCATGTTTGGGTGACTGGAATGGTCTGTCCCACAAATTCACATTGGTGAATCATCACTCTACTGCCTTTAAACTTTGTTGGATCTTCATATATAATTGATGTTTCCCCACCAGTGTCCACTAGAGCCATCACCTTTTGAACATTTGTCTCTGACCAAAATATCTCTAATTTTACATAGGGCCTCTGGTCAAACCCGGAGGCCCTAATGGGACCAATGTCCTTTGTTACTCCATGAAATTTGCTAGATCTAGGTCTTTTACCACAGGTGGCTCAGGCACTGTAGCCTGTGACACCTGTGGATGTTTCTTCCTTCTGTTTGGGACTATAAAATCGGCCAGATTCCAGGTTGTTGTCAGTTCTGCCTGCATTATTCGTACTCCTGATTTTCTGGGAGTACTCTGTAATTTTTGATCATTTCTAAGCTGTTTCCAGAGCTGTAACAAAACATGGTTGGGCTGCCCATTGATTTTAACAAAGGCAACCCTGACCCGTATAAGATCATTGAACATGGTTTTCTGGGATACCCGTATGGGGCCTGATCGGGGCATCCATGGGGCACGCTTCTTAGTTTTAATTGGGAAGGCCTCAGCTTCTTCCACCATGCGGACACTGTGCCTGGTTCTTATGCACTCCGTTTCCCTCAGGCCTGCCACCAACTGGGCTGCCTGTTGAACGATGGCCTCCAAAGCCACCAAGGGGTTTAGTATGGAGACCTAAGTCCCATAAAGGTGAGATGGGGCCTGCTGCAGTATTAGGTCTCACACACCTGCCATAAATTTTTCCGTATCAGGGCTTTCAAAGATCTCTGAATATATGGCCTCCCTCATACCCAGTTCCTGGATGTATGTTTGGAGGTCCTCCATAGAGGACCATAAACTGGTATCGAGTGGAACGTCAGACTTGTTAGGCCACGTTAGGCGGCACGCTGCCATCAACCAATCTATAGTAGAATGATTTTCATCTGCATAGTGGATGGCAGCATATAATCTTTGCCTCAGGGTCGGGTGTATAGTTATAGATGCTAATTTCAACATCTCTGTCCCACTGGCTAATACACTTTCAGCTCCTGCATCCCATAACCTCAGGAGCCATGATGGTTTGCTTTCTCTAGGTTTTTGATGGAACCTGCTGTACTAGGTCCATCAACTCATTTGCTGTATACGGGCGCGCTGTCACATGCAAGCATGTTTCAGCAGGGGGCCATTGGTCAGTAGGCACTCCCACTGGTCTATCTTGCATTTTCTGTGTTTGAGTTATGATTGGTCAGATCTCAAATGGATCCTCCATAGATGGAGCTTCAAGAGCCGATTTAGAAATCTTGTTTTCTGAAACATCCAGGTCCACTACTTCAGGGACCTGGGTGTCCTCCACTGATACGCTACGTACTTATCTTGTTGGGACATTTAGTCCAGGTTTTTTGGTTACTAATGTACCTATTTGTTGTTCCAACTTTTCAATACGATCTCTTAACAATTGATTTTCGGATTCTATATTTGTATTTTTTATTTCCAGTTTATGTAATGCCATTGTTAAAGGCCAAGCCACAGCAGAAGCAGCTAGCCAATGTTCTTTTGTAATTAGTATATCCTTATCTAGACCGTGAAAATAATCTGTCAGCCAGGCTGGAGAGGGAGAGATGTTCCCCGTAACTCGCAGGGGTCCCCATTTTTCAATAACGGTGGCTACACCATAATAGGATGATCTCATAAATCCTGGAATTTGACCAGGAATTGTTTGGTCTAGGGGAGTAACGTTCTCCCCCCTGCCCCATTTGAAAATGTTCCAAATGAAGGACATGTTTAATTATTGTATATATATAATCACACACACACACACACATATATATATATACATATAATTAAGCCTGCCTGGCTCACCAGTTGTAGGGCAAATAACCCCCAAGAATAGCACCCAAAAGAAATAGTGCTGAAGATGGTATATTTTAGATAGGCTTAAGTAGATGGTATACAAGTAATTAGTAAGGAAAGAGCAGCTCACCTTTGAAGATGGTCGAGGCTCGCTGATAACTACACTAGGGAGGGATCTCCAAGAAGAGATCCTTCCCCACTGGTGGTCAGCCCTTAAGTGGTGTCTGGGAGAGGTGGAGCCAGACTCCACCCCTTCCAATCACACAGGTACATTACCTTCACCTGTGCACCTGCGGCTGACTCAGTGCTCGCTTCAGGTTCAGGCCGTGATTCAACAGTTCCCATACAGGGGGGAAAAAAAGTAATGAATTCATGAAAGAAAATGATAAGTCTGTGAAAAATCATGGTGAAAAACCAACTAATAAGTTTGACAAGTGACAAAGTGGTAAAAAAGAAAAGATGAATTCACGAAATGAGAAATATTTGTGAAAAATATGTGGAAAAAAAGCAACAAAGTCATGAAAGAATTGTCAAATTAATTCTTGAAAACAGGTGAGCAATTTGTGAAAACTGTGAGAAACATAATGAATCTGAAAAAATTTCAGGAAAAAGGGATGGATTCTTGTTGGAAAAAGTGACAAAATTGTGAAAGCAAATGAACTCATGACAAACCTGTGGGAAAGTGAGCAATATTTGCAAAAGCAGTGGGAGAGGTGACTGGGAACAGGGCAGGGGAGCAGCCCCACACCATGCCATGTCGTGCCATGTGTAGTGGGATTGACTGGTCACAGCCTGAACCAGTGAATGAGCATCTGAGTGACCGGAGCAGAGGAGCCCAGGTCCACCTGACCTCTCTCTCTCTCCCTCTCGGTGGTGCTTCCGGCGGTGCTTCCAGAAGCACAGATATGCTCAGAGCCTGCGCGGGATGCCCTCCCCTTCCCTGGCTCTCTTCCTTCCGGCGCACCAGTGTTCGAACGAGAGGCGGCTGCGTTCCTTAACCGAACGGTTGCCGGGAGGGGAGTTCATCCCCCTTATCTCTGACATCTCTTTCTGTAGCGCCTCTACCTCAAATAAAAGCTCTGTCACTGCCTTTGCTTGCTTTACACTTGGCAGAGCCAGGCAGCCTAATACCTTTTAAAAACATTCACTATCACCTTTCTAAGTAACATTGTGGGGTCGTTTGCATGGGAAAAGACCACCCCCTTAAATGACCTTTTGCCCGGTCACATCCCGGGATTCCTAGGATCCCCATACCACGGAATTGCTGCTATTATTGAAAAATGGGGCCCCCTGCGAGACGGAGGAAACATCCACGAATTCCCGTCCCGACTTGCTGACTATTTTCTCTCTCTGACTAAAAACGTAGTGACTACTCGGGAGCGGCAATTAGCTGCGTCTACGGTGGCATGGCTACTGCTGATAGCCTTGAACCAGATGAACGCAACTGAAGGGTACCTGCTTGATGAAAATCAACTCTTGCGTGACCGTATTGAAGAATTAGAAAAATAAATTGCAATTTTGACAGGAAAAATACCCAAACTCGTCACTCGTTTACGAAACGTCCGGAATCTCTCCCTAGAAGTCACCGGGGACCCTGCAGAAGACAACCCACATAATCTGGTTTCTGACAATGAAGGCACAAAAAGGTCGGATCTCGAAGTTCCATTTGAGCTATATCCCTTTGAGATCCGACCAGTTGTAACTCAAAAAAATACAGGATAGACCAGTGGGGCTGCCCCCTGACCAGTGGCCCCCAGCCCACAGCACTCTACATGTAACAGCTCACCCATATACAGCAGCTGAATTAATGGATCTAGTACAGCGGTTTAGACAAAAACCAAGAGAGAGTGTACCAGCATGGCTGTTCCGATTATGGGACATGGGGGCAGAAGGTGTTATGGTAAATGGGCCAGAAATTTCAAAACTGGCATCCATTACCACTCACCCTGCTCTCAGACAGAGGCTATATGCCACTGTCCAACATAATGATGAAAATCATTCATTAATTAAATGGTTAACAGCTGCGTGCCGTATAACATGGCCAAACAAAACTGACATCCCATTAAATACAGGTCTATGGTCTTCTATGGAAGATCTGCAAAATTATATTCGGGAACTGGGTATGAGAGAGGCAAACTATGTGGAAGATTTTGAGAGCCCAGACCTGTTGAAATTCTCAGCAGGAATGAGAGATCTTACCCTGTAGCAAGCTCCGCCTCATCGGTATGGTACTTTGGCATCCATACTGAACCCCCTAGTGGCCTCAGAGGCCATCATACAACAGGCTGCCCAATTGGTTGCAGATCTGGGGGAGACAGAGCGCCTGCGCTCTTGGCGCAATGTCCGAATGGTGGTGGAAAGGTCGGAGATGCATCCACCACCACGACCTAGGAGACCAGCCTCTAAAGTAATCCAATCTGGGCCCATCAGGGTATCGAGAAGACAGATGTTTAATGACCTGATAAGAGCAGGAGTTTGATTTGAAAAGATTGATGGGCAGCCTAATCAGGTATTACTGCAACTATGGAAACAGTTGCCCAATAATCAAAGATTCCAGTCCTCCCCCAAAAGGGAAGGAATTCGATTTATAGAACACATTCCGCAAGACACATGGAATCTGGAAGATTTCATGGTGCCATTGAAAAAATGCAAACCTCCTCAGGCAGCCCAGGCAGCCGCAGTCAAGCCGTCAGAGGACAAAGACTTGGGGATTGCAGAGCTGATGGCATGACAGAGGAGTCAAAATTTCCCAGGACTAGGGTCTCTACAGGAGACCAGAGACCCTATGTTGAATTAACTATTCATTGGTCAAGAAAGAACGTACAATGAGTGATGGCGCTGGTAGATACTGGGGCAGAAACATCCATCATATATGGGGACCCAAATAAATTCCTGGGCACTAAGGCTATGATAGGTGGGTTCAGGGGGCAGATGATCCCCGTAACCCAAACGTGGTTGAAACTGGGGGTTGGGCGTCTTCCACCTCAGGAGTACAAGGTATCTGTCGCCCCAGTTCCCGAGTACATACTGGGGATAGACATCTTGTGGGGTCTGACTCTCCAGACCACTGTGGGAGAGTTCAGACTAAGGGAAAGATGTATTAGTATC
The DNA here is from genome assembly GCA_036925125.1 of Oreortyx pictus. NCBI lineage: Eukaryota > Metazoa > Chordata > Aves > Galliformes > Odontophoridae > Oreortyx > Oreortyx pictus. Next base: position 434,723 of record JAUPFR010000045.1, on the reverse strand, counting down.
CGGGCGGTGCAGGCAATTTTAAGGGGCCATGCAAAAATTGAGCCTATTTGTTTGCCACAACCTCGCCGGATAACACACACGAAACAATATAGACTCCCTGGTGGGCAAGAAGAAATTACCAAGACTGTGCAGGAGTTGGAGAGAGTAGGGATTATTAGACCTACACACAGCCCATACAAGTCCCCCATATGGCCAGTCAGGAAGTCAGATGGTACATGGTGAATGACGGTAGACTACAGAGAACTAAATAAAGTCACTCCACCGATACACGCAGCCGTACCCAACATTGCCTCCCTCATCGATACGTTAAGTACAGAAACAGAAACATATCACTGTGTTTTGGATTTAGCAAATGCATTTTTTAGCATTCCAATTGCTAAGGAATCTCAAGACCAGTTTGCATTCACATGGGAGGGCAGGCAGTGGACTTTCCAAGTCCTACCTCAGGGATACGTGCATTCACCTACATTCTGCCATAACCTGATAGCACGTGACTTGGCAAATTGGAACAAACCATCTACCGTCAAAATGTACCGTTACATTGATGATCTGATGCTGACATCCAACTCAATTGAGGCATTAGAGAAGGCAGTACCATCATTAACCACTTATTTGCAGGAAAAAGGATGGGCTATAAACCCACAGAAAGTACAAGGACCAGGGTTATCAGTTACATTCCTGGGCGTTATCTGGTCAGGAAGACTAAGGTCTTACCCAGCGCAATCATAGATAAGATTCAAGCGTTCCCAGTTCCCACAGCACCAAAAGAGTTGCAGGAGTTCTTGGGTATATTAGGATACTGGCGATCCTTTATACCCCACTTAGCACAACTCCTAAAACCTCTGTATCAATTAACAAAAAAAGGCCAAGTATGGGATTGGGGTAAAATGGAGCAAGATGCCTTCCAGCAGGCAAAAATAGCTGTTAAACAGGCCCAGGCGCTGGGTATATTCGATCCAACCCTTCCAGCCGAACTAGATGTGCATGTAACTCAAGAAGGGTTTGGCTGGGGTCTGTGGCAGCGCCAGAGTTCCATTCAAACCCCAATTGGGTTCTGGTCACAGGTTTGGCACGGAGCAGAAGAAAGATACAGCATGGTTGAAAAGCAGTTATTGGCTACCTATTCTGCCCTGCAGGCAGTAGAATCGATAACTCAAACGGCAGAAGTTATTGTTAAAAAGACTTTGCCAATTCAGGGGTGGGTAAAAGATCTAACCCACATTCCTAAGACGGGGGTGGCCCAATCACAAACAGTGGCACGCTGGGTTGCCTACCTCAGTCAGAGAAGCCGCCTGTCATCATGTCCACTGAAGGAAGAACTGCAGAAGATACTTGGCCCAGTAACATATCGCAGTGAAGCACCTGAGGAAATAATTGTCACTCGTCCAGAGAAGAGTCCTGTACAGGAGGGGAAATACCCTATTCCAGAAGATGCCTGGTACACAGATGGATCCAGCAGAGGGAACCCAAGTAGGTGGAGAGCCGTCGCATACCATCCCTCAACTGAAACAATATGGTTCGAAGAAGGGGATGGACAAAGTAGCCAGTGGGCTGAGCTATGAGCTGTGTGGATGGTGATAACTCAAGAGCCGGGCGATGGCGCACTGAATATCTGCACGGATAGCTGGGCAGTCTACTGAGGGCTAACACTGTGGATAGCACAGTGGGCCACTCAGGACTGGGCGATCCATGCTCGACCTATGTGGGGCAAAGATATGTGGGTTGATATATGGAACGTGGTTAGGCACAGGACTGTACGAGCATACCACGTTTCTGGACATCAACCCTTGCAGTCGCCAGGTAATGATGAAGCTGACACTCTGGCTCGAGTTTGATGGCTAGGAAATACATCAGTCGAAGATATTGCCCATTGGTTGCATCAGAAATTACGGCATGCAGGACAGAAAACTATGTGGGCAGCAGCTAAAGCATGGGGGCTGCCCATACAGTTACCGGATATTGTCCAGGCATGTCAAGACTGTGACGCTTGCTCACGAATGAGACCAAGACTTGTGCCGGAAACAACGGCCCATCTTGCGAGAGGACACAACCCTTTACAATGAGGGCAGATCGATTACATAGGTCCCCTTCCTCGATCTGAGGGGGCCAGATATGCCCTAACCTGTGTTGACACAGCAAGTGGACTGATGCAAGCCTATCCTGTAGCAAAGGCAAACCAAGCCTATACCATTAAAGCTCTAACTAGGTTGATGGCATCATATGGGACTCCTGAGGTCATCGAGAGTGACCAAGGTACACATTTCACAGGTACAACTGTGCAAAAGTGGGCTGAAGACAACAACATCGAATGGTGGTTTCACCTGCCCTATAATCCAACGGGAGCAGGCCTAATAGAAAGGTAGAATGGAATCCTGAAGGCTGCTCTGAAGGCAGATTCACAGTCCTTGCAGGGGTGGACCAAGAGGCTTTATGCAACCCTGTGGGACTTGAATGAGAGATCGAGGGATGGCAGACCCAGCGCTTTTTTTTTTTTTTTTTTTTTTTTTTGTCTAAACCGCTGTACTAGATCCATTAATTCAGCTGCTGTATATGGGCGAGCTGTTACATGTAGAGTGCTGTGGGCTGGGGGCCACTGGTCAGGGGGCAGCCCCACTGGTCTATCCTGTATTTTTTTTGTTTTTTGAGTTACAACTGGTCGGATCTCAAAGGGATCTAGCTCAAGTGGAACTTCGAGATCCGACCTTTTAGTGCCTTCATTGTCAGAAACCAGACTATGTGGGCTGTCTTCTGCAGGGTCCCCGGTGACTTCTAGGGAGAGATTCCGGACATTCCGTAAGGGAGTGACCGGTTTTGGTATTTTTCCTGTCAAAATTGCAATTTGTTTTTCTAATTCTTCAATACGGTCACGCAAGAGTTGATTTTCATCAAGCAGGCCCCCTTCAGTTGCGTTCATCTGGTTCAAGGCTATCAGCAATGGCCATGCCACCGTAGACGCAGCTAACTGCCGCTCCCGAGTAGTCAGTACGTTTTTAGTCAGAGAGAGAAAATACTCAGCTAGTCGCGAGGGATTCACGGATGTTTTCTCCGTCTCGCAGGGGGCCCCATTTTTCAATAATAGCAGCAATCCCGTGGTATGGGGATCCTAGGAATCCCGGGATGTGACCGGGCAAAAGGTCATTTAAGGGGGTGGTCTTTTCCCGTGCAAACCACCCCACGATGTTACTTAGAAAGGTCATAGTGAATGTTTTTAAAAGGTATTAGGCTGCCTGGCTCGCCAAGTGTAAAGCAAGCAAAGGCGGTGACAGAGCTTTTATTTGAGGGAGAGGCGCTACAGAAAGAGATGTCAGAGAGAAGGGGGATGAACTCACCCCTCCCGGCAACCGTTTAGGCGAAGGAACGCAGCCGCCTCTCGTTCGAACACTGGCGCGCCGGAAGGAAGAGAGCCAGGGAGGGGGGGGGCAACCCGCGCAGGCTCTGAGTGTATCTGTGCTCCCGGAAGCACTGCCGAGAGGGAGAGAGTGAGAGGTCGGGTGGACCTGGGCTCCTCCGCTCCGGTCACTCAGATGCTCATTCACTGGTTCAGGCTGTGACCAGGCAATCCCACTACACTGGGCCTCTCCACTTAGGATACAAATCACAAGCAAAGACACCTCACTTAAGCCACAAGTTGGCACCATGAATAATCTTCTGCTCCCTGCCCCTGATGACCTAGAGCCTGGGAAACACAAGGTAAAATGGCCTTGGAAGGTGCAAGTAGGACCAAAATGGTGTGCTCTCCTTGCACCTTGGGGGAGATTGTTAGAGGTTGGGGGATCAGTAAACCCTCCTGTGGTTGGTGCATGGCCAACAGAGGTTGTAGTTGACACTCCAATTTTCATTGCAAAGGGGACATTAATCATGTCCTTATGGCAAATTAGAACTCCCCCCTTGGTACCTGATATAGTGATCCAACCACAGATATCAGGCCAAAGGGTATGGTATCGAAGGCCAGGCCATGCTCCAGTACAGGCAGAGGTATTGACTCAAGACTGAAATACGGCCTGTATCTTACCATGGAGGGCAGACTTACCCCTCCTTGTACCTGTTAAACATCTCTATTACTCCCCTTGAGGTTATCAAGTTCACAGGACAGCCGGCAGGAGCAACACCACTCCAGCACACTCCAGTGACCATGAGGAAACATCATGACATCCAGTGATGGACTGCTGAACTTTCAGCAACTGGTGAGTGTGAACCTACTGGTCCTTAAAGAAGATACGAATCCAGAAGGAACATCAAGTACTGGCCCAAGAAAACCACAAGAAGGGACTACAAATAATGGCCTTCAGTGCCTAACATTCTACATTGCGACGGGTATTGTACATGCGTTGCGATGTACTTGGTATTTTGAGCCATCAGAACAGCAGGAGATTATGCCCAACCTGCTCAGTTGCTGGTTCATGCTGTGAAGGGATGGAGTGTAGTGGGATTGCCTGGTCACAGCCTGAACCAGTGAATGAGCATCTGAGTGACCGGAGCAGAGGAGCCCAGGTCCACCTGAGTTCTCGCTCTCTCCCTCTCGGTGGTGCTTCCAGTGGTGCTTCCGGAAGCACAGATACACTCAGAGCCTGCGCTGGTTGACCCCCCTCCCTGGCTCTCTTCCTTCCGGCGCGCCAGTGTTCAAATGAGAGGCGGCTGCGTTCCTTCGCCTAAACGGTTGCCGGGAGGGGTGAGTTCATTCCCCTTATCTCTGACATCTCTTTCTGTAGCGCCTCTACCTCAAATAAAAGCTCTGTCACCGCCTTTGCTTGCTTTACACCATGCCATGCCATGCACTCTGCCTGGGCTCATCATACAGATAAGCCCTTCCTTATCGTTCTCAAAATCACCTAATAATGGAAGTGTTTGTAGTAGGGCAGCCAACATCCAAAGTAACAGTCACCCAACCTGGTTTGATTATAAAAACAATGAAAAATCTGAGAACAGCTGATGTTTTACACCCTGTTGGCATTCCTCATAGGATCTCACAGCATTTCCAATATGTACTGATGTACTTCAATACACCAAATGGCAAGGGACTGCCTGTTAGTTTCTTAAATCGAGGAATAATCTCCAACAAGAGAGCCTGTAACCTGATTTATTTACAAGAAAACCCTCTATTTGCCTCACTTCAGAATATGAGCATCGCTCTTAAATACCTGCTCTTATTTTGCAGACATATGGACATAAATCCATAAAGATCAACACATTCTCCCTGACATCACTATGCAGCAAAAGGTAACTTCAAAAAGGTCCTTCCTTTGCACAATTTGAGACCTTTGCAAACACAGGGTGTAAAGGAGCACTTTCACCCCCACACTTTTCAGGCATCCCATTGGACAATACAGATGGCCTCTTTCACAAATAAGCTTCTCACCAACGTACAGCTGTAACACAGCCAGCTCCAACAGCTTTTTTGTGCTGTGCCTTGAGAAGACTGCATCCTAAAGCCGTCCCCCACTCCATAACACAGACGTTGATCACAGTTTAAGTTGGGCTGTAAGAACAATGAAAGCAAGGATTAGTGTGCTTACACGGGCTGCTCCCTGCATCAATATCAAACTCCCCTTGTTTACTGTGATCTATCAGCCCTAATCCAGCAGAAATAAGCAGCGGTTCATTAAAGAAATGCTGGTGGATTACTGGGGGAGTTAGAAGACCATCAAATCAGGTTTGCTCACATACTGGTGTATTTGCTGATACAGCCAAAATCCTCACATGCTCTGCTATGACTGCTGTGGACAGGAAACTTTCCTCCTTTTCTCAAGTACCTGGCGGGAGCTGGCTTGCTCTGCTCTGCATGCTGCTCCTCCTCCTGCAGAGTGTCAGCCGGTCCCTGAAAATCACCAACATCTTTGTCCTGGAAGCTCTCCTGTTACTGCCAGTGTGGCCTTTCATCGTTCAGGAAATTTTATTCAAGCCAAGAGGGAAAAGCAGCTCACTGGGACAGGGCTATTTTCAGAGCAGGACTCTCTTGGGACAGGGTTATTTCCAGAGCAGGACTCCTGGGAACCCTTGCCTCAGTGTTCCCAGACTGGACCCCATCGCATTCACCCCCTACAAAGCAACAGCCTTTTTAAATAATTTCTTTTTTTTCCACTTCATTCCTTGAAATGCACATTCTGATACAGTATCCTTGTTTTTCTGTAAATAATTCAGAGGCTGTGCCAAAATTCAGCCACAGTAGAAGCCCCACCTAGCTAATGTTACTCCTTACAGCACAAATCTAAGGAGTGTAGTTGCAAATCTTGAATTTCACAAAGTTCAGAGACCTTCTGAGACAAAGCAGAAAGTTGCCCGCTGGCACCTCTGTCTGCTGGTCAGCAGCAGAACTGGGGTGGGAACCTAAAACTAACACCATCCCTTCCTGCCTGTCCTGTTTGTTTTCCTTCTAGATCAAACGCTGTCAGGAGGTTTCCTCCATTCCCACTCCCCCACTGACAGTTTTTGCTGAATGTGCTGCACAGATACCCTTCCAGGGCAGGTCTCAGCCTCCAATCTGGAGTGAAAAACTGTGCCACCTTCCTAGACTCGCTCTGTTTTTTTGTATTTAGCGTGGTGTGATGACAGCATCATCCAGATTCTCAGCGCAGACACTGGTCAAGGTTTGATGCAGGCTGTTGGCAGATGTCACAATCAGCCTCAAAATGCAATGGTAGACAGGGGTTTCACTGGATGTCAGGCTGAACATGAACTAGTTCTTCTGCATCGTTACAAGAAGACAATTAATTTCTTTCTTTTCCTAAGTAAAGAGCATCTAGTCTATCTGCTGATCTCTTTCTCTTACTATTTCCAGGTCTGGCTAGCACAGGATGTAGTTCAAAGGCCACTCTGGAAAGCAGAAGGTCAAGGAAGCCTGGTCATTTGGACAGGTACTGGCTGACGTGAGGGCTAATACAGACTTGCCTCTGTAACCCAGCACATGACAGTATTTTGCTTCTGGGCTATCACCAGCTCAGAAGCTTTCTCATCAGCTGATTTCAAACACAAGAAAGGGTCACATTTTGGAGAGGGAATTCAGTGGGTTTGGGTATTTTTTTCTTAGCAAAGTTATGATGGGAACCACTGGAACACTTTGCTTAAGAGTTGTTACTGCTCTGGGTAGGCAGCTTTGGAGTCTGAAGAAGTGAAAAGGAAGGGCAAAAGTGCAGGAGTGTTTACATTACACTGCACTCTAACGCAGCAACAGTGCACAGACATGGCCAAAAACCAAAACCATATTTCAGCTCATGCACCATACCTGCATTCACCTGTCAGTAACTGAGATCAAGGAAGCGCCTGGCAACTGCACTTCTGACATACAAAGCCTATGGCATTAACACTGTGTGCCTCCTGAGCTCCAGAGCACTGCTGAGGTACCCAGAGTGGTTGGTCAGCTCTGAAAATGCTATCCAGAATGCTGAGAAGCACCACTTCTTCCTATGCAGCACCATTCTGTTGGTGCTTCCCTTGGTCATGCTGGAGTTGCCCTTCCCTCCCAGCTTGGTGCTCCCTTTCAGCTCCAAGCAGCTGCTGGACAACCCAGGGCTGTCCCGTGACTTCATTTCACCACACTTTCTGCTGCAACAAGTGGGAGAGACGTGTCACCTGTCACACTCTCTCCTTCTGAGAGCACTGTCCTACAGAGGCTGTTCCACTGACTAACCACTGGTGTCCTGATAGACCTCACAAGGACAAGACAGGGGATTGCTTCCTGAAAGAACAAAAATAATTCTCCTGGAATAACATGATAGGATATTACAGGGAGCGATTCTATAACAGAGGGCATTCTTTCTGCTCAGATGTTGTTCAGTGGAAGCAAGAGACAAAGGCACATCAGTCAGGGAGTAGAAGCACTTTCAAAGTAAACTACCTCTAATATGTACAACAGTTGCCTCTGCTTGGCTAGCAGCAAGCTGTGCTGCTGAAAACAATCTCCAACGTGATCTACGTTTTCAGCCACCTGCTAGAACGTCTCAGACAGTGCCCAGAAAATCTGTGAAGCTCAGTGTGCTCAGTGCTCCCTGACCCTGCCTGGTCCTGCAGCACTGAGCCCTCACAACTGTCAGGCCTCCCAGACAGCTTGGAGTGCAAAACAAACCAACAAAGAAAACTCTTTTCTCCAGGAGAAATGCAAAAGGCACAGCCAGAGCTCTGCAGGCTTGTGGGTGGCAGAGACCCTGCGAGCAGCGTGATCACAGAACTCCATTCTAATCCTAGGTACGTTAACTTCACTGCTATTGAATGCCATTTGCTTCAGATTTCAACGGAAGCAGTGAGACCACAGTCAGCTCTGAATCCCTGCATGCTGCATTGGCTTTTCATTCATAGTACAGCATATGGTGAACTATAAGCAGGAAGACCTACACCAATCTACTTCCTTGCCCTTGCATTCAACAAAGCACACATTAAAAGCACACATTAAACCTTCAGCTTGATAATACATCCCTCAGCCATAATGAGCAGCATGGGGCTCAGACCACTCAAGACACATTTCTGTGTTTTACTGAGCAATGAAGATCCCTAACAATCGCCAGTTCACATTTGTGTCAGCAGTTTTATGCACGCAGAATGCCTGGCAATAAAGCTGTTACCTCCTGGTACTGTGGACGCTGGTCCCACCCAGAACTACCCGGACACCCGGGTTGGAGTGGTTTCAGGTTGTACACGGTCAGCGCCTCCTCGTAAGTTGCCCCTCCAATGATGCAGACAACAGTATCCTGGGGCCTGTAAGAAAGACACAAATACAAAACTGGAACAATCCTGCAGCAGCCATGGGCACGGAGGCAACAATCCTGCTGGTTTATCTCCCCACATCACATTTCATTTCTGTGATGCATTGGGATGAAGACCAACAACAACACGCAGCCCAGGAAATTGCCTTTAAGACACCATCTCTCCTAAACATTTACACACCACGTTCATGGTCCTAACAGCCTCCTCAACACACCCCACACACCATATCCCTGTGGAGCTCCACCATGACACATCATCAGTGTATAATGCATGATGGAGATGCTGCTGCAGCTGTTCAATACAGATCGATTTGGAGTCAAACGAGGACAGCAGTGGGGCTTCAGAGCTCTTGGGCTTGGCTGGAAGGACACAGGCCAGCCACAGTTTCGCTGGATGATTACAGAACCTCAATTTACCTCTGAGGTTACATTCCCTAAGGAGCCCTGAAATACAGGATTTTACAGAGGGAAAAGGAGAAAGGGAGAAGGGAAGTGTCTGCATCTAGCAAAATGCAAAACCAGGCACATCCCCTGCACATTCTGCTTTCAAGGGAAAGCTGGACCTTCCCTGCACTGCTCTCCCCAATTCCTTAAGTTTTCCACTCTCAGGGATAGCACTATGTGACTGCCATCCAGAAATCAGCTTTTGCCGCCACATAAAAGCTGAAAGAATGATCTCTGCAGAATCTATAGTGGACATCCCACCAGCTCCATACCATCCCCTGCTCTGAAGAACAAGACAGTCTCAACACAATTAACTTAACGTTGCAGTCTCAAAACTACTCTCTGCTTTCCAAAGAGTTACTTCTATTAGAACCAAGCTGTTTGCTGCCGTGGTGAAAAGCAGCACACATTCATCTGCTGTCTGCACAAGCTCTGGATCAGTGACAAATCAAATGGAGCATGAGACAGGGATGACCTCGAGGATGTACCTCGACGCTGTCTTTGATTACTCCTTGCTAAGAAGACAACCTGGAAGCCCTTGGCACCTGTTAATGTCCAGAGGAGCAGCAGCATTCATCTCAGGAGAGGTATCAATGATAAGAGCACTTCATGAAGAGTAAAACAGCTTCTGCCATCAGAATGAAATGTTGGCTCAGAACAAGTGCATCAGCCATCAGATGCACACTATCGCTTCCTTGCCCATGGAAAGGATGCAGAAAAGTAAGAAAAATCCCTCCTCAAAATGACTGTTGTTACCAATAATCATCCAAGGCATGGGTGTTTTCCGGAAGCTTACCTTAGGTCAGCATAACATGCCCAGAACAGACAAAAAAACATACTTAGGATACTTTAGGAAGTGTAGGCAGACAGCTATTGTGGGGCGGAGAGGGAGAACCACAGCCTCGGTGCCTGCAACCCGTGAGCAACTTACTGCAGAGCTTCCTTGGAAATAACAAGAGTTAGAATGGAATCTTCTGCAGAGAAGTCAGCATGACTACAACATGCTCTATTAGATGCTTTACGCCTTCACTCTCTGGACACAGTGGCAAGTGTTCCCTTGTGCATGGCTTAGCCCCTGCAGTCAGGAGCATGGGACAGGATTGCAGTCTGTGCTGCATCAGCTTCCCTTGCAGAGACTGCAATTCAGTGCACTCGTCTTGCTGCAGAACAACCCTGCATCTCCTGTGCAGGAACAGGCTGCAAAAGCTGCACTGCAGCCTGACAATAAGCAGGTTATATACAGCAACCGCACACCCAGGGTGTGCAGGATCGAACATCTCCCTCAGGCAGACAAAGGGTTTTTTCCCCATATAGACAGCATGAGTCACTGAGCAGCCCCACAGGACAGAGCAGTGCTGTACCTTGTCTTCATGCCTGCATTCAAGTTGCTTTGAAAACTAGATGCAAATGTGCCCAAGACTCTTGGGAATGGAAATCAAAGGGAAGGAAAGGCATAGGAAAGAAGTGATCTGATAAGCAGCTGTAGATTGTCAGAAAAAAAGCATCCTGAAAATCCTTACAAACCCATTTTTATCACAATATGAGTAAGAGATGTGCTAAGTCAGCCATGCCACCGCTCTTAGGGAGAATACCTTTCAGGTGATGGAAGCTACAGCTCCCAAAGTCCTGTGGGTACATATGGACCTTCTATATTAACATATCTTTACTAATTGGATCACGGGAACAACAGGGAAACAAAGAAGGCAGCTTATCAGCAGACTGAAGTCCACAGCATCAACCTCCAGTACCATCATTTATGCATTCTAGGTTGGAACTGTAGGAGACCTAAGGATTTCAATGGAGAAGTTGTGTGGCCAGCTCCCATGTGCTCCTCTGGAATATCACAGAACATAAAGTTTGAAAAAGACCACTAAGAGCAAGTTCAGTGCTAACCCATCCCCACTGTGCCCACTTGTAGAAACATAGAATCATTAAGACTGGAAAAGACCACTGAGATCATTAAGTCCAACCACCAATACATCCTAACCATCAACCCATCATCTCTACATGAACCAGTCCTTGAATCTGCCATCATCTGTCACTGTCACTAACACCCCTCCCCTGCTCATTCTCATCACAGAGAACAATCCCAAGTCCTAGCATCACAGATTCCCCCTAGGAATTGGGGTTACAGGAACTGGTCTGACACGATGTTGAACCTCCACAAACGAGGTGGCTGTGCATTACCAGCCCAGACACTTCACAGACACAAGGTTTGACTGAGGAAGGGAAATTGTGTTTCTTGCTTATGCAAAGCCCAGATACACGGGAGGGATGATCTGATAGCTTTTCAACCTCAGGGTCAAGAACAGACAAGTATCTTACAAAGGCATTTACAAGTGTGTTAAAATAGGTTTGAAAATGATGAAGTCTGCTTCAAACCACATCAGGTTAAAGAGGAACTAAGTACACACAGGAAAAGAAGCAGCAAATAATGAGATCAGGAAAAGCAACAGCAAATAATGAGATCATTCCTGTCTGTATTACTTCTCGACCATCTTAAATTAAAGGTTAAATGACAGCAGGAGCAGACATACCACCAGGAACAGCCACACTGACAAGAGAGGCTGAACTAAGAAACCCTATAGATAGAAGTTTGTGGTGGGTTTTATACATATACATACATATATATATTTACACACATCAACAGCAAGGAAAATAAAATACATATATATACACACATACATATATGCTACAGGAAGAACAAAAGAAATTTTGTGTTCTCATAGTGTGCCTAGGGAATTATCATTTCTAGCATGGACAAACAACAAGCAATTTTGGAACAGGAAGAAACCACAAGACAGTTATATGCTGCTCTAGGATCAGTGGGCAAACAATCTACAGGAACACTACCCCCAGCTGTTGTGCTCCTCAGCTGCAATTTGTGGATATGGCTATGTATTTCCCTGGGTTAACTGTCAATTTAACAGCTAAATGCTTGAGCATTTCACAGAGCACAATAAAGCAACTGCTCTGAACAAACAAGGACACGGGCAGAGTTTTGGCTTGAAACAAAAACACAAACCACCAGTCATACTAAACCCAAGATATGACTTAGCAATAGTACTACTTTCCCTCATCTTTAGGGCGGCCCTGCGTGAGCTCAGATGAAAAAGCACACAGCTAAATGGTGCCACATCACATGCTGCAAGCTGATGCTTCCAAAAAAGGAGATTTTATACTTGCTGCCTATGGAGATACCTCACCCATTCCTTCAGATGTCTGTCACATTTATAATTCTTCCCCTCCTCAAGCAGTCAAGAGCAACTCTTCCTTCAACAAAATCATGGGAGAAAGATCACGCTCAGGCTGTGAGTCATAGCGTACCCTACACTGGATGGTATCAGTGAGTTCTCGTGTGTAAGCACCATCAGGCCCACTTGGCCTGCTGGGACAAATGCCCTGTTAAAAGAAATTCCCAGGCAATTCCAAAGCATAAACAAAACAGAAGCTCCACCCAAAGGGCAGGCTTTGCAGAGCCTAGCCAGTGCTCTGAAGGCATCACAAACCTTCAGAGGCACTTCTGCAGCACACAATGCAGCTGGGCTCCCACTGACCACAGCAATGGGAAGGAGCTTCTCTGGTTGGTACTTTCCAGCAGAAAGGTGGAAGGGACTGCAGGCTTATGGCATGCTAGAAAAGGACTATATTTAAGACAGCGGGAAAGAAAAGAGAAGCAAAAGAAAGCAGAATTGCTTACTGCTCTCTCCAAGGAACCCTGCTCAGTGTTTTGCAAAGATTTCCTCTCCTTCACTGCTGCCAACTTCCACACATTTGGACCATAAGCTTTTCCTCCCTTACAACAGTGTGATATTTAATGCAAAAAGAAACAGTTGAAAAAGAATCCATTTAAATTCTCTGCTGTTCAAGCAACTGCCTCCCTTTGATAAAAAAAAAAAAAATACAAAGCCTTTTACCCAGACCTGCTGTTGAACTGCTGTCAATCACAGTAAAACCATCCTCTGGAAACAAAGAAGACAGGATAGCCCTGTTTGCCTTGGGCTGTGATTTAGTGAAAGTTCTTCAAAACTATTTCATGTAAATCCCTCACTCAACTCATCTGGCACTATGGCAACCCCGTACGGCGGCCCTTTTTCTTCTAAAACTGATAGTTAAAATCTGTCTTTAGATGAGGACCCATTTTCATGATCTTTAATATTCATACTCAAGAGACAGTGAAGTACTGCACCTCCATTTTATAAAGCAAATAAAGACCAGGCACAGAAGTATTTTGGCATCAATCTCTTGTCAAAGCTACAGAACCTTTGATTCCTAGAGTTCTCAAGCCTTAAGCTGAACAAGATTTTCCCATAATGGAACAGCCCCAATAACCACGTGCTCTTAAACATGTAAAGAAAAATCTAAGTGACACACAACTCAGCAGAATGTAAATGGGTACTAAGAATGAGAAAACAAAGGTCAGAAGACCATCTGCTTGTAGTTAGCTCAGAAGCAGCCAGGGTCAGGGCTGCCTGGATGCAGCCTCTGCTGTTCTGCCCACTCCGTTTCAGATCCCATCCCTCCAGCTCTTTTTGTTGGGCTGAAATGCATCTTGTTTCAAGGAGATGAATGGCATTCTTGCTGACGTATCTGTTGCTAAGGAGGGGCCTTGATATCTCACACTCATTAAAACCACCCGCCCATCCTGTCCAAAATCCACCATCTTATTTTTTAAGGGAAAATCTGGAGTGAGGCAGGTAGGTTTTGGTCTACCAAGGACATATGTAAACAAACTGATTCTTGTATTAGTAGAATTTTTTATTTTTTTATTTTTTTAAATTCATAAATGAAGTGATTTATATCCCCTGCTGTCAGCTTGGCATAGAATTTGGATGCTTCCCTGTTACAAAATACATTTTTGCTTTCACCAGGTAGATGTCAATGCCCCAGGGCTGGGCTAAGGGGGAAGACCAGTGTGTGTGTGCTCACCTCAAAGAGCCAGACACAAACAATGGCTCCTGCCTCTCCCACCTACCTGACACTGCTGACTCTTGGTCCCCAAGCCCACTCCCTCCTGCTCCAAATAAACCAATAGGCTTAATTTAACTCAAACTTCCTGGCAGCAGCCACCTCATTTGTTGAGAACTGCTACCTTGACTTTATTTTCTGCCTCACTACAAATGTGGCAGTTGCTGATAAGAAGCCAGTCATACGCAGCGTGCCAAGGGCGTGATGATTGTTGTCATGCTGCAAGTAAAACCCTGGGGCATTCAGCAAACATCTGAGAAGATTCAGAGAATAGCTGTGATGGTCTCACCACAGATCACCCAAATGAACCAAAGCAAGATCTTCCCCTCAAAGGACACTACTACTAAGAGGAATAAAAAATGCTCAACCAGCATTCTGCAGAACTTGGTGGAACTTACAGAAAGGAAACTGAGGTACCAAACAAATCAGTGATTTGTAAAGAAAGCTCTTAGAGAATTTGTAGCCCACTCTCTGTCAACTCAGTGCCCTCACCCTTGAGGCCCACATTTATCTTTAATGACTTCACTGACAGCAGATTAGCTTAGCTCTAATAAAATCAGATTGAACCAGACAGCCAGAGTTCTTTCCAATTACAGTTCTCAGCCATATTCAGCAAGATCCCATTCTAATCAGAGTGTCAGCATATAGTCAGCAGTGGCCTGCACTATCCTGCAACAGATAGGCTTTAACAAGTCCTATCTGTACCTTCATATCTGCTATGTATTCTAGCTTCTGCTGCTCCTTAGGTTTCCTCTTCTGGAAATCCCCCATAAGATTCCTCACGTATCTGAACTTTGCAGAGATCGGCAGTAACATGTTCTGCATGGAAAAAGGAGGGGATCTGAGAGAAAATCATGTGAATGCGAGCCCTGATAGAGCTAAAACACAAAGGCCCTCCGCACCCAAAACACTTAAGCACCACTGCAGATCATCTGTCTGACATTCAAACTTGACCAAGCAGCTTTGTGATTGGTCCAGGTTTTATTTAAGACTATCAAAAAGCAGTGTTATTACACATCAGATGTTGCTTGTTGTCATGGTTTTATGATTTTCAGCATTGGTATTCCACATCATAACATCATGTAGTGCATTAAGAGTTAAAGAGTTAATGCTTCAGCTTCGTGGATCATTGATAGTTACGGGTATACCTGTCTGAGAAGAGAATAAGAACTACATTCCCCAGAGGACTTTGAGATGCTTTGCATTTTTACGTATTTTCCGCTCAGAGGGAAAAGATAAAAACTCTCTGCGGTCACGGGACACCCTCTTTCCTTTGGGATCACTCAGCAGTGGGTGCTCGATGCCATCTTGCCTTCAGTGTTAGTGTAAGGCCTTCGGTTTATCAGACACTCTCTTGCTCATTTTATTTATTAGCTTCAATTCCAATTATATTGTATTATTTTGCTTTCTGATATCTTATTTAGTAAATTAGCTTTCCTCCTCTGATCGTTGCCGCTGTTTTGTTTCTAGGCCCATCTCCCTTCTCCCTTTTCCCTTTCCCCCTTCCCCTTTCCTGGGGCGTGGGTCTGCAGGTCCCCCGCACCAATCGTCACGGAACCGAGCCAAACCAGCCCGGTAAAATGCTGACACTTGTGTGACACAATGACTTTCACCCTCCACTAGTTTTCCCCACTTTAACACTCAAAGTAACTGAAAGATTGAAAGGTTCCAGTAACAGAACCTGATCCTCGCATTCAGCATGGGGATCCCCACCAGAAGACAGTCACCTACACTGGCATGGAACTCATTGTCCCTGGCAGACAGGACCACTTCTCAGAGATCCTTGCTGATGCCTGTTACACATGAGAGGTCAACGTGGTTGTTGTTGATCCCCACCAATTCATAAACCAGAGCCTGGTACATCCACTGACACGGATGGGGAAAGAGAAAGGCAAGTACTGACTTTAGTATGGTATCACTCAGCACTGAAAAAGATTTCAGGCCAAACTCAAACAAGCTCATTTTCCATTCCTTTAGTGACACAGTGCATTCAGAGTCTGCTCCTCAAACTTCTGTCAGAACATTACCATCAAAATAAATTCTGTTACCATCACAAGGGCATCGCACTGTGAGAGGTGCTGATGCAAACACACAGGAAAACCACCCCCATCTGAGGGTGCATACTGCAGGTATATTCAAGGGAAATGAACCTAAAAGCAGAACAATTGGGATTAAGAGTCCTGTTCCAGCAGCTCTATTTGCCACCATTATCTCCCCCTCCTGTGAACGGGCACATAGTTTTGGCTGCAGCCGTTCTGCAGTTACACTGTAATTTCCTACATGCTCCTGTGCGAGGAGAGTGCGATCATGTGCATCAGTGAGTTACTATATTTATCCTGGGAAGACTAACTTTAATTTAGAGAGAGAACTGAAAGCCAGAGTGCTGACATGCCTGATGCTGCGTTTACATTCACCTGACTCTCTCTTCTGGACAGAAAATCTCCATGCGGCAGATGACACTTCTGGTGCCCTGTGCTGAGTGCAGTCCTCAACTCTACAAACCACAGGTGAGCTTGATTGCTGGCTATCAGATCAATCCAGTGCACAAGGATCACCACCAGCTCCTACACCACCACTTTCCTGAAGCGCTGCCTGCAGCTGGGATAACCAGGGCAACTTGAGTTCAGAGCCTACCCCACAGAAAGGAGAGAAACACCAACGTCAGGTTCTGCCACACAACTACAATGCAGCAAAGAAACAAATCACAGTAAATGCTGCCACCCATCAATAACAAAGAGAGAGAAACACATCAGAACAAGGTCACTAGATACATATGTTCATATGCTACCAAGCAGCCTGCACAAATATACCATTTAAAATAACACTGCTGAGACATCAGGATGTAGGAAAGAGTACGCGGTTCTATTTTTAGCCACCTCTGCCTCTGAAGCCAACATGCACAATCCATGCTCAGCAGTCTGAAAAATCGAGTCACAACATAAAAGGATTTCAAAAAGAACAGGGGCAACACTTGTTACCCACAAATGCAAACCATGCCCTGCCAGGTTGTAAGCTACTGTCACAATGTTCTGTGCACTTCCAGAACTCACACTCTTTATCTCAGCCCTTGAACAACTGTGACATGATTCACCTGGTTCAGAAGTGGGGTTATCACATCGTCTGAGCAGCCCAGAATAAGGAGTAAAGGAGAAACCTCACTGCAATCAAAGTCAAACAGCTCGTACTCTTTAGTGAGTGCCTGCTGTTGAGAAAAGTAGAAGAAAACCAACCAAAACAACACCTGACTATATGTATACCTGGAAAAAGTTCCCTCTTACATTTTTAACAACTGAATAAAAAGTGAAAAGCTGGAGAAAAATAAGTTGTGCTGCTACCTTAGTCTACGCTGCTATTGAGGAAACAATACCTGCTCTCAAAACGCATTGGGTAATGCACTGCAGCTTCTGGGACTTGTGAGAAATAAGGATCTTCACTTCTTTTATAGGTTGGGGGGAGGCAGAAATGTGACCTGTCCAAAGCCACATAACATGTAAATAGAAGAACTTACAAGAACTGGCTGAAGAACGTTAAGAAAAAACGTTAAGCACAAATTAAACAAAGTTGCCAAACTCCCTTAACACTGCTCACTGTACCTTCACACATTCAGCAAGTCTCTCTGCCGGCTCAGAAGAAAGTTGGTACCAAATCATGGGGCACTTCTTCAGGGACAAAACCGGAGCAGTCAGCCCTTGAGCTGTTCTGGACAGCTGGGCCGGATTCCAGTTGTGACCCTAGAAGGAAAGGTTGTGTGTGAGATACGCCATCCCCAAACCCCTTCTCCCATAAAGCTGCATTTCCCTCCAAGGGGACTATATTTTGACTGAAGGAGCAGGTATACAAAAGGCCACAATCCAGATCGCCAGTTCCTGTTATGGACCAGCTACCCCTTCTGAGCTGGACACAGCACTCTACCTGCTGGGCAGCTACCACCACTGAATCCGGTCTGCTGTGTCCACTGGGTTCTCTGTTAACCATAAAACAAAGCCTGGGAAGAGCATTAGCTTTTATCCTAACTGGCAGCAGCCCAAGAGGATGAGAGAAAAAACATGTGGATTCACTGCAGTGTAATCTGCATAGAACTCCTGCCAACAAGTGAAAGCAAACACCGTTAATGTCCTGCCAAGTCCTATTCAGGCTACAAGAGCACATGTACTGGCAACATTAAAATCCTAAGCGGTGCACACATCAACATTTCTCCTGCCTCCATGCCTACATACTCAAAATCCAAACACTTCTGCTGCCACCTGTCAGTTTCTCTTGTACTTTTCATGCACGTAGCTCTCCGCTGATGCCGCAGACAACACACAGCAGCCTTGTGAAATGTAGATGCCAGCAGTACCAGCAGTGGCTCCAGCAACTGGAGAGCAGGGAGAAACAGAACACATGGGTTTTCTGCAGTGTTGCTGCATGCTGATCAAGATCTACAGAGTCCTCCCATTGCCGTAAGTGTCTTTGCTAGCTTGTACGTTCGCCTCCTAGCACTTCTGGACTAAGAAATCTACTTAAAGACTCAAAATTCATCTGAACTTCTGCCACAACTTCCTGCTCATTGGCCTCAGCTAATGCCTTGATATCGCTCTTACTGATCACATTACTGAAATCTGAAAGAAAACAACAGCGAAAGAACAATTGGGCTCTGTGAGTGACACAGATCACCACAGCACAGTACAACCCCATTCTCCCCTGGAGCAGGAATGGATTGCAACAGAGACCATTTGCCTTCACACCCATTATTACTATGCAGGTACTCTCCCATACCTCATCCTGCTCAGCAGCTGATCAAATAGGTAACACCATACACAGCTATAGTTCTTAAATTTATAAAGGTAAAGGATGAGCAATACCAAATAGTTTAACACTGTGGCCAACTTAACACAAGCTGGAGCTTCTCAGCATCACTGTGTCAGTCGGTCAACCACCACCTCTGGCAAACCCTGCACCATGGAGCTGCTCCTCCAGCACTGCGGGGCAACAGGAACACCTACAGACCACTTCAGATCATTTGCCATCAGCAAAGCGCTGAGGGAGCACTCGATCCCACTGTCAGTGCCATCCATAAAGAAGTTAAAGGGAGATGGAAACAATGTAAAACATCCAATTCAGACCATCTCAGCGGCATTCTGCCCACGGGGGTGGTCAGTGTCTCCCACCAGTGCTTCACAGAACGTCAGCAGCTCTGAGCAGAACATCCTTACAGATACAATAGATGCTGTACTTTGGCCTCAGCAGCTCCCAAATGAGGTAGCCCGCATTCTCCTCAAAGTACACACAGCAACAGCGTGGCAACGAGAGGGGCTCAGCCCCATCCCCGCGCGGAGGGCTCACATCGGGTGGGCTGCAGGAAGCAGACGGCCTTCAGGTGCTTCCCGGGCTCCCTGCCGGGAGACTCGATGCGCTCACAGAGGTACACCAGCTTCTGCAGGATCTTGGGCTGTGCGTACACCATGCTGACCGCGCCAGGAAATCTCGAATTGGGAAAGCACTTCCAGTCCCCAAAAAGGAACTTTCCGGTCCTAGAAATGGAACTTCCAGTTTGAAAATTAGACATTCAGACCCAAAAATGGAACTTTGAAAACCAAAAACGGCACTTCCGGTCATGGAAATTAGGAGAAAGGAACAACACTTTAATAAAGTTGAAATAAATTTTAAATTTTAAATTTTAAATTGAAATAAATTTAATAAAATTTAAATGACAAACGGAGAAAGAAAATTAAAACTGAAAGGAAATTAAAAATGAATAATAAAAATTAAAAATAAAAAAAAAAGAAATATAAAAACATATAAAAATAAAAATCTATAAATACAAAAATTAAAACCGAAAAGGAAATTAAAAGAATATTTTTATATATTAATATAAATATACATAAATATATATTAATATATATTAATATATATATAAATACAAACATATATTAAAAATAAAAACATAAATAATTAAAATATATAAAATTAAACAAATAAATAATTGAATATTATAATAAATAAATAAATAAATAAATAAAATAATTTAAATTTGAACTAATTATTTTTAAATTAATTAACTAAAAATAAATAAATTAAAAGCTTGTAAAAACAAAAATAAAACTGAAAAGGAAATTAAAAAATAAATTATATATAAAAAATATAAAATATATATAAGTAAATGTCTATATATATCAATTAAACAAATAATGAATCTAATATTTAATCGTAACTAATAATTAATTAAATAAAAAAATCGAATAAATGAAAATTGA
This sequence comes from Oreortyx pictus, assembly GCA_036925125.1. Lineage (NCBI taxonomy): Eukaryota > Metazoa > Chordata > Aves > Galliformes > Odontophoridae > Oreortyx > Oreortyx pictus. The sequence continues at coordinate 414,382 of JAUPFR010000045.1, read as the reverse complement.
GCAAAAAAACAAAAATAAAACCGAAAAAATATATATATATCTATATATAAAATATATGTATATAAATATATATATAAAGCGAACAATTAATTAAATAACTAATTACTGTAATTAACAAATAAAAATTAAATAAAAATTGAGTTAAAAATTTGTGAATGAAAATCGGTAACGAAATCAGAAATAAATGGAAATTAAAATTAATTAAAATAAATAGAAATAAAAATAAACTAAATAAAAAATAAATAAAAAATAAATTCAAAAAGTAAATTAAATAAATTAAAAAATAAAATTAAAATTAATTAGAAATTGAGTTAGAAATAAATTAAATAAATTAGAAATAAATAAAATTCGTTATAAAAAAATCAAAAAAATCAAAAGTAAACCGACTTTAAAAGGGAGATTTTTATTAGAAAAAATGAAACGGACGGAAACCAACCAATAAATCAATAAATTAATCAATTATTTAACGAAAATTAATAAATTAATAAGCAATTACTAAACCAATAAAATAAACTCAGACCCAATTAACGGTCCACGCGCCCAGAATGCCTTTTTGCTCCCCCCTAGTTAACCTTAATTAACCCCAATGGGACCAAAGAACGGAATTTTGACCCCGAAAATCCGCGATTCGCCCCCAGATCGCTCCCGATTACCCCCCCCGCCCCCGCCGGGCGCTAATTAGTGTTAACTAGCGATTAACTAGCGCTTAATGAGCACCTAATTTCCGCGCAGACCGGCGTGCTCCGCCCTGCCGACGCCGCTCACTGAGACCGCGCCGGAAGCGCCGCCCCTTTTATCACCTCGGGATAAGCCACGCCCACCGCACCGCTCGGCCAATCACCGCCAAGCGCGGGATTGAGACGCCCAATGGGATTGAAGAAGTCATTCACGTGACACCGTGACACTGGGGACTGCGCGCCGCTTCTTCTCGCCTCAGCTAAGTCCCGCCCACCACACTGCTCGGCCAATCGGCGCCCGGCGGCGGAAGAGCGGCAGCCAATGGGAGCACGAAGTGACGTGCAGAGCCTCATAGGGACCCATAGAGACCCGTAGAGACCCATAGGGACCCAGGTCACGTGACACGCCGTACCCGCCCGCCGAACTGCTGAGCCAATCCGAGCTCTGGAGCTGTGTCACGTGATTCTCCTCGGTGGCCCGCCGCTGAGCCAATCCCCGGTGCGGCTTTGCGTCACGTGACATCCCGTTCCCAGTTGCCCGCGGCTCTCATCCAATCCCCTCCCCGGCTCCAAGTCACGTGTCACACCAGCTCTCTCCCCCCTCCCTTTCCTTGCCGTTCTCCTCGTCACGTGACACCGCGCGCCCCATAAGTGCCCCTCAGAGTCTCAGAAGTGCCCCACAGAGCCCCATAGAACCTCATAAGTGTCTTATTGGACCCCGTAGAGCTCCGTAAGTGCCCCATAGAGCCCCATAATTGCCCCATAAGTGCCCCATAGAGCTTCATAGAGCCCCATAAGTGCCCCATAGGACCCCACAGAGCCCCATAAGTGCCCCACAGAATCCCATAGGGCCCCACAGAACCCCATAGGGCCCCATAAGTGCCCTATAGAACCCCATAGAGCCCCTTAAGTGGAGCATAGGACCCAATAGAGCCCCATAAGAGCCTGCTGGGATGCATATCTCAGCCCCACAAGCGCACCCCGATCTATGGGGCAGCCCCATATGTGCCCTTATTGCGGGGCAGTGCAGCATGGGCTGCTCTTGTCGCAGTGTTTCCCACAGGCGCGCCACATTAGTGCCCCATAGAACACCAGAAGTGCCACATAGAGCCTCAGAGGACCATAAGTGCCTCATAGAACCCGATAAGTGCCCCACAGAATGCCAAAGAGACCCGTAAGTGCCTCATAGAGACCCATAGAACCCCACAGAGCCCCGTAAGTGCCCCACAGATGCGTTTATTGCGGGGCGGGGCGGGGCAGCACGGGCTGCTCTCGGCGCAGCGTTTCCCGCAGGCGGGCGATGTGGTCGCCGTTGCTCTCGGCCGGGCGCTGCGGGGGCCTCCCGTCCGCCAGGTGGCGCTGTGCCGCCGCGCACAGCTCGGCCGCTCCATACAGCAGCGCCGGGTCCAGCCCGCGCTCGTTGATCACGCGCACCAGGTACTCCGCGTACTGAGCTCTAAGAAAAGGGGCGGGGACAATAGAAAAGGAGCGGGGAAAAGAGCGGGGGGCGGGGCCGCGAGGGGGCAGGGTCAACAAAGGAAGGGGGCGTGGGCAATGGAAAAAGGGCAGGACCAAGGGCGGGGTGAACAAAGGAAGGGGGAGAGGCCAATAGAAAAGGGGCGGGGTCAGCACGGAAAAGGGGGTGAGGTCAGCGAAGGGGGAGAGGCTAATAGCAGGAGGGGGCGGGGCCGAGAGAGAGGGGGCGGGGCCAGCAGGGAAACGGGGTGGGATCGGCAGAGGGAGGGGGCGGGGTCAGCAAGGAAAGGGGCGGGACCAAGAACGGGAGGAAGCGGGGTCAAGACCGGGGGGGGGCAATGAGACGGAAGGGGCGTGGCCAGGAGGAGGGGCGGGGTTTGCATGGAAAGGGACGGGTTCAGCGGAGTGAGGGGGAAGGACGATGAGAGGGAAGGGGGCGGGGTCAAGAGGGGTGGGGCGGGGTCAAGAGCAGGAGAGGGCGGGCTTAACACAGAAAGGTACGGAGACCAGAGGAAATGGGGCGGGGTTAACACGGAAAGAGGCGGGGTCATCAGAGGGAGGGCGGGGCGATGAGGGAAGGGGCGGGGCCATGGCCAGGAGGAGGTGGAGTCAGTAGAGGGGCGGTAGGAAAGGGAGGCGGGCTTAACATGGAAAGGGACGGGATTAAGAGGGGGAGGGGTTAAAAGCGGAAGGGGGCAGGGCCAATAGCTGGCGGGGCAGGTCAGCATGGAAAGAGAGCGGGGTTAACAAAGAAAGGGGCGGGGTTAGCAGAGGGGGCGGGGTCGAGTACAGTAAAGGGGCGGGGCCAAGAGCGGGAGGGGGCGGGGAGAGGAAAGGGGCGGGGCAAAGAGAGTGGGGAGATGTTGGTATGGAGTGATTCATAGGGACCCATAGAGACCCACAGAGACCCATAGGGACCCACAGAGATCCACAGAGACCCATAGGGTCTCATAGGGACCCAATGGGTCCCATAGGGACCCATTACCACCCCATAGAGCCCCATTATCCCCCATAGCGCCCCACAGTGACCCCTAAGTGCCCCATAGATCTCCATTATTACCCCATAGAGCCCCATAGTGACCCTTAAGTGCCCCATAGAGCCCCATTATCCCCCACAGCGCCCCATAGTGATCCATAAGTGCCCCACAGAGCCCCATTACCACCCCATAAAGTCCCATTATCCCCCATTATCACCCCATAATGTCCCATTTCCACCCCATAGAACCCCATTATCCCCCATTATCCCCCATTGCCACCCCATAGCGCCCCATAATCACCCCATAGTACCCCCTTACCACCCCATAGTGCCCCATGGAGCCCCATTACCACCCCATAGTGCCCCATAGTGACCCCTAAGTGCCCCATTATCCCCCATTACCACCCCATAGAGCCCCATTATCACCACATAGTGCCCTACTACCACCCTATAGTGCCCCATAGAATCCCATTATCCCCCATTATCACCCCATAGCACCCCATAGAACCCCATAGCGCCCCATTGCATCCCATAGCGCCCCATTTCCACCCCATAGCGCCCCATTATGAGCCCATAGAGCCCTATTATCCCCCTTAGTGCCCCATAGAGCCCCATTATCCCCCATTACCATCCCTTAGAGCCACGTTATCCCCCCTTAGTGCCCCATTGTCCCCCATTTCCACCCAACAGCGCCCCACAGATCCCCCCCATTTACCAGCAGAGCCCGGCATGGCCGTGCTCCATGCTTCTCCCACAGGCGGCATTGTGGGGGGGGACCAGGGCTCTCCTTCAGCTCCTACAGCCAGCAGCCCCCTAAGTGTGGGGCGGGTAGGGTGAGCCGGTCCCCTAAGTGTGGGGGTTGGGCTCCGGGAAGGGGTTGGGTGTCCTACAGGACTCCGCCCACCTGGAGGAGGGGCCAAAGGAGCTGACCAAGGGGAGAAGGGGGGAGGTGGGGCCACGCACTGCCACCCCATAGCAACCCACGGTTGCCCCATAGCGACCCACAGCTTCCCCATAGGGAGCCCCGAGTGCACCCTATACAGCTCAAAGGGACCGAGTGCCCCATAGTGCCCCATAACTGCCCCATAGGGAGCCCCGAGTGCCCCACAGCGCCCCATAACTGCCCCATAGGGGACCCTGAGTGACCCATAGCGCCCCATATACAGCTTGTGGGGAGTGAATGCCCCATAGTGCCCCATAACTGTGTCATAGGAAGCCCTGAGTGCCCCACAGTGCCCCATAACTGCCCCATAGGGGACCCTGAATGACCCATAGCATCCCATATACAGCTTGTAGGGAATGAGGGCCCCATAGCACCCCATAACTGACCCATAGAGACACACACAGTCCCATTAGTCCTCCTTTCAGTCCTCCAATCCCCAGGGGGCGCTCTTTTCTTCCTCCCCCCCCAAGGGGGTGCCCTCTCCTTTCCCTCCCACCCCGTCCCCCCCACCCAGGGGGCACTCTCTGCCCCCCCCACCCCCCATTTAGCTCTCGGTCCTCCCAGGCTGCAGTTCCCCGCCCCACCTGCAGGAGGCGCTGCAGGCGCTCTGCTCCCCTCCCCCCCGTCCACCCAGGCTGCATTTCCCCTGCTGACCTGCAGGAGGCGCTGCAGGCGCTCTGTTCCCCTCCCCCCCAAGTTCTCCCAGGCTGCAGTTCCAGTTCCTGCATGAGGCGCTGCAGCCCCCCTCCCCCCACCCAGTCCCCCCAGGTTGCAGTTTCCATGCCGACCTGCAGGAGGCGCTACAGGCGCTCCGGTTTCCCTCCCGCCATCACTCCTCCCCTCCCCAGAGGGCACTCTCTCCTCTCCCTTACCCCCCACCCCTCCTCCCCCCGAGATCACTCTCTTTTTTCAGTCCTCCCACCCCCAGAAGGCGCTCCTCCCCCCCTCCCCCTTCCATCCCCCCCCCTCCCTCTCCCTCTTCCCACCTTCTTCTTCCTTCCCCCCCCCTCCCTCTCCCTCCCCCCCCCCTTCGGTTATCCCACCCCCAGGGGGCAACATTTTCCCCTCCCATCCCCCCCTTTATCACTCCTCCCCACCCCCCCAGGGGGCGCCCCTTCCTTTCCCTTCTCCCTCTTCCCCCCCCAGGGGGTACCCTCTCCTTCCTTTCCCATGTGAGATTTCCTGTCCTTTGGCGATCAGTTATGTGCTCATTTACCACAGATCCAAAATAGCCTGTCAGGAGACCTCCAATCTGAGGCACTCCTTCCCATCTCTTCCCAAAATTCTTTTCCCTTGGGAGAGAGGCCACCAATATCCTGGTCCCCCCATGGAGTTTGTGGTTAATACCATTTTGCAGGGGGTAGCTCCTAAATATCATTTGAACAGTTTTCCTTCTCTTGATATACAGATTTGTCCAATAACCTTGTAACTAAGTATCCATCCTTCAGGTCTCACTTTGGTTGACTTACGAATTTGATTCCAATTTAACAATTGGTTCTAGTTCCTCCCCCCTCCAGAGCCATTGTTCTGTCATTTGAGATCCTAACAAACAGGTTGGCTGCCTTGGTAAATCCAGATTCTCCTAGGATTTTTTCTCACCTCATCATAGAGAGGTGACTTTGTTTTCCCGTATCCTGTTTTCCTGTATTCTTTGCCTGACCTGCAACTGCTTGGTAACATTTTTTTTTTTTTTACTAGCTCTTCCTTGTATTGATCCTGGACTCCACTGCTATCGGAATATCCTCACATTCCTGATTTGGAAAAACAGATATTCTCCTCTCTTTTGGACAAACACAGCAATTTATGGATCCACCTTTTCCTTTGTTAGCTGCCAACCAGAGGTTATTCCCAGCACCTATACAAGTCTCTAGTGAACCCTTGTCTTAACAGGCCACATTTATGTGGGTATGGAACAATAGTGCCCATTCTGTAGTTTGATGGTATTTAACATATTGGTAGCACTTTGAGCATGGGTTTGCAGTCCCACTGTCGGGATAGCTCAGTATGGTCAAGAGAATTATTATGCCCCACTGTTTTCTCATCCCTCTGCCTCCTCCACCTACCGGGTTGCATTCAGCAGCAGGGTAAATTGTCTTCCCGGCAGCAAGGATAGTCTTCAGGGGCTCCATACAAGCAGTTACATCCTGCGCACCCCTGCCCAAGATTTCCCAGTTTGGACTCTCACTAGTTGAACGCTACCGGGCAACCAGTTTTGTTGTTGGTACTGTATTGTTATATTTTCTGCTCCCTTACCTAGCTGTCCCTTGACCATGTGAACGAATAGCTTTTACCCCTATTGGGAGTTTGAGTTTGAGAGTTGTTGTCCCCTTCTCTCTCTCTCTCTCTTTTTTTTTTTTTTTTTTACTTTGGTATAAGATGTCCTACCCTCAAATACTCATTGCAAAGCCCTTCCTGCAATGGTATCACCACTTCTCCTTACAGTGCATTCACACTTATCCTTTAGGTAGGCAATTTAGTTCTTTGTGTGAGCATTATTGTTGTATTTGTATTTTCAGTTCTCCTGGAGATGATGCAACTTTCCAGTCCTTAGTATCGATGGGACCTTTTACACAGGAGACGTGAGTCCAGGCTCTCTCCACAGTATGCACCACCATCTCTGTAGTTAAGGTAACAAGAAAAGGTCCCTCCCAACATAGGGTTAAGGAAGTTTCTTTCCAGGTTTTTATTAACACCCTATCTCCTGGCTCCAGATGTTAAGGGGATTACATTATGTCGTCAGCAAATCTGCCTCCTTATCTTCACAGACTCCCCCAGGGATTGCAAACTGCAATTCCACATTCCACATTTGCAATTCCATCTTCTCTGGACTTTCCATTGTGTTGTAAACAATCACACTACCCACCGTTGTGTTGTCCTTATCTTCATGGGATCACCCCTGTACTGAGATGCAAACAGCAGCTCTCTTCAGCAGTACCTGCATTTCTATGGTCCCTGAGTTTTTTCCTAAAGTTACCTGTTTGCTCAAGCTATGATGCCCAGTTTAGATTCAGTCCAGTTCAGTTCCTTGATTTAATTCCATATAGCATCTCATAGGGGGATATCCCGTGTTCCGAATTGGGCATACTCCAAGACATCTTAGTTTCTAACATTAACTTTGTTAACTGTGCCTTCAAGGTACCGTTCATCCCCTCTTAAAATTTGGGAGGTAAAATGGTTTCCTTGAGAGGAATTGATTTCCCCTAAAAAAACATATCTAGGGATAACGTCTTCCAAGAGATGTTTGGCCACTGTTTGAGCAGTGGCCCTAGTTGTACTATTACTAGCAAATCCCTATACCTTCCTGCCTTTGGTAATTCAGTAAAATCTATCTGTTCTCGTTCAAAAGTTCTATGTGCCAATGGTCTCCCTCCTGAGGATGTTTGTCATAGATTTCGTTTGTTAACCATTTTGGCAAATTAAGCAATCCCTAGTTTCTTGCTTTGCTATTTCAAATATCCCTATATACCCACAAAATTTCAAGAAATGATCTGCCAATGCCCTAGTTCCCCAGTGGGTTCTCTGTGCATTTGCTGCACAATTCTTTGGGCAAAGTTCTTGGGTAATAATTCCCAGCCACCAGGCAAAATCCACTTATTATCAGTCAATTTTACTCCTAATTTCTCAAAGTTCTCTCTCTTTCTACTTGAGAGCAGACTTTTGGTGTTTCCTTTTTGTCATCTTGGGTTCTTATTTCCTCTCTAGTGAGTATTAGAAGTGCTGCCCTTTTTGCCTCCTCATCTGCCCGATTAACTCAGTTTTTATTAAAGGACACAACTGAGTTGGGGAGGCTTCTAATTTGTCTAACCTTACTTTTATTCCTTCCAGTCCTTCTAGAGGATAGATTTTTTTCTTCTTGAGGCACTCTACGTATAACTGTCACTGATATCCTTACAGTAACCTTTCAGAGCCTCTAGTAAGAGAGCTGCATTATGTTTTTCATTTTCTAATTGTCTTTTGAGTTCATCTGTCCATTTCTGCAGTTTTAACCAATTCCTGAAGTGACCCTGCAGTTTGGCTTTCCGATTTCAACTGCTAGTCACGGAATTCTATGGCTGCAACCAAAGCCGAATCCAATACTGCACAAATAAAGACCTTCTCTTTTCCAGCTCGGGTACAACCGTTTTTTTTTTTTTGTTTGTTTTTTTTTTCCTGCAGGATACCGTGTGAAACACTCTGCAAGTTATGCCAGTTCTGCCGTGCCCAGTCTACCCCTGTTACCGAGGGTCTGGCACCATGCCTTTCTAATAGGTCAAATAATACATCTCACCTTTCATTGTGACTACACTGTCGCTCATTTCTCACTACCCAGAAAAGGTCTACACTGAGAGAAAGGAGGTACTCAGAAGCTCAATTAACACCTCACCACCCCCCACCCAGGGAGGCACAACACATCTATTAAGTAAATGTAAATACTGTTCCAATCACTCCTCTTTCTTGCTGAGGGGAGCACACGAAAAGACAAAAGCTAAAAAACAACACTTTCATAAGCTACAGTAAATAAACTTCTTGGAGAGCTACACAGTTCCTCATTTCCCCAAGCTTAACGCTTATGGGTGGAATTCCCAATTTTCCTGCGGCTCCTTTCGAATGCCACACCTGGGGATTGATTCCTTCCTCATCTTTTTGCATGAAAACACATAGTCTTGAAACCCTTTGTCCTTCATTTATGGCAAGGTTTATTCCTAATGCCACTATAAAATCCCTCCCCAGTAAGTGACATTCTGCCTCGGGGACCACTAATAAATTCCCTAAACAAATTTTAGTTTCAGCTTAAATCGTCACATTTTTTTTACAATTGGGACCCGAAAGGGCTCACCTTTTGCCCTGACTACTAGACTTTTATCCTTGCTTACTATACACCCTTTAGGTAGTTTCTGTATTGTGGACCTTTCAACTGCTGTATCTATTAAGAAGATAGTTTCTTCCGCCTGGGGACCTACTTTTAACCTCTTTAGGGCTTTTTAGTTGGTCTCGTCCCCAGGATGTATAACCCCTGACACCCATATTCTTTAAACACCTCCTCATCCTGTCGTGATTTTTTATTATTATTATTTATTTAAGACAATTTCATTTCATGTGTCCTTTCTTCCCACAATAATAACATTATATTCCTTGTTTCGATCCCTTTCGAGGAGAATTTCCAATGCTCTTATTAGTATTCCTAAGACTTTCTCTTTTAGGAGTTTCCTCCTTTTTCGCCTCTTACAGCCATGACAAATATTCAGGTCTTTGCTTTTTGTTTCTCCTCATCCCGCCTTACATATACTTTCCATGTTTCTCTCAGTAATTCATCTAGTCCCCGTTTCCTGCCAATCTTCTAACTTTTCCAATTTCCTTCTAATGTCCGTCCAAGACCTGACCACAAACTGGGTTTTTAATAGTGCCTGCCCCACCAGGGTAGCAGGGTCTCCTTAACCCTTTTGCCCACAATTCATACCCTCAATTACACTTTCACATACCATTAACAGTTGCACTTCTATATGCTACCTCGTCCCGTTTTCCTTCTCGCCTAAGAAACAATGTTAGCTGTAAGATGATCTTATAGCTTGAAGTCCCATTTAGGGCTATGGACACCTTTCCTCCTTTGGTCTGCCCTCCTCATTTTTTTAAATTTTAAATACAAACTCCCATCCTTTACAACTATAACATACATATAGACAAAAGACAAGTGATGTGCACACAAAGAGAAGAACAATGACAGTCGTTGTCACTCGCTTTGTCCGTCTCCGGCCATTTCCCTCGCGGGAGGACGAAACCGCGGATCGGGACTCCGCACTCGCTTCGCAGAGATGCTGCGTCTCACATACCCAGCACAGCACACTCATTCACGACTCACAAACATCGGCCAATACACCTGATCAGGTTTTACTTGTTTTCCACCCCACATTTCCATTCAATAATGGACCATAGCTTTTTTTCCTTTGTTTTCCCTTTCTGGGATGGCCAATTTCCTCAATATTTTATCATTAACCACAGGGAACTGTCCAGGAGTATTTTAAGTAATTTGTTCCCTTACTTATCCTTGGGGCCTCTCTGTGGGTCCCTCCTGGAGTCAGCAGATTTCGACTTCCTCTGCCCCATGTCATTTACCCCAGGGGACTGTCTGGGGTTATTTTAAGTAATTTGCTCCCTTCCTTATTCTTGGGGCCTCTCTGTGGGTCCCTCCTGGGGTCATTTCTCTGCCCCATGTCCTTATTCCAAGGTTCCTTTCTTTTCTCTCTCCCCCTTATTTTAGGTGATTTGTTCCCGTTTCTGGGCCTCTCTGTGGGTCCCTGGGAATTTCCAACCACCCCCTTAAGGGACTTTCTTCAAACTAAAGCTCTCCACCCCAGAACTTGCCCTCCCAACCAAGTGGTACTCACAGTCCGGTGTTCTTGCCTGGATCTTCATGCACAAGAATTATGGGATATTAACTGCAGTTTTTCCAAGGGAGCTCTTTTTCCTTGCTTATTGCTTTTCCAAGTTCGTGTGGTGCGAAAGGTCGGGCAAGAATCCTTTTCTCCCAAGGCTACCAAAAAGGTAGGGCGCCGCCCCGGGAGTCAGGATGTCTCACTCGAATCCAGTCGCATCACGTCGGGGTCACCAATTTGTCATAAATGCTCACAGTCCAATCGGAGTTTTTGGAATATTTTATTACAATCAAAAGGTGAAAAGCAATTAGCAAGCAGCGCTGGGTGTGCCAGGGAGTCTCCGCTCCACCAGCAACACACACCGAGAAGATGGTTCCCTCTTCTTTTATACAGTGTCTTATTTAAAATTTCTTGAAGTCCCCTCCTCCTCTTGGTCAATCATTTACACTTGTGTGGCCAGTTGCTAGGGGGGTCGCACATTCCTTCAGGTGGCCTTTTGGATGAAGGCTGTTTGTCTTCCTTAATGCCCTCTGATTCATCCCTCTGTGTATTCCAGGCCGGTCTTGCAAGGTCTGTATTTGAAATGCTGATCTCTGCCACCCCTTGGTTTGAGGAACGCACCTTCTGGGCTCCGTTCAGCAGGGTTAGTGTTTGAGGTGCAGATAGAGTTCTGTTCCTAGTTTATCCTTCCATGCCTTATAAGGAAATTTTACTCCTTTAATCTATTTTATCTGCTGATTGGATTTAAAGGTACTGTATCAGTATCTTTGTGTCTTTTGACACGAATCACATTCACATGTTTTACACTGCCCAACCGCCAGGTAAACACAGCGTTTCACAACAGGCGTTTGCAGTATCTCTGCCCCAGGATCTTTCTCTGAGCGCTCTGGGAGTCGCCCAGGGAGGGAGGGGGTGGTGACACAATTGTTTCTCATTCCAGTCTTCATCTATCCTGCAACCATCACAACAGTCTGGATACACTTTAATCTAAATACACTTTGTGGTGGACAACTGTCCCTCCTCACACTGCTAGGTAATTGAGTCTGCCAGCTCCCTCAAGGCATGGTTGGATACCAAATTCCCCCAGGGAGAGTCACAACCAACTTCTCCCAGCAAAACAAGAACTTTAGTTGTTTTTCCACAGATCTCAGGTTTCCACAAGTTATTTTAACCATTTGTCCAATCTACCAATTATTACAATTTTCAACAAGTGTCCTCTGCAGTTTCCCACAGCCAACTCCTCCATGTATGGAATGTACAAACTGCCTTCACACACTGTAACACACACACTGCTGCAGCTACAAAAGTAAAAAGCAAAGCTTAACACACTCTGCAGACCTGCCACATACACACACCACAGAGAGGAAAAAAATGACAAGCTTGGCACCCTCACAGTAGTACTCACACCCATGTTCACAAACAACATCACAATGCCGGCAACCATAACACAACACAGTTCCCAATAACCCTAGCTCTTCAGTTTCTCCTGGGGGTCTGGAATCTCTCAAGCACACCCTCACCACCTTACTTTCAGGAAGATGTGGAGCCCGGGGGGTCCTGAATCTCTCAAGTACTACTCAAACCCCATTTCCCTTGGTGTGCTTCTCTCAAGCACGCCCTCACCATGTTATTATCTGGGTCAAGTGCCCATCGAGTTCTTCCCTTTTTCCACTGTCAGCTTCATCCCTGAAACCTCTGACTCGCATCCACTTTTTCCCACTTTGGAAGATTTCTGTTGATTCTGAGACCACAGTGCGCCACTTCTGAAAACACTGTATGTGGAACCTGAGCAAAATGTGCCTGCACGTTTCGTGGCAAAAAAGTATTCTGTTGTGACTCCAGTGCTTCTTGTGAGGCAAAACCATTGAGGCATAATATAAAATTCAGTTATGTTCCCAGTGCAGAATTACTCAGGGAAAACAAGATTGTTCACCCACAGAAGATGAAATGGAAAGCTTTAGAAGTATCACATATGCATTCTTTTTGCTAAACTAATACATCGGATCTTAAACTAATGTATTAATCCCTATTGCTAAGAAAACCAACCTGTATCACCTGTACACAAACTCCCAAGAAACCTGAGAGCAATTCCTTCTGGGTGGCTTTACAGTCTGTAGATATACACCAGGGAACACCTGAACCGGCCCTCTAACAGCAGCGTGGTTATCCATGCTCACGCCTTCAAAAGAAGATCTAACCGAGAAACCAGGAGAAGTGGTTAGGACAAGAACTCACCCAGCTGCAGGGAGATGCTGTCCTCTAGAGCAGGGCAGCCGGCGATTGCCTCATGGTGAGACAGCTGAGACATGCTCACGACTGATAGGAGTTAAAGGAAAGCAAGAATGAGAAGGTAGGGATGCCTGACGACATGGATGTACAAATGTCCCCAGCAAAGGAAGCAAAGACACCGCAGAAAGCAATGCTTCATTAGCGTAAGAAAACACAGCCCCCGGCCTTTCTTCCCTCCCCCCTCTCTCCCTCCCCTCCTCCTGTCCCCCGGGAGCAGATGGGAGCTGAGAATGAGCAGTGAAACTGCCCGAGGCCTGGCAGCCGGCTCGCGGCGTGCTCGCTGTGGCACCTGCGCCTGTGCTGAAGCAGCGAGAGCCTGGCTGGAAGCCATCCGGGCAGCAGCGCGGTGGCAGGAGGTGCACCAAGGCCGTCCTGCGGCCAGCTCCGGGCTGAGGGCACTCGGCATCCTGTGCTCTGCGCGACTCAAAGAGCCCGGTTGCCTGCAACAGAGCTGGGAGCAGCCTGCTCTGCACCCAAGGTAGGTGCCCTTCGTGGTTCGTGCAGAGGAGCACACGCTGCCAGCAGCACCAGGTGGGACCCTGGGCCCGGCTCCATCTGCTGCCCGGCACGGCAGCTTTGCTGGGCCAGGTGGGCTGCAACGACAGGAGGAACACTTTGCAGGCGCGTTGCAGCCCGGGTTGGGCAGAGAGGGGCACAGGAAGGGCTTGGAGCTGGGACAGGGAGGAAGTGAGCACAGGAGGTCAGCGTGCTCTGCTGCCCGGTTGTACCTCTGTGATACAGCGCAGCTGGGACTGCATTTCTCCCTCTGGACCGCACGAGAGGACCTTGCTGCGCAGCTCTGCACGCGTGGATTCCTGTAAGCTTTAAAATCCCCGGTGCCTCCTTTTGCTGGACTGAATGGAAAGCCTCTAATAAGCGGGGAATTGCCTCTGTGTCAGCCCCTGAAGTACTGGGGACTGGGCGGTCTTTGTTGTGCGAACGTGTCCCAAGGGTTTTGTTCCGGCTGTCCCGGCAGCTGCAGATGCCTTTAGCACACAGCAGTGGGCCCCAAGCACGTTGTAAGTGGAGCACGCTTTAATTTCACATCTTCCACCTCGTGCCGTAGTGACTTGTGGAAACAAACTCTAGAACCCAGAGTTAGGTGATAAGGCAGGTAAGGTTATTCAGCACTGCGCTCACATGCCGGCTGCAAGGGGGATAGCCCCACCTGCCTTGCACACTGAAGGGAGAAGCGACTGCAAATTTAAGAGCATAAAGCATTCATAGTTGTTACATTTCTGAGAACTGGGACAGATTATTACAATTAACTCCAAGAAGTTGTTTCCATAAGTCCTGCCTTCAATTCCTTGGGGTGGGCTTGTGCTGTGCCTCCTGGTGGTCATGGGTCCTGAAGATGAAGGCCGTAGGTCTTCCTCGCTGTGCACTTTTCACCTCGCTGCAGTTGGAGATGCTGCTCCAGCTTCTTCTGGGTTAGAAGGAGGTAGATCGGGGAACTGGGAAGCTGTTCTCCTTTCCATGCTGATCCTGACAGTACAGGATCTGAAATATTTACCATCACTGGTACCTCCTTTTTGGAATGCTATTGTTCGACGGATGATAAGGAGGCTGATGATGAACGGTGTCTCTCAAAATGTCTATGTTTAATGCTTATTTATTTATTTATTTTATTTGGCCACGATTTATTACTCTACTTTCAGAGATGTGATTTCAAATTTAGCTTCTGTTTCCTGTTCATATCTTTTTCTGTTCTCCTTTCCTTCATATGCAGCTTCCAAACCTGGCATTTTGCACGTAACACCTCTCTCCTTACATCCTTGTGTGTCCCCTCGTGACTTTGCCAACTTGTTTCAGATGGATCCAAATAAAATACGTGATCCAGAGTGACAGAGATGCCTGACTATATTTATTGATATACAACACACATGCTGTAGTGCTTTAGCAGTTTCTTTACAAGATTGGATTACACACACAACTACAGGAGCCCCTTCCATTGAGTCATGAGGCTCAGAGTGGTCCCCCTCTCTGTCTCAGCTCCTGAATCCACAGAAATAAGGAGCGTTGGCAGACCTGGATCCACTTCTAGTCCCAGACTTGTTCATGGCTTTGTGTGTAAAGAATCATATGAGCACAGTCTTAGACATAACCTTAGGGAAGGTCACAAAACTCCAAACTAAGCGTGAGTCTCTTATAGTAGATCTGTATCTGCAAGGTGTGTAGACAAAAGAGGGTGAAGGATCTCTGCTAAGGTGTGACCTCGACCTGCTCTCCGTTTTGGGGTAAGATGACTGTCTCCTTGTCATGCTTTGTCTTTAATTCCATGGTCAGTCAGCCCCCATCTGTTTAACTGTCAGCTGTCATTTTTTTCTGCCTCCCCATTTGAGACAGCTTTGTGATGATTACTGTCTTTTAGCTAGAGTGTTATGAGTGCTGTTGCTCACTGACTTCTTCTGCAAGGTGTGGTGTGCCATCCCCCAGGCAGTGATGTGTAGGTGGTCTGGGGTGGGCAGGGGTTGGACAGGACTGCTGCATTCAGTCACAGCTCTGCTGACATTTCCCTTGTCTTTGCAGGCTGCAGTTCAACTTCTGTCTTCCACCCGTGATCCTCCCATCCTGCATGAGATCAGCAATGGCCTCAGCACATCCGTCTGAGGTAGGGGCTGGGAAAAGTGGGCAGGAGAGACATAGGGCTGAGGGATGTGAATGCAGGGGGAGAGGGAGGTGTCCTCAGGCAGCATGTGTATGCTGTTGACAGAGAAGTGGCTGGGACTGGAGTTTCACTCCTGTGCAAGCTGCTTTCCTGGGCCTTGGCTGTTCCCAACAAGGAGCCTCTTTGCTTGCAGGAGTCTGTGAGTTTTGAGGAGGTGGCCGTGTATTTCAGCAGGGAGGAGTGGGCGCTGCTGGACCCTGCACAGCGAGCGCTGTACCGGGACGTGATGCTGGAGACGTACGAGTGTGTGGCCTCGCTGGGTAAGGACTTTGCTGATGTACCTCCTCATTAGGGTACCATTGGCTGTGCAGAATGTGCCTCTGCAAGAAGGCCCAGAGTAATCGCCATGCAGTTTATTGACTTTGACAATAGCAACAAAGGAACATCAGAGAAGCTTGAGTTTCAGAAGGCCTCTGTGTTGCTCAGCACTCTGATAAAAGTTCTGGAGTTAATGCTGGGATGTGATATTGGAGACGTACCAGTGAGGGCTTTGCTGCCTTTTTTCCTCTTTTGGGCACCTTTGGCTGTGCAGAATGTGTCTCTGCAGGCTGGGCCCAAATTTATCACCATGCAGTTCCTTCTTCACAAACTCCACAGTAGCAGCAACAAAATAAACACAAAGAAGCATGAATTTCATAAGGGCTCACCGTGCTCAGCACTTTGATAATATCCCGGAGTCAGTGCTGGCCAGCAGGCATGAGTCATGAGGGGGAGGACCATCTCCCTGCAATCAGCTCTTGTGCAGCTGCGTTGCGCGGTGCCACCAGCTCCAGCAAACAGATGACTCCCTGGTTATTCCTTGAGCATTTATGATTTTCTGTTCAATTGCCATAAACATTTTGATGCTTTGGGCACTGATATGTTGTAAGGAAATAAACCAACGGTTCTAAAGGTAATTCTAAAAAAAATATCCCTGCATACTTTTCAGAGATGTAAAGGCAATCTTAGCTCCAAAGGAAGCTGCTGTGTTTTGGCCCAGTGTCATTCAGGCCCAAATTGTGGTGTCATTGTGAGGAGGGACATTGTGAGGAATTGGTGGACAAGCAGGTGTGCCAGAATGATGGCAATGCTCCCATCTCTCCTTTTCCTATCATTGAAGCTCCACTTCCAGGCCCTAAACCCGCGGTGATCTCCCTGCTTGAAGAAGGGGAAGAGCCCTGGATCCAGGATGTGAGCAGACCTGAGGCCATGGCAGGAGATGTCAGCCCAGGTGAGGTGGTGGAGGGTTAGAGAAGGTTGGGGCTAGGTAATATTTCGGGCAGCATGTGCTACTGCACCATTTCCCTCTGTCATCTAGGTGTAGATGAGATCTCAGATATAAAGGAGAATCTGCAGGAAACTGATGTAGTCCAACGGCAGTGGGGTAATATGTCTGTGGGAATAACCAGAATGGATATCCAGGAGGGTGTGGAGCATGGAGAGTGCTTCAAGAAGCCACTGAGATATCATCTTGGAAGGAGAACAAGGAACACACTGGACTTCAGTGCCAGTCAAAAGCAGCCTGAAGATGCCAGGAAGAGGGCAGTACGCCAGAAGAAGAAACACAGTTCAAGAAAGGAGTGTGCAAAAAGCATTAAATGGTATTCCAGACTTGTTGACAACCAGTACGTACACACTGGGGAGAGACTGTACAAATGCTCTGGTTGTGTAAAGAGCTATAAATGCAGAGCACACCTTACCTACCACCAGCGCATCCACACAGTAGAGAGACCTTTTAAGTGCTGTGAATGTGGGAAGAGCTTCAAAAGCAGTTCTGCCCTCACCTACCACCAGCACATACACACAGGAGAGAGACCCTTCAAGTGCTCTGAGTGCTGGAAGAGCTTTAAACGGAGTTCCCACCTCACCTACCACCAGCGCATCCACACAGGAGAGAGACCCTTTACGTGTCCTGAATGTGGGAAGAGTTTCAAAAGCAGTTCCAATGTCATCCGCCACCAGCGCATCCACACAGAAGAGAGACCTTACTAGTGCCCTGAGCGTGGGAAGAGCTTTAGAAGCAGTTCTAGACTCATCTCCCATAAGCATGTCCACAGTGGAAAGAGACTGTAAAGGGTGTTACTTTTTAACTTTGCATAACCCAGTTCTTTGTTCACTCCTCTGCTTCCCAGTGGGTTGGGGGAGAGAATAATAATAAAAAAAAAAAACCCACCTTAGTAGAACTTGTGAGTTGAGATAAAGCTGTTTAGTGAGATAGAGAAAAGGAAAACAGTTATGACAATTCATATATATCTATATATGAATGCCTGTAGCAAGTAATGCACTAGAAACTGCTCTGTCTTTTGCAGGAGGCTGCAAGTGAGACCATGCTGCCTGGCTACTGTGAGGAGTGATGTCAGTTGTGGCATACCAGTTGGCTGCTTTTGACTCCAGTTCATACTGGAGTTCTAGAACATCTGCTACAGCACTGACGTGACTTCGTTCAGTCCTATGGCCTGATCATTACACCTGGGATATGAGAATGCCTTTGACATCTGAGGCAGCTTTGGCACCAAGCACATTTATTGTGTGACACCAGCTTACCCTAGAGAGTCTAATTTGATAGGTCCATGTGCTAAGAAGTTGGACAGGACATGCTTTTGCAGAACCAAATGTACACAGGTTCAACAGGTATCCAAGGTGGCCTTGCAAAACCAATGGCACTAGATATGCTGTTAACATGGGATGTGAGGAATGTTGAAGTGAACTGAGGGAGAATCATGTATCACCATCCAGAATGCCACCACTAACCCAAGTGAGGCCTGTCAAAACAAAGGAAATCTCAGAAAAGGCTGAAGAGCTTTTTCAAGTGATGCAGCCTAAAAACTGATCAGATGGACTGAGCTCTGGGCCATGGATCACATCACTGCTGAAATCACTGGGATGCAGGAGGCAGGGGAAGTGACTTGTGAGTATTGGTTCTATTATATTGTGTGGATTTTTGTTTCAAATAGTAGGCCTTCTCATCTCCTCTGTTCCTTTCCTCCTGCTAACCACTATGTGCAGATCACCACTATTGAAGAAGACCTCAGAATGTTTGAGCCATGGGGTGGTGTACAGGATGAGATGTGATTGACTGTTAATGTGATCCTGGACGATGTCCTGGGAGACAGTTAAGTCACAGGGAAGAACTGGGTGTCCCTTCCCTTAATTTGACTGATGTATTAGCCAATCGTGGAAGAGTCCAGAGCAAAATCTGAGAAATGGTCAGGTTACAGGAGGGAGCCTGGTGTGATTTCCTCTGATTTGGATGGTGTCCTGTGTCTCTAGGACTGGAGCCAACTCCAATTCCAAATAGGGGCTGACCTCTCTGCTTTGCATTGGTATTATAAATAGGAGCTGGAGGGAGGGGAAGGTGGATGCTCTTCTCTGCTGCTGCCTGTGGTTCTAGTGTTGCTGTTTCCCTTCTTTGCCAAATGGAGAGTCCCCGTCAGCAGGCCTAGTGCTGGATCCAGGACTGGCGATCTCCCTACCCCCTTTAATTTCTCTTTTTCCTTTTCCTCTTTTTTCTATTGAAGCCCATAGTTAACTGAATTTGTGCTTGAATTTCTTGTAAAACTAGACAGCTTGGACAGATACAATTGTGAGAGAGTGGACACATACAGGATGACCATTTTGTAGAAATCTAATAAAGTTCACCTTTCTTTTTCCTCTGTGTGCAAACTCTGAGTGTTGTTTCACCTTCATCTAACTGGGGGGGCTGTGAATCTGGTCACCTATCAATCGTGAGCAGGATGTAATGGTGTTGAATGAACTACAAGAGGAACATGGCTGGTGAACAGGAGAAAACCAATAAACTAACTTGACATGCCAATAAGTTATGTCAAGCAGGTACTATCTTTATTTATAGTGCTGAGCACATGGGGATCACCCACCAAACATGCACACAGAAGAGAGAAACGAATGCATATTTAAAGGCAGAGCACATCCATATTCATTACATTCCAAGAACATGGGCAGAAATTCCAAGAAATGAATGACATCTCTGGTGTACATGCACATTAGAACAAAAGCTAATAGTCACATTTGCTGTAAATTTCCAACCTTAAGGGGGTTAGCCTGAAGTATTTTGCACTGATGTTGAGCTGAGGCATCTGTTCTGCATTTTATCTTTGAAAACAGGACATCTATTCTAATTTCTTATCTTCACTTGACCAAAAAATTCAATCTCCACATTTCGTTCTTGACCTTACATTTACACAAGCCTCTGTCCTTCCGCTTACATCTGCTCAAGTTGTTCTCATGATGTAGGAAAGCTGTTCTTATGATTCACTGGAAAAGGACCTTGGAAATGATTCTTTCTGCTCAAGCTGATAAGTCAGCCCTTGCCTCAAAGGGTAGTGCTGTGGTGCCAGAGACACCCAGCACGACCTTGTGATCAGTCCGTGCTGTTGTGTCACAAGGAACAACTGGTGAGACTGCAGAAACCTCAGAGTAAGGCAATGCTCCACTGGTTGTTCACTTGGCTACAGCAGTTGTGTGTACTGCTGAGGCTCAGAAGGGCACACATTGTCCTTATGATGCTGGGGCCTCCTTGCCTCCTTGTAGCCCTGTTGGGAGGCAGTAGGTGTAGTATCACTGTCTCTCACAGAATGCTACGCGCCCACACCTCACTGACCATGGGAGAGACTTGGGCTGTCTGTGGGAGATGGACCACACTTCCAGATGTTGCAGCCATGGCTTAACCCTTTTGTTGCATGAGACAAACCAAGGGCTTTCCTCAACATCAGATCACCTGCACAGGGCTTTTGCCTACCTGTAATCATGGCCTCCAATTAGAATCACAGAATCATAGGGGTTGGAATGGACCTCAAAAGATCATCGAGTCCAACCCCCCTACCAAAGCAGGTTCCCTACACCAGGTCACACAGGTAGGCGTCCAGGTGGTTCTTGAATATCTCCAGAGAAGGAGATTCCACAACCCCCCCGGGCAGCCTGTGCCAGTGCTCCGTCACCTTCACCATAAAGAAGCTCTTGCGCGCATTCGTGAAGAACATCCTGTGCTGAAGTTTCTGTCCGTTCCCCCTTGTCCTGTCTCCACACGTTGCTGAAAAGTAAAAAAAAAGTTGCCTTGCCACTTTGTCCCCACACCTCAGATATTTATAAACCTGGATCAGGTCCCCTCTCAGTCTTCTTTTCTCAAGGCTAAACAGACCCAGTTCACTTAGCCTTTCTACAGAGGGAAGATCCTCCAGGCCGTTCACCATCTTTGTGGCCCTACGCTGGACTCTTTCCAAGAGATCCCTGCCTTTTTTATACTGGGGAGCCCAGAACGGGACACAGTGCTCCAGATGACGCCTCACCGGGGCAGAGTAGAGGATCACCTCCCTGGACCTGCTGGCCACACTCTTTTTAATGCACTCCAGAATGCCACTGGCCCTCTTGGCCATGAGAGCACACTGCTGGCTCATGGTCAACCTGTCATTCACCAGGACACCCAGGTCCCTCTCTACACAGCGCTTCTCCAGCAGCTCATGCCCCAGCCTGTACAATTATCTGCTCTAATATGTCTATGGGGATGCTTTGCTGGTAATGGCCCCACAGGAAACAGTTAATACTCCAACACACTCCAGCATTTCCCTTTGACTGTACCCTCAGTGTTTGGTTACAGCGATCTTCTCTCTTTACCTGAAGTCTGTGGACACCAAATACACAGTGGTGATCATTACAGTGCAGAAAGACCTAACGAGTTGTTTCCAAGTCTTCTACATTGAACGGTGCAGCCAGGCTGGGGGAATGGCTTGCTGCTGACACAGGGAAACATAGAAATATAGAAACACTAGGTTGGAAAAGACCTACAAGATCATCTAGCCCAACCATCCTCCTATCACAATCCCTACCCACTAAGCTACTCAATCATATCCCTTAGCACATCATCCAGATGCTTCTTGAACAGCTCTAGGGACGGTGACTCCACCACTTCCCTAGGCAGGCCATTCCAGCATCTGTCCACTCTTTCAGAGAAAAAGTTTTTCCTCATATCCAGTCTAAATCTTCCCTAGTGCAACTTGTGGCCATTGCCTCTCATCCAGTCATTAGTTATTTGGGAGAAGAGGCCAACCCCTCCCTCACCACAACCTCCCTTAAGGAAGTTGTAGACTGTGATGAGGTCTACCCTGAACCTCCTCTTCTCCAAACTAAACAATCTCAGCTCCTTCAGCCACTCCTCATAAGACTTGTGCTCCATACCCCTCACCAGTTTTGTTGCCCATCTTTGAACACGTTCCAGGGCCTCAATATCTTTCTTGTAGTGAGAGAAGGGACAGAGCTGTAACAGGCTTTGTGGAGTGAGAAGATGCTGAGAGCTTGCAGGAGGAGTAATGCTCAGAGCACATAACAGGATATGTCTCCTGTAGCACAGCCAAGTGCACAGAAGACTCTTTTTCTGAGGGTCAGCTGCAGGCTGTGCTGCTGGGTTATAGTTGGATGCCCAGGGCTGTCCTGCAGAGCAGGGTACCTGCATCCCAGGGGCTGTGTGCCGAGACAGGGACTCTGCCCGCCTGCCAGGCTCAGCACTCAGCCTGACAGGAGAGCTGCTCAGGGTGCTGCAGGGAGACATGTGGGGGAAGGAGCCCCTTGGCAGCTCAGGGCCCTTTCACGGCCAGAGGTGCTCTGTGGGGCTGGGGGCTCAAAGCTGCACTGCACACTCAGGGATGTGCATAGGAGACTTTTCAAGGAGGACCAGACTTGGGACTTTCTGCCCCGTGTTCATTTTCCTACTCCTAAGGTAGGGATGACTGGAGAAATTGGAAAATATGTCTATTGTGAACATGTCACTGAGACTTGTGTACTGTAGCCTTGGCAATGTGTAGGTCCACAAGCAGCATCGTCATGTTCCATCAGCCTTTCTTCACCCAATGGACAGAATGAACATCAGCTTTGTTGATCCAGTTCAGGCTTTCTGATACGTCCATTTATACCTGCAAAGATAAGCATGCACACAGATACTGCCCTGCAAACAGACAGTTTTTTGAGGGGCACAAATGAGTGCACTGACATTAGGGTGCTGAGAATGAGTGCAGATAGGAAAAGAACAGAAAGACACGAGACATGGAAACAGCAGGCAGGGAAGACGATCTCCAGGCAGCTGGGATGTGATCAGCAAATGAGAGGAAGGTAAAAACAAAAACGTTGCCCAGAGGGACAAAACCACTTAGTATTCCCTTCCATGCAGGACCCCTCTTCTCTGCAAGCCCCCTTGCATTCTCTGACACCCAGAAACACCTCTACCTTCAAGCAGAGCAGAGGTGCATCTCTCCAGGCATGAGCTCATTTCCTTCTGCAGCGCACAGGGGCAGAAAGCAGCCACCTGGGGCGGTGGACAAGAGTCTGTGAGGCTGGGGACAGGTTCATTTTCTTTTAATGAGATGCCATCATCATGAGACTTGGCTCTCTGTCTAAAACAGATGTCCTTCCAAGCTGTGAGCTGCCCTGCAGGATGCAAATCTTGCCTTTAGCATCTTTGTGTTACCTAAAAGCCCACGGAGATGAGGTAGAGAGATGCAAAGAGAGATGTCCAATTCTAAAACTAAAACCAAGAATCCTGCCACGTTGTGGTGTACCCACCTGGAGAGGACAGAATTGCTTTCTCAAGAGCCCAAGGGCAGAAGCCTCTCCGCTTCCTTACAAACTCAAACTCATGAAAAAATCTCAAGTCAAGGATCTGAATGAACTTTTCCCTTAGAGA
The DNA here is from genome assembly GCA_036925125.1 of Oreortyx pictus. Taxonomy (NCBI): domain Eukaryota; kingdom Metazoa; phylum Chordata; class Aves; order Galliformes; family Odontophoridae; genus Oreortyx; species Oreortyx pictus. Next base: position 391,337 of record JAUPFR010000045.1, on the reverse strand, counting down.
AAGAAAAAGTATAGGACTATACATCAGGAAGAAGGTCACCAAGGAATGGTACAGGTTTTTGCTGAGAGAAGTCTCACCTAACTAGCCTTTTTTTTTCCTTTGATAATCTGATGGGATACATTAGAAGTCACCAGGGAGAGAGGTGGAAACTTCATGATGACTGAAAAACATCCACAATAACAGTTTCCAAATGGCATCCTTCAGTGCTCGGTTCCTCATGCTGTAGATGAGGGGGTTCACTGCTCGAGGCACCACCGAGTACAGAATTGCCACCGACAGATCCGTGGCTGGGGAGGACATGGAAGGGGGCTTCAGGTAGGTAAACAAGCCATTGCTGATACAGACGGAGACCACAGCCAGGTGAGGGAGGCACATGGAAAAGGCTTTGTGCTGTCCCTGTGCAGAGGACATCTTCAGCACAGCTCTGAAGATCTGCACATAAGACAGCACAATGAAAACAAAACACCCTAAAAAAAGCAACAACAACACCACCACTAAATGATGAATTTGCTGTTGAGGAAAGCTCTCATGGAACAGAAGGGTTAAGCCATAGCTGCAGCCTCTGGAAGTGTGGTCCTGTCTCTCACAGACAGCCCAAGGCTCTCCCACGGTCAGTGAGATATGGGTGCGTAGCATTCTGTGAGAGACAGCGATACTACACCTACTGCCTCCCTACAGGGCTACAAGGAGGCACTTTCTTGTATTCCCACAATTCCCCCCCTCCCTCCCCTTTTTTTTTTTCTTTGTTTATCAGCGAACTATTAATTTACTACAAAATAATAACACAAATTGTATTAATAACATAATCACGCCTTGTACACAGCATCCCAACCACCTGATTTAGAGCTTTCTTCTTCATTTTGTGTGACACTTTGTAACAGTATTGATGGGTGCATTTAGGTTATCACAATTTAGTCAAGGCTTCAATTGTTAACTTGCTGAATGTAAGAAAAGAGACAAGGCAATCATATCATAATGACAAGAAATACTATTAAACTTACTGACAAAAGAACAAACATATGTTTCACCTATGACTAAAGTTCCTGCAACCTGCAAAAGAGTCCCTGAGAGTCCCACTCTGTGTGAATCAGTAACTGATTAGGAAGAACCTTCTATTTTTATATACTCTGATATAGTGATTTTCTAACATTCCCTAAGATTCACACAACACATGCCCTTAAAATCCTCACAATCATGCCTTTGGTTAATAATGGAAGGTCAATGGTGGCACAACTTTTTAATGGTGGCACAACTTTGTAAAGTTGCATATTAGATAGACTCAACATCAGTGGGCAAGCCTCCTGGAGCATCACTAGTGGTATTGCTTTCCTTTGCCAGCTAATATCCTGACTTGGTGAGTGTGGCTGAAGCTTGAACGATGCTGTTTCAGGGTGTGTTTGGATCTGAGAGACAGGATGTCTCAGGAGCAGAGGCAAACAAACTATGCATTCAGAGCAACATAGAGGCTTACAGTTTTAGTCAACATACACTCACACACACACAGACATCCATTTTAGATAAGTGTGAGCACGAAGCAGAAACTCCCTAAGCAAGCGCACTGTTAGCTATTGACCCTTGAGAAATGGCAAGTCAACAGAGAGGAGAGACAGAAGGAACATGCTGGCAGCGGATGCGATAGGCAGTGTCAGCAGGGCGTCCCCTGCTTCAAGGTGCACTTTTCCTCTCTCACCCATCACAGATTCTCTCCTGCTTTTACTCTTCTCAGGGTCTGCAGAGTTTTTTCCATTTGTACACTGAATCCGTGTGGCCAGTGCGTGTTACAGAGCCCAAGTGGAACACCTGCTTGCAAAACAGAATAAACTACTAAGGTCAGCTCTCTTTAAAAAATACTTATGAATATCAGTTGCCTTAAAACTATCAGAATACTTTGTTCCTTCCCAAGGTCATTCTTCTGCCAGGGGCCTTTAGGTGGCTGATGTAGGTGCTAATTGAAAGAGTCAGTGAGCTAAAATATCTGTTGAGCAATATTCAGGCATCGTCTGTTAGAATCATATGTTGAATCGAAGTAAGATAGCGTGTGCTTTTGTGTCAAGTGATGCATAGTCATATTTTTAAAATTCTAATTAGTGGATGAAAGAGAGTGTATCATTCTATAGTACAGGGTCATCCCTTTTGCCTGGGATTCCTTTTCAGGTTTTGTCTTGACAAACTAAGAGAAAGCTAATTGATAGGCTTATAACATTAGGTTTACAACATATCAGTTTATAACATCATAACTGATAATGAGAAGATAAAGTTATACTAAAAGAGCTATTTCCATGGATTCCAGCAGTAGAAACATCAAATCCTGTTCATTTTATATTTAATCTACCACTAAAAATAGAAAAAGCAGCACACAACAACCTAAATAATACCTAATAATTCTAATTCTTAAGGCTACATTGGTTACACAGGAACATCACCCCGTTTTGTCATACCATGACCAGCGTTGTTACTGAGATACCATCCAGTGGGTAATCCAGCTGTTTCTCATCACTTACTATAGCATGCATAAGTAGTTTACAATACAACAATTTGCAAAACAAGAAGTAAAGAACACACAATCCCAGTTATTATCAGGGCTGGATGCTATTTTCTGCCTTGAGATGAGGCTGAATTTATTGTTCTGGAATCCATGTAGGACCAGTCCCTGTGGAAACACATGCATATCCACAACCCTAAATTATCAGTGGTAAGGGACTTCCTAATGCCCTGTGGCCATATTCTGAATGTTAACCATCGGCTGTTCCTTGAGCACTGGGGAGGCCCCAAAATGACAGTCTACTCGAGGTGTATCTGTCTGACCATTCTTGTGGTGTGTCTCCCGCATTCCCCCCTTTTTTATTATTATTTTTCAGGTATGTGCAGCTCCACTATCATGCACATATTTGAGATGGCCAAATTCATGAACATGAGTGACATCTGTTTGCCAGAGTTGAAGAGGTGCTGTGCCACGGGGATCTGTTCCTATTTGAGGCAAAGGGGCGACTGCCTGCCAGTCTGGGCACGTTAGAATAATATGATGGGCTTGGTCCACTGTCAACTGGAATTGTTCTGTAAGACTTTCCAATTCTGATGGACGAACTGATGGGAGAGGTGTGCCTGCTGAAATAACTGAGGGGTAGGCAAAGGCGACTGTGGCTTGATCAGCCTTACGGTTGCCCCCAGTTAATGGACCAGGCAATGTAGTGCGTGATCAAATATGCGTAATAAAATAAGGGAGAGAACGGTGAGAGATGTAATGCAGACCTGCTTGAGCTGTACAAACAAAATGGGTTGTTACCTTCCTTAAGAAAAGATCCTTCAATTCGCTGAATGATACCTGCAACATACTAAGAGTCAGTTATTATACTAAGATTTTGCTCTGCAAAAATTTGAAAGGCTCGAGCCATTGCAGCAAGCTCTACAACTTGAGGTGATCCATCGATGACATGCACGTCTGACTGCTGTCATGTAGCAGTCGCACTCCAGAGAACCACTGCTTGGTGTGTCCTGCCAGGGCCATCTGTAAATACAGTAACAGCATTAGGAATTGGAACATGTGAAAGTAAAACATTTCTAGTAAGGGACAGATCACTCAAATTATGCAGTAACTGATGTTTGGGGGGAATGAACAGAGGTTTGTCTCGTATAATCAGCCATGGCAGTTTGCATAGCAAGGAAGTGTGCGAACATCCACTTTAGATCTGTTTTAGTAGCAGGTATGTAGGTGCAATCTGGCATTGCAAACCTCTCTTCTTGTTCTGCTGCTGTTAATATATCATCCACACAATGATAAATAAGGTCGTGAGGCCTACCCTTTCATACTGGTTGTAATGCATTTGCCACAGTCAGTTGGCATACTGTTGGGCTACTGAGCATTCCTTGTGACAAAACGGTCCAACGATAGCTCAGAGCAAGGCTTTGTTGGTTAATGTCAGCATCTGTAACTCCCGGTACAATAAAAAATCCCAGCCGTGTAACAGAAGAATGTCCTAACAAGAGGGCTCTGTGCCCGTTCCCATGGGAAGGGGGCCCATGACCGTTGCTGGGATAAGAGTCACATCGGTATCGGTCAGCATCACTGACCGGGCGGTGGCCACATCCACTCCTGCGCTGTAGCTGGTCTCAGTGAGCTGCCCAGGCAGTGGCCGGCTGATTCGGGACCGTATTTGTTGCCATAGCGTGTGGGCTCGCGCTCATTTTCCCGTTTCCCGACAGATCAGAGGGCCGTGCAGCAACGGGGAATTGAGGTCGGCAGTCTCTCGCCCAGTGTAGCCCCTTCCCGCACCGGGGACAGGGTCGAGCCGGAAGAACACAAGCTTGCCTCAGCTGTTTACAGTCCTTTTGTACATGACCGGGTTCCCCGTAACTGTAGCACTTCATTTTCTGAGCTATCCCTACACCGAGTCGGGACACAAGCCTGCGCTGCTCTAAAGCACCGCAGTACACTGTGGGTGCAACAACATTTCTGACTCCGGTCCCCTTCAAATTACCGTCAGGACGGAAAAAGTGCGGTTCGTCCGCCGGATTTACTGCACCGGGATCACAGTGATCCTTCGGGAGCGGTAAGCGACGTGGGCGGGGCGGAGGGCGGCAGCGGCGCGGTGAGCGGAGGGGTGGGGGCGGCAGGAGGTTGGAATCGCGTATCGAGTCCGGGCAGAAGCTGCTTGCTTCCCGTGCTGAGGGCAGATTCACGACCCCTCCGGTCAGATGAAGATGGAACAACACTCTGAATTCGTTCGGAGGTGGAAAAAAAAGATCAACTTTATTAGGAGATATCTACAAAACAGTCATCCTACGTGCGTCCAGCCTCTCAGAATTGTATCTCTCTAAGCTTATAAAAAATTCAAGTAAGTACTGAGATTCTGAACAGCTTTAAGAGAAAAGGAGGAAAGGGAAACAGAAATCAAAGGTGGTAGGGAGATCAACAGCTCTGGATCCAGCACCAAGCCTGCTGATGGGGATGCTCCAGAGGGGAGCACAGAAGGGAAGCAGCAGCACCTAGAAGCAGGAGCAGCAGCAGAGAGAGTGCCTGACTTCCCTCCCCACCAGCAACTAACTATAAGATGGAAGCAAAACGGAGAGGTCAGTTTCCCTCCAGCCCCTATTTGGAACTGGAGTTGGCTCCAGTCCTAGAGACACTGGACACCATCCCAATCAGAGGAAGTCACCAGGCCCCCTTCTGAAGCATGATAATTTCTCGGCTACTGCTCTGGACTCTTCCAGAATTGACTGATACATCAGTCAAATTAAGGGAAGGGAGACCTGGCTCCTCCCTGTGATTTAACTGTCTCTCAGACAGCATTACACAATGTGGCTGTCAGGCAAAGTCCCTGGATGTGATGGGAAAAAGGGAATCATCACTCCCGTTTACAAGAAAGGAAGGAAGGAAAGAAGGAAGATCTCGGGAACTACAGTCCACTGAGCCTCACCTCTGTGCCTGGGGAAATCACTGAACAGATCCTCCTGGAAGACACGCTGAGGCACACGAGGGATGAGCAGGTGATCCAAGACAGCCAGCATAGGATCACCAAGGGAAGACTGTGCCTGACCAATCTGCTGGCACGACCTCTTCACACAGAAACGTAGGTAACCATGCATGTAGGTAAATGCTCTCAGTGCATTCAGAGTTGAGGCCATCCTGAGGTCCTGGTCCACAAAAGAAATCCTGTACCACAGAGAAGGCACCTTAGCCATCAGCATGAACCACTCGGCACTCATCTCTGTGCAGAAATGAAATAAATCTCTCATGCCTCTCTGAGCAGATCAGCTCCTGGCACACCGAGCTAAAAAACCCAGACTGGGACAACAGTTACATCACTATCCAGACTGACTGCAGCATTTCCATTTGCCATCCCATGTGGTGCTGTAAAAGAAAACCAAGAGTCACCTTGAAGGGGAAATTGTAGCAGATTACCCTTTTAAATAGAAGGATAAATTATTTGTCAAGTTTTAAGTTAAGCTGCAATGATATTCAGGTAAGCCAGCTACAAACTTTAGTTAAAAATCACAAGCATGACATCAGTAAGTAAAAATCTGACCCTCTACAGTGGGGAGGCTCTTCCCACACTCCATGCAGACATGTTTTCTTCCATGCTGGTATGGCTCAACGCAGCTGAGGTTTCCTTTAGGTCCTCACCTATTGTCCCACAGCAGATGGGATCATGTAGGACAGATAAATGCGACTTCACAGGCTTCTCCCTGCACACAGCCCTGGCTGAAACATGACAGCTGACAGAAGGTTTTCAGTGGCTGGACCATATCCCACTCTGCACTCTCCTCTGTGAGTCCACTCAACACGACGACTGCAGCTGCAAGGGAGCAATAGGCGTAATTCCTGTGCAAGTAAAGGAACAGAATTTGCATTTGCCCCACAGCTTTGCCTCTGCTCAAGTGATCTGTATGGTTCATGACAACACAAAGCCACAGTGGGTAACCAGGCTGGGGCTCCGGCTGAAGCTCTTCCCACATTTGGGGCATTGTAGGCACTGTCTGCTGTGTGCACGTGCCGGTAGGAAACGTGGCTGTAACTGCACCTGAAGCTTCTCATATGCTTGGGGTGCTTCTACAGCCTGTTTGTGCTGTGGATGTGCTTGTGGGATCTGAGATTAGAACTGCTTCTAAAGCACTTCTTACAATCAGAGCACTTCTACAGTCTCTCTCCTGTATTGATGTGCTGCTGGTGGATGAGGTGGAATCTCTGTTTGAACCTCTTTCCATAATCACAGCACCTGTACAGGCTCTTTGCTGAATGTATGCACAGGTACTTAATGACACTAGAACCCGTTTTAAAGTTGTTCCCATACTCAGGGCATGGGTTCTGTTTTTTGTTCTAGCACACATCCTTGATCCTGGGGTCTTCAGGCTGCCTTTGACCTATGATGAAGTCCAGTGGGTTCCTAGATGCCTTTAGCACGTGCTTTCATTTTGCTTCTTGATGTGCTCACTTTGACCATGCTCCAGATCCACTTGGACATCCCTTTTGATTTCATCCACGGAGATGCTACCACACTGTCTTTTAGCCACACCAATTTCCTGCAGATCCTACATTATGTATGCTATCCCAGCACCTCCTGGTTGACAAAGGAAATTCAGAAATAGCACGGGGCCCCAGCACAGATGGCTTTTACATCCCCAAATCCCTCCTTCCCTCCACCACCTCACCTGGGCTGACATCTCCTGCCAAAGCCTCTGGGCTAATCACATCGGAGACCCAGGGGTCTTCCCCTCCTTCAAGCAGGGAGATCACCGCGGGTTTGGGGGCTGGAAGGGGAGCTTGAATAAAAGGAAAAGGAGAGATGAGAGCATTTCCATCATTCTGGCACAGCTGTTTCTTCAGCAACTCTGCACAAAGTCCCTCCCCTCCCTTGGGAAATCACAACTAGGGCTTGAAAAACACTGGGCCAATGCACAGCATCCTTTGGAGCAAAGATTGCTTTTAGATCTCTGAAAAGTATGAAGGAATATCTTCATTAAAATTACAAATAGAACCGTCCAGTTATTTCCTTACAATATATCAATGCCCAAAGCATCAAAATGTTTATGGCCAATAAAAAGAAAAACCTAAATTCTCAAGGAATAACCAGGGAGTCAACTGTATGCTGGAGCTGGTGTCACCGGGAAACACAGCAGCACAAGAGCAGCATGGTGATTACTCAAAAGGCCTAAAGAGGAGCAAGGTACCACAACGAAATCCATTTGCTCTTGCCACATCCTTAATCCATCCCCCAGCAGCTGTGGGAGGTTGTCAGCGCTCCTCATTCAGCACAGGTCTCCCCTTTCCAAGTCAGGCATGCGTTACAGCTCCGTTCCCCAGGAAAAGGGAAGGCCTGAAGGGAAAAAGGTAAGGAGATGGACCTAGATGAGAAAAAATACAGCAGCACTGAGCTCTAAGAGAAAAAGCCTAATTTACTATTTACAATGCACTGTGTCACATTCTGCTATTATAATACAATATCACTGGAACTGAGGCTAATAAATGAAATACAATGAGAGAGAGATTTTCCAGAACCAGTCTTTAATGCTGTAGGCGAGCCAGTCAGCAGCACAGAAAGCAAAGAGGCAGTCTCTTTGCCTCCCAGTAAGTTTTATCTTTCCCACCAACCGGAAAATGGAAACAGAACAATGAAGGCTTCTGGGACTTGTAGTTCATTCTTCCCTTCTGAGACCAGGTACCTAGAACTATCCACAATCCAAACAATTGCAGCATTAACTCTTTAACACCCAGTACACTGCAAGATGTTATACTGAGGAGTACCAATCAAAAATATCATGAAGCCATGACGCTCTCCTGTGTGGACATGCTGGTGACGGTTGAGGTGGGAACTGGTTTTGAAGCTCTTCCCACACTCAGGACACTTATAAGGTCTCTCCCCTGTGTGGCTGCGCTTATGATACTTCAGATCACCGTTGCTTTTGTAGGTTTTCCCACACTCAAGACACTTGTATGGTCTCTCTCCTGTGTGGATGCGCTGGTGTACAATGAGGTCAGAACTGCTTTTGAAGCTTTTCCCACACTCAGGACACTTGTAGGGTCTCTCTCCTGTGTGGATGCGCTGGTGGCGAATTAGGTGGGATCGTATTTTGAAGCTCTTCCCACACTCACTACACACATAGGGTCTCTCTTCTGTGTGCATACGCTGGTGGCGAAAGAGGTTTGAACTGCTTTGGAAGCTCTTTCCACACTCAGAACACTTAAAGGATCTTTCTTCGGTGTGGATGCGGTCGTGGTACTTCAATCCAGTTCTGCTCATGAAGCTTTTATCACACTCAGGACACTTATAGGGTCTCTCTCCTGTGTGAATGCGCTGGTGCTTCGTGAGTTCAGATCTCCATCTGTAGCTCTTTCCGCAATCAGAGCACTTATACCGGCTCACCAAAGAGTGTATGCGCTGGTGATTAACAAGGCTGGAATACCTTTTAAAGATTTTTCCACACCCAGTGCATGGATACAGCTTATTCTTCTGGCACACATCCTTGATCCTCAGGTCTTCAGGCTGCTTTTGACCTGTGCTGAAGTCCAGTGGGTTCCTTGCTGTACTTCCCAGATGATTTCCAAGTGCATTCTTGAAGTGCTCTGCTTGCTCAAAGCCCACATGGACATCCCTTCTGAATTCTTCAAGGGAGACACTACCCGACGGCCTTTCAGCCACACCACATTCCTGCAAACCCTCTTGTATATCTGTGATCCCATCACTTCCTGGTTGACAAAGGAAATTCAGAAATAGTGCACGGTGCCCCAAATACTCCCCCAATAAAGATGGCTTTTAATAGCCCCATCCTCATCCTTCCCTCCACCACCTCACCTGGGCTGACATCTCCTGCCAAAGCCTCTGGGCTAATCACATCGGAGACCCAGGGGTCTTCCCCTCCTTCAAGCAGGGAGATCACCGCGGGTTTGGGGGCTGGAAGGGGAGCTTCAACGATAGAAAAAGGAGAAACAAGAGCATTTCCATCATTCTGGCACAGCTGTTGTGAGAAGCCACAATTAGGGCCTAAATGACACTGGGCCAAGACACACAGGCATCCTTCTTTGAAGCATGGCATTCCTTTTATATCTCTGAAAATGATTCAAAGACATTTTATTAAGATCAACTTCAGAATGGTCTGTTTTTTTTTTTCCAAGATGCTCAATGGCCAAGTCATCAGAAAGCTTCCTGGAAACTGAACATTAAATAGTAAATTCTAAAGGAATAACCAAGGAGGGATATGGCTGCTGGATTTGGTGGCAACAGGCAACACAGCAATAAAAGGGCTGCTTGCAAGGAGATGGTCCTCCTGCTCCTGGCTGATGCCTGCTTGCCAGCACTGACTACAGTGCTTCTGTCAGAGTGCTGAGCAACACAAAGGCCTTCTGAAACTCATATTTCTCTGTGTTTCTTGTGTTGCTGATCTTGTAGCGTTAGTCAACTGCATGGCCATTACTCTGGGCCCTTCTTGCAGAGGCTCACTCTGCACAGCCAAAGGTGCCATAATGAGGAGGAAAGGCAGCAAAGCCCTCACCCAGCGAGGCCACGCACTCGTACGTCTCCAGCATCACGTCCCGGTACAGCGCTCGCTGCGCAGGGTCCAGCAGCGCCCACTCCTCCCTGCTGAAATACACGGCCACCTCCGCAAAGCTCACGGGCTCCTGCAGGCAAAGAGCTCCTTGCTGGGAACAGCCAAGGCCCAGGGAAGCAGCTCGCAGAGGAGAGAAACTCCAGTCCCAGCTGCTTCTCTGTGCCCAGCACACACGTGCTGGCTGAGGACACCTCTCTCTCCCCCTGCATTCACATCCCTCGCCCCTTGGCCTCTCCTGCTCGCTTCTCCCAGCCCCTACCTGGGATGGATTTGCTGGGGCCATTGCTGCTCTCCCGAAGGCTGGGATGATCACGGGCGGAAGGCAGAAGTTGAACTGGAGCCTGCAAGGACAAGGGAAGTGGCAGCGGAGCTGTGACCGAATGCAGCAGTCCCTGTCCAAGCCCAGGCCTCCTCAGCTTATCTGCTGGGCACTGCCTGAGGGATGGCACACCACACCTTGCACAGGAAGGCAATGAGCAACAGAACTCAAAACACTCTGGCTAAAAGATAGTAGCCATCACAAAGCTGACTCAAACTGGGGGGCTGAAAGAACTGACAGCTGACAGTTCAACAGCTGAGGGCTGACTGTCCATGGGACTAAAGACAAAGCATGACAAGGAGACAGTCATCTTACCCCAAAACGGAGAGCAGCCCAAGTGGTTGAGGTCACACCCGAGCAGAGATCCCTCGCACCTCGATGTCCAGTCACCTTGCTGATGCAGATCTGCTGCAGGAGACTCACAGTTAGTTTGCAGCTTTGTGACCTTCTCTAAGGTTACGTCCTAGACTGTGCAGATAGAATTCCTTCCACAGGAAACCGTGACCAAGTCTGGGGCTAGAAGAGGATCCACCAGTGCCAAGGCTCCTTAATTCTGTGGTTTGAGGAGCTGAGACAGAACGGGTGCCACTCAATGGGAGGGGCTCCTGTAGGCGTGTGTGTAACCCTACCCTCTATGCAGTAAATAACCAAGTGTATCCAGCCACCTCCCATCTTACTCAGTCGCTGTTAAATCACTACAGCATATCTGTATTGCTTCAGTAAATACAGCCCTGCTTCTCTGTCTCACAGTATCGAATATTGCATTTGTATCCATCTGTGACAAAACTGGAAAGTCACGAGAGTCCACACAAGGATGAAAGGAGAGAGGTGTCACCTTCAAAATGCCAGGTTTGGAAGCTGCATATGAAGGAAAGGAGAACAGAAATAGACAGGAACGGGGAACAGAAGCTAAAGCAGAGGAGAATCAATCTAAAGAATTGCAAACAAATCTCTGAAAGCAGAGTAATCAATCTTTGCGTAAATAAATAAGTAAGCATTAGCCCTGGGTATTCCCAGAGACGCTGTTCATACTCAGCCCCCTGGTGTTATCTTCAGGCTGACTGTAGCATTATAGAAAGGAGGTAACAGTGATGGGAAATATTTCAGCTCCTGTACTGTCAGGATCAGCACGGAGAGGAAAACAGCTTCCCAGTTCCCCTGTCTACCTCCTGAGGAATGGCACGGCCTGAAGTCAGAACAAAGAGTGCCCAGAAGGCATCAGCCCCACCAGTCCCAGGAAAAAGGTGATCTGTGAATGAATAATGCCAGCCCGTCTGCGTACATTAATTCCAGCTGGTCTTCAGGATATCCGGCACAGCCTTTCTCACAAAAACCGCAGCACAAATGTCAGTGCTAGCCCAGCTCGGATCTGGGAAGCTGAAAGTGCAGTTCAGGCAGCAAAGAGTTCAGATTTCCAACAGCAATGGAAGAAATCATCGTGTGCCAAACTGCCAAAGCCAGAGTCTGGCTCCCGGGTGAGAAACTTATGTCAGACGCTCACTCTGCAATTACAGATTGCCCAGGTCTCAGCGTCTGAAAGGAATGACCCTGGGGACGGTCCTTCGGTTCAGGCACTGACCACCCCCCGGAGAAACAGGGCGGCTGCAGTGCGTGTACACCCACGCGGAGCCTCAGCGCCGACTGCAACTGCCAGCAGAGCAGCCTGCTGAGGCACCAGCTCCGCCGATGTTATCTCAAGCGGGAACGGCTCCCAGCCCTCGGGTAAGGCAGTGCCGAGACGATCCTCCGCTCTTCCTCAGCACCGCGCGGGTAGGCAAATGGAAACGCCGTGCCCACGCGGGCACGGTGCGAGGACAGAAAGGGTTAAGCGCTCCGCCCCGCTCGGCCTCACCTGCTCTGCTGGGAAGAGTCGGCCGTTCTCGTGGGAGCGGCGCCGACGGCTCCGTCTCTGCCCAGAGCTGCCCACGGGGCTGAGCGCCGTCCCGGGATGTGCCGGGAGCAGCAGCCCGAGAGGTGACACAGCGCCAACGGCGCTGCTCGGAGAGAGCCGACAGGAGAGCGAGGCGTGGGGGACACGGAGCACCGGAGCCAAGCCAAGGCCGACTCCCGTCCCGGCGGAACGCACGCCGTCCGCGGCCGTGAGGGAAGAGGAGTTCCGGGTTCGGTTGGGCGGGGCGGGGCGGGGCGGAGTCGCCGCCATGATGGCGCGGGGCAGGGGGCGGCCGCAGGACGGGCTGGGCTCTGCGGGGCGGGCGCGTCTGCCGTCTGCGTTCCCGATGCCGGGGGTGGGGTGGGGTGGCGAGTTCGTGTTCGTGTTCGTGTTCGTGTTCGTGTTCGTGGGGTTTACGTTACAGCGGGAGGCGAGGAAGCGTTGTATGCCGAGAGAAATAAGGAAGGTCATTGGGCTGCTACACAGCCGCAGCCAGCCGCTGTGCAGAGACATCCCGTCACGGCGGTACAGCCAAAGGTCTTGCCTGGGAGCCAGAAGTGGGCTTGGGCAATGTGGCACGCAGCGTTTGCTTCTGTTCCCGTTGGTGAGAAAACAGCCTCGCCAGCTGCCTTTAGGGAGGTATACGTTCGTGTATATATACGTATGGGCTGCTATCGTTCATGCGCTGACCACTCTCTTCATGGTCAGGCAGCGCAGCTCCTTCTGGGCACTGCTTTTTGTTCTCGTGCGCCTTCTCCTAGGTGGGGGGAGAGGAAGGAATGTGTGGGTGGAGGGACATTTTCTGGATCTGAATGTGGGGGAGTTGAGATACCCCCCTTTGCTTTACGGTTGTTTCCTTTTTTGGCCTAACACCCCATAAGCAATAGCCTTCCCTCTTCCGCAACGAAATCCATTTGCTCTTGCCACATCCTTAATCCATCCCCCAGCAGCTGTGGGAGGTTGTCAGCGCTCCTCATTCAGCACAGGTCTCCCCTTTCCAAGTCAGGCATGCGTTACAGCTCCGTTCCCCAGGAAAAGGGAAGGCCTGAAGGGAAAAAGGTAAGGAGATGGACCTAGATGAGAAAAAATACAGCAGCACTGAGCTCTAAGAGAAAAAGCCTAATTTACTATTTACAATGCACTGTGTCACATTCTGCTATTATAATACAATATCACTGGAACTGAGGCTAATAAATGAAATACAATGAGAGAGAGATTTTCCAGAACCAGTCTTTAATGCTGTAGGCGAGCCAGTCAGCAGCACAGAAAGCAAAGAGGCAGTCTCTTTGCCTCCCAGTAAGTTTTATCTTTCCCACCAACCGGAAAATGGAAACAGAACAATGAAGGCTTCTGGGACTTGTAGTTCATTCTTCCCTTCTGAGACCAGGTACCTAGAACTATCCACAATCCAAACAATTGCAGCATTAACTCTTTAACACCCAGTACACTGCAAGATGTTATACTGAGGAGTACCAATCAAAAATATCATGAAGCCATGACGCTCTCCTGTGTGGACATGCTGGTGACGGTTGAGGTGGGAACTGGTTTTGAAGCTCTTCCCACACTCAGGACACTTATAAGGTCTCTCCCCTGTGTGGCTGCGCTTATGATACTTCAGATCACCGTTGCTTTTGTAGGTTTTCCCACACTCAAGACACTTGTATGGTCTCTCTCCTGTGTGGATGCGCTGGTGTACAATGAGGTCAGAACTGCTTTTGAAGCTTTTCCCACACTCAGGACACTTGTAGGGTCTCTCTCCTGTGTGGATGCGCTGGTGGCGAATTAGGTGGGATCGTATTTTGAAGCTCTTCCCACACTCACTACACACATAGGGTCTCTCTTCTGTGTGCATACGCTGGTGGCGAAAGAGGTTTGAACTGCTTTGGAAGCTCTTTCCACACTCAGAACACTTAAAGGATCTTTCTTCGGTGTGGATGCGGTCGTGGTACTTCAATCCAGTTCTGCTCATGAAGCTTTTATCACACTCAGGACACTTATAGGGTCTCTCTCCTGTGTGAATGCGCTGGTGCTTCGTGAGTTCAGATCTCCATCTGTAGCTCTTTCCGCAATCAGAGCACTTATACCGGCTCACCAAAGAGTGTATGCGCTGGTGATTAACAAGGCTGGAATACCTTTTAAAGATTTTTCCACACCCAGTGCATGGATACAGCTTATTCTTCTGGCACACATCCTTGATCCTCAGGTCTTCAGGCTGCTTTTGACCTGTCCTGAAGTCCAGTGGGTTCCTTGCTGTACTTCCCAGATGATTTCCAAGTGCATTCTTGAAGTGCTCTGCTTGCTCAAAGCCCACATGGACATCCCTTCTGAATTCTTCAAGGGAGACACTACCCGACGGCCTTTCAGCCACACCACATTCCTGCAGACCCTCTTGTATATCTGTGATCCCATCACCTCCTGGTTGACAAAGGAAATTCAGAAATAGTGCACGGTGCCCCAAATACTCCCCCAATAAAGATGGCTTTTAATAGCCCCATCCTCATCCTTCCCTCCACCACCTCACCTGGGCTGACATCTCCTGCCAAAGCCTCTGGGCTAATCACATCGGAGACCCAGGGGTCTTCCCCTCCTTCAAGCAGGGAGATCACCGCGGGTTTGGGGGCTGGAAGGGGAGCTTCAACGATAGAAAAAGGAGAAACAAGAGCATTTCCATCATTCTGGCACAGCTGTTGTGAGAAGCCACAATTAGGGCCTAAATGACACTGGGCCAAGACACACAGGCATCCTTCTTTGAAGCATGGCATTCCTTTTATATCTCTGAAAATGATTCAAAGACATTTTATTAAGATCAACTTCAGAATGGTCTGTTTTTTTTTTTCCAAGATGCTCAATGGCCAAGTCATCAGAAAGCTTCCTGGAAACTGAACATTAAATAGTAAATTCTAAAGGAATAACCAAGGAGGGATATGGCTGCTGGATTTGGTGGCAACAGGCAACACAGCAATAAAAGGGCTGCTTGCAAGGAGATGGTCCTCCTGCTCCTGGCTGATGCCTGCTTGCCAGCACTGACTACAGTGCTTCTGTCAGAGTGCTGAGCAACACAAAGGCCTTCTGAAACTCATATTTCTCTGTGTTTCTTGTGTTGCTGATCTTGTAGCGTTAGTCAACTGCATGGCCATTACTCTGGGCCCTTCTTGCAGAGGCTCACTCTGCACAGCCAAAGGTGCCATAATGAGGAGGAAAGGCAGCAAAGCCCTCACCCAGCGAGGCCACGCACTCGTACGTCTCCAGCATCACGTCCCGGTACAGCGCTCGCTGCGCAGGGTCCAGCAGCGCCCACTCCTCCCTGCTGAAATACACGGCCACCTCCGCAAAGCTCACGGGCTCCTGCAGGCAAAGAGCTCCTTGCTGGGAACAGCCAAGGCCCAGGGAAGCAGCTCGCAGAGGAGAGAAACTCCAGTCCCAGCTGCTTCTCTGTGCCCAGCACACACGTGCTGGCTGAGGACACCTCTCTCTCCCCCTGCATTCACATCCCTCGCCCCTTGGCCTCTCCTGCTCGCTTCTCCCAGCCCCTACCTGGGATGGATTTGCTGGGGCCATTGCTGCTCTCCCGAAGGCTGGGATGATCACGGGCGGAAGGCAGAAGTTGAACTGGAGCCTGCAAGGACAAGGGAAGTGGCAGCGGAGCTGTGACCGAATGCAGCAGTCCCTGTCCAAGCCCAGGCCTCCTCAGCTTATCTGCTGGGCACTGCCTGAGGGATGGCACACCACACCTTGCACAGGAAGGCAATGAGCAACAGAACTCAAAACACTCTGGCTAAAAGATAGTAGCCATCACAAAGCTGACTCAAACTGGGGGGCTGAAAGAACTGACAGCTGACAGTTCAACAGCTGAGGGCTGACTGTCCATGGGACTAAAGACAAAGCATGACAAGGAGACAGTCATCTTACCCCAAAACGGAGAGCAGCCCAAGTGGTTGAGGTCACACCCGAGCAGAGATCCCTCGCACCTCGATGTCCAGTCACCTTGCTGATGCAGATCTGCTGCAGGAGACTCACAGTTAGTTTGCAGCTTTGTGACCTTCTCTAAGGTTACGTCCTAGACTGTGCAGATAGAATTCCTTCCACAGGAAACCGTGACCAAGTCTGGGGCTAGAAGAGGATCCACCAGTGCCAAGGCTCCTTAATTCTGTGGTTTGAGGAGCTGAGACAGAACGGGTGCCACTCAATGGGAGGGGCTCCTGTAGGCGTGTGTGTAACCCTACCCTCTATGCAGTAAATAACCAAGTGTATCCAGCCACCTCCCATCTTACTCAGTCGCTGTTAAATCACTACAGCATATCTGTATTGCTTCAGTAAATACAGCCCTGCTTCTCTGTCTCACAGTATCGAATATTGCATTTGTATCCATCTGTGACAAAACTGGAAAGTCACGAGAGTCCACACAAGGATGAAAGGAGAGAGGTGTCACCTTCAAAATGCCAGGTTTGGAAGCTGCATATGAAGGAAAGGAGAACAGAAATAGACAGGAACGGGGAACAGAAGCTAAAGCAGAGGAGAATCAATCTAAAGAATTGCAAACAAATCTCTGAAAGCAGAGTAATCAATCTTTGCGTAAATAAATAAGTAAGCATTAGCCCTGGGTATTCCCAGAGACGCTGTTCATACTCAGCCCCCTGGTGTTATCTTCAGGCTGACTGTAGCATTATAGAAAGGAGGTAACAGTGATGGGAAATATTTCAGCTCCTGTACTGTCAGGATCAGCACGGAGAGGAAAACAGCTTCCCAGTTCCCCTGTCTACCTCCTGAGGAATGGCACGGCCTGAAGTCAGAACAAAGAGTGCCCAGAAGGCATCAGCCCCACCAGTCCCAGGAAAAAGGTGATCTGTGAATGAATAATGCCAGCCCGTCTGCGTACATTAATTCCAGCTGGTCTTCAGGATATCCGGCACAGCCTTTCTCACAAAAACCGCAGCACAAATGTCAGTGCTAGCCCAGCTCGGATCTGGGAAGCTGAAAGTGCAGTTCAGGCAGCAAAGAGTTCAGATTTCCAACAGCAATGGAAGAAATCATCGTGTGCCAAACTGCCAAAGCCAGAGTCTGGCTCCCGGGTGAGAAACTTATGTCAGACGCTCACTCTGCAATTACAGATTGCCCAGGTCTCAGCGTCTGAAAGGAATGACCCTGGGGACGGTCCTTCGGTTCAGGCACTGACCACCCCCCGGAGAAACAGGGCGGCTGCAGTGCGTGTACACCCACGCGGAGCCTCAGCGCCGACTGCAACTGCCAGCAGAGCAGCCTGCTGAGGCACCAGCTCCGCCGATGTTATCTCAAGCGGGAACGGCTCCCAGCCCTCGGGTAAGGCAGTGCCGAGACGATCCTCCGCTCTTCCTCAGCACCGCGCGGGTAGGCAAATGGAAACGCCGTGCCCACGCGGGCACGGTGCGAGGACAGAAAGGGTTAAGCGCTCCGCCCCGCTCGGCCTCACCTGCTCTGCTGGGAAGAGTCGGCCGTTCTCGTGGGAGCGGCGCCGACGGCTCCGTCTCTGCCCAGAGCTGCCCACGGGGCTGAGCGCCGTCCCGGGATGTGCCGGGAGCAGCAGCCCGAGAGGTGACACAGCGCCAACGGCGCTGCTCGGAGAGAGCCGACAGGAGAGCGAGGCGTGGGGGACACGGAGCACCGGAGCCAAGCCAAGGCCGACTCCCGTCCCGGCGGAACGCACGCCGTCCGCGGCCGTGAGGGAAGAGGAGTTCCGGGTTCGGTTGGGCGGGGCGGGGCGGGGCGGAGTCGCCGCCATGATGGCGCGGGGCAGGGGGCGGCCGCAGGACGGGCTGGGCTCTGCGGGGCGGGCGCGTCTGCCGTCTGCGTTCCCGATGCCGGGGGTGGGGTGGGGTGGCGAGTTCGTGTTCGTGTTCGTGTTCGTGTTCGTGTTCGTGGGGTTTACGTTACAGCGGGAGGCGAGGAAGCGTTGTATGCCGAGAGAAATAAGGAAGGTCATTGGGCTGCTACACAGCCGCAGCCAGCCGCTGTGCAGAGACATCCCGTCACGGCGGTACAGCCAAAGGTCTTGCCTGGGAGCCAGAAGTGGGCTTGGGCAATGTGGCACGCAGCGTTTGCTTCTGTTCCCGTTGGTGAGAAAACAGCCTCGCCAGCTGCCTTTAGGGAGGTATACGTTCGTGTATATATACGTATGGGCTGCTATCGTTCATGCGCTGACCACTCTCTTCATGGTCAGGCAGCGCAGCTCCTTCTGGGCACTGCTTTTTGTTCTCGTGCGCCTTCTCCTAGGTGGGGGGAGAGGAAGGAATGTGTGGGTGGAGGGACATTTTCTGGATCTGAATGTGGGGGAGTTGAGATACCCCCCTTTGCTTTACGGTTGTTTCCTTTTTTGGCCTAACACCCCATAAGCAATAGCCTTCCCTCTTCCGCAACGAAATCCATTTGCTCTTGCCACATCCTTAATCCATCCCCCAGCAGCTGTGGGAGGTTGTCAGCGCTCCTCATTCAGCACAGGTCTCCCCTTTCCAAGTCAGGCATGCGTTACAGCTCCGTTCCCCAGGAAAAGGGAAGGCCTGAAGGGAAAAAGGTAAGGAGATGGACCTAGATGAGAAAAAATACAGCAGCACTGAGCTCTAAGAGAAAAAGCCTAATTTACTATTTACAATGCACTGTGTCACATTCTGCTATTATAATACAATATCACTGGAACTGAGGCTAATAAATGAAATACAATGAGAGAGAGATTTTCCAGAACCAGTCTTTAATGCTGTAGGCGAGCCAGTCAGCAGCACAGAAAGCAAAGAGGCAGTCTCTTTGCCTCCCAGTAAGTTTTATCTTTCCCACCAACCGGAAAATGGAAACAGAACAATGAAGGCTTCTGGGACTTGTAGTTCATTCTTCCCTTCTGAGACCAGGTACCTAGAACTATCCACAATCCAAACAATTGCAGCATTAACTCTTTAACACCCAGTACACTGCAAGATGTTATACTGAGGAGTACCAATCAAAAATATCATGAAGCCATGACGCTCTCCTGTGTGGACATGCTGGTGACGGTTGAGGTGGGAACTGGTTTTGAAGCTCTTCCCACACTCAGGACACTTATAAGGTCTCTCCCCTGTGTGGCTGCGCTTATGATACTTCAGATCACCGTTGCTTTTGTAGGTTTTCCCACACTCAAGACACTTGTATGGTCTCTCTCCTGTGTGGATGCGCTGGTGTACAATGAGGTCAGAACTGCTTTTGAAGCTTTTCCCACACTCAGGACACTTGTAGGGTCTCTCTCCTGTGTGGATGCGCTGGTGGCGAATTAGGTGGGATCGTATTTTGAAGCTCTTCCCACACTCACTACACACATAGGGTCTCTCTTCTGTGTGCATACGCTGGTGGCGAAAGAGGTTTGAACTGCTTTGGAAGCTCTTTCCACACTCAGAACACTTAAAGGATCTTTCTTCGGTGTGGATGCGGTCGTGGTACTTCAATCCAGTTCTGCTCATGAAGCTTTTATCACACTCAGGACACTTATAGGGTCTCTCTCCTGTGTGAATGCGCTGGTGCTTCGTGAGTTCAGATCTCCATCTGTAGCTCTTTCCGCAATCAGAGCACTTATACCGGCTCACCAAAGAGTGTATGCGCTGGTGATTAACAAGGCTGGAATACCTTTTAAAGATTTTTCCACACCCAGTGCATGGATACAGCTTATTCTTCTGGCACACATCCTTGATCCTCAGGTCTTCAGGCTGCTTTTGACCTGTGCTGAAGTCCAGTGGGTTCCTTGCTGTACTTCCCAGATGATTTCCAAGTGCATTCTTGAAGTGCTCTGCTTGCTCAAAGCCCACATGGACATCCCTTCTGAATTCTTCAAGGGAGACACTACCCGACGGCCTTTCAGCCACACCACATTCCTGCAGACCCTCTTGTATATCTGTGATCCCATCACCTCCTGGTTGACAAAGGAAATTCAGAAATAGTGCACGGTGCCCCAAATACTCCCCCAATAAAGATGGCTTTTAATAGCCCCATCCTCATCCTTCCCTCCACCACCTCACCTGGGCTGACATCTCCTGCCAAAGCCTCTGGGCTAATCACATCGGAGACCCAGGGGTCTTCCCCTCCTTCAAGCAGGGAGATCACCGCGGGTTTGGGGGCTGGAAGGGGAGCTTCAACGATAGAAAAAGGAGAAACAAGAGCATTTCCATCATTCTGGCACAGCTGTTGTGAGAAGCCACAATTAGGGCCTAAATGACACTGGGCCAAGACACACAGGCATCCTTCTTTGAAGCATGGCATTCCTTTTATATCTCTGAAAATGATTCAAAGACATTTTATTAAGATCAACTTCAGAATGGTCTGTTTTTTTTTTTCCAAGATGCTCAATGGCCAAGTCATCAGAAAGCTTCCTGGAAACTGAACATTAAATAGTAAATTCTAAAGGAATAACCAAGGAGGGATATGGCTGCTGGATTTGGTGGCAACACAGCAATAAAAGGGCTGCTTGCAAGGAGATGGTCCTCCTGCTCCTGGCTGATGCCTGCTTGCCAGCACTGACTACAGTGCTTCTGTCAGAGTGCTGAGCAACACAAAGGCCTTCTGAAACTCATATTTCTCTGTGTTTCTTGTGTTGCTGATCTTGTAGCGTTAGTCAACTGCATGGCCATTACTCTGGGCCCTTCTTGCAGAGGCTCACTCTGCACAGCCAAAGGTGCCATAATGAGGAGGAAAGGCAGCAAAGCCCTCACCCAGCGAGGCCACGCACTCGTACGTCTCCAGCATCACGTCCCGGTACAGCGCTCGCTGCGCAGGGTCCAGCAGCGCCCACTCCTCCCTGCTGAAATACACGGCCACCTCCGCAAAGCTCACGGGCTCCTGCAGGCAAAGAGCTCCTTGCTGGGAACAGCCAAGGCCCAGGGAAGCAGCTCGCAGAGGAGAGAAACTCCAGTCCCAGCTGCTTCTCTGTGCCCAGCACACACGTGCTGGCTGAGGACACCTCTCTCTCCCCCTGCATTCACATCCCTCGCCCCTTGGCCTCTCCTGCTCGCTTCTCCCAGCCCCTACCTGGGATGGATTTGCTGGGGCCATTGCTGCTCTCCCGAAGGCTGGGATGATCACGGGCGGAAGGCAGAAGTTGAACTGGAGCCTGCAAGGACAAGGGAAGTGGCAGCGGAGCTGTGACCGAATGCAGCAGTCCCTGTCCAAGCCCAGGCCTCCTCAGCTTATCTGCTGGGCACTGCCTGAGGGATGGCACACCACACCTTGCACAGGAAGGCAATGAGCAACAGAACTCAAAACACTCTGGCTAAAAGATAGTAGCCATCACAAAGCTGACTCAAACTGGGGGGCTGAAAGAACTGACAGCTGACAGTTCAACAGCTGAGGGCTGACTGTCCATGGGACTAAAGACAAAGCATGACAAGGAGACAGTCATCTTACCCCAAAACGGAGAGCAGCCCAAGTGGTTGAGGTCACACCCGAGCAGAGATCCCTCGCACCTCGATGTCCAGTCACCTTGCTGATGCAGATCTGCTGCAGGAGACTCACAGTTAGTTTGCAGCTTTGTGACCTTCTCTAAGGTTACGTCCTAGACTGTGCAGATAGAATTCCTTCCACAGGAAACCGTGACCAAGTCTGGGGCTAGAAGAGGATCCACCAGTGCCAAGGCTCCTTAATTCTGTGGTTTGAGGAGCTGAGACAGAACGGGTGCCACTCAATGGGAGGGGCTCCTGTAGGCGTGTGTGTAACCCTACCCTCTATGCAGTAAATAACCAAGTGTATCCAGCCACCTCCCATCTTACTCAGTCGCTGTTAAATCACTACAGCATATCTGTATTGCTTCAGTAAATACAGCCCTGCTTCTCTGTCTCACAGTATCGAATATTGCATTTGTATCCATCTGTGACAAAACTGGAAAGTCACGAGAGTCCACACAAGGATGAAAGGAGAGAGGTGTCACCTTCAAAATGCCAGGTTTGGAAGCTGCATATGAAGGAAAGGAGAACAGAAATAGACAGGAACGGGGAACAGAAGCTAAAGCAGAGGAGAATCAATCTAAAGAATTGCAAACAAATCTCTGAAAGCAGAGTAATCAATCTTTGCGTAAATAAATAAGTAAGCATTAGCCCTGGGTATTCCCAGAGACGCTGTTCATACTCAGCCCCCTGGTGTTATCTTCAGGCTGACTGTAGCATTATAGAAAGGAGGTAACAGTGATGGGAAATATTTCAGCTCCTGTACTGTCAGGATCAGCACGGAGAGGAAAACAGCTTCCCAGTTCCCCTGTCTACCTCCTGAGGAATGGCACGGCCTGAAGTCAGAACAAAGAGTGCCCAGAAGGCATCAGCCCCACCAGTCCCAGGAAAAAGGTGATCTGTGAATGAATAATGCCAGCCCGTCTGCGTACATTAATTCCAGCTGGTCTTCAGGATATCCGGCACAGCCTTTCTCACAAAAACCGCAGCACAAATGTCAGTGCTAGCCCAGCTCGGATCTGGGAAGCTGAAAGTGCAGTTCAGGCAGCAAAGAGTTCAGATTTCCAACAGCAATGGAAGAAATCATCGTGTGCCAAACTGCCAAAGCCAGAGTCTGGCTCCCGGGTGAGAAACTTATGTCAGACGCTCACTCTGCAATTACAGATTGCCCAGGTCTCAGCGTCTGAAAGGAATGACCCTGGGGACGGTCCTTCGGTTCAGGCACTGACCACCCCCCGGAGAAACAGGGCGGCTGCAGTGCGTGTACACCCACGCGGAGCCTCAGCGCCGACTGCAACTGCCAGCAGAGCAGCCTGCTGAGGCACCAGCTCCGCCGATGTTATCTCAAGCGGGAACGGCTCCCAGCCCTCGGGTAAGGCAGTGCCGAGACGATCCTCCGCTCTTCCTCAGCACCGCGCGGGTAGGCAAATGGAAACGCCGTGCCCACGCGGGCACGGTGCGAGGACAGAAAGGGTTAAGCGCTCCGCCCCGCTCGGCCTCACCTGCTCTGCTGGGAAGAGTCGGCCGTTCTCGTGGGAGCGGCGCCGACGGCTCCGTCTCTGCCCAGAGCTGCCCACGGGGCTGAGCGCCGTCCCGGGATGTGCCGGGAGCAGCAGCCCGAGAGGTGACACAGCGCCAACGGCGCTGCTCGGAGAGAGCCGACAGGAGAGCGAGGCGTGGGGGACACGGAGCACCGGAGCCAAGCCAAGGCCGACTCCCGTCCCGGCGGAACGCACGCCGTCCGCGGCCGTGAGGGAAGAGGAGTTCCGGGTTCGGTTGGGCGGGGCGGGGCGGGGCGGAGTCGCCGCCATGATGGCGCGGGGCAGGGGGCGGCCGCAGGACGGGCTGGGCTCTGCGGGGCGGGCGCGTCTGCCGTCTGCGTTCCCGATGCCGGGGGTGGGGTGGGGTGGCGAGTTCGTGTTCGTGTTCGTGTTCGTGTTCGTGTTCGTGTTCGTGGGGTTTACGTTACAGCGGGAGGCGAGGAAGCGTTGTATGCCGAGAGAAATAAGGAAGGTCATTGGGCTGCTACACAGCCGCAGCCAGCCGCTGTGCAGAGACATCCCGTCACGGCGGTACAGCCAAAGGTCTTGCCTGGGAGCCAGAAGTGGGCTTGGGCAATGTGGCACGCAGCGTTTGCTTCTGTTCCCGTTGGTGAGAAAACAGCCTCGCCAGCTGCCTTTAGGGAGGTATACGTTCGTGTATATATACGTATGGGCTGCTATCGTTCATGCGCTGACCACTCTCTTCATGGTCAGGCAGCGCAGCTCCTTCTGGGCACTGCTTTTTGTTCTCGTGCGCCTTCTCCTAGGTGGGGGGAGAGGAAGGAATGTGTGGGTGGAGGGACATTTTCTGGATCTGAATGTGGGGGAGTTGAGATACCCCCCTTTGCTTTACGGTTGTTTCCTTTTTTGGCCTAACACCCCATAAGCAATAGCCTTCCCTCTTCCGCAACGAAATCCATTTGCTCTTGCCACATCCTTAATCCATCCCCCAGCAGCTGTGGGAGGTTGTCAGCGCTCCTCATTCAGCACAGGTCTCCCCTTTCCAAGTCAGGCATGCGTTACAGCTCCGTTCCCCAGGAAAAGGGAAGGCCTGAAGGGAAAAAGGTAAGGAGATGGACCTAGATGAGAAAAAATACAGCAGCACTGAGCTCTAAGAGAAAAAGCCTAATTTACTATTTACAATGCACTGTGTCACATTCTGCTATTATAATACAATATCACTGGAACTGAGGCTAATAAATGAAATACAATGAGAGAGAGATTTTCCAGAACCAGTCTTTAATGCTGTAGGCGAGCCAGTCAGCAGCACAGAAAGCAAAGAGGCAGTCTCTTTGCCTCCCAGTAAGTTTTATCTTTCCCACCAACCGGAAAATGGAAACAGAACAATGAAGGCTTCTGGGACTTGTAGTTCATTCTTCCCTTCTGAGACCAGGTACCTAGAACTATCCACAATCCAAACAATTGCAGCATTAACTCTTTAACACCCAGTACACTGCAAGATGTTATACTGAGGAGTACCAATCAAAAATATCATGAAGCCATGACGCTCTCCTGTGTGGACATGCTGGTGACGGTTGAGGTGGGAACTGGTTTTGAAGCTCTTCCCACACTCAGGACACTTATAAGGTCTCTCCCCTGTGTGGCTGCGCTTATGATACTTCAGATCACCGTTGCTTTTGTAGGTTTTCCCACACTCAAGACACTTGTATGGTCTCTCTCCTGTGTGGATGCGCTGGTGTACAATGAGGTCAGAACTGCTTTTGAAGCTTTTCCCACACTCAGGACACTTGTAGGGTCTCTCTCCTGTGTGGATGCGCTGGTGGCGAATTAGGTGGGATCGTATTTTGAAGCTCTTCCCACACTCACTACACACATAGGGTCTCTCTTCTGTGTGCATACGCTGGTGGCGAAAGAGGTTTGAACTGCTTTGGAAGCTCTTTCCACACTCAGAACACTTAAAGGATCTTTCTTCGGTGTGGATGCGGTCGTGGTACTTCAATCCAGTTCTGCTCATGAAGCTTTTATCACACTCAGGACACTTATAGGGTCTCTCTCCTGTGTGAATGCGCTGGTGCTTCGTGAGTTCAGATCTCCATCTGTAGCTCTTTCCGCAATCAGAGCACTTATACCGGCTCACCAAAGAGTGTATGCGCTGGTGATTAACAAGGCTGGAATACCTTTTAAAGATTTTTCCACACCCAGTGCATGGATACAGCTTATTCTTCTGGCACACATCCTTGATCCTCAGGTCTTCAGGCTGCTTTTGACCTGTGCTGAAGTCCAGTGGGTTCCTTGCTGTACTTCCCAGATGATTTCCAAGTGCATTCTTGAAGTGCTCTGCTTGCTCAAAGCCCACATGGACATCCCTTCTGAATTCTTCAAGGGAGACACTACCCGACGGCCTTTCAGCCACACCACATTCCTGCAGACCCTCTTGTATATCTGTGATCCCATCACCTCCTGGTTGACAAAGGAAATTCAGAAATAGTGCACGGTGCCCCAAATACTCCCCCAATAAAGATGGCTTTTAATAGCCCCATCCTCATCCTTCCCTCCACCACCTCACCTGGGCTGACATCTCCTGCCAAAGCCTCTGGGCTAATCACATCGGAGACCCAGGGGTCTTCCCCTCCTTCAAGCAGGGAGATCACCGCGGGTTTGGGGGCTGGAAGGGGAGCTTCAACGATAGAAAAAGGAGAAACAAGAGCATTTCCATCATTCTGGCACAGCTGTTGTGAGAAGCCACAATTAGGGCCTAAATGACACTGGGCCAAGACACACAGGCATCCTTCTTTGAAGCATGGCATTCCTTTTATATCTCTGAAAATGATTCAAAGACATTTTATTAAGATCAACTTCAGAATGGTCTGTTTTTTTTTTTCACCCACAAAAACTGAAATGGAAATCTTTAGAAGTATCACACATGCATTCTTTTTGCTAAATTAATGTATCGGTTCTTAAACTAATGTATTAATCCCTATTGCTAAGAAAACCAACCTGTATCACCTGTACACAAACTTCCAAGTGCCCTGAGAGCAGTTTCTTCTGGGTGGCCTTACAGTCTGTAGATATACACCAGGGAACATCAGAGCCGCAGTGTGGTTATCCATGCTCACGCCTTTAAAAGAAGACCTAACCGAGAAACCAGGAGAAGTGGTTAGGACAAGAACTCACCCAGCTGCAGGGAGATGCTGTCCTCTAGAGCAGGGCAGCCGGCGATTGCCTCTTGGTGAGACATACTCACGGCTGAGAGGAGTATAAGGAGTGCAAGAACAAACAACAAATCTCTCCAGCAAAGGAAACAAAGACACCGCAGAAAGCGATGCTTCATTATCGTAACAAAACACAGCCCCCCTCCCTGTCCGGGCTGAGGGCACTCGGCATCCTGTGCTCTGCGCGACTCAAAGGAGCCCGGTTGCCTGCAACAGAGCTGGGAGCAGCCTGCTCTGCACCTAAGGTAGGTGCCCTTCGTGGTTCGTGCAGAGGAGCACACGCTGCCAGCAGCACCGGGTGGGACCCTGGTCCCGGCTCCATCTGCTGCCCGGCACGGCAGCTTTGCTGGGCCAGGTGGGCTGCAACGACAGGAGGAACACTTTGCAGGCGCGTTGCAGCCCGGGTTGGACAGAGAGGGACACAGGAAGGGCTTGGAGCTGGGACAGGGAGGAAGTGAGCACAGGAGCTCAGCGTGACTGAATGAAACGCCTCTTTATTAGAGGCGGGGACTTGCCACTGTGTCAGCCCCTGAACTACTGGGGACTGGGCGGTCTTTGCTGTGCGAACGTGTCCCAAGGGTTTTGTTCCGGCTGTCCCGGCAGCTGCAGATGCCTTTAGCACACAGCAGTGGGCCCCAAGCACGTTGTAAGTGGAGCACGCTTTAATTTCACATCTTCCACCTTGTGCCGTAGTGACTTGTGGAAACAAACTCTAGAACCCAGAGTTAGGTGATAAGGCAGGTAAGGTTATTCAGCACTGCGCTCACATGCCGGCTGCAAGGGGGATAGCCCCACCTGCCTTGCACACTGAAGAGTGAAGTGACTGCAAATTTAAGAGCATAAAGCATTTATAGTTGTTACATTTCTGAGAACTGAGAAGGATTATTACATTTAACGCCAAGAAGTCCTTTCCATAACTCCTGCCTTGAATTCCTTGGGGTGGGCTTGTGCTGTGCCTCCTGGTGGTCATGGGTGGGGGTCCTGAAGATGAAGGCCGCAGGTCATCCTCGCTGTGCACTTTTCATCTCGCTGCAGTTGGAGATGCTGCTCCAGCTTCTGGGTTTATCTGCAGTTTGGTGGTATCAGCTCGTTACAATGCAGCAGTCTATCAGGGTGCTCCTCACTGTCAGTGCCCCCTTATTGTTCTTGCTCAAGCTCCGTCCCTTTCCACCCTTTTACTTAATTGTTAAGTTTCATTTTGACCCATTCCTGTCTCAGTTGCAGAAATGTAGTGTTGCTGAACTTCAGTCTTGTTTGTTTCAGGGAGGACAGCAGATGCACCAAGCACATGCTCTGCAGCCTCCCTGTTTCTCCAGGGGGTGGGAACAATGTTTCCTGACAATTTGAAAGTGCAGAGTGAGCGTCTGACATACGTTTCTCACCCGGGAGCCAGACATTGCCTTTTTCAGTTTGGCACAGAATGAGTTGTTCCATTGCTGCTGGAAATCTCAACTCTTTTCTGCCTGAACTGCACTCTCAGCTTCCCAGATCCGAGCTGGGTTGGCACTGACATTTGTGCTGCGGTATTTGTGAGAAAGGCTTTGCTAAATGTCCTAAAGAGCAGTTGGAATTAATGTACACAGACAGGCTGGCATTATTCATTCACGGATCATCTTTTTCCTAGGACTGGTGGGGCTGATGCTTTCTGGGCACTCTTTGTTCTGACTTTAGGCCGTGCCATTCCTCAGGAGGTAGACAGGGGAACTGGGAAGCTGTTTTCCTCTCCATGCTGATCCTGACAGTACAGGAACTGAAATATTTCCCATGACTTTTACCTCCTTTCTATAATGCTACAGTCAAGTGGAAGGTAACACCAGGGGGCGGGTGATGAACGGTGTCTGTGGGAATGTCTATGGTTAACGCTTATTTGGCCACGATTTATTACTCTACTTTCAGAGATCTGATTGCAAATTTAGCTTCTGATCCCTGTTCCTGTCTTTTTGTGTTCTCCTTTCCTTCATATGCAGCTTCCAAACCTGGCATTTTGTACATAACACCTCTCTCCTTACTTCCTTGAGTGGCCCCTCGTGACTTTGTCACAGATGTATCCAAACACAATATGTGATCCAGAGTGACAGAGAAGCAGGACTATATTTATTGATATACAACACATATGCTGTAGTGCTTTAGCAGTTTCTTTACAAGATTGGATTACACACACAACTACAGGAGCCCCTCCCATTGAGTCTTGAGGCTCAGAGTGGTCCCCCTCTTTGTCTCAGCTCCTGAACCCACAGAAATAAGGAGCGTTGGCAGACCTGGATCCACTTCTAGTCCCAGACTTGTTCACGGCTTTGTGTGTAAAGAATCATATGAGCACAGTCTAAGACATAACCTTAGACAAGATCACAAAGCTCCAAACTAAGCATGAGTCTATGCAGATCAGTATCTGCAAGATGTCTGGACAAAAGGGGGTGAAGGATCTCTGCTAAGGTGTGACCTCGACCTGCTCTCCGTTTTGGGGTAAGATGACTGTCTCCTTGTCATGCTTTGTCTTTAGTCCCATGGACAGTCAGCCCTCAGCAGTTGAACTGTCAGCTGTAAGTTCTTTCAGCCCCCCAGTTTGAGTCAGCTTTGTGATGGCTACTATCTTTTAGCCAGAGTGTTTTGAGTTCTGTTGCTCATTGCCTTCCTGTGCAAGGTGTGGTGTGCCATCCCTCAGGCAGTGCCCAGCAGATAAGCTGAGGAGGCCTGGGCTTGGACAGGGACTGCTGCATTCAGTCACAGCTCCGCTGCCACTTCCCTTGTCCTTGCAGGCTCCAGTTCAACTTCTGCCTTCCGCCCTTGATCATCCCAGCCTTCGGGAGAGCAGCAATGGCCCCAGCAAATCCATCCCAGGTAGGGGCTGGGAGAAGCGAGCAGGAGAGGCCAAGGGGCGAGGGATGTGAATGCAGGGGGAGAGGGAGGTGTCCTCAGCCAGCACGTGTGTGCTGGGCACAGAGAAGCGTCTGGGACTGGAGTTTCTCTCCTCTGCGAGCTGCTTCCCTGGGCCTTGGCTGTTCCCAGCAAGGAGCTCTTTGCCTGCAGGAGCCCGTGAGCTTTGCGGAGGTGGCCGTGTATTTCAGCAGGGAGGAGTGGGCGCTGCTGGACCCTGCGCAGCGAGCGCTGTACCGGGACGTGATGCTGGAGACGTACGAGTGCGTGGCCTCGCTGGGTGAGGGCTTTGCTGCCTTTCCTCCTCTTTTGAGCACCTTTGGCTGTGCAAAATGTGCCTCTGAAAGAAGACCCCAGAGTAATCCTTATTCAGTTCCTTCGTGACGAACTCCACAGTAGCAGCAACAAAAGAAAGAAACACAAAGAAGCATGAGTTTAATAAGGGCTCAGCATGCTGTGCACTTTGATAAAAGTGCTGGAGTCAGTGCTGGGCAGCAGGCATCAGCCAGGAGGGGGAGGACCATCTCCCTGCATTCAGCTCTTTATCTTTTAAAGAAAATATCTTTGCATGTTTTCAGAGATTTAAAAGCAATCTTTGCTCCAAAGGAAGCTGCTGTATTTCGTGCCAGTGTCATTCAGGCCCTTATTTTTATTTCACTGTGGGGAGGGACATTGCGCAAAGTTGCTGGAAAAGCAGCTGTGCCAGAATGATGGAAAAGCTCTCATTTCTCCTATTTCTATTGTTGCAGCTCCACTTCCAGCCCCCAAGCCCATGGTGATCTCCCTGCTTGAAGAAGGAGAAGAGCCTTGGATCCCTGATGTGCGTAGTGCTGAGACCGTGGCAGGAGATGTCAGCCCAGGTGAGGTGGTGGAGGGAAGGAGGAAGTTGAATCCATAAAAGAGATCTCTGGGGGAGGAGTATTTGGGCCACCATGTGCTATTTCTGGTTTTCCTTTGTCATCCAGAAGGTGCTGGGATTAGAAACCTAAGGAAGGATCTGCAGGAAGGTGGTGTGGTCAAAAGACAGTGTGGTAGCATCTACATGGAAGAAATCAGAAGGGATGTGCAAGTGGATCAGGAGTAAGGTTATGGTGAGCACATCAAGACACAATGGGGAAAGCATCTGTTAAAGGCATCAAGGAACCCACTGGACTTCAGTACAGGTCAAAGGCGGCATGAAGACCCCAGGAGTAAGGATGCGTGCCAGAGGAAAAAACAGTATCCATGCCCTGAGGGTGAGAAAAGCTTTAAAATAGATTCCAGAGTCGTTAAGCACCAGTGCATACACTCAACAAAGAGCCTGTACAAGTGTTCTGATTGTGGGAAGATGTACAAATGGAGATCCGATCTCTTCAAGCACCAGCGCATCCATACAGGAGAGAGACCATATAAGTGCTCTGACTGTGGGAAGAGTTTCATACAGAGATCCCACTTCACCTACCACCATCGTAGCCACACAGGAGAGAGAGTATGTCAGTGCTCTGAGTGTGAGAAGAGCTTTAGAAGCCATTCTGATCTCAAATCCCACATGCATATCCACACCTTTAACAAACTGTAGAAGCACCCCCAGAATATAAGAACCTTCAGAAGTAGTTGCAGCCATGTTTCCTACCAGCACGTGCACACTGCAGACAGAGCCTGCAGTGTCCCAGACATGGGAATAGCTTCAACCAGAGCCACAGCCGGGTTACCCACTGTGGCTGTGTGTGGTGAAGAACCACACAATTCCCTTGTCCCAAGTGCAGGATGAGCTCCAGCCACTGCTCCAACCTGATCAGGTAGAAAGGGATCCACTCAGGGCAGGGACCACAGAAATGCCATTACTGCAGGGAGAGTTTCATCCACAGCTCTGTCCACATTGAATGTTGCCCAGTGCTCGTAAGGGGAGTGCCCTGCAAGTGTCTCTCCTGCAGGAAGAGTTTCTCTCAGGGCTGACTTCTCATTTCTCATGGGAAAGTCCTCAGCTCAAAGACCTTGAGAATGCTGGAGACCTCAACATGAGGGAGACCCAGATGCTTCTCCCCCCACAGGAAGAGTTTGCAAAGGAGATGGCTTCGCCGGAACCATCTGCAGAAGGGACTTCATCCAGGAGCTTCAGATGGCCTTTCCTTGCTAACAAAAGATATTCTCTCACCATGCCTGCATTTCTCCTCTGCTTTTCCTGCAAGCAGCTTTTTGATGACATCTCCTAGGGAAAATCAGCTGTGTTTGGATGTTCTGTGAGTCTGTGTACATGACTGCTCTTGGTAGTTTCCAAGTGCACTGATGAATGAGATACAAGTGTCAGGAGAGCAGTAATGTGGCTTGTGGAATTTTTCTGAAAATAACCTGTAGTTGAAGGGGAAGGGGGTGAATAAAGTAGGAGAGTTGTTCTGGAGCTTTTTTCACTGTAGTCTTCGTTTTTCTTCTAAAAATATATGACCGCATGTGGATTGAGGAATCGTACAAGAAGTTTGATTTTGGTGCTGACTCCAGTCCACTGTTTGCAACACAGGAAGGCATTTATTTCACACAAGCAATGTCATCCTTTTTTACAGTGCTGCACATTGCTTGTACTCCTCTTCCCAAAAGGTTTAATCATGAGCTCAGAGAAGCTGTGAGACACCGAGCTTTGCTTGGCTCCACTAAATCTACAGAAAGCTGAGCTTGTTTTTCCTGAGTGAAGCATCTCATGTCTCAGGAGGTGGTGGGAGCAGAAGGCAGTGCAAACACACAGGGTGCAAGAGCAGCTTATCCCCGCAGCACAGAGCTTTCAGAGTGCTCTCCAGTGCATGCTTGCCTCTTTTCTGAGCGTGAAGGTCTTTGCTTTGACCTTGGGAAAGTGTCTGTGAGACCTCCTGCAGAAGGGCCACCACATTTGCTGGGCTCAGCTCAAGCAGCTGTGTTCAGTTTGCAGGAAGTGGAGGTTGATTTTGGTGAGCTAGTGAAGCCAGCAAGAGCCTGCCCATGTCCTCTGGAGCTGTGTGTTTTTCTGTAGGATCCCTGAGCCCCTACACCAAGCTGCAAGGAGATGATGCTTGCAGTACGGCAGAACGCTGCTTCCTCAATCGCAGGGGGCAGGGGCCTGGTGTGGTGCAGGAGAGGTAGAGCAGGGCCCTGGGGGTTGGAGGAACACACAGAACCATGGGAAATGTATGGGGTAGAAGTAAGCAGCTGGGAGGCTTGGGAATCCCCTGTAACAAAAGACAGCAGCCCAGTCAAGAGCTGGAGTGATTTACTGTTCAACTGCATCCAATTAATTGATTAATTAATTAATCCTATGACCTTGCTCTTGTGTTTCCCTATTCTTTTCAGGTTTCCCCAGGATGCATTCTGACTATTTTATGTTTTCATCATTTTGTGCCATTTCTTCCCAGGTGCAGGACTCCCCACTTGCCCTTGTTGAACCTCACCACGTTCCACTCTGCCCAACTCTGCACTCTGTCTAAGCCTTACAGAATGGTGGCACAGCTTTCTGCTGTGGCAGCCACTCCTCCCAGCTTTGTACTTTTTGACGGTGCCCTCTGTGCCTGTATGCAGGTCACTGATGAGGATGTTGAATAAGAACAGAGGTAGCACTGACCTCTGAGGAACACCACCAGCTACACACCTCCAACTAGACTCTGCCCCACTGATGACAACCGTCTGAGCTCTGCCACTCAGTCAGTTCTCAATCCACCTCACTGTCCATTCATCTATCCCATACTTCCTAGGGCCTCATTACAAGGATGCTGTGGGAGACAGTGTCAAAAGCCTTGCTGAAGTCCAGGTACACAACGTCCACTGATCTCCCCACATCTGCCCAGCCACTGATAACTTGGTAGAAGTCCACCACGATGGTCAAGCAAGATTTCCTCTTGGGGATGCCGTGCTGACCACTCCTGATGACCTTCTTCTCTTCCAATTGCTTGGAGATGGCATCCAGAACAAGTTGTTCCATCACCTTTCCAGGGACAGAGGTGAGGCTGACCAGCCTGTATTTTCATGTCTTGTCCTTCTTGCCCGTTTTGAAGACTGGTGTTACACTGGCTATCCTCCAGTCTCCAAGCACCTTTCCCATTCTCCATGATCTTTCAAAGATGAGAGAGCATGGTTTGATAGTCACTTCTGCCAGCACCCCCAGCACTTCTCTTTCATCTTCCAACACACTCCTATAAAGTAGACACTGGAAATTCTTCCTTGAGAGGCTGTTGTCTCATGACATCTGGAGTTCAAGAGACATTTGGATAATGCCATACATAATGTTCTTTAAAATTTGGTTAGCCCTGAGATAGTCAGGACGTTGGTTTAGATGATCTCTGAAACTCGCTTCCAACTGTAATATATACATATATACATATTTTTAATATGGTTATTCTATATGGTCTTCAGGCACCTCTCCCATTCTCCAAGATCTTTCAAAGATGAGAGAACGTGTTTTGATAGTCACTTCTGCCAGCTCCCTCAGCACTCTTGAGTGAGTTCTGTTGGGACCCAATGATCTGTGTGTTTTGGATTTTTCCCAGACAATTTTTGACCACCTTCTCTTCACCCATGGGGGAGTCTGCCTGTCTCCAGACTCTCTCTGCAAATCACAGAATAGTTTGTGTTGGAAGGGACTTTTAAGATCATCTAAGTTCCAATATCCCTGCTGTAGGAAGAGACACCTCCCAATCAACCAGGTTGCTCAAATCTCCATTCAGCCTGGCCTTGAATGACTCCAGGGAGGGGGCATCCACAGCCTCTCTGTGCAAACTTGGTACTCCATCCGAGGGAAAAGAGAAAGATGTACAGGAAGTGGAAGCAGAGTTATTGTAGATCTTCTTCCGTCCAGGAAGGAAAATATCCCATTCCTGAAGATGCCTGGTACACGGACGGGTCCAGCATGGGCAACCCAAGTAAGTGGAGAGCAGTAGCATACCATCCCACTACAGATACAATATGGTTTGAAGAGGGGGATGGTCAAAGCAGCCAGTGTGCAGAGCTGCGGGCCGTGTGAATGGTTATAACCAAAGAACCTGGTGACGGTGTCCTGAATATCTGCACAGATAGTTGGGCTGTGTACCGGGGGCTTACTCTTTGGATCGCACAGTGGGCTACCCAGGACTGGACTATTCACTCCCGACCGATCTGGGGCAAAGATATGTGGTTAGACATATGGAATACAGTCAAACACAGAACTGTACGTGTCTACCACGTTTCTGGTCACCGACCCCTACAGTCACCAGGAAATGATGAAGCCGACATACTGGCCCGAGTTAGATGGGTTGAGAACTCACCATCTGAGAACATTGCCTACTGGTTACATCAAAAGCTGCAGCATGCTGGACAGAAGATCATGTGGGCAGCTGCCAAAGCATGGGGACTGCCCGTACAACTATCGGATGTAGCTCAAGCATGTCGAGACTGTGATGCCTGCTCCAGAATGAGACCGAGGTCGTTGGCTGAAACAACAGCCCATCTTGCTAGAGGACACAATCCTCTACAGCGATGGCAGGTTGATTATATTGGGCCCCTCCCTCGATCTGAGGGGGCGAAATATGCCCTAACCTGTGTTGACACCGCGAGTGGGCTAATGCAGGCCTATCCAGTACCAAAAGCCAACCAGGCATATACCATCAAGGCGCTCACAAGATTGATGGCTGCCTACGGGACACCACAAGTCATTGAGAGCGACCAAGGGACTCATTTCACGGGTGCAATGATACAACGCTGGGCAGAAGAAAACAATATTGAATGGCGATTCCACCTGCCATATAATCCAACGGGGGCAGGCCTGATTGAGCGTTATAACGGTATTCTCAAGGCTGCCCTGAAGACAGACTCTCAGTCTCTGCAGGGGTGGACGAAGAGACTCCACGAAACCCTGCGAGATCTGAATGAAAGACCTAGAGATGGCAGACCCAGTGCCTTGAAAATATTACAAACAACATGGGCCTCCCCACTTAGGATCCAAATTACAGGTACAGATAATGAGGTAAGACCTCAGACCGTCCGTGAGAACAATCTTCTGCTCCCTGCCCCTGAGAACCTGAAACCAGGCACCAATAAAATAAGATGGCCTTGGAAGGTGCAGGTAGGACCACGATGGTGTGGCCTACTTGCACCTTGGGGGAGATTATTGGAGGTGGGGGGTTCGGTAGTCCCTCTGGTAATTGGTACATGGCCTACTGATATTGTGGTCAACACTCCAGTCTTTATTGCTAAAGGAACCCCTATCATGTCTCTGTGGCAGATCAGGACACCCCCTTTGGTGCCTGATATAATCGTGCAGCCACAGACATCTGGGCAAAAGGTTTGGTACAGGCGGCCAGGGCATGCCCCTGTACAAGTTGAAGTGTTGACCCAAGATAGGAATACGGCCTGTATCTTACCCTGGAGGGCAGACCTCCCCCTCTTGGTACCTTTGAAACATCTATATTACTCCCCGTGAGTCTATAAGTCACCGGAGGGAACCAAACACTGCTGAAGTGTTCCAGAGTTGCAATAACATCATGTGCAACATCTGGTGATGGTCTACCCGGGACTGATGAAGAGTAGGACGGACCTGCACAACGTGACCGCATGCTTCCAGTAGACACCACCAAGCACTGGCCCAAGGAAGAACATGAGCCATACGCTGATCATCACTCATCCCAGATTACATCGATATGCATCGCAACGGGTTACTATGTAAAGCGTTGTGATGTATTGGGTCTCTGTATTGAGGAGGGCTCACCCTATAGTTCCTTAATCAGTGGTTCATGTCGTGAAGGGGTGGAGTGTATGGGAACTGTTGAATCACGGCCTGAACCACTGATTGATCACCTGAGGCGAGCACTGGGTCAGCCGCAGGGGCACAAGTGAGTGTGATTGGAAGACCCCATTTAAGGGCTGACCACCACCAGGGAAGGATCTCTGGTTGGAGATCCCTCCCTAGTGGAGTTTTCGGTGAGCCTCAACCATCTTCAAAGGTGAGCCACTCTTTTCTTATTAATTTTCTTATTAACTATCTGTATACCATCTACCTAAGCCTATCAAAAATATATCAGCTTTGGCACTATTTCTTCTGGGTGCTATTTCTGGGGGTTATTTGCCCTACAGAGCTCTACAGGTACATTGGCACAATGAGACAGACCAAGGAGAGTGTTCCCCCTCTGATAAATGAAGACGGAGAACTGGCTTCCTCAGACATGGAAAAAGTGGAGGATATTGCTTAATCAGTGCTTTGGCGCGGTCTTCACTGTTGCCCAGGCTCTTCGTGTCTGCCAGGACCCTGGTCTTACAGGTGTGGGTGGGAGGACCAGATTCCATCCCACTATCACAGTGGAACAAGTCTGAGTCAATCTCTGACAATCTTCTCCTCAACATACATCAATCCCATACATCAATAACTTTCTCAAGTCAGGACAGAAAACCCCGCTTCTCTTTCATCTTCCTACACACTCCTATTAAAGTAGACGCTGGAAATTCTTCCTCAAGAGGCTGCTGTCCCATGACATCTGGATTTCAAGAGACATTTGGATAATGCCATACATAGTATCCTTTAACTTTTGGTTAGCCCTGAAATAGTCAGGAAGTTGTACTAGATGATCTCCAAAACTCGCTTTCAACTGTAATTTATATTTATATTTAGTATGGTTTCCAAAATCCCTATT
Organism: Oreortyx pictus; assembly: GCA_036925125.1. NCBI lineage: Eukaryota > Metazoa > Chordata > Aves > Galliformes > Odontophoridae > Oreortyx > Oreortyx pictus. The sequence goes on along the minus strand of JAUPFR010000045.1, from coordinate 354,481 downwards.
TATACCAAATATAAAACTCGTTATTTTCCTGCTATACGACTATGCCTAATGGAAAATTAATCATGAGAACTCATATACAACCCTCAATACTTCTATAAAGATATAGTTATTTATTACACACCTATTACACAGATTTTCTTCCATATCTGTTTTGTTTTTTGCCTAACATCTTGATCCAGGGGTTGATTCAGTTACCAACAAAGAGGTGGCTGCTGCCTTCACAATACCCTGATGTATCTCATGCCCCTGTGTGGGACTGGGGACTGTGTCCGAGGATGTATGGGAGCCCACCTGGAGCAAGATATTGTCGACAGGCAAAGTAGGTCAAGGCAATGGAGTGTAGACAGATAATTTCTCAGTGGGCAATTTTGGGCAGGTACACCGTAGGTGCCCAATGTCAGACGAGATCGCTGCCAAGACTGAGTGCCTCTACAATGCAGTAAAAACTAATTTGTTCCACAGAGAATGAATGATTAGTGAGTCTAGATGTAGAGGGGGGGAGGGGAAACACTTTTGTTTCTTGTTATTTCTTATTTATATCCTTTGCTTTTGGTTACATTGCTGAAAATCTTTGTAATTAGTAACCTATGTTGGCTTGTTGAGCACTTATTCATATTGATGAGCTTTGTGGTGCCACGTTCCTGAACTGCAGATCCTGAACATTTGAGCAAGCCTTTAAAAACCTGAAGTCAGAAGCACAGCCCAAGTATGTGAGGGTGTTAGCAGAGCCATCGCTGAAGAGATCATTGAGGGCATGAAGTGAGGTGTTTGTGTGCAAGGGCTGGTGAAGCAGGAAATTGCATGCATTAGATAGAGGTGAAAAATCAAATGTGGAGGTGGCTCTGAAAGTCCTTGATGCATTTCATTCAGCAGGATGGCCAAGCACTGGCCCTGCACTCCTGCATGTCTCACAAACCCTTCCTTCTTCCATGGTAGTGATGGAGCCCCCACTCCAGGAGATTTAAGGTTCCTCCCTGATCGTGACTGCTACTGGAAGTCCTCTGAAGTGTGAGAGGTAAAAGAGACGAGAAGAACAAGGTCATAATGATGACCATCTCTTATGAAATATGTCATGGTTTTGTGATTGTTGTTATTGGTATTCCACATCGTAACATCATGTAGTGTATTGAGAATTAAGGAGTTAAAGCTCCAGCTCTGTGGATCACCGATAGTTCGAGGTATACCTGTCACAGAAGTGAAGAACTACGTTAAGCAGAGGACATTTTAACTAGGAGAGAACAAGCAAGCAAGAATTTTCTGGGGTGGGGGTGGGGGGGGGGTTGTTGGCAGGAGGGCGACAAAAAGGTCGAGGTGGCATTGTTGGATGTAGAGAGATGGGCTTCATCTCACTTAAAGAGAGCTGCCTAATATGGAATAGACTGAGTCTGCTCACAACGAGCTAATGGCAAAGTGGCAGCATATTTTTAGCAACCTTGAGTTGGTTTAGATGCCTCCATGGAACTTCACTTGCCTCATCAGGACCCTTATCTCTTCCTAAGCAAAAGACTGGAGACGCAGAGTGAAGGAAACTTCATGTAAGTTCCTACTTCCTTTACAAAGAGGAAAGACTTCTGCGCCTCTGTCTTGTGCACTGTTGTCTGTCCATTTTTTGAGGCACATCAGTCTTTCTGACTTCTGGATTCAGTGACAGAGACCTGCTCTGGTCTCTGAGTTTCCTCATAGCTACAGTGATCTGCTTACTGAACCCTTTGTATGCATAGAGATATAGAAAAGTCATAAAAGTCCTGCAACTTAATGAATATGAAACACATGTTCACACTGGGAATTTGCATTCTTGTGCATTTTCTACCTTGAGCACTTCATAGCACGTTAGGTGTTGTATCCAAAAGCAATGGTGGATGACCAGTCCATGGTGATGCCCCATCCTTGGAGGCTAGATGGTTCACTGTGCACCTGGTGGAGCTATGGGTGTCTGTTCACAGCAGGGGAACTGGACCCAATGGCCTTCAAGGGTCCCTTCCAACTGAAATTGTTCTACGATTCTATGAAAGAAGAACCCATCGTAGCCTTTGCCAACCTAACTGTAGCCATGTAAGTACTGTGCTGCTAAGTCTGAGCGAGGCATTTAGATTAGCAAGTATGAATCCCCCAGTCCTGATTCATCTGATGCCTTAATACACCAGTGATACCAAGAAAAAGGAGATTTTTGAGGAAAAAGAAAAAGGAAGAAAAGAATGAACCAACCAACCTGTTGTGGTGACCCTGGGAGGACGAACCACGGCCGCGTCAGAACAATCTTCTTAAGGTGCCGATGCAAGGACTCAGAGAGACATCAATATGATTAAGCAGCTGAGCCAACTTATTGCGCAGGTTACATACTTTTATCCCCCTGAACACATGCTATTTTTAGAATAATTGCTAAGCAGTGGTTCTTGCTCTATCCTTGTGAGATAAGCAGTTTCCAATTGGTTGTTCTTTTCCTGCACATACCAGGGCCATCTGCTTCTACCGCAAACTTACTCCCTCATCGTTGCCCGGTCAATGGTGCACCACACCTCGAATCCAGTGTTCCAAACGTGCTGTTTTGTTTAGAGTGCTCCGAAGATAAGCACACACGTCCTCCTTTCCAAAGCCAGTCCTCCACAGTTCCCCCTTTTTTTTTTTTTGCGCTAACAAGCCAGCAGAAGATAGTTTGGACAGTAAGCATTTTACAATGAGAAGTATTAATTTACTACAAAATCATAACACAAATTGTATTAATAACATAATCACACCTTGTATACAGCATCCCGACCTGAAATCACTGAAATTGCCTTGGAATTTCTGGCCATGGCTGGAGAGAACACTGAGATGCTTCTGACTGACTATATCAAAAACGTTCTGCAGATGGGTGATCAGACAAACCCTCATGTACTGCAGGCCCTCAGACGATGCCACCTAAAGCACACCATTGCCCTATGGCAACTGCTCTCTACCCACAAATCTGAGCAGCTTCTGCGCCTCAGAAGGGATCCTTTTGAAGACATCAGTACAGAATACAAAGCTGATCTCAGTCCGGAGTTTGCCAAGCTCCTCAATGCCTACCTTGTCCACTCAAGGCTGGAAACCTTTCTGCAGGAGCTCCATAAGATGATCATCCTGAAGCTGAAGCGTGTCAGATCCATGGATGAGTTCAGACCCACGTGGGGCCTGAAGGAATCCCTCATTCCCCTCCTCGATGAAAAAGACTCTGAGCTGGCTGCAGAGCTGCAGGACACGTTCCCAGATGAGATCTGCCTCTCTCACGTCACTGCCACCTGGAAAGCGGCCGCTGTCTTCAAGAGAGAGCGCAGGGAGAGCTAGGGCTGACCAGGACCGCGCTGTGCAGGAGTTACAGTGCCTTGGCTATGCGGTGCTTGTGAAGTTTGGGAAATTCAGGGATTGGGGTTTTTTTTGTTGTTGTTGTGTATTTGTAGGTTTTGTTGGCTTTTTTTTTTTTACAGATTTACAGCTTTCTTCATTTTGAGTAATGCTTTATAACAGCATTGAAAGGTTCATTTAGGTTATCACAACTTAGGCAAGGCTTCAATAGTTAACATGCTCAATGTAAGAAAAGATGCAAGGCAATCATATCATAATGACAAGAAATACTATTAACAAAAGAACAAACATATGTTTCACCTACGGATTAAGTTCCTGCAACCTAAAAAAGAGTCAAATCATTAAAACATGACATTCCTCCCCTTATTCCACTTCAGTACATCATGCTTAATATACAAAGAGGAACAGTGATTAACATCCATTAAATACACACACACACATACAACATATATGCATCTATAGACATCGAATTACTACTGCACGACCCCAACATCAAATTCCCTTGTGGTACACATTGAACATCCCCATTCTTCTGTATCGCCCACCAAGTGAACCCAGGTCCCTGAGCAAAATCAGTTCGACAGAAAGATTTGCCCTTTCCAGAAGCTGGACAGACCCTAACCGGTTTTCCCAACATGCTCTTCACATGTACTACAGAAACCTTATCTCCCTCTGCAGTAGGTAGAGCTGGATTGGGCAGGACAATCACAACTGATGGATCCTTGAGTGCTGACCAACCAGGTGGTTTCTGCCAAATGCTTCTCCCAATGCTTAAATGTTCCGCCACCCATTGCTTTCAACATTGTTTATAATAACCCATTGTATCTTCCAATTTTACCAGAAGCTGGTGCGTGATAGGGGATATGATAAATCCACTTGATGCCATGATCTTTGGCCCAAGTATTTAAAAGAGAATTTTTGAAATCAGTCCCATTGTCTGACTCAATTCTTTCTGGAGTGCCATGTCACCACAGGACTTGTTTCTTGAGACCTAAGATGGTGTTTCGGGTGGTAGCATGGGGTACTGCATATGTTTCAAGCCAGCCGGTGGTCGCCTTCACCATGGTAAGCACATAACGCTTACCATCCATAGTTCATGGCAAGTTGATATAATCAATCTGCCACACCTCCCCATATTTATACTTTTGCCATCATCCTTTCCCCAAAAAAGATTTCATACTCTTGGCTTGTTTAATTGTGGCGCATGTATCACAGTCATGGATAACCTGTGCAATAGCATCCATACTTGAGTCCACCCCTCAGGCTCTAGCCCACTTATAGGTCACATCCCTTCCTTGATGGCCTGAGGTCTCATGGGTCCACTGAGGAAAAAATAACTCTCCTTTGTTCTGCCAATCCACGTCTATTTGAGCCACATCAATTTTGGCAGCTTGATCAACATGATGGTTATTTTTCTGTTCTTCAGTAGCTCAGCTCTTGGCCACATGAGCAACTATGTGACTGTTAACAGTTTACGAACTAGTTCCAAATTTCTTGCTTTCAGGCCAGTCCATGATCACCTCTAGGATTCCTGGACAGCTGAGGTTCCCTATCTGAGCTCACTGTGTAATCAGTGCAGTCCACTTACTCCAGGTGGCATCTGGAGCATGATGGGTAGAGGGAACCTTACCCTTTAACATGCAGTTCAGCACGGGCAACCAAGGTGCCAGAAGGAGCTGCGTTTCAGTACCGATTACTTCGGAAGCAGCTCAAACCCCCTGATATGCAGCTAAGATCTCCTTCTCAGTTGGAGTGTAGCGCTCCTCAGACCCCCTGTACGCTCAACTCCAGAATTTGAGGTGTTGACCTTCAGTCCCTCCAGAAGCTCTTTGCCACAGACTCCAAGTGGGACCTTCCTTTCCAGCAGCAGTGTAGAGAATGTTCTTGACATCCTGTCCCATCCGTACTGGCCCCAGAGCCACAGCACAGGCTATCTCCTGCTTAATTTGCTCAAAAGCCTGCTGCTGCTTCAGGGCCCCATACAAAATCATTCTTCTTCCATGTCACCTGATAAAGTGGGGCTCACAATGAGGCTGTAGTTTGGAACATGCATTCTCAAAAAGCCCATGGCACCCAGAAAAGCTTGGGTCTCTGTCTTACTGTTGGGTGGGGACATGGAAGTGATTTTGTCAGTCACATCTGTTGGGATACAAAGACGTCCATCTTGCCACTTTATACCTAGAAACCGCATTTCCTGTGCAGGTCCTTTCACTTTGTTTCACTTCTTAGCAAAGCCAGCTCGCAGGAGGATCTGGATTATTCCCTCTCCTTTCTCAAAAACTTCCCCTGCTGTATTGCCCCACACAGTGATATCATCAATATATTGTAGGTGCTTAGGAGCACCACCCTGTTCACGTGCAGTTTGGATCAACCAATGACAAATGGTAGGGCTGTGCTTCCACCCCTGGGGCAAACAGTTCCAGGTGTACTGAATGTCCCTCCAGGTGAAAAAAAATTGTGGCCTACATTCTGTGGCCTAAGGGATTGAAAAGAAGGCATTGGCAATGTCAGTGGTGGCATACGACTTGGCTGCTTTTGACTCCAGTTCATTCTGGAGATGTAGCATGTCCAGCACAGCAGCACTTAGTGAGGGTGTGACTTCATTCAGGCCACGGTAATCTACCGTCAGCCTCCATTCTCCACTGGCTTTAGGCACAGGCCATATGGGGCTGTTAAAAGGTGAACGTGTTTTGCTGATCACTCCCTGGCTCTCTAGCTGATTAATCAACTTATGAATGGGGAGTAAGGAATCCCTGTTGGTGTGGTACTGCCATCTGTGCTTCGTTTTACTAGCAATCTGTACTAGTTGCTCCTCCACTTGTAGCAACCCCTCAACAGACAGATAGGCCAGGTAAAACAGACAGCTGCTTAATGTTGTCTGTGTCCACAGCAGCTATTTCAAAAGCCCATTGGTATCGCTTGGGATCCAAAAAATATCCCCTTCTGAGGTAATCAGTGCCAAGTATACATGGAACCCTTGGGCCAATCACAATAGGATGTTTCTGCCAGTCTTTATCAGTGAGGCTTATTTCTGCCTCCAACATGGTCAACTCTTGGGAACCCGCAGTCACCCCAGAAATTAGATTAATTCTTTCCCTTTATAACTTGAGGGCATTAAAGTGCACTGTACATCAGTGTCCACCAGTTTTATACCTTATATTTATAGGGTTCTGATGTGCCAGGCCTTCGAATCCACACAGTCCTATGCACTCAAATATCTCTTTCCCCCACCTGGCTGGGGGTAGAGGCTATTGTGACTGGTAAGCATCTCGCTCAGTTCTGAAGAAGTACAGTTCAGACAGGAGGAAATCTTGCTCAAATTGGAGACCATCTTGTTGAGACTGAGGGCTGCTGAGTTTGGACTGGAGGGCATCTTGCTCAGATTGGAAGGCATCTCTCTTGGTCTGGAGGTCATCTCTCTTAGTCTGGAGGGCGTCCCTCTCAAGGCATCTCGTTTGGTCTGGAAGGTGTCTCTCTCAGTCTGGAAGGTGTCCATGTTAGATTGTAGAGTGTCTCGTTGAGACTGGAGGTTGTCTCACTCTGTCTGGAGGGCATCTTGTTCAGTCATTTCCCATCCTGGCTGAGGGTAGGGGCTACTGTGACTGGTAGGCATCTCTCTCACTTCTGAAGGAGTCCCATTCAGACAGGAGGATGTCTCACTCGGATTGGAGAGTGTCTCATTGAGACTGGAGGATATCACTCTCTGATTGGAGGACATCACTCTTCGTCTGGAGGGCATCTCTCTCGAACCAGAAGGCATCTCGTTTGACCTGGAGGGTGTCTCACTCAGTCTGGAAGGCATCCATGTTGAATTGGAGAGTGTCTCATTGAGACTGGAGGGTGTTTCACTTGGTCTGGAGGGCGTCTCATTTGGTCTGGAGACTGTCTTGTTGAGACTGAGGGCTGCTGAGTTTGGATTGGAAGGCATTTCACTCAGATCGGAGGCCGTCCAAATTGGACTGGAGAGTCTGTTTGTTGGCTAAAATACTCTCTTTCTGGATCTGACGACTGTTCCTCTCGGCCCAGTTCTATCATGATTCAGGCAGGGGACCCACCTACGCATGCCCTGGGGAACGGGGAAAGTGAAAAAGGAGAAGGGAAATGGGCCCAAAAACAAGACAGAGGCAGCTACCTGAGGAGGAAAGCTAATTTACTGAGTAAGATATCAGAATGCAAAATAACACAATATAATACAATATAATTGGAATTGAAGCTAATAAATCAAATAAAATGAGCAAGAGAGAGTGTCCAATAAACCAATGGCCATACGCTAAATGGTGAAGGCATGACGACTAGCGAGAACCAGTTGGTCCAAAAGGAAAGAGAGTCTCTCGTGACATGCAAACAGTTTTCATCGTTTCCTCTGAGCAGAAAAATTTAAAAATGCAAAGCAACTCTGAGTCCCCTGGCGTAGGTAGCTCTTCTCTTCTGAGACAGGTATATGCAGTCCTATCAATGATCCATGGAGCTGGAGCATTAACTCTTTTACTCCCAATGCAATGATGTTGTGATGTGGAAAAGCAATAACAAAAAATATAAAACCATGACGAGTTCAGCCTCGTCCCTTTGCCTCCTGCTCCTTAGCTATTTATAGACATGGATCAGATCCCTCTGTGTCTTCTTTCCTCAAGGCTGAACAGACCCAGGTCTCTCAGCCTCTCCGCATAAGGGAGGTGTTCCACATCCTTTATCATCTTTGCAACCCTCTGCTGAACTCTTTTGAGGAGATCCCTGTCATTTTTGCACTCAGGAGCTCAGAACTGGTCACCATACTCCAGGTATGAGAAGTATACACCAGGGCAGGTTAGAGGGAGAGGATCACCTCCCTCGACCTGCTGGCTATGTTCTTCTGAATGCACTCCAGGATCCCATTGGCCTTCTTGGCCACCAGGGCAAACTTCTGGCTCATGGCCAGCCTGTTATCTACCAGGACACCCAGGTCCCTCTCCTCAGAGCTCCTCTCCAGCTGCTCATCCCCCAACCTGTACTGCTGCATGCAGTTATTCTCCCTAGGTGCGAGACTCTACACTTGCTCTTGTTAAACCTCATCTGGTTCCTCTCTGCCCAACTCTCCAGCCTGTCCAGGTCTTGCTGAATGGTGGCACAGCCTTCTGGTGTGTCAGGCATTCCTCCCAGCTTTGTATCGTCAGCAAACATGCTGAAGGTGGACTCTATCCCCTCATCAAGGTCGTTGATGAAAATGTTGAACAGGGCTGGACCCAGCACCAACCCCTGAGGAACATCACTAAGTACAGGCCTCCAGCTGGACTCTGCACCACCGATCACAACCCCTTGATCTCCACCAATCAGCCAGTTCTCTGCCCACCTCACAGTCTACTCATCTATCCCACACTTCTTCAGCTTCTTTATAGAGATGCTTATGATGACATATGGTACGAAATATCCCTCTGTCCCGCTGAGCTCAGTTGTCCTCCCAGCTCCTTCAGCCCCCATGACTGACCGGACAGCCCACAAAGCTGAGGAACTAAAATGACACTGCTCAGCAACAACAAAAACATCAAGGTGTTACAACAGTGGTTTTCTCCTCAAGTCAAAACATCTGAGCTGAAACCAGGACAATATTCGCCCCTTATTCCATATCATTTGCATCATGCTCAGGTGACATACTTATTCATATGTTCCACTTAACTACTGTCACCTTTCCTGTTTTGGTTTTCATTTTATAGATACACACAGATATAATTCCCGTAGTCTATGGGCCATCCCTGTAAACTGACCATGAAGTCATTGAGTCCATGACGTTGGTCTCCATCTGTCATAGCAGTCTTTCTGGGCGGGTAGGATGATGAGTGCTGTTGGACTGTTGCATGCTGAATCTAACTCTGGTTCCGTAAGAATTCTTGATTCTTTAATCCTGGTAATTCCTACTGTAATACTCTTAATAAGGCACACAGCAATCATAGAAATGATCATATGCAGTATTATATAGCAACTAAGACAAAATTGAAAGTAGAGACCTAGAAAAGCCGCTGCGAAGGGAGCCCTGATTTCCTGCCCTCTGATGGAGTGTCAGTGAATTCCTACATGTCCTTCTCTGAACTAACTTTGATTCCTTCTGAAAGATCCAGTGGGTTGTGGGATAGTGCAGCAAACCTGGAGGTGCCTGATGCCGAGAAATCCGACATGGTAACTTGACACACCAATGAAAAATGTCAAGCAGGTATTCCCTTTATTACAGCGCTGGGTGCATGGGGGATCTCTCCACCAAACATGCACACTGAGGAGAGAAACGACTACACATTTAAAGGCACAACACATTAATATTCATTACATTCCAAAGATGGACAGAAATTCCAAAGTGAGTGACATCTCTGGTGGTAAATTTCCAGATGTTAAAGGGATTACGTTATATCACCAGCAAATCTGCCTCCTTATCCTACTGAGTTGCAAACAGCAATTCCACTTATCTTCTCTGGACCATCCATTGTGTTGTAAACAACCACCCTACATACCATTGTGTTGTCCTTATCTTCATGGGACCACCCTTGTATTGAGTTGCAAACAGCAGCTTTCTTCAGCATTACCTGTATTTCTATGGTCCCTGAGTTTCTTCCTAAAGTTTCCTGTTTGCTCAAGTTATGGTGCCTAGTTTAGATTCAGTCCAATTCAATTCCTTGTTTCATGCCACATCTGGAGGTGTCTGAGCTAATACAGGATGCCAGTATTAAAACAGCTAAATGCTCATGGTTGCTGTTTGGGCATATTTCACCTACTCTGCAGTGTCACTTTCTCCACAAGAGTTTTCTCAGGGCAATTCTCACTTCCCTATTCCTCGTACTGTAAATGACAGGGTTAAACACAGGGGTTACAACAGTGTAAAACAGGGCAAGGTATTTGTCAGTGTCTGCAGTCCCTTGACCAGTGTTTCAAGTACGTGACTGTGGCTGAGCCATAGAAGAGCACCAAGAGGAGTGAGGAGCAGGTGGAGAAGGCTTTGTGTCTGCCCGGAACAGAATGCATTTTCAGAACTGTCCCGATAATTCTAACACAGAAAACAACAATCATGGAAAAGAGAAGGACAGAGAATAGCAGGATGATAGTGTGCAGGGTCACGTGGTTCCAGAAAGTGTCTGCACAGGCCAGTTCCATCAGAGGGGGGACATCGCAGAAAAAATGATGACGGTCATGGGATGCACAGAAGGGCAAGGTGAACACTTGATAGGTCTGGCCTACTTGTTCTGGTACGATGGCCATCCATGACCCTACTACCAGTCTGATGCAGAACCCCCCGTTCATGACAAGGCTGTAGCGCAAGGGGTCATAGATGGCTACATAGCGATCATAGGCCATGGCAGCCAGGAGGAGACTCAGTGCTTCCAACAAAACTAGGAAATACAGCTGGGCAGCACAACCAAATAAGGAGATCCTGACATCTCCTGTCAGGAAACCCACTAGCATTTTGGGGAGAGCAGCTGACGTGTAGCAGATCTCCAAGAAGGACTATTTTCTCAGGAAGAAATACGTGGGGCTGTGGACGTTGGAGTCCATCACTGTAATGAGCACAGTCAGACTGTTCCCAGTGAGAACCGTGACATAAATGAAAAGGAAGATTGTGGAGCACAAGCCTGGCAGTCCAGGGTGATCAGAAAATCCCAGAAGAAACCCAGGTCCAGTGGTATGATTCCTCAGGATATTTCTTTGGGGCATTTTCTCTGCATAAAGCAATGCCAACAACACACTGTTAGAGAATGCCTATCCACCACCATTAGACCTCCAGCACACTGACAGACTACAAATTTCAGAGTAAACCAGACTTCAGTGATAGGAAAGCTTGACCAAATCTGTATGCATGTATGGAAATCTAACTTGGTGTGGCAGGCAGATTCCAGACGGTTGCTCGGCCTACCCAGTTTCTCATTTACCAAACCAAAACCACAAAACAATCAAACCAAACCAAGCAATTCACTAATTGCTTTCCACTAGCAGACTGATGCCAAACCTGTCTTCGAGCAGGGAGTTAATTAGTTTTAATTATTTTTCCAATCTCTTGAAGAGAATGCTTGTTGTTATATGAGAAAGAATGAAGAAAACATATTAAGAGTATCCAGCTTAAGAAGGTCATGAAAGACTTGAGAAAGAGGAAAAAAAGTAAAAGAGGAATGGAAGGGAAGGGAAAGATTTAATCCAGGATATTAGTGAGAGAGATTCATCTAATTTCTCCTCAGAGATGATAACTCATCCCCTGAAGCACTGTCCACCACAGAAAGCAGGGACACTGCCTTACATCCAAAACATTCAGTTTTACGTGGCTGATGGATGAAGTCCATCAGAAATAAAACAGGCTTGTCTTTGTCATTGAGGCAAAGACATTAATGTATCCCTGGGGCATTTTAACAAGGCAGGATGATTGCTACCTGGGCATAAATCACAAGATTTCAGAGAAATAAAAGGAGGCATTGTGCAAGCCATATTATACAGCACAAGGAAGGTGATTAAAGATAGGGCAGTGGAGATTCAAGAATCATCTCCAAAGGATTCTCAGTCTTCCCAAACAGATCAGGCTTTTATAACTTCAGAACATACTAAGCCTCATTCTCTCTTCCTGACACTAAGGCTCTGTTGTTTGGATTTCTGCCATCTTAGCAAAGCAACCCAGCAAGGCTTCCCAGACCACCACCAGCCCTCACAGAGAAAAGCAAGGCTCCTGCTGGCTGAAAAACAAAGCCTTCCTTTTGCATTTATCTTTTCCCAGAGCATAAGGATGTTAGAGGATGTAAGCTGTAAGCAAGTATCATTGCAACAGCAACTTCTTTTCCATGAGAAGCAGACTTAATTGAAAGCTTATGGAAAATCTCTGTTTGACGTGGGGAAGAATGATTCTCTTCCAGGCAGAGAACTGAAGATGCTTGCTGGGTGTCTCTGCACATTGCTGACTCCCTGACAGAAGCATTTGGATTAGCTGAATGAAGAATAGATGCTTTCATCAAGAGAGAACCTGAATTCACAGAGACATGAGAACCGGGGTATTTATTTATTTATTTATTTTCTTTCTACTGTTGCAATCTATTTCTGTGATTCTTGTCCTTGGAGTTCTCCTAGAGCTACTGTTTGAAGCCTCAGAGATTAAATGACCATCCATGTGAGGGAGAAGACATGACCATTTTTCCCCATCTTATACACTCAAATAAATAGGAAAATCTTATTTTTAACAGCATTTATGGCAAACATTGTCTTTTAACTGCAAGCAATCATGTATAGGTAGGTTTTCCATATATCAAGACTGTCTCCTTGCTTGAATGTCCCCCAAACATATTGTATGTACGTGCTCAGTCCCAGGTACCTCGGTGCTTCGCAGGATCACACACAGTGCGTGGTTTGGACTGCGTTTGACCATGGGAAACTGTCAAAGCACTCCTCACACTGCGACTGACAGCTATAGCATTTCTCCAAGCTGAACACCATTCCTCTGAGCCGAGCCAAGTGACACGCACCTGCAGCTGCTTTTAACAGTGGCTGTCCAAGCACGGTATCTCAGCACTCCAGGGCATGCCAAACGTGATGTCCATTGTCAGGAGCTGGGACACGGGAACAAGCTGCTCAGTCTGCAATGCCGGAGACAGCGGTGATTTTGCTTTCTCTGTCACCTGGATTGGCATCCCTGGACATTTCTATCACTCTAGTTCCTACCCAGTTAGTAGTCAGTGAGAAGTCCTAGGAGAGGCAACATCAACACTAGTGCTGCAGTACTTGAAAGAAAGCTTGGAGAACAAAGTCTCCACAGAGACCTCATTGCTATCTTCCAAGACTTGAAAGGAGCTTACCTGCAGGAGGGGAACTGACTTTTTACGCAGGTAGACAGTGAGAGGACAAGGGGGAACTTACTTAAAATGAATTAGGGGAGGTTCAGATCAGATGTTAGGATGAAATCAGCAGCACCCAAGACACTGGCATCCATGGATGATTCCGTGGGTAGGAAGCTAGCTAGATTATCAGGGCCTAATGTTATCAGTGATACAGAGTCACAACTTGAAAGTACAGTCCTTCTGTGACTAGCAATCTGGCCAGTATGTTTGAATGTCTGTATGTCTGTATGAACTCACTCTATGATGGCATACAACACACTTTCAAAACCTCATGTTGGTGATTCTGAGTGCAAAGAAACCCCTGATCAACTTCATCTTGTTCAGTCTGCCTTAAGCAAGAGAGATAGACAAGATGACATTCAGAGAGAAGTGATTCCAACCTCAGTTGTTCGATGATTCAGTGAAGGCAATTGTGTGGAATGTTGACTGTGAGATCTCCTGGTCCTGAGAAGCTGACATGCGCCATGCTGGAAGAGGCTTTAACAAAAACGTGGTCATCATGGGGGACTTCAGCCACACCAATATTAGTTGGAAGGAAAACAAGGCAGGGCACCAGCAATCCAAGAGTTTCCTGGAATGAGTTGATAATAACTTCTTCCAAGTGGTTCAGGAACCCAAGAGATATTGTGATAAGCTGGAACTCACCAGCATGCTCCCAGCTAGGAGAAGCTAGTGGATAACATGGAGCTCAAGGGCAGCCTTGGCTGCAGTGACCATAAAATAGTGGAGTTCAAGATCTTTACTGCATCAAAGGGGGTATGCAGCAAGCTGGCTACTCCGGACTTCAGAAGAGCAGGCTTTGACCGTCTCCTCCAAGCCCAGGAACAGTGCATACCAAGGTGGAGGAAGGCAGGCAAGGATGCCAGAAGACCTCTGTGAATGAACAGGGAGCTCCTAGACTTACTTATCAGTCATAGTTGAAAGGCCATAGGAGTCTGGTGAAGTTCCCACTGTCTCTAAAAAGGGAAACATAACCCCCATTTTCAAGGAGGGAAAAAAAGAAAATCCAGGGAACTGAAGGCCAGTCAGCCTCCTGAAGGCCCGACTAAGGCACATGGAAAATAAAGACAAGGTAATTGGTGGTAACCAACACGGCTTCACCAAGAGCATGTCACGCCTGAGCTGATTGCAGGGAGATGGTCCTTCCCCTCCTGGCTGATGCCTGCTGGCCAGCACTGACTCCGGGATATTATCAAAGTGCTGAGCTCCATGAACCCTTTTGAAACACACACTTCTCTGTGTTTCTTTTGTTGCTGCTACTGTGGACTTTGTCAAGAAGGAACTGCATGGTGATTATTTTGGTCCCTGCTTGCAGTGACACATTCAGCACAACCAAATGTGCCCTAACGAGGAGGAAAGGCAGCAAAGCCCTCACCCAGCGAGGCCACACACTCATACGTCTCCAGCATCACGTCCCAATACAGTGCTCGCTGTGCAAGGTCCAGCAGTGCCCACTCCTCCCTGCTGAAATACACGGCCACCTCCTCAAAACTCACAGGCTCCTGCAAGCAAAGAGCTCATTGCTGTGAGCAGACAAGGCCCAGGGAAGCAGCTCGCAGAGGAGGGAAACTCCAGTCCCAGCCGCTTCTCTGTCCCGAGCACACACATGCTGCCTGAGGGCACCTCCCTCTCCCCCTGCATTCACAGCCCTCACCCCTTGGCCTCTCCAGCCCGCTTTTTCCAGCCCCTACCTGGGATGGATGTGCTGAGGCCATTGCTGCTCTCCTGCAGGCTGGGATGATCACGGGTGGAAGGCAGAAGTTGAAGTGGAGTCTGCAAGGACAAGGGAAATGGCAGCAGAACTTTGACTAAATGAAGCAGTCCTGTCCAACCCCTGCCCACCCCAGACTATCTGCAGAGAGGGGCACAGGAAGGGCTTGGAGCTGGGACAGGGAGGAAGTGAGCACAGGAGGTCAGCATGCTCTGTCTGAAATAGCAGAAAGTTCAGCTCTGCCAGCAGGGAGGAGAGCTCTGCAGGGGAAGGGAGGGGAGAGGGGAGGGGAGGG
Source organism: Oreortyx pictus (assembly GCA_036925125.1). Classification (NCBI taxonomy): domain Eukaryota; kingdom Metazoa; phylum Chordata; class Aves; order Galliformes; family Odontophoridae; genus Oreortyx; species Oreortyx pictus. Next base: position 339,330 of record JAUPFR010000045.1, on the reverse strand, counting down.
GAGGGGAGGAACAGCAAGAATGGTTGCAAGGTGTTTCTGTCCCTGGCTGGCTGGCAGTTGGGGTGGAAATGGCTATGTTGGGCATTTGGCTTCTAAAAGAGAAGGAGGAATGCATGTATTGAGATACTTAGGTAAAAAAATAGTGACTTTTAACAGCTGCTCAATGTGACTGGAGTATCCGTTTGGTTATTTACTACCCTGAGCATTATTCAGGGCATGAAGTAGCTTACACGGTTCAGTTGAAATTACAAGTGCATTGGTCAGTGGTGATCTGACTGTCTCAGGGTTGTTTGGCTTCGGTGTTTTCTCAGCTGATGAAGAAATAAAATTTAAGTATTTTTGATTATTTTTGTATTACTTTTTTAATAACTGTTTTATATGATTTTTATTTATTATTAAGAAAGCTGCTCGTTCTTTTTACCATCTCAAGTATTTGAGGTGTAGTACCATCTAGTCAACCCCTTCTAGTTTTGCACCTCCTTACCTGAGGAATGTGAGCCATTATCCCTCTTAGGTGACATCAGCAGTAGGTGAGTTTGAGAACAAAACAGTCGCCTTCACAAAGTACCTTTCCACTTGGCTTTTTGACGCTTAGTCCCCTTAAAGAAGCCCATGGCTACTTGCACTCCTGAGAGCATGCATGAATGTCTCCCGGAGGATTTAAGTAGTGCAATCTAAAAAATTTGCTGTGTAGACCATCAGGTGTTCCCTCAGAGATCAATGGAGGTGGTGCTTCAGCAGGCTGCTGTGCTGGCAGTTGCAATCTGCACTGAGGCTCGGTGTGTTTGTGTGCTGGGGGCTGCATTCAGAGTGTTCTTCAATGAACCTGTTATTTTCTTGTGCCTCCTGTAGGATGGGTGTACTGCTTTCTAACAGTTTTTCTGCAACTCTTTCTGGGGGAGTGGTCCCCTTCAGGCGTGCTTCCAGTCAAATAACAGATCTCCCAGTTGGCACAGGCTGTCCATGATGAATTTCTCAACTTGCTTCACCACTTGGTCTTACGATAAATGTCCCTTTTTCCCATTCCTCATGTATCGCTGCTCAGTTTCTTTAACTGCAGCTGAGTCAGACAAAAGCAGTCATTCTGCTGCTGCTGCTTGCTTCAGCTGATCGGTGGAAGTGCCTTTAATAACAGTGTCCTTGGTGAAATTCCGTTATGGAGTCAAACTATAAAACTATAAAAGTTTGGCATGTGTGGCAGAAATGATTATGGCTGACAATGAGAGGAATTATTTTAATCCAAATAATCATTACATGGTGTTGCACTTGGACTGGGGCAATCCCAGGTGTTTGTACAGACTGGGGGAGGAAGTCCTTGGAAGCGATCATGATGACAAGGACTTGGGGATCCAGGGCTTGGGGGAGATGGGCTTGGACAGGGACTGCTACGTTCCCTCACAGCTCCACTGCCATTTCTCATGTCCTTCCAGGCTCCAGTTCAACTTCTTCCTTCTAACTGTGATCATCCCAACCTACAGGAGAGCAGCAAACGGCCACACCTCATCCATCTCACGTTGGGTTTTGGAGAAGTAGCTGGGAGAGGCCTAGGGGTGTGAATGCAGGGGTAGAGGGAGGTGCCCTCAGGCAGCATGTGTGAGCTGGGGACAGAGAAGCGGCTGGGACTGGAGTTTCTCTCCTCTGTGAGCTGCTTCCCTGGGCCTTGGCTGTTCACAGCAAGGAGCCTCTTTGCTTGCAGGAACCTGTGAGCTTTGCGGAGGTGGCCGTGTATTTCAGCAGGGAGGAGTGGGCGCTGCTGGACCCTGCACAGCGAGCGCTGTACCGGGACATGATGCTCGAGACGTACCAGTGTGTGGCTTCGCTGGGTGAGGGTTTTGCTGCTTTTCCTCCTCGTTAGGGCACCTTTGGCTGTGCAGAATGTGCCTCTGCAAGAGGACTCCAGAGTAATCGCCATGCAGTTCCTTCTTCACAAACTCCACAGCAGCAGCAACAAAGGAAACACAGAGAAGCATGAGTGTCAGAAGGGCTCAGTGTTCTGAGCACTCTGATAATATTCCGGAGTCAGTGCTGGCCAGCAGGCATCAGTCAGGAGGGGGAGGACAATCTCCTTGCAATGAGCTCTTGTGCAGCTCTGTTGCACGGTGCCACCAGCTCCAGCAAACAGATGACTCCCTGGTTATTCCTTGAGAATTTAGGATTTTCTTTTCAATCACCATAAACATTTTGGTGCTTTGGGCATTGATATATTGTAAGGAAATAAACCAATGGTTCTAAAGGTGATTTTAAAGAAAATATCCCTGCATACTTTTCAGAGATGTAAAAGCAATCTTTGCTCCAAAGGAAGCTGCTGTGTTTTGGCCCAGTGTCATTCAGGCCCTGATTGTGGTTTCATTGTTAGGAGGGACATTGTGAGGAGTGGCTGGACAAGCAGGTGTGCCATAATGATGGCAATGCTCTCATCTGTCCTTTTTCTATCATTGAATCTCTTCTTCCAGCCCCCAAACCCGTGGTGATCTCCCTGCTTGAAGAAGGAGAAGACCCCTGGGTCTCTGATGTGGATAGCTGTGAGGCTGTGGCAGGAAATGTCAGCCCAGGTGAGGTGGTGGATGGGAGGAGAAGGTTGAGGCCATGTAGTGGGATTGCCTGGTCACAGCCTGAACCATTGAATGAGCATCTGAGTGACCGGAGTGGAGGAGCCCAGGTCCACCCGACCTCTCGCTCTCACCCTCTTGGTGGTGATTCTGGCGGTGCTTCCGGGAGCACAGATACGCTCAGAGCCTGCGTGGTTGCCCCCCGCTCTCTCTGGCTCTCTTCCTTCCGGCGCACCAGTGTTCAAATGAGAGGCGACTGCGTTCCTTAGCCTGAATGGTTGCCGGGCGGGGTGAGTTCATCCCCCTTATCTCTGACATCTCTTTCTGTAGCGCCCCTCCCTCAAATAAAAGCTCTGTCACTGCCTTTGCTTGCTTTACAAGGCCATAAAAGCCATCTCTGGTGGGGGGGTATTTGGGGCACTGTGTGCTATTTCTGGATTTTCTCTATCACTCAGCAGGAATTGGGATTACAGATACATTGGAGGATCAGCAGGAAATCACTGTGGTCAAAAGGCTGTGCAGTAGCATCGCTGCAGAAGAAATCAGAAGTGATGTCGAAGTTAATCTGTAGCAAGGTGAAGGTGAGCACATCAAGAATCAATAGGGAAAGCATATGTTAAAGGCATCAAGGAACCCACTGGAGTCCAGCATAGGTCAAAGGCAACCTGCGGACCCAATGAGCAAGGACATGTGCCAGAATAAAAAGCAGAATCCATGCCCTATGTGTGGGAAAAGCTCTGAAACAGATCCAAGTGTCATTAACCACAAGTGCATACACTCATTGGCGAGCTCATGCAAGTGCACTGATGGTGTAGAGAACAGTAAATGGGGATCCCAGCTCTTCCAGCACCAGCACATCCACACAGGAGAACGACCCTACCCCCCTATGACTGTGGGAAGAGCTTCAAACGACATTCCAGGCTGACAGTACATTGTAGGTGGTGAAGAAATGAGACAGCAATTCACTCAATATGAATGCTGCAATCGTCCGATTTTAATTCAAGACTCGTCTTTTTATATAGTCTTAACTATTATCTAATTATAGCAACTCATTATTATTATGACAGATACTGGATAAAATATTGGGTACATATCATTATTTACAGGAAGGTTATATGGGAACACAGATCCTGCTCGGCGAAATGCCACATCCGCAAATCAGTTCCTTTGGTGGTTATCAGCATCAAGTGTGTCTTCTGGCGGTGCATCCAGATGTTATCCCATGCTCTCAGTACTTTTTGTTATCAACATGGTAACTTTAGTACTTTTCCATGTACTCTGATTATTTACTGGTCAAACTATTTCAGAGCAGCAAACCCCACAGCTCCCACTTTTTGTTTTCGATACACAGAAGTTGATATGTTTTGCAACACTGATAAAGCTCATTGTATCATACACGGAAATACTATCAGAATACAAATAATGATTATCAAGATTAAGCAGATATATTTCAGTAATGTTCTTAACCAACCCCCAAGTCCCAGTGATTCCAACCATGTATCCAAAGGGTTTTCCCATTTTAGTAATTTTTCCATATTCTCTGGAATAACACATTCCTGCAAAGTCTTCACACCCATGTCCGTGTGCTAACAATAGAAAATCTATAGTGGCTCTGTTCTGCAAGGTTGCTTTTCTTATACTATTTACTTCTGTAGCTAAATCATATAAAATCTGTGACGTTAAATTAATCTGTTTTCCGGCCCAACATGTCAAGGCATTTACTGTCAAGCTTAAGCATGCTAAAGCAGAAGGAGGGAAGAACAAGGAGGTGAGAATACTTGTAGGATTTCCCCATAAAACAACTCTATCAGAACAATTTTGATCTAAAGTCATCAATTCTCTTTTTGTTCGATGTAGGTTTCCCGAGACTAATCTAAGCATATGCTCTAAATGTTCCTTTTTTGGAAGTAATAGCGTCAATCTGCCTACATAAAAAGGTCCTCCAAATAATAAACTCGGTACTCCGGGCCAGGCTTGATCTCCACAAATTAAAAAATATCCAGGGGGCAATGCTTTGGATTCTGCTTGGTTATATGGAAGCTCAGAGATTGAATCACTGCAATACATGTTTTGATATCTCACATCTCCAGGGGAAACACGAGTCTCTATCTTTTCCCTTTCTCTCACAGATTGCGCACTAAAGTGAACTCAACCAGGAGATCCTTGGGATCCTAACAAATTTAGTTCCTGAGGGGGAAGTGTAGACTTCTTTAGATTTTTTATGAGAAATGAGGTCATGGTGGAAAAGGTTCCCCATGAATATGAGGAAGCAGTTTGACTAATAATAGACTCATTTAAGAGTCCTGGGAAACTTACCCAGTCTCTAAAGTCTGATAGGCTTACAAACGGAGTTCCAACTAAGCAGGTTTTACATGGATTTCCTACCTGATGTAATGAAAGGCAAAAATCTTGTATACCTGAGCAATTTGCACACCGTACCCACATATTAGCCATATTTTGAGATTCCGCTATTTCTACAGGTATATGTTGTCCGTTGAGGGAAGAAGTTCCAACAACGTAAAGTATCATCATTTGGTAGAAGAGGGACCTCTGTAAGGTCAAATCCATTTTGCTGGAATCCATTGAGGGCCTGAATCTGTCAAAATACAAGCATATCCCCTTCCCCAGGTTAGCAAATCTACCGGACCTTTCCATGCATTGTCTCTTACATCAAATCATAATACAGGTGGTTTTATTTTGTTTACATCATTTGATTCTTGACTTTCAATATGACGATAGGCAGGAGGTTCCTCTTGACCTTCCTTAACACTTAACCATTCTAATACATACAAGGCCTTCATTAATTGTGTTTCAGGGGGAAGACCTTTTTCTGACAGCTTTATAAGATGTTGTTTCAGAGTGTGGTATGTTCGTTTGATAATCGCCTGTCCAGTAGAGTTTCCTGGCACACCTGTAACATGTTTAATTCGCCAATTTTGTAAGAATTGTTGAGTAGAAGCGGCAAGATATCCTGGGCCATTGTCTGTCTTCATCACCTTTGGTATACCCATTACTGCAAAACATTGTAACCAATGACGTTGAATTGCAGCAGCATTAGACTTCGCAAGAGTCGTTGCCCAAATCATTTGTGAGAATGTATCAATTGTTACATGTACTTGTTGCACATTTTTAAAGGAAGACACAACAGTAATATCTGTCTGCCATATTTCTAAGGGTCCCAGCCCTCATGGGTTCACTGCCGTTCCTAAGGTGGCAGGAAAAGGGGCACAATTTGGACATGCCGCAATAATATTTCTGGCCTTATTGACGGATATTCCAAATTGTCATGCCAAGGCCCTTGCCGATTGATGGAAGAATTCATGGGATAACAGTGCTTGCTTGTAAGTATCTGGGAGGACCATGGGAGACCAATTTGTCAGCCCGTTGATTTCCTTCAAACAGACCTTCATTAAAATTTAAATGACTTCTCATGTGCGCAGTAAAATAAACATGCTGTCTATTACTCAAAACGTGCCATAGTTGAAGAAATAACTGCCGTAACTGTTTATTTTGGACTTCCTTTAAAAAGGCTCTTTCCATTCGTTTTGCTATTCCTACTACATATAAAGAGTCACATATGATATGATATTAATGGGTTCTGTCGCAAATTGTTGAAAGCCCGATAAAACAGCCTGCAACTCCAGTGTTTGTGCTGACCCATTAGTAATTACAATATGTGATTTCCATTGTCCATCCTCATAAAAAACGAATCCTGCTTTTTGCGTTCGTGGACTGGCATCCGTGAAGACAGTTTTCCCGATCACTGGCTGCTTCTGTAAAAATAATTCTTTTTCTAAACAGAGGTTAGTTGAAAATAAACGATGCTTGGGATAATGACAGGTTAATATTCCTGAAAAGGAAGCAACTGCTAACGCAAAAGATGTCGCATGTTGTAATAGCTGCACAATTTGTTATTCAGTGTATGGTAAACATATCACATCAAACTCTTCTTCAGAGATCTCACATAAGTGATTTTTCGCCTTCGTAATCAATGATGTTATTGCATCAATCCTAGTTACCAAAGTGGTTTTATAAGAAATTGATGGAAATACCCATTCAATTACATTCAAAGGATCAACTTTTTCAGGGGTCCACTGGAAAATAACCAAAGACAAATACTGATCAGTATTTAAGATTGCTGCTCTCATAGGTTTTTACAGAATTCGAAGACCTGCATATGCATGTTCTATTTTTGTTTCCATTTTTCTGTAACGCTTGTTCGTGGTCTTGTGTAAGAGACTGAGTGGCCTCAGCTCCCCCTCCTCCTTTAAGCAAATTCAACAGCGGTGCTATATCTTCATTAGAAATTCCACAAGAAGGTCTCATCCACTGCAAGTCACTGAACAGCTTTTGTACATCATGCAGAGTACGTAATTGCATTGAAATATGTAATTTTTGAGGTCGTACAACAGAATCTGTGATAGTCAAACCCAGGTACTTATAGCTGGGTTGTATTTGAATTTTGTCCTGCGCAATTTTCAATCCTGCTTTTTCCAACACTTTTGAAATGACAGAAATAATATTGTCTGGCAATGTTGGTGCAGCACACAAAATATCATCCATTTAATGATAAATGTAACAATGAGAAAATGGTTGTCTCAAGGGCTGTAAGGCCCAGGCTACATAGAATTGACAGATAGTAGGTGAATTTTTCATTCCTTGTGGTACCTCTTACTAGGTTCCTGCTTATTTATAGCTGGCACAGAGAACACAAATTTTTCCTTATCTTCAGGATGTAGAGGTATTGTGAAGACGGAATCTTTTAAATCAATGACCAAGATTTGCCAATTTTCAGGAATCATAGTAGGAGTAGGGATACCAAGTGGTAGGGCTCCCATTGTCTGCATGATATTATTCACAGCCCTCAAATCCTGTAATAAACGCCATTTCCCTGATTTCTTTGGAATTACAAATAACGGAGTGTTCAATGGGCTAAAAGAAATTTCTAGATTTCTAGTCCTACTTGTAATTGCTCTGATACTAAATCATGCAAGTGTGACAGTTTTTCTTGAGATAGAGGCCACTGATCGACCCACACTGGTGTCGAAGTTAACCACGTTAATCCAACACATGGTGCTAACTATCCACCATCAGTCGCCGCTACGAAAAAGGTGGGATGTTCAAAGTGAGTCCTCATTATGACAGACAATCCCTTCCTAGGAGAAGGATGGTGGTTTTCATGACATATGGTCAAACACAAGCTACTAAATGTGGATCCTGTTGATCAATAACAGAGATAGCATTCCTGCTGGTACGAGTATCCTGTTTTCCACCAATTCCCTGTATCTCAGTATCAACATTCTCTAAATGCCAAATAGAGGGCCAAATGTGCTCAGGAATAATACTGACATCAGCCCCTGTGTCTAATAAGGCTGCCTGGCTGAATCGGAATTGATCAGGACCCTCAAATTCAACCCATCGGGTTAGTTTGTGATCAGTTACAGGAATCGTGAAAAAGACTTGAGGGTTGTTTGTCGAGCCAAAGGCTCCAGTGCCTCGCTCTAAATTATTCACTTCTGGAACTTGGCTAAGAAATGGAATTCGTTGAGCTACTTTTGTGCCTTGTTTTATGGTAATCGGTGGAAAAAAGGCTTTTACCATAATTTTAATAATTCCAGTATAATCTGCATCAATTAACCCAAGCAATACAAAAATTCCTTGTCAAGAAACAGATCGCTCTATGATTAATGCACTAAGCCCATATCCTATAGGTCCTGACACATTGGAGTCTACCACCTGAACTTGGTCACTGGCCAAAAGAACATCACTGGCCATGGAAATATCTACTCCTGCGCTGCCTTTGGTGGCTCCTTGGAGATAACCCAGGCATCCAGATTGTTGGGGGTCCATGAAAAACTGGGTTGATTGGGTTGATTTATTGTCTTCATGCTCCCCATCTGAGCACTTATCATTAAGTTCCCCTGTGGCTTTAATACTTGTCCATTCCTGTGAAATTTGGATTAGCAATTTTCTGCCAAGTGCCCACCTTTCTGACATTGAGCACAAATCCTAATCATCCCTTTACTGGCCCCTGTAACATTTTTGTTTTTCAGACAATTATTTCTAAAATGTCCTTTTTCTCCACACAAAAAACATACTCCCAGTCTTTGCCGCACACTTGGTTTCCCCATCATGGGTCGCAGTGCATTTACTTATGCATCAGCATGTGCCTTTGCATATAGGAGTGCCTTGTCCTGCTCAGTTAAAAGGTCTGCTCTATTACAAGCTTCTATCATTTGTACTAATCCTGCTGTTCGTGGCAAAGAAGTCAAGATTCGTTTACACACCGAGTTTGCATTGTGTACTGCTAAATCTAACATTACCGAGGATTTAGCCTCAACTGACAGATTAGGGGACTTTTCAACCGCAACACGCAGTCGATCCAGAAATACTGAAAATGGTTCTTCCGGACCCTGCGTAATTTTGGTATATGCTGGGGTCGTTGTTCCTGCCATTTGTAATGACTTTAGAGTGGCAGCAGCCAACCCTTGACTTTGCTGCAAAATACGTGCATTTAAACGAGCTTGTGCATGTGGATTAGCAAATGCTCCCTGCCCTAGCATCATTTCAATTGTAGCTGTACACAAAGGGTCCTCATCTCGTAATTCAATATTATGCATAATCGCAACCTCCACTTGCTGCTTCCAATCATCCTTAAAAACCAATTTCTGCACAGGTGTCAAAGTCAAAGAAACCAAACTGTCTATATCAAATGGTGTTAACACATTCTGTGAGAATATAACATCAATTAAATTTTGTACATATGAATTGTTCAACCCGTATTTCATTACTGATTTTTGCAATTCCCTTAACAATTTCCAATCAAAGTTTCGCCATTCCGGTACATTATGATCCTGATCATTACGAGCAGTGTGAACAGGATAAGCCTCTACAGGAAAAGCTCGTAACGGCCCCAAAAACTCCCCTTCTATTATCGCGTCCCGAATTATACCCTGCCAGCGCTGCCCCAGATCCTGGGTCTGCACGGCAGTGGACACAGCAGCACCTTCTGGTCGTCCTTGTGCTGTCTGATTTTTATAAAGGACTCTTATCAGCGAAGTATGTTCTGACAAAGCTGTTCTCACTTGTTGAGATAAATGTTGTAAATTTTTTCTTATCTGTTCACTCTCCCACTGTAAATCAGTGCTCTCCCTTCTAAGATCCTCTCCTTCTCTCCTCAGTTCCTTAGCATATTCTCTCATTTCCTCAGGGAGATTATCAGGCGGCAAAGGTAAATTGCTGGCAGAAACGTCCATCCGTAATTCCTCATCTTCGTCATCTTCCTCTAATAGAGGAGCAGAAGGTGCAGTTTCAAACAGTTGCCGGGCATCAATAGGCAAGGTGGTTGGGGTTGGAGGAGGTGATAACTCGAGATGTTCTTTTTGTTTTTCCTCTGTTTTAGGTAATGCTCTCCCCAGCGCTCTCTCGGCAGCTTTCATGATTTCAGAGTCCTTGCAAGTATTCTCCATTATATTATCAACTCGCTGCCAAATTTGGCTCAGAGCCATAGCCTCCCTGTTTTCTATTTTTACTGAGTCCCACAGTTCCTTTTCTAAGGCGTGCCTTGCTTCCTGATCAAGCACATCATCTGCTGCTGAAAAAATACTTCGCCACTGTCCCCAGAAAAGGAGCTCGGCAACCTCCTTCTCTCTCAGAGAAGTATCGTGGTTCTGTGCCATAGCCATAATAAGATGCAGAACGGCATGAGCCTCTACTGATACAGTAGTTCCCATATTGAATAGCAAGCTGCTCATCTTTTTTTGGCCGATTTCAGGACTCTCGGAGGTCCTCAGCAGCGCCCTTCGCCGCTCAGTCTTGTAGACTTTTCAAGCCGTCATCTGGATCACTTCAGGGTCACCAAATGTAGGCGGCGAAGAAATGAGATGGCAATACACTCAATATGAATGCTGCAGTCGTCTGATTTTAATTCAAGACTCATCTTATTATGTAGTCTTAACTATTATCTAATTATAGTAACTCATTATGACAGATATTGGATAAAATATTGAGTACATATCAGTGTTTACAGGAAGCTTATACGGGAACACAGATCCTGCCTGGTGAACCACCACATCCGCAAATCAGTCCCTTCTTTGTTGATTATCAGCATCAAGATGTTCACATAAATCTCTGCTGGCGGTGCATCCAGATGTTATCCCACGCTCTCAGTACTTTTCATTATCAACATGGTAACTTCAGTACTTTTCCATGTACTCTGATTATTTACTGGTCAAGCTATTTCAGAGCAGTGAAACCCAAAATGTAGTGTAATGGGAGTACAAGAGTTAAAGCTCCAGCTCTGTGGCTCATCGATTGTTCCAGGTATACCTATCTCAGAAGAGAAGAAGTACTATGTTTCCAAGGGGATTTGCATTGCTTTGTATTTTTACTTTTTCCTGCTCACAGGAAATGATAAAAACTGTTTGTATGTCGCTAGATGTTCTTGGGGATCTAACATGCTGTGGGTGCTCGATGCCATCTCACCTTCAGCATTTAGCGTAAGGCCATCAGTTTATCAGACACTTTATCTTAATTATTTTATTTGTTTTATTAGCTTCAGTTCCAATTATATTGTATTATACTGTGTTATTTTGAATTACGATATCTTACTTAGTGAATTAGCTTTCCTCCTCAGATCATAGTCACTGTTTTGTTTTTAGTCCTATCTCCCTTTTCCCTTTCTTCCTTCTCTTCCCCAGGCGTGGGTCCATGGGTCCCCCACAACATTTGTCATGGAATAGGGCTGAAGCAACCCGTAAACCATTAACAAAAGTAGAAAATATGGGGTTAGCTGAATTTCTCCATAGAAATGGCTGTTAGTTTTGCAGGAATTCTTGGTGCCTAATAAAAGACATAGGCATCTATGCTGCAGATGTCTGTAATTGTATAGAAAAAGCTTATGATCAGCAAGACCAGCAAGTCAGGGTTGCCTTTGATTTTTACTTAATAGTTGACTTCTGATTTCAGACTGCAGTGTCCATCCTACACTGCATGAATAGCAAAGTTTATCTGAAAGCTAGATTATCCAGCAGCTTGCACTTTCTCGCTCTGTGGAAGAGTACTCAACTCATTTAGTGGCAGAACCACAAAGAGCCAAACAGGAAGGCAGCATCAGCAGGGAGAGTTCAACTATAAACTGAAATGTTGAACTAATGTGCTTGAATCTGAGCCAGCAGTCAATGAAAGGATCTATGAAGACTTCACAACTTCCAGATTATTCTTAATATGTTTCAAAAATTCTTAATAACTTGATAGCACAGAGTCGATTCCCTTATACAGGTTGGTTCTCCCCTGAACTATTCCATACAGGTTTCAGTGTCACTCTAGGGCTTTTTTTGATAGAAGAAGAATTCTGAGGGTCGCCAATTCCATATTATGCTGTTACATACTGTACAGTATGGATTTTTTCCTAAGAAAATGGCCTGACCAAAACAAGAAATGAACCAACCTTCATTTATTCACTTCAAAATACTTTTTAAAAAGTCTACACTGCAGTAAGTATTTGCGGACCAACTTCCATATGGAGCTTTTGATCTCCTTGTTACAAAGGGTGTACGTCATGGGATTAGTCAAGGGGAAGATGACTGTATGGAAAAGAGCAACTACTTTTTCCACTGGGACGGCCTGAAAGGGTAGGACATAGATATAAATAGCTGGGCCAAACGTGACAAAAACCACAACAATGTGGGAAACACAGGTGGAGGTTATTTTCTTTTTTGCCTTGGTGGAGTGAGTCCGGAGCTTCAGCAATAAGACTGTGTAGGAGATGAGGAGAAGTACAAAGCATGTGACAGTGACGATGCCATTGTTGAGGAACATCAGAAGTTCCACTGTGTAAGTGTTAGCACAGGCCAACTTAGCCAGCTGTCGGACGTCACAGAAGAAGTTGTCGAGGATGTTGAGGCCACAGAAGGGGAGCTTGATGGTGAGAGCAAATACAATGATGCCATGAAGGAAGCCACCACCCCATGAAGCTCCAACCAGGACGTGACAAACTGTCCTGTTCACAAACACAGTGTAGCGAAGAGGTTTGCAAATCGCAATGTAACGATCATAAGCCATGGCCAAGAGCAGGAACATTTCCGCTGCTCCCAGGAAGTGAAGGAACAAAAGCTGGGCCATGCAGGCATTGTAGGCTATAGTCTGAGGGTTTGAGAATAAGTCAGCCAGCATTTTGGGTAGGGTCACAGAGCAGTAGCAGATATCCAAGAATGCCAGATTGGCCAGGAAAAAGTGCATGGGTGATCCCAGTTTGGAATCCCTCTGTACTGTGAGAATGATAAGGATGTTGCTTGGGAGAACTATCACGTAGAACAGCAGGAAGAAGAAGAAGAGAACTGGCTGGACTGTGTGGGTATGGGACAATCCGAGCAGAACAAACTCTCTAACTACTGTAGAGTTTTCATGCTCCATTTTCACTCCTGCAAACTCTGACAGACAGGCAGTAATAAACAAAGCAGTGCAAATATACTACAGTATTTAAGCAACTTGGGCTATACTTATACTACTGAAGTGCACACCCGATGACCACTGCCTAGCGTTATGGAACTCCATATGGTGAAATACTTAGAAGCAAGTAATTTAGATTCCCACTAACTTGGGTATTTTACTGGAACTGTGAACTGAAAGTCAGCATGTCATCAGATGTACCACATTTTCTCTCTCTAGGAACCGGCACTTGGATTAAATTTAGGTTGTAAACCATCTGTGCAGTCTCCTGTAGTGGCTGATCTATGGGATTGATGTTATCACTCTCTTGCTCTGAGCATAACAGCCTCTCCAAGTGAACAAAGCAGGCCCTTCCGAGGTATGGTACATCTCATTCTGATGTAGGCAGCCAAACAAAGCCGCGTGAATTGCAGTCTCAAATTACTCAAACCTAAAATCACATCCACTGATTAGAAAAAAGAAACTTGTTACAGACCACTCACATTGGAAGGAAGGTGTATGAACTGGTGGGGTAAATTCATTGGACAGCTGCAAAGCGAATCACAATGGATCATTTTGAAATCTTTGTACTTAATGATGTCAATACAGCCATCCCAAAGAATGGTGAGTTCCATCCTAGATTTTCTCCGGAATACATCAGTTTAAGTATTTTCAAACAAAATCTGTTTTCCATAGCTGTCTTTCAAGGGAGCTAAGGGTGCCTAGATCTCATGCAGACTTCCAGCTCTCCCCTCAAAAAATCCCATAACAGTACCTAATTTTCCAATTAAGTCATTAGAATATTGGAGACATGAAGAAAAAGCAATTACCTAAATATTTCTACCAAATGAATCCACCAAGCATCACCATATGCCAGTCACAGAAGATAATGGGTGTTTTCCACGGAACACAACAAATAATTTCATTTCCATACCTTTGGAATGAAACAGTGGATTTTGACTCACCCCTCACAATGAAAACCATTAAAAACAAAGTGAAATTGATGTTAAATGTCCTTTTGTTTTCCTAAATCCATTCAGTCATCCCAGTAGAGTTGAGGCAGGAGGAAATTACATGAGTTTTTGCTTCCTATACCTCTACATAATTCTTAAGCTACAAAGATGGTGTGTTTGTATGAATGACTGTGTCTGCTTGCTACTTAATTAGGAGCTTGGCCAGTAGCATTGAGTTGGGTTAGGTGTTGGGTTAGAGGTTAGTGTTAGGCTTAGGGGTGTGTTAGGGTTAGGGTAAGGGTTAGTTTTATGGTTAGGCTTAGGGAAGGTTTAGGGTCAGGGTTCAGGTTGTGTTAGGGTTTGGTTTCAGGCTAGATTTAGGGTTAGTTTTGGGTTAGTGTTAAGATTAGGGTTAGGCTTAGGTTAGTGTTACTGTTATTGTTAAGGTAGGGTTAGAATTAGGGTTAGTCTTTTAAAAGTCACTGATGCAATATAGGTTTAGTTTTCTTCCCTTACCTATGAGAAATGAAATTGGTCTTGACACTGGAAACTAAAAAACTCCCATCGTGCCTTGAAGTATAGATAAAATCTTTACGTTTTTAATTTCATCATTGAATAATTAATATTGGGAAAGACCGCAAAGATCACCTTGTCCTTCCATTGCCCTGGCACCTCCATGCCCACTAAACCATTTCCCCATATTTCTTCCTTTCTTACATGGATAGTGGAAAGGCTGACTGTACTGAAGTGTACTGTATATGCTAACATTTACCAAAGAGGGCAGCAGACCACTATTGAGGGGAATACCAATGCATGCCTGTGGATGTTAAGTAGGAGTCTGAGCTTTAGCTGCTGTCATCTGTACAGTTTTGATCACGAGCCCCAAAGAATGGACTTTGATCAAAGAAAAGTTATTCTTTGTCTCCTTCATGTTTTGGCAGTCTAACCAGAATTCAGCTATCACTCATGACTTGTCCAAGCTCAATAATACTATCAACTATCTTCTGTTTGTGATCATTACTCATAAACTCAGAAGAAATAAGTATGTGTTCCTTTTCCTGGTTATCCCCCTTCTTGTAATCAGCTCTTCAAGTTGATTTTTCTCCTCCTGGGGCAAAGTGAGCCACCCACATCTGGTGTCCTGTGGAGGGAGAACAGCACAGCACGAGGTGCTTTTCCTTCTCACTGATTCTGAGTTCACTAAGGATTATTCTCAATGACATCAGTGCTCCCTGGTTCATGTGTGAATGCAAGACAGCAGAGACCTGACCTTCCATTGCAGCACTTTCCAGCCGTCTTCCTTGATGCTACCCAAGCAATAACAGATCTCCAGCTGCCAAACCCCCAACTTCACTCCACACCATAACTTTATTTCTGGAGGCAACCCCAGCTTTAATATCCTGCAAACATATGCCATCAACTTCAAGACATACCTCCCCTTCAGGAGCTTTGTTGGTAGTCCATCATCCTAGTCTGAAGTCTTCTTTCTCCTCCTTTCCCACACTCTCATGGATTTAGTAGTGCTGTGCATGGACCAGAGGTTAAACTCCATTCAGTTCTGGACCCATGACCTAAGCTATCCCACTCACCACCTGCTGATGGTGTGACAGAGGATGGAGACCTTCTTTCATTGTATGTTCTGGATATTCTTTATCGCTTTAAGAGCTAACTGGGACTGCAGGGGTTGGTTTGGTTCCAAAGGCAATGGCTTTATAGTCACAGCACACAGCTGTGCTAACTCTGATGCCCATGGGTCTGAGTAAAAGCCCTAAGGTGTTTGGCTCTTTGCAATTACTCGTTAATACCTATTCGTTATTTTTTACCTATTCATTATTCCCAGTTCAGGTGTTGCATTAATGGCTAAAATGTTTTGTTAGAAAATAAACCTCCTTTGCATTCCCACAGGCAATCCCACCCAGGGAGGTGGTGGAGTCACCATCCCTGGAGGTGAATATTCCACAAACATGGAGATGTGTCACTGAGGGATGTGGTCAGCAGGCAGTACTGGTGGTACGTGGACGGTTGGACTGGATGGTTACTTCAGATTTCTCTCCAGACTTAAGGATTCTATGATTCCACTTATTCTGGTTGGTGCAAGAGGTTTGCTCTTTGCTTTTAGAAGTCTGGCTAAAAAGGTCAGATGTTACGATGTGGAATACCAATGCCAACAATCACAAAACCATGACATATTTCATAAGAGATGGTCATCATTATGACCTTGTTCTTCTCGTCTCTTTTACCTCTCACACTTCAGAGGACTTCCAGTAGCAGTCACGATCAGGGAGGAACCTTAAATCTCCTGGAGTGGGGGCTCCATCACTACCATGGAAGAAGGAAGGGTTTGTGAGACATGCAGGAGTGCAGGGCCAGTGCTTGGCCATCCTGCTGAATGAAATGCATCAAGGACTTTCAGAGCCACCTCCACATTTGATTTTTCACCTCTATCTAATGCATGCAATTTCCTGCTTCACCAGCCCTTGCAAACAAACACCTCACTTCATGCCCTCAATGATCTCTTCAGCGATGGCTCTGCTAACACCCTCACATACTTGGGCTGTGCTTCTGACTTCAGGTTTTTAAAGGCTTGCTCAAATGTTCAGGATCTGCAGTTCAGGAACGTGGCACCACAAAGCTCATCAATATGAATAAGTGCTCAACAAGCCAACATAGGTTACTAATTACAAAGATTTTCAGCAATGTAACCAAAAGCAAAGGATATAAATAAGAAATAACAAGAAACAAAAGTGTTTCCCCTCCCCCCCTCTACATCTAGACTCACTAATCATTCATTCTCTGTGGAACAAATTAGTTTTTACTGCATTGTAGAGGCACTCAGTCTTGGCAGCGATCTCGTCTGACATTGGGCACCTACGGTGTACCTGCCCAAAATTGCCCACTGAGAAATCATCTGTCTACACTCCGTTGCCTTGACCTACTTTGCCTGTCGAGAGTATCTTGCTCCAGGTGGGCTCCCATACATCCTCGGACACAGTCCCCAGTCCCACACAGGGGCATGAGATACATCAGGGTATTGTGAAGGCAGCAGCCACCTCTTTGTTGGTAACTGAATCAACCCCTGGGTCAAGATGTTAGGCAAAAATCAAAACAGATATGGAAGAAAATCTGTGTAATAGGTGCGTAATAAATAACTATATCTTTATAGAAGTATTGAGGGTTGTATATGAGTTCTCATGATTAATTTTCCATTAGGCATAGTCGTATAGCAGGAAAATAACGAGTTTTATATTTGGTATAAATAGGGATTTTGGAAACCATACTAAATATAAATATAAATTACAGTTGAAAGCGAGTTTTGGAGATCATCTAGTACAACTTCCTGACTATTTCAGGGCTAACCAAAAGTTAAAGGATACTATGTATGGCATTATCCAAATGTCTCTTGAAATCCAGATGTCATGGGACAGCAGCCTCTTGAGGAAGAATTTCCAGCGTCTACTTTAATAGGAGTGTGTAGGAAGATGAAAGAGAAGCGGGGTTTTCTGTCCTGACTTGAGAAAGTTATTGATGTATGGGATTGATGTATGTTGAGGAGAAGATTGTCAGAGATTGACTCAGACTTGTTCCACTGTGATAGTGGGATGGAATCTGGTCCTCCCACCCACACCTGTAAGACCAGGGTCCTGGCAGACACGAAGAGCCTGGGCAACAGTGAAGACCGCGCCAAAGCACTGATTAAGCAATATCCTCCACTTTTTCCATGTCTGAGGAAGCCAGTTCTCCGTCTTCATTTATCAGAGGGGGAACACTCTCCTTGGTCTGTCTCATTGTGCCAATGTACCTGTAGAGCTCTGTAGGGCAAATAACCCCCAGAAATAGCACCCAGAAGAAATAGTGCCAAAGCTGATATATTTTTGATAGGCTTAGGTAGATGGTATACAGATAGTTAATAAGAAAATTAATAAGAAAAGAGTGGCTCACCTTTGAAGATGGTTGAGGCTCACCGAAAACTCCACTAGGGAGGGATCTCCAACCAGAGATCCTTCCCTGGTGGTGGTCAGCCCTTAAATGGGGTCTTCCAATCACACTCACTTGTGCCCCTGCGGCTGACCCAGTGCTCGCCTCAGGTGATCAATCAGTGGTTCAGGCCGTGATTCAACAGTTCCCATACACTCCACCCCTTCACGACATGAACCACTGATTAAGGAACTATAGGGTGAGCCCTCCTCAATACAGAGACCCAATACATCGCAACGCTTTACATAGTAACCCGTTGCGATGCATATCGATGTAATCTGGGATGAGTGATGATCAGCGTATGGCTCATGTTCTTCCTTGGGCCAGTGCTTGGTGGTGTCTACTGGAAGCATGCGGTCACGTTGTGCAGGTCCGTCCTACTCTTCATCAGTCCCGGGTAGACCATCACCGGATGTTGCACATGATGTTACTGCAACTCTGGAACACTTCAGCAGTGTTTGGTTCCCTCCGGTGACTTATAGACTCACGGGGAGTAATATAGATGTTTCAAAGGTACCAAGAGGGGGAGGTCTGCCCTCCAGGGTAAGATACAGGCCGTATTCCTATCTTGGGTCAACACTTCAGCTTGTACAGGGGCATGCCCTGGCCGCCTGTACCAAACCTTTTGCCCAGATGTCTGTGGCTGCACGATTATATCAGGCACCAAAGGGGGTGTCCTGATCTGCCACAGAGACATGATAGGGGTTCCTTTAGCAATAAAGACTGGAGTGTTGACCACAATATCAGTAGGCCATGTACCAATTACCGGAGGGACTACCGAACCCCCCACCTCCAATAATCTCCCCCAAGGTGCAAGTAGGCCACACCATCGTGGTCCTACCTGCACCTTCCAAGGCCATCTTATTTTATTGGTGCCTGGTTTCAGGTTCTCAGGGGCAGGGAGCAGAAGATTGTTCTCACGGACGGTCTGAGGTCTTACCTGGCTATCGGTGCCTGTAATTTGGATCCTAAGCGGGGAGGCATGTGTTGTTTGTAACATTTTCAAGGCACTGGGTCGGCGGTCCCTAGATCTTGCATTCAGGACTCACAGGGTTTCACGGAGTCTCTTCGTCCACCCTTGCAGAGACTGAGAGTCTGTCTTCAGGGCAGCCTTGAGAATACCGTTATAACGCTCAATCAGGCCTGCCCCCGTTGGATTATATGGCAGGTGGAATCGCCATTCAATATTGTTCTCTTCTGCCCAGCGTTGTATCATTGCACCCGTGAAATGAGTCCCTTGGTCGCTCTCAATGACTTGTGGTGTCCCGTAGGCAGCCATCAATCTTGTGAGCGCCTTGATGGTATATGCCTGGTTGGCTTTTGGTACTGGATAGGCCTGCATTAGCCCACTCGCGGTGTCAACACAGGTTAGGGCATATTTCGCCCCCTCAGATCGAGGGAGGGGCCCAATATAATCAACCTGCCATCGCTGTAGAGGATTGTGTCCTCTAGCAAGATGGGCTGTTGTTTCAGCCAACGACCTCGGTCTCATTCTGGAGCAGGCATCACAGTCTCGACATGCTTGAGCTACGTCCGATAGTTGTACGGGCAGTCCCCATGCTTTGGCAGCTGCCCACATGGTCTTCTGTCCAACATGTTGCAGCTTTTGATGTAACCAGTAGGCAATGTTCTCAGATGGTGAGTTCTCAACCCATCTAACACGGGCCAGTGTGTCGGCTTCATCATTTCCTGGTGACTGTAGGGGTCGGTGACCAGAAACGTGGTAGACACGTACAGTTCTGTGTTTGACTGTATTCCATATGTCTAACCACATATCTTTGCCCCAGATCGGTCGGGAGTGAATAGTCCAGTCCTGGGTAGCCCACTGTGCGATCCAAAGAGTGAGCCCCCGGTACACAGCCCAACTATCTGTGCAGATATTCAGGACACCGTCACCAGGTTCTTTGGTTATAACCATCCACACGGCCCGCAGCTCTGCCCACTGGCTGCTTTGACCATCCCCCTCTTCAAACCATATTGTATCTGTAGCGGGATGGTATGCTACTGCTCTCCACTTACTTGGGTTGCCCTTGCTGGACCCATCCGTGTTCCAGGCATCTTCAGGAATGGGATATTTTCCTTCCTGGACGGGACTTTTCTGTGGCGGAGCAACCAAGGTTTGTTTTGGTGCATCACTGTGATACGTCGCTGAGCCTAGAATCTTTTGGAGTTCTTCTTTCAACGGTGAGGAAGACAGACTACTCCTCTGGCTGAGATAGGCGACCCATCGTGCCACCCTCTGTGCCTGGGCCACCCCTGTCTTAGGAAGGTGGGTCAGATCTCTCACCCACCCCTGAATTGGAAGAGTGGTCTTAACTATGACTTCGGCCGTCTGGGTTATTGGCTCTACCGCTTGTAATGCGGAACAGGCAGCCAATAGTTGTTTTTCAATCATACGATATATATCTTTCTTCTGCTCCGTGCCAGACCTGAGACCAAAATTCAATGGGGGTCCGAACAGAACTCTGGCTTTGCCACAGGCCCCAGCCAAAGCCATCCTGAGTAACATGAACATCCAATTCAGCTGGGAGGGTAGGATCGAATATACCCAATGCCTGGGCTTGTTTCACCGCCTGTTTTGCTTGCTGGAAAGCATCCTGTTCTGTTCTCCCCCAATCCCATGATTGGCCCTTTTTTGTGAGTCTATACAAAGGTCTCAGCAGCTGCGCCAAATGAGGTATAAAGGAACACCAGTATCCCAATATACCTAGAAATTCCTGCAGCTGCTTTGGTGTTGTAGGGACTGGAAATGCCTGAACTTATCTATGATGGCACTGGGTAGCACTTTGGTCTTTCCTGACCAGACTACCCCCAGAAATTTTATGGACAGGCCTGGACCATGCACCTTTTGAGGATTGGTAGCCCATCCTCTTTCATTTAGGTAGGAGGTTAATGAATCTGCTGCCTCTCCTACTGCTTCCAGTGAGTCAGATGTTAACAGGAGATCATCAATGTAGTGGTACAGGTTGACATTATTATTACGTTTCCTCCAATTAGCTAGGTCACGCGCCACCAAGTTATGACAGTACGTTGGTGAGTGCACGTACCCCTGTGGCAGGACCTGAAAGGTCCACTGCCTGCCTCCCCATGTGAACGCAAACTGATCTTGCGATTCTTTGGCAATCGGGATACTAAAAAACGCATTTGCCAAGTCCAGGACACAATGGTAGGTCTTAATATCCCTATGTGTGTGTCCATTAGGGAAGCAATATTGGGTACGGCCACATGGATGGGCGGCGTGACCTTATTTAATTCCCTATAATCTACCATCATTCTCCATGCTCCATCTGACTTCTGCACTGGCCCTATGGGGGAATTATATGGACTACGTGCAGGTCTTATAATACCTACTTTTTCTAGTTCCTGCACCGTTTTTGATATTTCTTCCTGCCCCCCCGGGAGTCTATACTGTCTTACATTAGTAATCTGGCGTGGTTTCGGCAAACAAATGGACTCATGTTTCGCATGGCCCCTCAATACTGTAGGTATCGCCCGGATACTAATGTACCTCTGTCGAAGTCTGAACTCTCCCACAGTCGTCTGGAGAGCCAGAACCCATAAAATGTCTATGCCCAAGATGTATTCTGGGATTGGGGCAATCGACACTTTATACTCCCGGGGTGGGAGACGCCCAACCCCCAATTGCAGCCATGTTTGGGTGACTGGAATGGTCTGTCCCCCAAACCCACCAATCATCACTCTATTGCCCTTAAACTTCGTTGGGTCTCCATATATAATTGATATTTCCACACCAGTGTCTACTAGCGCCATCACCTTTTGAACATTCTTCTCTGACCAAAAGATGTCTAATTCTACATAGGGCCTCCGGTCACATCTGGAGGCCCTAAGGGGACCAAAGTCCTTCGTTACTCCATGAAGCTGGCTAAACCTAAGTCTTTTACCACAGGTGGTTCAGACATAGTATCCCGCGACACCTGTGGATGTTTCTTCCTTCTATTTGGGACTATAAAGTCAGCCAAATTCCAGGTTGTTGTTGGTGCTGCCTGTATTATTCGTACTCCTGATTTTCTGGGAGTACTCTGAAATTTTTGATCGTTTCTAAGTTGTTTCCAGAGCTGTAACAAAACATGGTTGTGTTGCCCATCGATTTTAGCAAAGGCAACCCCGGCCCGTATAAGATCATTGAACATGGTCTTCCGGGATACCCGTATGGGGCCCGATCAGGGTATCCGTGGGACAGGCTTCTTAGTTTTAATGTGGAAGGCCTCAGCTGTTTCTACCAGACGGACATTGCGCCTAGTTCTTATGCGCTCCGTTTCCCCAAGGTCTGCCACCAACTGGGCCGCCTGTTGGACAATAGCCTCCGAAGCCACCAAAGGGTTTAGTATGGAGGCCAAAGTCCCATAAAGGTGAGAGGGGGCTTGTTGTAGTATTAGGTCACACATACCTGCTGTAAAATTTTCCGTATCAGGACTCTCAAAGGTCTCTGAATACATAGCCTCCCTCATACCCAGTTCTCGGATGTATGTTTGGAGGTCCTCCATAGAGGACCATAAACCGGTATTGAGTGGAATGTCAGATTTGTTGGGCCATGTTAAGCGGCATGCTGCCATCAACCAATCTATAATAGAATGATTCTCATTAGTATAGTGGATGGCAGAATATAATCTTTCCCTCAGGGCTGGGTGTATAGTTATAGATGCCAGTTTTGACATCTCTGTCCCACTGACTAACACGCTTTCAGCTCCTGCATCCCATAACCTCAGGAGCCATGATGGTATGCTTTCTCTTGGTTTTTGATGGAACCGTTGTACTAGGTCCATCAACTCGTTTGCTGTATACAGGCGCGCTGTCACATGCAAGCATGTTTCAGCGGGGGGCCATTGCTCAGGAGGCACTCCCGCTGGAGTATCTTGCATTTTTTTTGTTTTTTGAGTTATGATTGGTCAGATCTCAAACGGATCCTCCAGAGATGGAGCTTCGAGATCTGATTTAGAAATCTTTTTTTCTGAAACATCCAGGTCCGCTACTTCAGGGACCAGGGTGTCCTCCACTGATACGGTACGTATTTGTCTTGTTGGCACATCTAGTCCAGGTTTTTTGGCTACTAATGTGCCCAACTGTTGTTCCAACTTTTCAAAACTATCTCTTAATAATTAATTTTCGGATTCTATGTTTGTATTTGTTATTTCCAGTTTATGTAATGCCATTATTAGAGGCCAAGCCACATCAGAAGCAGCTAGCCAACGTTCTTTTGTAACTAGAATGTCCTTATCTAGACCTTGAAAATAATCTGTCAGCTGGGCGGGAGAAGGAGAAACAGTCCCTGTAACCCACAGGGGTCCCCATTTTTCAATAACGGTGGCAAGACCATAATAGGATGACCCCGTAAATCCTGGAATTTGACCAGGAATTGTTTGGTCCAGGGGAGTAACGTTCTCCCCCCTGCCCCATTTGAAAATGTTCCAAATGAAGGACATGGTTAATTATTGTATATGTATATATATATATTTCTAAGCCTGCCTGGCTCACCAATTGTAGGGCAAATAACCCCCAGAAATAGCACCCAGAAGAAATAGTGCCAAAGCTGATATATTTTTGATAGGCTTAGGTAGATGGTATACAGATAGTTAATAAGAAAATTAATAAGAAAAGAGTGGCTCACCTTTGAAGATGGTTGAGGCTCACTGAAAACTCCACTAGGGAGGGATCTTCAACCAGAGAACCTTCCCTGGTGGTGGTCAGCCCTTAAATGGGGTCTTGGGAGAGGTGGAGTCAAACTCCACCCCTTCCAATCACACTCACTTGTGCCCCTGCGGCTGACCCAGTTCTCGCCTCAGGTGATCAATCAGTGGTTCAGGCGTGATTCAACAGTTCCCATACAAGCTCCTAATTATTTTTCATATCCATTGCCAAGTTAAGCTCCATCTGTGCATGGCTTTCCTGATCTTATCTCTGCTCAAGCGGATGACATCCCTGTATTCTTCCCAGGCTACAATAACTCTGCTTCCACTTCCTGTACATCTTTCTCTTTTCCCTCGGATGGAGTACCAAGTTTGCACAGAGAGGCTGTGGATGCGTCTCCAGTCTTTTGCTCAGGAAGAGATAAGGGTCACCCCTTATCTCTCCCCTTGGATTACTGTCTTTGAGACTCTTAAATCTAAGGAATCTAATTCACGCGCTCCTTCCCTTGGTATAGAGGGGGAATCCTCCTCTGATGTGACTCCTTCACGCCCCCCTTGTTCCTTCTGCTCTGTATCCCCCCCAACCCAACTCCGCAAGCATCTCCACTGCTGCCCTTCGCCCCGTCCACGTTGCTTGCCTCCCCCAAAGGATCAGTTTGATCCCGGTCCAGTAAATCTGGTGGGCAAACAGAACTTTTTCCCTTCTGACGATGGATTGAAAGGGACAGGAGGCAGAAATGTTGCTGCTCCCACAGTGTACTACACTGCTTTAGAGAAGAACCCGGTCATGTACAAAAGGACTGTAAAAAGTCTAGGAAACTGATACTGTTCCAGCTCAACCCTGTCCCTGGCATGGGAGGAGGCTACACAGGGAGAGAGAATGCCAGTCTCAATTCCCTATTGCTGCACAGCACCTTGATCTGTCAGAAAACGGGAAGAGCGCGAGCCCCTGCGAGCCGGTCCCTGCCTGGGCAGCAAACTGAGACCAGCTACCGCCGGCAGCGCAGGAGTGGATGTGGCCCCCGCCCAGCCAGTGATGCTGACTGATACCGATGTGACTCTTATCCCAGCAGCTCTCACGGCTCCTCTTGGGAATGGGCTCAGAGCCCTCCTGTTAGGACGTTCTTCTGTTAAACGGATGGGTCTTTTTATTTAACCAGATGGACGATATATTAACAGCAGCAGAACAAGAAGAGATGTTTGCAATGCTAATACAGCGAGGTCAACATCGTTTGTGAATTTTACAAGCTTCTGATCCAGACTGCAACTACAGGACAGATCTCTGGTCATCCCCCCAGGCATCAGTTACTGCCTAATTTGAGTGACTCATCCCTCACTAGAAATGTTTTATTTTCACATGTTCCAATACCTAATGCTGTTACTGTATTTACAGATGGCCCTGGCAGGACACACCGAGCAGTAGTTCTCTGGCATGCAACTGCTACACAATAGCAGTCGGATGTGCACTGAGCCTTTCAAATTTTTGCAGAGCAAAAGATTAATATAATAATTGACTCTTCGTATGTTGCAGGTATCATTTGGTAAACTGAGGGATCTTTTCTTAAGGAAGTTAACAACCCTGTTTTCTTTGCACAGCTCACGCAAGTTTTGCACTAAACAGATGTCACTCATGTTCCTGAATTTGGCCGTCTCAAATATGTGCATGATAACAGAGCTGCATATACCTGGAAAATTAAAAAAAAAAAAAAAAAGGGGGAATATGGGAGATGCGCCACAAACTTATGTAAGACTTCGCCTGTGCTTAATTTTTTGAATCCTGATCATACAGATACACCTCGAGTAGACTGTCATTCTGGGGCCTCCTCAATGCTCAGAGAATGGCTGATAATTAACATTCAGAATATAGCCACAAGGCATTGGAAAAGTCCCTTACCACAGATAACTTAGGGTCGGGGATATTCTTGTGTTTCCACAGGGACTAGCCCAATATGGATTCCAGTGTGATACATTCAGCCTCATCTCAAGGCAGAAAATAGCATCCAGCCTTCAAAATAACTGGGATTGTGTGTTTCTTATTGTTTTGTAAATTGTTGTATTGTAAATAACTTATGCATGCCATAGTGAGTGATGGACAGCTGGATTATCCACTGGATGGTATATTAGTAACAACACTGGTCATGGTATGACAAAAATGTGTGATTTTCCTGTGTTACCAATGTAGCCTTTAGAATTAGAACTTTTAGGTACTATTTAGGTTGTTATTAGCTATTATTTAGGTGGTTGTGTGCTGCTTTTTCTATTTTCAGTGGTAGATTAAATATAAAAATGAACAGGATTTAATGTTTCTACTGCTGGAATCCATGGAAATAACTTTTTTAGTGTAGTCTTATCTTTTCGTTATCGGTTATGATGTCATTAGCCTATCAATTAGCTTTCTCTTAGTTTGTCAAGACAAAACCTGAAAAGGAATCCCAGGCAAAAGGGATGACCCTGTACTATAGAATGATACACTCTCTTTCATCCACTAATTAGAATTTTAAAAATACGACTATGCATCACTTGACACAAAAGCACACGCTATCTTACTTCGATTCAACATATGATTCTAACAGACGATGCCTGAATATTGCTCAACAGATATTTTAGCTCACTGACTCTTTCAATTAGCACCTACATCAGCCACCTAAAGGCCCCTGGCAGAAGAATGACCTTGGGAAGGAACAAAGTATTCTGATAGTTTTAAGGCAACTGATATTCATAAGTATTTTTTAAAGAGAGCTGACCTTAGTAGTTTATTCTGTTTTGCAAGCAGGTGTTCCACTTGGGCTCTGTAACACGCACTGGCCACACGGATTCAGTGTACAAATGGAAAAAACTCTGCAGACCCTGAGAAGAGTAAAAGCAGGAGAGAATCTGTGATGGGTGAGAGAGGAAAAGTGCACCTTGAAGCAGGGGACGCCCTGCTGGCACTGCCTATCGCATCCACTGCCAGCATGTTCCTTCTGTCTCTCCTCTCTGTCGACTTGCCATTTCTCAAGGGTCAATAGCTAACAATGCGCTTGTTTAGGGAGTTTCTGCTTCGTGCTCACAATTATCTTAAATGGATGTCTGTGTGTGTGTGAGTGTATGTTGACTAAAACTCTAACCATCTGTGTTGTTCTGAATGCGTCATTTGTTTGCCTCTGCTCCTGAGACATCCTGTTTCCCAGATCCAAACATACGCTGAAACAGCACCGCTCAAGCTTTTAGCCACACTCACCAAGTCAGGATATTAGCTGGCAAAGGAAAGCAATACCACTAGTGATGCTTCAGGAGGCTTGCCCACTGATGTTGATTCTATCTGACAGGCAACTTTACAAAGTTGTGCCACCACTGATCTTCCATTATTAACCAAAGGCATGATTGTGAGGATTTTAAGGGCACGTGTTATGTGAATGTTAGGGAACATAAAAAAATCAGATTAGAATCAATTAAAATTAAAATCAATTAGAGTATATAAGAATTGAAGGTTCTTCCTAATCAGTTACTGATTCACACAGAATGAGACCCTCAGAGACTCTTTTTTAGGTTGCAGGAACTAAAGCCGTAGGTGAAACATATGTTTGTTCTTTTGTTAATAAGTTTAATAGTATTTCTTGTCATTATGATATGATTGCTTTGCATCTTTTCTTACAATCAGCGTGTTAACTATTGAAGCCTTGACTAAGTTGTGATAACCTAAATGAACCTTTCAATGCTGTTATAAAGCATTACACAAAATGAAGAAAGCTGTAAATCAAGTGGTCGGGATGCTGTATACAAGGTGTGATTATATTATTAATACAATTTGTGTTATGATTTTGTAGTAAATTAATACTTCTCATTTTAAAATGCTTACTGTCCAAACTATCTTCTACTGGTTTGTTAGCGCAAAAAAAAAAAAAGGGGGGGGAACTGTGGAGGACTGGCTTTGGGAAGGAGGACGTGTGTGCTTATCTTCGGAGCACTCTAAACAAAACAGCACGTTTGGAACACTGGATTCGAGGAGTGGTGCACCGTTGACTGGGCAACGATGAGGGAGTAAGTTTGCGGTAGAAGCAGATGGCCCTGGTATGTGCAGGAAAAGAACAACTAATTGGAAACTGCTTATCTCGCAAGGATAGAGCAAGAACCACTGCTTAGCAATTATTCTAAAAATAGCATGTGTTCAGGGGTATAAAAGTATGTAACCTGCGCAATAAGTTGGCTCAGCTGCTTAATCATATTGATGTCTCTCTGAGTTCTTGCATCGGCACCTTAAGAAGATTGTTCTGATGCAGCCGTGGTTCATCCTCCTGGGGTCACCGTGGCAGGTTGGTTGGTTGGTTGGTTGGTTGTTTTCTTCCTTTTTCTCTTTCCTCAAAAATCTCCTTTTTCTTGGTATCGCTGGTGTAGTAAGGGGTCAGATGAATCAGGACTAGAGGATTCATACTTGCTAATCTAAATGCCTCGCTCAGACTTAGCAGCACAATACTTACATGGCTACAGTTAGGTTGGCAAAGGCTACTATGGGTTCTTCATTCATAGAATCGTAAAATCATTTCAGTTGGAAGGGACCCTTGAAGGCCATCGGGTCCAGTTCCCCTGCAGTGAACAGGGACACCCAGAGCTCCACCAGGTGCTCAGCGGCCCGACTAGCCTCCAAGGATGGGGCATCACCAAGGACTGGGCATCCACCATTGCTTTTGGATAGAACATTTAACGTGCTATGAAGTGCACAAGGTAGAAAATGCACAAGTATACAAATTCCCAGTGTGAACATGTGTTTCATGTTCATTATGTTGCAGGACTTTTATGACTTTTCTATATCTCTATGTATACAGAGGGTTCAGTAAGCAGATCACTGTAGCTATGAGGAAACTCAGAGACCAGGGCAGGTCTCTGTCACTGAATCCAGAAGGCAAAAAGACTGATGAGCCTCAAAAAATGGACAGACAACAGTGCACAAGACAGAGGCACAGAAGTCTTTCCTCCGTGCAAAGGTAGTAGGAACTTACATGAAGTTTCCTTCACTCTGCGTCTCCAGTCTTTTGCTTAGGAAGAGATAAGGATCCTGATGATGCTGAGGCAAGTGAAGTTCCTTGGAGGCATCTAAACCAACTCAAGGTTGCTAAAAATATGCTGCCACTTTGCCATTAGCTCGTTGTGAGCAGACTCAGTCTATTCCATATTAGGCAGCTCTCTTTAAGTGAGATGAATCTCATCTTTCTACATCCAACAATGCCACCTCGATCTTTTTGCCGCCCTCCCGCCACCCCTACCCATCCCCAACTCCGAAAACTCTTACTAGCTTGCTTGTTCTCTCCTAATTAAAATGTCCTCTGATTAACGTAGCTCTTCTTCTCTTCTGAGACAGGTATACATGGAACAGTCGGTGATCCATGGAGCTGGAGTTGTAACTCTTTAATTCTCAATACACTACATGATGTTACGATGTGGAATACCAATACCAACAATCACAAAACCATGACATATTTCATAAGAGATGGTCATCATTATGACCTTGTTCTTCTCGTCTCTTTTACCTCCCACACTTCAGTGGACTTCCAGTAGCAGTCACGATCAGGGAGAAACCCTAAATCTCCTGGAGTGGGGGCTCATCACTACCATGGAAGAAGGAAGGGTTTGTGTGACATGCAGGAGTGCAGGGCCAGTGCTTGGCCATTCTGCTGAATGAAATGCGTCAAGGGCTTTCAAAGCCACCTCCACATTTGATTTTTCACCTCTATCTAATGCATGCAATTTCCTGCTTCACCAGCCCTCACAAACAGATCTCTTTAGAAGAAAATCTCCATGTAATAGGTGTGTAATAAATAACTCTTCCTTTATAGATGTTTTGAGGGTTGTCTATGAATTCTCATGATTAATTTTTCATAAGGCATGGTCACAAAGCAGCAAAACAATGACCTTTACATGTGGTATAAATACGGATTTTCACAACCATTTTAAATATATATATAAATATATATTACAGTTGGAAGTGAGTTTCCGAGGTCACCTAGACCAACTTCCTGACTGTCGCACGGCTAAGCAAATGTTAAAGGACATTCTGTATAGCATTATCCAAATGTCTCTTGAATTCCAGATGTCATGGGACAACACACTATCAAGGAAGAATTTCCAATGTCGACTTTGATAGGAGTGTGTTGAAAAATGAAAGAGAAGTGCAGTTATCTGTCCTGACTTGAGAAAGTTATTGACGTGTGGGATTGATGTAGGTTGAGGAGAAGATGGTCAGAGATTGGCTCAGACATGTTCCACTGTGATAGTGGGATGCAATCTGGTCCTCTCATCCACACTTGAAGGACCAGGGTCCAGGCAGACACGAGGAGCCTGGCCTGAAGTGAAAACCAAGGCAAAGCACTTACTGAGCACTGTCCTCAGCTTTTTCCACGTCTGAGGAAACCAGTTCTCCCTCTGCATTTATCAAAGTGGGAACACTCTCCTTGGTCTGTCTCATTGTGCCTACGTACCTGTAGAACCCCTTGTTTTTTTTCACAACCTGGTTGAATGGGAGGTGTCCCTGTCTACAGCAGGGTTATTGGAACTAGATGATCTTAAAGGTGCCTTCCAACACAAACTGTTCTATGATTCTAAGAAAGTGTCTGCAGACGGGCAGACTCCCCTTGGATGAGAAGTTGGTCAGAGATTGTCTGGGGAAAAAATCAATACACACGGATCACTGGGCCCCAACAGGATTCACTCAAGAGTACTGGGGGTGCTGGCAGAACTGACTATCAAACCACGCTCTCTCATCTTTGAAAGATCATGGAGAATGGGAAAGGTGCTTGAAGACTGGGGGATAGCCAGTGTAACACCAGTCTTCAAAACGGGCAAGAAATACAAGCCATGAAAATACAGGCTGGTCAGCCTCGCCTCCATCCCTGGAAAGGTGATGGAACAACTCATTCTGGATGTCATCTCCAAGCAATTGGAAGAGAAGAAGGACATCAGGAGTGGTCAGCACTGTATCACCAAGGGGAAATCATGCTTGACCATCGTGGTGGACTTCTACCTAGTTATCAGTGGCTGGGCATATGTGGGGAGAGCAGCGGATGTTGTGTACCTGGACTTCAGCAAGGCTTTTGACACTGTGTCCCACAGCATCCTTGTAATGAGGCCCTAGGAAGCATGGGATGGATGAATGGACAGTGAGGTGGATTGAGAACTGGCTGACTGGCAGAGCTCAGTGGGGCAGAGTTTAGATGGAGGCGTGTAGCTGGTGGTGTTCCTTAGAGGTTGGTGCTGCGTCTGGTCTTATTCAACATTCTCATCAGTGACCTGCATATAGACACAGAGGGCACCGTCAGAAAGTACAAAGCTGGGAGGAGTGGCTGCCGCAGCAGAAAGCTGTGCCACAATTCTGTAAGGCTTGGACAGAGTGCAGAGTATGGCAGAGTAGAACGTGGTGAGGTTCAACAAGTGCAAGTGTAGAGTCTTGCACCTGGGAAGAAATAATGGCACAAAATGATGAAAACATAAAATAGAATGCTTCTTGGGGAAACCTGAAAGGAATGGGGAAACACATGAACAAGGACATAGGACAGGAATTAATTGGATGCAGTTGAACAGTAAATCACTCCAGCTGTTGGCTGGGCTGATCTCTTTTGTTGCTGGGGATTCACAAGCCTCTAAGCTGCTTGCTTCTACCCCATGCATTTCCCTTGGAGCTGTGTGTGCCTCCAACTCCCAGGGCCCTGCTCCTGACATGGAGGAAGCAGCTCTCTGTTGTACTGCAAGAATCATCTCCATGCAGCTTGCTGGGGGTGCTCAGGAATCCTAAAGAGAAACTCACAGCTCCAGAGGACATTGTCAGGCTCTTGCTGGCTTCACTAGCTCACCAAAACCAACCCCCACTTCCTTCAAACTGCAATCGCAGCACAGCAGCTTGAGATGAGCCCAGCAAATGTGATGGCCCTTCTGCAGGAGGTCTCGCAGACACTTTCCCAATGTCAAAGCAAAGACCTTTAAGCTCAGAAAAGAGGCAAGCATGCACTGGAGAGCATTCTGAAACCTCTGTGCTGCGGGGATAAGCTGCTCTTGCACCCTGTGTGTTGGCACTGCCTTCTGCTCCCACAACCTCCTGAGACATGGGATGCTGCACTTAGGAGAAACAAGCTCATGTTTTTGTAGATTTAGAGCCAAGCAAAGCTCGGTGTCTCACAGCTGCCCTGAACTCCTGTGAAATCTTTTGCGAAGAGGAGTAGAAGCAATGTGCAGCACTATGAAAAAGTATGACATTGCTTCTGTGAAAAAAATGCCTCCCTGTGATGAAAGCAGTGGACTGGAGTCAGCACCAAAATCAAACTTCCTTTTACCATTCCTCAATCCAGAAGCGGTCTTTTATTTTTAGAAGAAAAAGCAAGAATACTGGGAAAAAGCTCCAGAACAACTCTCCTACTTTATTTGCCCTCTTCCCCTTCAACTACAGGTGATTTTCAGAAAACTTCCACAATCCACGTTACTGCTCTCATGACACTCGGAAACTACTGAGAGCGGCACATGCACACAGACACACAGAACATCCAAACACAGCTGATTTTCCCTAGGAGATATCATCAAAAAGTTGCTTGCAGGAAGAGCAGAGGAGAAAAGCAGGCATGGTGAGATAATATCTTTTGTTAGGAAGGAAAGGCCATCTGAAGCTCCTGAGTTAACTCCCTTCTGCAGAGGGTTCCAGCGAAGCCATCTCCTTTGCAAACTCTTCCTGAGGGGTGAGAAGCATCTTTGTTTTCCTCATTCTGAGGTCTCCAGCATTCTCAAGATCTTTGCGCTGGGGGCTTTCCCATGACAAAGAAGTCAGCCCCGAGAGAAATTCTTCCTGCAGGACAGATGCTTGCAAGGCATTCCCCTCACAGCACTGGGCAATATTCAATGTGGACAGAGCTCTGGATGCAGCTCTTCAAGCAGTGGTGACATTTCTTTGGTCCCTACCCTGAGTGGATCCCTTTCTACTTGATCAGGTTGGAGCAGTGGTTGGAGCTCATCCTGCACATGGGACAAGGGAATTGTGTGCTTCATCACCACACACAGCCACAGTAGGTAACCCGGCTGTGGCTCTGGTTGAACTGCCCAGCATAGCTGCTTCCACCCCAACTGATAGCCAGCAAGGGACCTTGCAACCATTCTTGCTGTTCCTCCCCTCTCCACCCCTCCCCAGCAGAGCTCTCCTCCCCGCTGGCAGAGTTGAACTTTCTGCTGTCTATTTCAGACAGAGCACGCTGACCTCCTGTGCTCACTTCCTCCCTGTCCAGCTCCAAGCCCGTCCTGTGCCCCTTTCTGCCCAAACTTGGCTGCAGCACACCTGCAAAGTGTTCCTCCTGTCGTTGCAGCCTGCCTGGCCCAGCAGCCAGGAGATAGAGCCGGGACCAGGGTCTCAATGCTGTGGAGAACGTCTGCTTTACTTCTCAAATCTACCTACTGCTGATGTTACCTAAAAGTGATAATGGCTCATTTTCCTCGGGCAAGGAAGTGCAAAAGTATAAGGGGTTAAGTGGGTGGTACTGAAGTCGAGAAATCCGACAGAGTAACTCACCCCCGGTCCCATTAATTCTGCATTTATTGCCATTATATCATGGCCTTTGAGTGATCCGGCTCTGATCTTCTGAATCTTTGCTGCTGTTTTGTGTGGGCAATCCCACTGCCCATGCCCAAACCTCTAACACTGTCTACATTGCTCAGGTTTTAATAATGAGATCTCTGACCTTCTGTTCTCCCTTCTTGGTATGGGAATTTATTTTTTACAAAAGTAATGGAATGTTGTACCAAAGGGACAGACCTCAGAACCCATGATACAAGAGAAGCTTCTGTCTGTGGTCAAAGAATGGGGTATGTACATTCTGGAGAGATAAAAGGAGAATCTGGCTTGCATGTTAATTTGTGCACTCTTGTCCCTTGGGGAGATTGCACAGGGGGCTGAGGGTTGACCAAAGGTAAGGACTGTAAGACATACATCTGCACCCAGAACTGTGCAAGAAGTAACAAACTGATCTGGCAAGACAAATGGGAGAAGACACTGGCCTGGCAACTGCTTTGTGGATTCTGCTTACTTGGAGAAATCAAGTGAGATGGACTTTGTCAACTACCTAGAGGATGTGCTTGTGAAGAATGTGAACCTGGAGGCAGGAGGGGGACTCAGCATTGGGAACCAAGAGATATAAAAGCTTGTTTTTCTTAGAGCAGGCACTCATGGTTGCAGGATGCCTGCCATTGCAATCACAAATTAAATCTTTTTCACAAGAGTTCCTGTTGCGGTCAGGGTTTTGGCGGACGGAAGATATCGTGCTGTACGGGAAGATAGGGCCACCTGTCAGCCAATAGCCTTAGTTCATGGTGTAAGTAGGCAGAGACAATGTTGTAACCTTAGGTTAGAAAAGTACCATGTAGCCCGCCAATAAATGTCATTTGCCGTCCACCACATTGGCGTCTGTGAGCAGATGGACCGAGCAGCCTGGGGTTGGCTGCCATGCCGTTCCTGAGAAGGGCCACCACGCCTTTAAAGGCAACAAATGGTGCCAAAACCCGGGAGAGCCTGGACGGGGGAACAGCGGCCGGAGTGGCGGGACCAGCCCGGCGGGGAGGACGCTCCAAGATCCGCAAGGAGGATGGAAGCTCTTGTGAAGGTCGTATTAGAATTGTTTGAAAACCTTAAGTTGTGGGTAAAAGTAAAACTGGTGCTGCAAAGGGCCATACATGAGCGGGGCGCCTGGAAAGTGGCCAGGAACTTGTTGATCACCCCGAGGGTCAAGACCGGTGCAGCCGCGTGGACTTTGCACCCTTATCATAGTGGTGATTATAAGGAACTTGGGTAACGGCACCCGTGCCCTCTCAGCCCCCGAGCCCTGGGCTGCTCGCGGAGGAGTGGGGCAATGCTGATTTATTTCGTACAGCAGAGAGGTTAACCATGCTCACACCTTCAAAAGAAGACCTAACAGAGAAACCAGGAGAAGTGGTTAGGACAAGAACTCACCCAGCTGCAGGGAGATGCTGTCCTCTAGAGCACGGCAGCCGTTGATTGCCTCTTGTTGAGACATGCTGAGAGGAGTTAAAGGAACGCAAGGACAAGAATGTAGGGATGCCTGACGTCATGGATGTGCAACTGTCCCCAGCAAAGGACGTGAAGACACCATGTAACAAAACACAGCCCCCCTCCCTGTCTGGGCTGAGGGCACTCGACATTCTGTGCTCTGTGCGGCTCGAAGGAGCCCGGTTGCCTGCAACAGAGCTGGGAGCAGCCTGCTCTGCACCCAAGGTAGGTGCCCTTCGTGGTTCGTGCAGAGGAGCACACGCTGCCAGCAGCACCAGGTGGGACCCTGGGCCCGGCTCCATCTGCTGCCCGGCACGGCAGCTTTGCTGGGCCAGGTGGGCTGCAACAACAGGAGGAACACTTTTCAGCATGTTGCAGCCCGGGTTGGGCAGAGAGGGCAAAGGAAGGGCTTGGAGCTGGGACAGGGAGGAAGTGAGCACAGGAGGTCAGTGTGCTCTGCTGCACGGTTGTACCTCTGTGATAAAGCGCAGCTGGGACTGCATTTCTCCCTCTGGACCGCACGAGAGGACCTTGCTGTGCAGCTCTGCACGTGTGGATTCCTGTAAGCTTTAAAGTCCCCAGTGCCTTCTTTTGTGGGAATGAATGGAAAGCCTCTAATAATCGGGGAATTGCCTCTGTGTCAGCCCCTGAACTACTGGGGACTGGGCGGTCTTTGCTGGGTGAACGTGTCCCAAGGGTTTTGTTCCGGCTGTCCCTGCAGCTGCAGATGCCTTTAGCACACAGCAGTGGGCCCCAAGCACATTGTAAGTGGAGCACGCTTTAATTTCACATCTTCCACCTCGTGCCGTAGTGACTTGTGGAAACAAACTCTAGAACCCAGAGTTAGGTGATAAGGCAGGTAAGGTTATTCAGCACTGCGCTCACATGCCGGCTGCAAGGGGGATAGTCCCACCTGCCTTGCACACTGAAGGGAGAAGCGACTGCAAATTTAAGAGCATAAAGCATTCATAGTCGTTACATTTCTGAGAACTGGGACAGATTATTACAATTAACTCCAAGAAGTTGTTTCCATAACTCCTGCCTTCAATTCCTTGGGGTGGGCACGCACTGTGCCTCCTGGTGGTCATGGGTGGGGGTCCTGAAGATGAAGGCGGCAGGTCTTCCTCGCTGTGCACTTTTCACCTCGCTGCAGTTGGAGATGCTGCTCCAGCTTCTTCTGGGTTTTATCTGCAGTTTGGTGGTATCAGCTCGTTCTAGTGCAGCAGTCTATCAGGGTTCTCCTCACTATCAGTGCCCCCTTATTGTTCTTGCTCAAGCTCCGTCCCTTTCCACCCTTTTACTTAATTGTTAAGTTTCATTTTGACCCATTCCTGTCTCAGTTGCAGAAATGTAGTGTTGCTGAACTTCAGTCTTGTTTGTTTCAGGGAGGACAGCAGATGCACCAAGCACATGCTCTGCAGCCTCCCTGTTTCTCCAGGGGGTGGGAACAATGTTTCCTGACAATTTGAAAGTGCAGACTGAGCATCTGACATACGTTTCTCACCCGGGAGCCAGACATTGCCTTTTTCAGTTTGGCACAGAATGAGTTGTTCCATTGCTACTGGAAATCTCAACTCTTTTCTGCCTGAACTGCACTCTCAGCTTCCCAGATCCGAGCTGGGTTGGCACTGACATTTGTGCTGCGGTATTTGTGAGAAAGACTTTGCCAGACATCCTAAGGACCATTTAGAATTAATGTACACATACGGGCTGGCATTATTCATTCACTGATCACCTTTTTCCTGGGACTGGTGGGGCTGATGCCTTCTGGACACTCTTTATTCTGACTTCAGGCATTACCATTCCTCAGGAGGTAGACAGCGGTACTTGGAAGCTGCTTTCCTCTCCATTCTGATACTGACAGTACTGGAGCTGAAATATTTCCCATCACTGTTTCCTCCTTTCTATAACACTACAATCCGCCTGAAGGTAACACCAGGGGGCTGATGATGAATGGTGTCTCTGGGAATTTTTATGATTAATGCTTATTTATATAATTATTTTATTTGGTGAAGATTTATCATTCCACTGTAAGAGATTTGATTTTAAATTTAGCTTCTGTTCCCTGTTCCTGTCTATTTCTGTTCTCCTTTCCTTCATATGCAGCTTCCAAACCTGGCATTTTGCACATAAAACCACTCTCCTTACATCCTTTTGTGGTCCCTCGTGATTTTGCCAGTTTGTCACAGATGGATCCAAATACAATACTCAATCCGAATCGACAGAGTAGCAGAACTGTATTTATTGATATACAGCACATATGCTGTAGTGTTTTAACAGTGTCTTAACAAGACTGGTTTACACCTACAACTACAGGGGACCCTCCCATTGAGTCCTGAGGCTCAGAGTGGGTCCCCCTCTCTGTCTCAACTCCTGAACCTACAGAAATAAGGAACCTTGGCAGACCTGGTCCAGTTCCAGTCCCAGACTTGTTCACAGCTTTGTGTGTAAAGAATCATATGAGCACAGTCTAAGACATAACCTTAGACAAGATCACAAAGCTCCAAACTAAGCGTGAGTCTCTTACAGCAGATCAGTATCTGCAAGGTGTCTGGAGAAAAGGAGGTGAAGGATCTCTGCTAAGGTGTGACCTCGACCTGCCCTCTGTTTTGGGGTAAGATGACTGTCTCCTTGTCATGTTTTGTCTTTAGTCCCATGGACAGTCAGCCCTCAGCAGTTGAACTGTCATCAGTCAGATTTTACTGCTGCGCCGTTTGTGGCAGCTTTGTGATGATTACTGTCTTTTAGACAGAGTGTTATGAGTATAGTTGCTCAATGATTTTCTGTGCAAGGTGTGGTGTGCCATCCCCCAGGCAGTGATGTGCAGATGGTCTGGGGTGAGCAGGGGTTGGACAGGGACTGCTGCGTTCAGTCACAGCTCTGCTGACATTTCCCATGTCCTTGCAGGCTCCAGCTCAACTTCTGCCTTCCACCCATGATCATCCCAGCCTGCAGGAGAGCAGCAA
Organism: Oreortyx pictus; assembly: GCA_036925125.1. Classification (NCBI taxonomy): domain Eukaryota; kingdom Metazoa; phylum Chordata; class Aves; order Galliformes; family Odontophoridae; genus Oreortyx; species Oreortyx pictus. Next base: position 301,809 of record JAUPFR010000045.1, on the reverse strand, counting down.
TGGCCTCAGCAAATCCATCTCAGGTAGGGGCTGGGAGAAGCGGGCAGGAGAGACATAGGGCTGAGGGATGTGAATGCAGGGGGAGAGGGAGTTGCCTTCAATCGGCATGTGAGTACTGGGGTTAGATATGTGTCTGGGACTGGAGTTTCACTCCTCTGCAAGCTGTTTCCCTGGGCCTTGTCTGCTCACAGCAAGGAGCCTCTTTGTGCTTGCAGGAGCCCGTGTGTTTTGAGGAGGTGGCCGTGTATTTCAGCAGGGAGGAGTGGGCGCTGCTGGACCCTGCACAGCGAGCACTGTACCGGGACGTGATGCTGGAGACGTACGAGTGTGTGGCCTCACTGGGTGAGGGCTTTGCTGCCTTTCCTCCTCTTTTGGGCACATTTGGCTGTGCAGAATGTATCACTGCAAGCAGTGCCCAAAATAATAAACGAGGAGTTCTTTCTTGTCAAACTCTGCAGTAGCAGCAACAAAAGAAACACAGAGAAGCATGAGTTTCATAAGGGCTCATCATGCTCAGCACTTTGATAACATCCTGCAGTCAATGCTGTCCGTCAGGCATCACCCATGAAGGGAAGGACCATCTCCCTGCTGTGATCTCTTTTTCTTTTAAAGAAAATATCTTTGCATGTTTTCACAGATGGAAAAGCAATCTTTCCAACAAAAGAAGCTACTGTGTTTTGTCCCAGTGTCATTCAGGACCTTAATTTTATTTCACTGTGGGGAGGGACATTGTGCAATGTTGCTGGACAAGCAGCTGTGCCAGAATGATGGAAAAGCTCTCATTTCTCCTATTTCTATTGTTGCAGCTCCACTTCCAGCCCCCAAACCCATGGTGATCTCCCTGCTTGAAGAAGGAGAAGAGCCCTGGATCCCAGATGAGGGTAGCCGTGATGCTGTGTCAGGAGATGTCAGCCCAGGTGAGGTGGTGGAGGGAAGGAGGAAGTTGAGGCCATAAAAGATATGTCTGGGGGAGGAGTGTTTTTGGCATTGTGTGCTATTTCTGGTTTTCCTTTGTCATCCAGCAGGTGCGGGGATAAGAAACCTAAGGAAGGGTCTGCAGGAAGGTGGTGCGGTCAAAAGACAATTTGGTAGCATCTACATGGAAGAAATCAGAAGGGATGTGCATGTGGATCAGGAGCAAGGTCAAGGCGAGCACAACAAGATACAGCAGGGAAAGCATCTGTTAAAGGCATCAAGGAACTGTTTGGAGTTTAATACAGGTCAAAGGCAACATGAAGACCCCAGGAGTAAGGATGCGTGCCAGAGGCAAAAGCAGAATCCATGCCCTGAGGATGAGAAAAGCATTCAAATAGATTCCCAGAGTCCTTAAACACCAGCGCAAACAGTCTGCAAAGAGCCTGTACAAGTGCACTGTGTGGGAAGATGTTCAAATGGAGATCCCTTCTCTCTGATCACCAGTGCATCCATACAGGAGAGAGACCATATAAGTGTTCTGAGTGTGGGAAGAGTTTCACACAGACATCCCACTTAACCTACCACCAGCTCAGCCACACAGGAGAGAAACCCTTTAAGTGCTCTGATTGTGGGAAGAGCTTCAAAAGCAGTTCAGAATTGAAGCTGCACCAGCGCACCCACACAGGAGAGAGACCATATGAGTGCTCTGATGGTGGGAAGAGCTTCAAAAGCAGATCTGAATTGAAGGTGTACCAGCGCACCCACACAGGAGAGAGACCATATAAGTGCTCTGACTGTGGGAAGAGCTTCAAAAGCAGTTCTGAATTGAAGCTGCACCAGCGCTGCCACACAGGAGAGAGACCATATAAGTGTTCTGACTGTGGGAAGAGCTTCAAATGGCGTTCCTGTTTGAAGCTGCACCAGCGCAGCCACACAGGAGAGTGACCATATAAGTGCTCTGAGTGTGAGATGAGCTTTAGAAGCAGTTCTGATCTCAAATCCCACAAGCATATCCATACCACTGACAGACTGTAGAAGCACCCCCAGAATATGAGAACCTTCAGCAGCAGTTCCAGCCACGTTTCCTACCAGCACGTGCACACTGCAGACAGGGCCTGCAATGCCCCAGACATGGGAATAGCTTCAAGCCTGGCCACAGCCTGGTTACCCACTGTGGCTGTGTGTGGTGATGAACCACACTCTTCCCTTGTCCCAGCTGTGGTATGAGCTCCAACCACTCCTCCAACCTGATTAAGTAGAAAGGGAGTCAGGGCAAAAACCACAGAAATGCCAGCACTGCAGGAAGACTTTCATCCACAGCTTTATGCACATTGAATGTTGCCCAGTGGTCGTCAGGGGAATTCCCTGCAAGCGTCTGTCCTGCAGGAAGAATTTCTCTCAGGGCTGACTTCTCATTTCACATGGGAAAGACCCCCACAAAGACCTTGAGAATGCTGGAGACCTGAGCATGAGGAAAACCAAGATGCTTCTCCCCCCACAGCAAGATTTTGCAAACGAGATGGCTTCGTTGGAACCCTCTGCTGAAGGGACTTAACCCAGGAGCTACAGATTGCCTTACCTTGCTAACAAAATATATTATCTCACCGTGCTTGCTCTTCTTTTCTGCTCTTCCTGCAAGCAGCTTTTTGATGACATCTCCTAAGGAAAATCAGCTGTGTTCGGATGTTCTGTGTGTCTGTGTGCATGTGCTGCTCTCAGAAGTTTCCGATTGCACTGATGTATGAAATACAAGGGTCAGGAGAGCAGCAACATGGCTCATGGAATTTTTCTGAAAACAACCTGTAGTTGAAGGGGAAGGGGGTGAATTATGGTGGAGAGTTGTTCTGGAGCTTTTTTCACTGTTGTCTTGCTTTTTGTTCTAAAAATAGAAGGCCGCATGTAGTTTGAGGAATGGTACAAGGAAGTTTGATTTTGGTGCTGACTCCAGTCCACTGCTTTCATCACAGGGAGACATTTCTTTCACACAAGTAATGTCATCCTTTTTTACAGTGCTGCACATTGCTTCTATTCCTCTTCCCAAAACATTTCACAGGAGCTCAGAGCACCTGTGAGACACCGAGCTTTGCTTGGCTCCACTAAATCTACAGAAATCTTAGCTTGTTTCTCCTAAGTGCAGCATCCCATGTCTCAGGAGGTGGTGGGAGCAGAAGGCAGTGTAAACACACAGGGTGCACAAGCAGTTCATTTAGCGCAGAGCTTTCAGAGTGCTCTCCAGTGCATGCTTGCCTCTTCTCTGAGCTTGAAGGTCTTTGCTTTGACTCTGGAAAAGCATCTGCAAGACCTCCTGCAGAAGGGCCATCGTATTTGCTGGGCTCAGCTCAAGCAGCTGAGCTTGGATTGCAGTTTGCTTGAAGTGGAGATTGATTTTGGTGAGCTAGCAAAGTCAGTAGGAGCCTACCCATGTCCTCTGGAGCTGAGAGTTTCTCTGTAGGATTCCTGAGCCCCCCAGCAAGCTGCAAGGAGATGATTCATTAAGTATGACGGAGTGCTGCTTCCTCCATCTCGGGGAGCATGGGCCTGGTGTGTGCAGAAGAGGTAGAGCAGGGCCCTGGGGGTTGGTAGAAGACAAAGTTCCAAGGGAAATGCGTGGGGAAGAAGCAAGCAGCTGGGAGGCTTGGGAATCCCCCGCAAGAGGATACAGCAGCCCAGCAAAGAGCCGGGATGGTTAACTATTCAACTGCACCCAATTAATCCCTGTCCTATGCCCTTGCTCATGTGTGGATCATGGCAGTAGTGCAAGCCAGACATAGCTGCTGGCTATGCAAAAATTTGACTACTAGCCTTGGATGCAGGCTGTGTAAAGATAGGCTGAGAAGATCAAGAGAACCACATTCAATGAATGTAAAGAAACAGGACAAACCGGATATAGCAATGGGAAGCATTTGGGAACTGTTTTATTCAGACGTTTATGAGTGCCTTGTATTGTTAAAATGTTTTAACCTTAAGGAATGTAACCTTCTCCTAATGAGATCTTAACACACGCTGCCTTTCTGTGTATATAAGCTTTGAGTCGTTGCTTAATACATGAACATTAGCTTGCATCAAGCTGGGTTCCTGTCCCTTCATTGCAGCAAATGGTGACCCCGACATTCGGGACTTTGCATAGGCTGGCTGCAAGACCCCAAGAACTTTAGAATCAGCTGCTGAAAGGAAGCAGAAAAACAAGGAATACATTGAGAATCGGCTGCTGAAAGGAAGCAGGATAACAGATCTGTACAGTCACCTTCTCACGATTGGTAGGTGAGCATGGAGTAACTATGAGAAATCAAGTATCTTGTGAAGAGTGGGTTGGTTTTTATATTAGGGATTTAATCCCAAAGCATGAACAGACTCTTTCTAGCACTGACTTAAAACTCATCATGAGGTGGGTACGGGATAAAATCCCCAATATGGACTCTTCCACCATTTTTACGCTAGAATTATGGGATCGAGCTGGGATTAAGTTGTGGGACACATCCACCCGAGACAATTCTGATGCACAGAAACTTTTAACCCCTTGGAGAACTGTCTTTGAGACTCTTAAATCTAAGGAATCGCGCTCCTTCCCTTGGTATAGAGGGGGAATCCTCCTCTGATGTGACTCCTTCACGCCCCCTCTGTTCCTTCTGCTCTGTATCCCCCCCAACCCAACTCCGCAAGCCTCTCCACTGCTGCCCTCCGCCCGCCCACGTCGCTTGCCTCCCCCAAAGGATCAGTTTGATCCCGGTCCAGTAAATCTGGTGGGCAAACAGAACTTTTTTCCCTTCTGACGATGGATTGAAAGGGACAGGAGGCAGAACTGTTGCTGCTCCCACAGTGTACTACACTGCTTTAGAGAAGAACCTGGTCATGTACAAAAGGACTGTAAAAAGTCTAGGAAACTGATACTGTTCCAGCTCAACCCTGTCCCTGGCATGGGAAGAGGATACACAGGGAGAGAGAATGCCAGTCTCAATTCCCTATTGCTGCACGGCACCTTGATCTGTCAGAAAACGGGAAGAGCGCGAGCCCCTGCGAGCCAGTTTCTGCCTGGGCAGCAAACTGAGACCAGCTACCGCCGGCAGCGCAGGAGTGGATGTGGCCCCCGCCCAGCCAGTGATGCTGACTGATACCGATGTGACTCTTATCCCAGCAGCTCTCACGGCTCCTCTTGGGAATGGGCTCAGAGCCCTCCTGTTAGGACGTTCTTCTGTTAAACGGATGGGTCTTTTTATTTAACCAGATGGATGATATATTAGCAGCAGCAGAACAAGAAGAGATGTTTGCAATGCTAATACAGCGAGGTCAACATCGTTTGCGAATTTTACAAGCTTCTGATCCAGACTGCAACTACAGGATAGATCTCTGGTCATCCCCCCAGACATCAGTTACTGCCTAATTTGAGTGATCCATCCCTTACTAGAAATGTTTTATTTTCCCATGTTCCAATACCTAATGCTGTTACTGTATTTACAGATGGCCCTGGCAGGACACACCGAGCAGTGGTTCTCTGGCATGCAACTGCTACACAATAGCAGTCGGATGTGCATTGAGCCTTTCAAATTTTTGCAGAGCAAAAGATTAATATAATAATTGACTCTTTGTATGTTGCAGGTATCATTTGGTAAACTGAGGGATCTTTTCTTAAGGAAGTTAACAACCCTGTTTTCTTTGCACAGCTCACGCAAGTTTTGCACTAAACAGATGTCACTCATGTTCCTGAATTTGGCCGTCTCAAACATGTGCATGATAACAGAGCTGCATATACCTGGAAAAGAAAAAAAAAAGGGGGGGGAATATGGGAGACACGCCACAAGGTTATGTAAGACGTTGCCTGTGCTTAATTTTTTGAATCCTGATCATACAGATACACCTCGAGTAGACTGTCATTCTGGGGCCTCCTCAATGCTCAGAGAATGGCTGATAATTAACATTCAGAATATAGCCACAAGGCATTGGAAAAATCCCTTACCACTGATAACTTAGGGTCGGGGATATTCTTGTGTTTCCACAGGGACTAGCCCGATATGGATTCCAGTGTGATACATTCAGCCTCATCTCAAGGCAGAAAATAGCGTCCAGCCTTCAAAATAACTGGGATTGTGTGTTTCTTATTGTTTTGTAAATTGTTGTATTGTAAATAACTTATGCATGCCATAGGGAGTGATGGACAGCTGGATTATCCACTGGATGGTATATTAGTAACAACACTGGTCATGGTATGACAAAAATGTGTGATTTTCCTGTGTTACCAATGTAGCCTTTAGAATTAGAACTTTTAGGTACTATTTAGGTTGTTATTAGCTATTTTTCTATTTTCAGTGGTAGATTAAATATAAAAATGAACAGGATTTAATGTTTCTACTGCTGGAATCCATGGAAATAACTTTTTTAGTGTAGTCTTATCTTTTCATTATCGGTTATGATGTCATTAGCCTATCAATTAGCTTTCTCTTAGTTTGTCAAGACAAAACCTGAAAAGGAATCCCAGGCAAAAGGAATGACCCTGTACTATAGAATGATACACTCTCTTTCATCCACCTTGAAGCAGGGGACGCCCTGCTGGCACTGCCTATCGCATCCACTGCCAGCATGTTCCTTCTGTCTCTCCTCTCTGTCGACTTGCCATTTCTCAATGGTCAATAGCTAATAACGCGCTTGCTTAGGGAGTTTCTGCTTCGTGCTCACAATTATCTTAAATGGATGTCTGTGTGTGTGTGTGTGAGTGTATGTTGACTAAAACTCTAACCGTCTGTGTTGTTCTGAATGCATAATTTGTTTGCCTCTGCTCCTGAGACATCCTGTTTCCCAGATCCTAACATACCCTGAAACAGCACCGCTCAAGCTTTTAGCCACACTCACCAAGTCAGGATGTTAGCTGGCAAAGGAAAACAATACCACTAGTGATGCTCCAGGAGGACTTGCCCACTGATGTTGATTCTATCTGACAGGCAACTTTACAAAGCTGTGCCACCACTGATCTTCCATTATTATCCAAAGGCATGATTGTGAGGATTTTAAGGGCACGTGTGATGTGAATGTTAGGGAACATCAAAAAATCAGGTGAGAATCAATCATAGGGACCCACAGGGACCCATACAGACCCACAGGGACCCACAGGGACATAGGATTTTGTAGTAAATTAATACTCCTTGTAAAACGCTTACCGTCCAAACTATCTTCTGCTGGTTTGTTAGCGCAAAAATAATAAAAAAGGGGGAACTGTGGAGGACTGGCTTTGGGAAGGAGGACGTGTGTGCTTATCTTCGGAGCACTCTAAACAAAACAGCACGTTTGGAACACTGGATTCGAGGAGTGGTGCACCGTTGACCGGGCAACGATGAGGGAGTAAGTTTGCGGTAGAAGCAGACGGCCCTGGTATGTGCAGGAAAAGAACAACCAATTGGAAACTGCTTATCTCGCAAGGATAGAGCAAGAACCACTGCTTAGCAATTATTCTAAAAATAGCATGTGTTCAGGGGGATAAAAGTATGTAACCTGCGCAATGAAGTCAGCTCAGCTGCTTAATCATATTGATGTCTCTCTGAGTCTTGCATCGGCACCTTAAGAAGATCGTTCTGATGCAGCCGTGGTTCATCCTCCCTGGGTCACCACAACAGGTTGGTTGGTTGGTTGTTTTCTTCCTTTTTCCTCAAAAATCTCCTTTTTCTTGGTATCGCTGGTGTAGTAAGGGGTCAGATGAATCAGGACTGGGGGATTCACACTTGCTAATCTGAATGCCTCGCTCAGACTTAGCGGCACGATACTTACACGGCTACAGTTAGGTTGGCAAAGGCTACGGTGGGTTCTTCATTCATAGAATCGCAGAATCATTTCAGTTGGAAGGGACCCTTGAAGGCCATCGGGTCCAGTTCCCCTGCAGTGAACAGGGACACCCAGAGCTCCACCAGGCGCTCAGCGGCCCGACTAACCTCCAAGGATGGGGCATCACTGTAGGGCAAATAACCCCCAAAAATAGCACCCAAAAGAAATAGTGCCAAAGATGGTATATATTTGATAGGCTTAAGTAGATGGTGTACAGATAGTTAATAAGAAAATCAATAAGAAAAGAGTGACTCACCTTCAAAGATGGTCGAGGCTCGCCAATAACACCACTAGGGAGGGATCTCCAACCAGAGATCCTTCCCTGGTGGTGGTCAGCCCTTAAATGGGGTCTTGGGAGAGGTGGAGTCAAACTCCACCCCTTCCAATCACACTCACTTGTGCCCCTGCGGCTGACTCAGTGGTTGCCTCAGATGATCAATCAGTGGTTCAGTCTGTGATTCAACAGTTCCCATACAGTGGGGGATAGAGAAGAATGGGGATGTTCAGTGTGTACCACAAGGGAATTTGACGTTGGGGTCGTGCAGTAGTAATTCGATGTCTATAGATGTATGTATGTTGTATGTGTGTGTGTGTGTATCTAATGGATGTCAATCATTGTTCCTCTTTGTGTATTAAGCATGATGTACTGCCGCGGAATAAGGGGGGGAATGTCATGTTTTAATGATTTTATTTTCCTAATCTGAATGCCTCGCTCAGACTTAGCGGCACGATACTTACATGGCTACAGTTAGGTTGGCAAAGGCTACGGTGGGTTCTTCATTCATAGAATCGCAGAATCATTTCAGTTGGAAGGGACCCTTGAAGGCCATCGGGTCCAGTTCCCCTACAGTGAACGGGGACACCCAGAGCTCCACCAGGTGCACATCTAGCCTCCAAGGATGGGGCATCACCAAGGACTGGGCATCCACCATTGCTTTTGGATACAACACCTAACGTCCTATGAAGCGCTCAAGGTAGAAAATACACAAGTATACAAATTCCCAGTGTGAACATGTTTCATATTCATTAAGTCGCAGGACTTTTATGACTTTTCTGTATCTCTATGTATACAGAGGGTTCAGTAAGCAGATCACTGTAGCTATGAGGAAACTCAGAGACCAGGGCAGGTCTCTGTCACTGAATCCAGAAGGCAAAAAGACTGATGAGCCTCAAAAAATGGACAGACAACAGTGCACAAGACAGAGGCACAGAAGTCTTTCCTCCGTGCAAAGGTAGTAGGAACTTACATGAAGTTTCCTTCACTCCGCGTCTCCAGTCTTTTGCTTAGGAAGAGATAAGGAACCTGATGATGCTGAGGCAAGTGAAGTTCCTTGGAGGCATCTAAACCAACTCAAGCTTGCTAAAAATATGCTGCCACTTTGCCATTAGCTCATTGTGAGCTGACTCAGTCTATTCCATATTAGGCAGCTCTCTTTAAGTGAGATGAATCCCATCTTTCTACATCCAACAATGCCATCTCGATCATTTTGCCGCCCTCCCCCCACTCCACACCGCCCCCAACGCCAGAAAATTCTTACTAGCTTCCTTGTTCTTTCCTCCTTAAAATGTCCTCTGCTTAACGTACTTCTCTTCTGAGACAGGTATACCCGAAACTATCGGTGATCCACAGAGCTGGAGCTTTAACTCCTTAATTCTCAAGACACTTCATGATGTTATGATGTGGAATACCAGTACCTAAAATCACAAAACCATGACACATTTCCTAAGAGCTGGTCATCATTATGACCTTGTTCTTCTCCTCTCCTTTACCTCCCACACTTCAGTGGACTTCCAGTAGCAGTCACGATCAGGGAGGAACCCTGAACCTCCTGGAATTCGGGCTCATCACTACAATGGAAGATGGAAGGCTTTGAGAGACATGCAGGAGTGCAGGGCCAGTGCGTGGCCATCCTGCTGAATGAAATGCATCAAGGGCTTTCAGAGCCACCTCCACATTAGATTTTTCACCTCTCTCTAATGCATGCAATTTCCTGCTTCACCAGCCCTCACAAACAAACACCTCTCTTCATGCCCTCAATGAACTCTTCAGTGACGGCTCTTGGCAGGGCCTGCTAACACCCTCACATACTTGGGCTGTGCTTCTGACTTCAGGTTTTAAAGGCTTGCTCAAATGTTCAGGATCTGCAGTTGAGGAACGTGGCTCCACAAAGCTCATCAATATGAATAAGGGCCCAACAAGCCAAGTTAGGTTGCTAATTACAGAGATTTTCAGCAAAGTAGCCAAAAGGAAAGGATTTAAATAAGAAATAACAAGAAACAAAAGTGTTTCCACCACACCTCCTTCCCCCCCCCACACAAGTCTAGACCCAATCATTATTCATTCTCTGAGGAACAAATTAATTTTTACTGCATTGTAGAGATACTCAGTCTTGACAGTGATCTTGTCTGATATTGGGCACCTACGATGGGCTTGCCCAGAATTCCCTTTCTCATCGACAGAGAGAAATCATTTGTTTACGCTCAGTTGCCATGACCTGCTTTCTCTGTCAACAGTATCTTGCTACAGGTGGGCTCCCATTGGTCGTGGGTCACAGTCCCCAGTCCCACACAAGGGCATGAGGTACATCAGAGAATAATGAAGGCAGCGGCCACCTCCTTATTGGTAACTGAATCAATCCATGGATCAAGATGCTAGGCTCTACCTCTCCTGCACCACACCAGGCCCCTGCTCTCTGAGATGGAGGAAGCAGCGCTCCGCCGCACTGCAAGAATCATCACCTTGCAGCTTGCTGGGGGACTCAGGGATCCTGCAGAGAAACTCACAGCTCCAGAGGACATGGGCATGCTCCTGCTGGCTTCGCCAACTCACCAAAATCAGCCTCCACTTCCTACAAACTGAACACAGATGCTTGAGCTGCGCCCAACAAATGCGGTGGCCCTTATGCAGGAGGTCTCACAGACACTTTCCAAGGAGGAAAGGCAGCAAAGCCCTCACCCAGTGAGGCCACGCACTCGTACGTCTCCAGCATCACGTCCCGGTACAGTGCTCACTGTGCAGGATATATAGAAGCGCCCACTCCTCCCTGCTGAAATACACGGCCACCTCCTCAAAACTCACGGGCTCCTGCAAGCACAAAGAGGCTCATTGCCATGAACAGCCAAGGCGCAGGGAAGCAGCTCGCAGATGAGAGAAACTCCAGAACCTGCCGCTTCTCTGTTTCAACATGCACGTCATGGCTGAGGGCAATTCCCTTTCCTCCTGCATTCACATCCCTAGGCATCTCCCAGCTACTTCATCAAAACCGTACATGAGATGGATGAGGTGTGGCCATTTGCTGCACTCCTGTAGGTTGGGATGATCACAGGTAGAAGGCAGAAGTTGAACTGGAGCCTGGAGGGACAAGAGAAATGGCATTGGAGCTGTGAGGGAACGCAGCAGTCTCTGTCCAACCACATCTCTCCCCAACCCTGGACCCCCAAGTCCTTGTTATCATGATTGCTCCCAAGGACTTCCTCCCCCACTCTGTACAAACACCTGGGATTGCCCCAGTCCAAGTGTAACACCATGTAATGATTATTTGGATTTAAAAATTTTCCACTCATTGTCAGCCATAATCATTTCTGCCACACATGCTGAACTTTCATAGTTTTATAGTTTGACTCCATAATGGAATTTCAACAAGGACACTGTTATTAAAGGCAGTTCCACCGATCAGCTGAGGCAAGCAGTGGCAGCAGAATGACTGCTTTTGTCTGACTCAGCTGCAGTTAAAGAAACTGAGCAGCGATACGTGAAGAATGGGAAAAGGGACTTGTATCGCAAGACCAAGTGGTGAAGCAAATTGAGAAATTCATCATGGACAGCCTGTGCCAACTGGGAGATCTGGTATTGGACTGGAAGCACGCCTGAAGGGGACCACTCCCCCAGAAAGAGCTGCAGAAAAACAGTTAGAAGGCGGTACACCCATCCAACAGGAGGCGCAGGAAAATAACCGGTTCATTGAAGAACACTCTGAATGCAGCCCCCAGCACACAAACACACCGAGCCTCAGTGCACATTGCAACTGCCAGCACAGCAGCCTGCTGAAGCACCACCTCCATTGATCTCTGAGGGAACACCTGATGGTCTACACGGCAAAGATTTTAGACTGCACTACTTAAATCCTCTGGGAGATATTCATCCATGCTCTCAGGAGTGCAAGTAGCCATGGGCTTCTTTAAGGGGACTAAGCGTCAAAAAGCCAATTGGAAAGATATTTTGTGAAGGCGACTGTTTTGTTCTCAAACTCACCTACTGCTGATGTCACCTTAAAGGGATATTGGCTCACATTCCTCAGGTAAGGAGGTGCAAAACCAGCAGTTGACTAGATGGTACTACACCTCAAATACTTGAGACGGTAAAAAGAACGAGCAGCTTTCTTAATAATAAATAAAAATCCTATAAAACAATTATTAAAATATAATGCAAAAATAATCAAAAATACTTAAATTATTTCTTCATCTGCTGAGAAAACAGTGTATCTGACAACACCGTAGCCAAACAAGCCTGAGACAGTCAGATCAACACTGATCAATGTGCTTGTAATTTCAACTGAACCATGTAAGCGACTTCGTGCCCTGAATAATGCTCAGGGTAGTAAATAACCAAATGGATAGTCCAGTCTCATTGAGCCGTTGTTAAAAGTCACTATTTTTTTAACGTGTGTCAATCAATACATGCATTTCTACTTCGCTCTTAGCAGCCAATTGCCCAGCATAGCCATTTCCACCCCAACTGCCAGCCAGCCAGGGACAGAAACACCTTGCAACCATTCCTACTGTTCCACACCTTCCCTCCCCTCCCCTGCTCAGAACCCATGACACAAGAGAAGTTTCTGTATGTGGTTAAAGAATGGGGTATGCACATTCTGGAGAGATAAAGGGAGAATCTGGCTGGCATGTTAATTTGTGCACTCTCATCCCTTGGGGAGATTGCATAGGGGGCTGAGGGTTGACCAAAGGTAAGGACTGTAAGACATACATCTGCACCCAGAACTGTGCAAGAAGTAACAAACTGATCTGGCAAGACAAATGGGAGAAGACCCTGGCCTGGCAACTGCTTTGTGGATTCTGCTTACTTGGAGAAACCAAGTGAGATGGACCTTGTCAGCTACCTAGAGGATGTGCTTGTGAAGAAGGTGAACCTGGAGGCAGGGGAGGGACTCAGCACTGGGAACCAAGAGATATAAAAGCTTCTTTTTCTTAGAGCAGGCACTCATGGTGGCAGGATGCCTGCCATTGCCATCACAAATTAAATCTTTTTCACCAGAGTTCCAGTCTCTGAAAGATCAATTGAGGTATTTCTCATACTGCTTCCAGCATGTCTGGTGTATCTCTGTGTCCTTTTCTTTACATCATCCCTCTTTCAGTTCCCTGCACTATGATCAACACCAATTATTCCCTGTCTCTACCCCTTGTTCTTTTTTGCCTTTGCTTTCTCCATTTCCTCTCTGTTCCCTTCTGTGCCTTCCTTGGACTTTGCCTTTCCCAAGCCTCTCTCTTTATTTTTTTTCCAAAGTTTCATCATTAAAAACATGCTCAGCACTCTTTGGTCTTCCACGCGCCTGTCCTGTCTACGAAAGAACCCATTCTAAAATTTTATTTTCCCCTCAATTTCCTCTACGAAGTCTCGACTAATTAAGGACTCTTGTGCCCCTGGTAAATACAAAATCCAAATTTAAGTCTTCCCTCCAGCCCTAGATGCTTCCAATACTACCCCTGGGATATTGGGTTTCCTAGATCTCTGCAGATAAGGACATTCTTGCTTCCAACATGTTCCTGCCCAACAGCCAGGTAACAGCATTTCACAACAGGAGTTTGCAGTGTCTCTGCCCCAGGATCTTTCACTGAGCGCTCTGGGAGCTACCCAGGGAGGGAGGGGGTGGTGACACAATTGTTTCTCATTCCAGTCTTCATCTATCTTGGCTCGTGTAAAATGCAACCATCACAACAGTCTGAATACACTTTAATCTAAATACACTTTGTGGTGGACAATTGTCCCTCCTCACACTGCTAGATAATTGAGTCTGCCAACTCTTTCAAGGCATGGTTGTACACCAAATTCCTCCAGGGACAGTCAGAACCAACTTCCCCCAACAAAACGGGAAATTTAGTTGTTGTTTTTCCACAGACCCCAGGTTTCCACAAGTTATTTTAATTATTTGTCCAATCTACCTATCATAACAATTTTCAACAAGATTACTCTGCAGTTTCCCACAGCCAACTCCTCCATGTCTGGAATGTACAAAATGTTTTCACAAACTGTAACACACACACTGCTGCAGCTACAGAAGTAAAAAGCAAATCTTAACACACTCTGCAGACCTGCCACATACACACACCAACGAGACAGGAAAAAGTGACAAACTTGGCACCCTCACAGTAATACTCACACCCACGTTCACAGACAACCTCACAATGCCGGCAACCATAACACAAAACAGTTCCCAATAACCCTAGCTCTTCAGTTTCTCCTGCGGGTCTGGAATCTCTCAAGCACACCCTCACCACAATACTTTCAGGAAGATGTGGAGCCCAGGGGTTCCTGAATTTCTCAAGTACTACTCAAACCCCATTTCTCTTGGTGGGCTTTTCTCAAGCAAGCCCTCACCACGTTTTTTCTGGGAAAAAGAACCTGCTGCACACTTGGGCCATCTCTCTGATCGCATGTGGAATACTGCTCGGGGATCCCCTCACCCTTACTCTCCGTACGTGACAAGCTTCTGCCACGCTTTTGCAGGGGCAGGAAAATGGAATGTATTGCTGCAATCCAGGGAACATGCAGCTGGTTCCCGATGGAGCCTGGACTGGGGGGAGCTCCCTGAGAATCACTCAGTGTGATGTTAGAAAGTAGCATTCCTTTATTCCTCACGGTGCGCACTGGGCGTCTTGACCAGCAAGTGCACCCTCTCAGAGTTCAGGTTCTGCATTTGAACATTTCAGCCATACATCTGCAGTACGCTGGCATACATAGCCCTTCTTTGTCAAGGTTGCACAGGTATGTGCTAATGTCGCTTTGGGCATGCTCAGTGGTATTCAGGGTCGAGTGCCCATCGACTTCTTCCCTTTTTCCACCGTCAGCTTCATCCCTGAAACCTCTGACTCGCTTGCATCCTCTTTTTCCCAGTCTGGAATTTTCCCATTGATTATGAGACCACAGTGCGCAAAAAAAAAAAAAAAATTGAGGCAGAAAATAAAATTCAATGATGTTCCCAGTGCAGAATTACTCAGGGAAAACAAGACTGTTCACCCACAGAAGATGAAATGGAAAGCTTTAGAAGTATCACATGCATTCTTTTTGCTAAACTAATACATCGGAACTTAAACTAATGCACTAATCCCTATTGCTAAGAAACCAAACTGTATCACCTGTAGACAAACTCCCAAGTAACCTGAGAGCAATTCCTTCTGGGTGGCCTTACAGTCTGTAGATATTCACCAGGGAACACCTGAAACGGCCCTCTAACAGCAGCGTGGTTATCCATGCTCACGCCTTCAAAAGAAGACCTAACCGAGAAACCAGGAGAAGTGGTTAGGACAAGAACTCACCCAGCTGCAGGGAGATGCTGTCCTCTAGAGCAGGGCAGCCGGCAATTGCCTCTTGCTGAGACAGCTGAGACATGCTCACGTCTGATAGGAGTTAGAGGAAGGCAAGAACGATAATGTAGGGATGTCTGACGACATGGATGTGCAAATATCCCATGCAAAGGAGGCAAAGACACCGCAGAAATCAATGCCTCATTAGCTTAAGAAAACACGGTCCCCGGCCTTTCTTCCCTCCCTCCCCCTTCTCTCCCTCCCCTCCTCCTGTCCCCCGGGAGCAGATGGGAGCTGAGAATGAGCAGTGAAACTGCCCGAGGCCTGGCAGCCGGCTCGCGGTGTGCTCGCTGTGGCACCTGAGCCTGTGCTGAAGCAGCAAGAGCCTGCCTGGAAGCTATCTGGGCAGCACCGCGGTGGCAGGAGGTGCACCAAGGCCGTCCTGTGGCCAGCTCCGGGCTGAGGGCACTCGGCATCCTGTGCTCTGCGTGACTCAAAGGAGCCCTGTTGCCTGCAACAGAGCTGGGAGCAGCCTGCTCTGCACCCAAGGTAGGTGCCCTTCGTGGTTCGTGCAGAGGAGCACACGCTGCCAGCAGCACCGGGTGGGACCCTGGTCCCGGCTCCATCTGCTGCCCGGCACGGCAGCTTTGCTGGGCCAGGTGGGCAGTAACGACAGGAGGAACACTTTGCAGGCGCGTTGCAGCCCGGGTTGGGCAGAGAGGGGCACAGGAAGGGCTTGGAGCTGGGACAGGGAGGAAGTGAGCACAGGAGCTCAGCGTGACTGAATGAAACGCCTCTTTATTAGAGGCGGGGACTTGCCACTGTGTCAGCCCCTGAACTACTGGGGACTGGGCGGTCTTTGCTGTGCAAACGTGTCCCAAGGGTTTTGTTCCGGCTGTCCCGGCAGCTGCAGATGCCTTTAGCACACAGCAGTGGGCCCCAAGCACGTTGTAAGTGGAGCACGCTTTAATTTCACATCTTCCACCTCGTGCCGTAGTGACTTGTGGAAACAAACTCTAGAACCCAGAGTTAGGTGATAAGGCAGGTAAGGTTATTCAGCACTGCGCTCACAAGCCGGCTGCAAGGGAGATAGCCCGTAAGAGACTATTATTTTATACCATTGCCTCAAATTTTGCTGATGAACATGTCCGAACATGTCCAAGCTAGTCCTGGGCAAGGGTTGTGAAATCCTTTGTCTAAGGGACAAGCAGATGGGCATGTCCTGGGGGCAACAAAAGAGAGATAAGCTGCCAATTAACACTCTTTTGTGTGGTACTCATCTCCGTGGGGAGATAGACATCTGAGGAGACACTTGCCTGGAACGCTAGGTTGGAAGTTTTCACATGAAGAGACGGAGAAGAAGGACTATGTTCATTGATATAAAATAGATATGCTGTAGTGCTTTAACAGTGCCTTAACAAGATTGGATTACACACACAACTACAGGAGCCCCTCCCATTGAGTAATGAGGCTCAGAGTGGTCCCACTCTCTGTCTCAAGTCCTGAACCCACAGAAATAAGGAACCTTGGCGGACCCGGATCCAATTCTAGTGCCCGACTTTTTCACAGCTTTGTGTGTTATGAATCATATGAGTACAGTGTAAGACATAAACTTAGGGAAGATCACAAAGCTCCAAACTAAGCGTGAGTCTCTTACAGCTGATCAGTATCTGCAAGGTGTCTGGAGAAAAGGGGGTGAAGGATCTCTGCTAAGGTGTGACCTCGACCTGCTCTCTGTTTTGGGGTAAGATGACTGTCTCCTTGTCATGCTTTGTCTACAGTCCCATGGTCAGTCAGCCCTCAGCAGTTGAACTGTCAGCTGTCAGTTTTTTCTGCCGCACCATCTGTGGCACCTTTGTGATGATTATTGTCATTTAGCCAAAGTGTTATGAGCATAGTTGCTCAGTGATTTTCTATGCAAGGTGTGGTGTGCCATCCCCCAGGCAGTGATGTGCAGATGGTCTGGGGTGGGCAGGGGTTGGACAGGGACTGCTGCATTCAGTCACAGCTCTGCTGACATTTCCCATGTCCTTGCAGGCGCCAGTTCAACTTCTGCCTTCCACCCGTGATCATCCCAGCCTGCAGGAAAGCAGCAATGGCCTCAGCACATCCATCTCAGGTAGGGGCTGGGATAAGCGGGTAGCAGAGATATAGGGCTGAGGGGGAGAGGGAGTTGCCTTCAACCGGCATGTGTGTGCTGGGGTTAGATATGTGGCTGGGACTGAATTTTCACTCCTCTGCGAGCTGTTTCCCTGGGCCTTGTCTGCTCACAGCAAGGAGTCTCTTTGTGCTTGCAGGAGCCCGTGAGTTTTGAGGAGGTGGCCGTGTATTTCAGCAGGGAGGAGTGGGCGCTGCTGGACCCTACACAGCGAGCACTGTACCGGGATGTGATGCTGGAGACGTACGAGTGTGTGGCCTCACTGGGTGAGGGCTTTGCTGCCTTTCCTCCTCTTTTGGGCACATTTGGCTGTGCAGAATGTGTCACTGCAAGCAGTGCCCAAATTAATAAACGTGGAGTTCCTTCTTGTCAAACTCCGCAGTAGCAGCAACAAAAGAAACACAGAGAAGCATGAGTTTCATAAGGGCTCATCGTGCTCAGCACTTTGATAACATCCTGCAGTCAATGCTGTCAGTCAGGCATCAGCCATGAAGGGAAGGGCCATCTCTCTGCTGTGAGCTCTTTTTCTTTTAAAGAAAATATCTTTGCATGTTTTCAGAGAGGGAAAAACAATCTTTCCAACAAAAGAAGCTACTGTGTTTTCTCCCAGTGTCATTCTGGCCCTTAATGCTATTTCACCATGGGGAGGGACATTGCGCAAAGTTGCTGGACAAGCAGCTGTGCCAGAATGATCGAAAAGCTCTCATTTCTCCTATTTCTATTGCTGCAGCTCCACTTCCAGCCCCCAAACCCATGGTGATCTCCCTGCTTGAAGAAGGAGAAGAGCCCTGGATCCCAGATGAGAGTAGCCGTGATGCTGTTTCAAGAGATGTCAGCCCAGGTGAGGTGGTGGAGGGAAGGAGGAAGTTGAGGCCATAAAAGATATGTCTGGGGGAGGAGTATTTTTGGCATTGTGTGCTATTTCTGGTTTTCCTTTGTCATCCAGCAGGTGCTGGGATAAGAAACCTAAGGAAGGGTCTGCAGGAAGGTGGTGTGGTCAAAAGACAGTGTGGTAGCATCTACATGGAAGAAATCAGAAGGGATGTGCATGTGGATCAGGAGCAAGGTCAAGGTGAGCACAAGACACAACAGGGAAAGCATCTGTTAAAGGCATCAAGGAACCCTCTGGACTTCAGTACTGGTCAAAGGCAGCATGAAGACCCCAGGAGTAAGGATGCGTGCCAGAGGCAAAAGCAGAATCCATGACCTGAGGATGAGAAAAGTATTCAAATAGATTCCAGAGTCCTTAAACACCAGCGCATAACCTCAGAAAAGAGCCTGTACAAGTGCTCTGAGTGTGAGAAGATGTTCAAATGGAGATCCCTACTCTCTGATCACCAGAGCATCCATACAGGAGAGAAACCATATAAGTGCTCTGAGTGTGGGAAGAGTTTCACACGGAGATCCCATTTAACCTACCACCAGCGCAGCCACACAGGGGAGAAACCCTTTAAGTGCTCTGAGTGTGGGAAGAGCTTCAAAAGCAGTTCTGAATTGAAGGTGCACCAGCACACCCACACAGGAGAGAGACCATATGAGTGCTCTGAGTGTGGGAAGAGCTTCCAAAGCAGTTCTAATTTGAAGCGACATGAGCACAGCCACACAGGCGAGAGACCATATAAGTGTTCTGAGTGTGGGAAGAGCTTCAAAAGGACATCTGTATTGAAGCTGCACCAGCGCACCCACACAGGAGAGAGACCATATAAGTGCTCTGATTGTGGGAAGAGCTTCAAAAGGACATCTGAATTGAAGGTGCACCAGCGCACACACACAGAAGAGAGACCATATAAGTGCTCTGAGTGTGGGAAGAGCTTCAAAAGGACATCTGATTTGAAGATGCACCAGCGCAGGCACACAGGAGAGAGACCATATAAGTGTTCTGACTGTGGGAAGAGCTTCAAATGGCGTTCCTGTTTGAAGCTGCACCAGCGCAGACACACAGGCGAGAGACCATATGAGTGCTCTGAGTGTGGGAAGAGCTTCCAAAGCAGTTCTAATTTGAAGCGACACGAGTGCAGCCACGCAGGCGAGAGACCGTATAAGTGCTCTGATTGTGGGAAGAGCTTCAAAAGGACATCTGATTTGAAGATGCACCAGCACAGCCACACAGGAGAGAGACCATATAAGTGTTCTGACTGTGGGAAGAGCTTCAAAAGCAGTTCTGAATTGAAGGTGCACCAGCGCACCCACACAGAACAGAGACCATATAGGTGCTCTGAGTGTGGGAAGAGCTTCAAAAGCAGTTCTCATTTGAATGTGCACCAGCGCTGCCACAGAGGAGAGAGACCATATAAGTGCTCTGACTGTGGGAAGAGCTTCAAATGGCGTTCCTGTTTGAATTTGCACCAGCGCAGACACACAGGCGAGAGACCATATAAGTGCTCTGAGTAAGGCAAGAGCTTTAGAAGCAGTTTTGATCTCAAATCCCACAAGCATATCCACACCACTGACAGACTGTAGAAGCACCCCCAGAATATGAGAACCTTCAGCAGCAGTTCCAGCCACGTTTCCTACCAGCACGTGCACACTGCAGACAGGGCCTGCAATGCCCCAGACATGGGAATAGCTTCAAGCCTGGCCACCGCCTGGTTACCCACTGTGGCTGTGTGTGGTGATGAACCACACTCTTCCCTTGTCCCAGCTGTGGTATGAGCTCCAACCACTCCTCCAACCTGATTAAGTAGAAAGGGAGTCAGGGCAAAAACCACAGAAATGCCAGCACTGCAGGAAGAGTTTCATCCACAGCTTTATGCACGTTGAATGTTGCCCAGTGGTCGTCAGGGGAATTCCCTGCAAGCGTCTGTCCTGCAGGAAGAATTTCTCTCAGGGCTGACTTCTCATTTCACATGGGAAAGACCCCCACACAAAGACCTTGAGAATGCTGGAGACCTGAGCATGAGGAAAACCAAGATGCTTCTCCCCCCACAGCAAGATTTTGCAAACGAGATGGCTTCGTTGGAACCCTCTGCTGAAGGGACTTAACCCAGGAGCTACAGATTGCCTTACCTTGCTAACAAAATATATTATCTCACCGTGCTTGCTCTTCTTTTCTGCTCTTCCTGCAAGCAGCTTTTTGATGACATCTCCTAAGGAAAATCAGCTGTGTTCGGATGTTCTGTGTGTCTGTGTGCATGTGCTGCTCTCAGAAGTTTCCGATTGCACTGATGTATGAAATACAAGGGTCAGGAGAGCAGCAACATGGCTCATGGAATTTTTCTGAAAACAACCTGTAGTTGAAGGGGAAGGGGGTGAATTATGGTGGAGAGTTGTTCTGGAGCTTTTTTCACTTTAGTCTTGCTTTTTGTTCTAAAAATAGAAGGCCGCATGTAGTTTGAGGAATGGTACAAGGAAGTTTGATTTTGGTGCTGACTCCAGTCCACTGCTTTCATCACAGGGAGACATTTCTTTCACACAAGTAATGTCATCCTTTTTTACAGTGCTGCACATTGCTTCTATTCCTCTTCCCAAAACATTTCACAGGAGCTCAGAGCACCTGTGAGACACCAAGCTTTGCTTGGCTCCACTAAATCTACAGAAATCTTAGCTTGTTTCTCCTAAGTGCAGCATCCCATGTCTCAGGAGGTGGTGGGAGCAGAAGGCAGTGTAAACACACAGGGTGCACAAGCAGTTCATTTAGCGCAGAGCTTTCAGAGTGCTCTCCAGTGCATGCTTGCCTCTTCTCTGAGCTTGAAGTTCTTTGCTTTGACTCTGGAAAAGCATCTGCAAGACCTCCTGCAGAAGGGCCATCGTATTTGCTGGGCTCAGCTCAAGCAGCTGAGCTTGGATTGCAGTTTGCTTGAAGTGGAGATTGATTTTGGTGAGCTAGCAAAGTCAGTAGGAGCCTACCCATGTCCTCTGGAGCTGAGAGTTTCTCTGTAGGATTCCTGAGCCCCCCAGCAAGCTGCAAGGAGATGATTCATTAAGTATGATGGAGTGCTGCTTCCTCCATCTCGGGGAGCATGGGCCTGGTGTGGTGCAGAAGAGGTAGAGCAGGGCCCTGGGGGTTGGTAGAAGACAAAGTTCCGAGGGAAATGCGTGGGGAAGAAGCAAGCAGCTGGGAGGCTTGGGAATCCCCCGCAAGAGGATACAGCAGCCCAGCCAAGAGCCGGGATGGTTAACTATTCAACTGCACCCAATTAATCCCTGTCCTATGCCCTTGCTCATGTGTGGATCATGGCAGTAGTGCAAGCCAGACATAGCTGCTGGCTATGCAAAAATTTGACTACTAGCCTTGGATGCAGGCTGTGTAAAGATAGGCTGAGAAGATCAAGAGAACCGCATTCAATGAATGTAAAGAAACAGGACAAACCGGATATAGCAATGGGAAGCATTTGGGAACTGTTTTATTCAGACGTTTATGAGTGCCTTGTATTGTTAAAATGTTTTAACCTTAAGGAATGTAACCTTCTCCTAATGAGATCTTAACACACACTGCCTTTCTGTGTATATAAGCTTTGAGTCGTTGCTTAATACATGAACATTAGCTTGCATCAAGCTGGGTTCCTGTCCCTTCATTGCAGCAAATGGTGACCCCGACATTGGGGACTTTGCATAGGCTGGCTGCAAGACCCCAAGAACTTTAGAATCAGCTGCTGAAAGGAAGCAGAAAAACAAGGAATACATTGAGAATCGGCTGCTGAAAGGAAGCAGGATAACAGATCTGTACAGTCACCTTCTCACGATTGGTAGGTGAGCATGGAGTAACTATGAGAAATCAAGTATCTTGTGAAGAGTGGGTTGGTTTTTATATTAGGGATTTAATCCCAAAGCATGAACAGACTCTTTCTAGCACTGACTTAAAACTCATCATGAGGTGGGTACGGGATAAAATCCCCAATATGGACTCTTCCACCATTTTTACGCTAGAATTATGGGATCGAGCTAAGATTAAGTTGTGGGACACATCCACCTGAGACAATTCTGATGCACAGAAACTTTTAACCCCTTGGAGAACTGTCTTTGAGACTCTTAAATCTAAGGAATCGCGCTCCTTCCCTTGGTATAGAGGGGGAATCCTCCTCTGATGTGACTCCTTCACGCCCCCTCTGTTCCTTCTGCTCTGTATCCCCCCCAACCCAACTCCGCAAGCCTCTCCACTGCTGCCCTCCGCCCGCCCACGTCGCTTGCCTCCCCCAAAGGATCAGTTTGATCCCGGTCCAGTAAATCTGGTGGGCAAACAGAACTTTTTTCCCTTCTGACGATGGATTGAAAGGGACAGGAGGCAGAACTGTTGCTGCTCCCACAGTGTACTACACTGCTTTAGAGAAGAACCTGGTCATGTACAAAAGGACTGTAAAAAGTCTAGGAAACTGATACTGTTCCAGCTCAACCCTGTCCCTGGCATGGGAAGAGGATACACAGGGAGAGAGAATGCCAGTCTCAATTCCCTATTGCTGCACGGCACCTTGATCTGTCAGAAAACGGGAAGAGCGCGAGCCCCTGCGAGCCAGTTTCTGCCTGGGCAGCAAACTGAGACCAGCTACCGCCGGCAGCGCAGGAGTGGATGTGGTCCCCACCCAGCCAGTGATGCTGACTGATACCGATGTGACTCTTATCCCAGCAGCTATCACAGCACCTCTTGGGAATGGGCGCAGAGCCCTCCTGTTAGGACGTTCTTCTGTTAAACGGATGGGTCTTTTTATTTAACCAGATGGATGATATATTAGCAGCAGCAGAACAAGAAGAGATGTTTGCAATGCTAATACAGCGAGGTCAACATCGTTTGCGAATTTTACAAGCTTCTGATCCAGACTGCAACTACAGGACAGATCTCTGGTCATCCCCCCAGACATCAGTTACTGCCTAATTTGAGTGATCCATCCCTTACTAGAAATGTTTTATTTTCACATGTTCCAATACCTAATGCTGTTACTGTATTTACAGATGGCCCTGGCAGGACACACCGAGCAGTGGTTCTCTGGCATGCAACTGCTACACAATAGCAGTCGGATGTGCATTGAGCCTTTCAAATTTTTGCAGAGCAAAAGATTAATATAATAATTGACTCTTTGTATGTTGCAGGTATCATTTGGTAAATTGAGGGATCTTTTCTTAAGGAAGTTAACAACCCTGTTTTCTTTGCACAGCTCACGCAAGTTTTGCACTAAACAGATGTCACTCATGTTCCTGAATTTGGCCGTCTCAAACATGTGCATGATAACAGAGCTGCATATACCTGGAAAAGAAAAAAAAAAAAAAAGGGGGGGAATATGGGAGACACGCCACAAGGTTATGTAAGAGGTTGCCTGTGCTTAATTTTTTGAATCCTGATCATACAGATACACCTCGAGTAGACTGTCATTCTGGGGCCTCCTCAATGCTCAGAGAATGGCTGATAATTAACATTCAGAATATAGCCACAAGGCATTGGAAAAATCCCTTACCACTGATAACTTAGGGTCGGAGATATTCTTGTGTTTCCACAGGGACTAGCCCGATATGGATTCCAGTGTGATACATTCAGCCTCATCTCAAGGCAGAAAATAGCGTCCAGCCTTCAAAATAACTGGGATTGTGTGTTTCTTATTGTTTTGTAAATTGTTGTATTGTAAATAACTTATGCATGCCATAGCGAGTGATGGACAGCTGGATTATCCACTGGATGGTATATTAGTAACAACACTGGTCATGGTATGACAAAAATGTGTGATTTTCCTGTGTTACCAATGTAGCCTTTAGAATTAGAACTTTTAGGTACTATTTAGGTTGTTATTAGCTATTACTTAGGTGGTTGTGTGCTGCTTTTTCTATTTTCAG
Organism: Oreortyx pictus; assembly: GCA_036925125.1. NCBI lineage: Eukaryota > Metazoa > Chordata > Aves > Galliformes > Odontophoridae > Oreortyx > Oreortyx pictus. The sequence continues at coordinate 277,640 of JAUPFR010000045.1, read as the reverse complement.
TGGTAGATTAAATATAAAAATGAACAGGATTTAATGTTTCTACTGCTGGAATCCATGGAAATAACTTTTTTAGTGTAGTCTTATCTTTTCATTATCGGTTCTGATGTCATTAGCCTATCAATTAGCTTTCTCTTAGTTTGTCAAGACAAAACCTGAAAAGGAATCCCAGGCAAAAGGGATGACCCTGTACTATAGAATGATACACTCTCTTTCATCCACTAATTAGAATTTTAAAAATATGACTATGCATCACTTGACACAAAAGCACACGCTATCTTACTTCGATTCAACATATGATTCTAACAGACGATGCCTGAATATTGCTCAACAGATATTTTAGCTCACTGACTCTTTCAATTAGCACCTACATCAGCCACCTAAAGGCCCCTGGCAGAAGAATGACCTTGGGAAGGAACAAAGTATTCTGATAGTTTTAAGGCAACTGATATTCATAAGTATTTTTTAAAGAGAGCTGACCTTAGTAGTTTATTCTGTTTTGCAAGCAGGTGTTCCACTTGGGCTCTGTAACACGCACTGGCCACACGGATTCAGTGTACAAATGGAAAAAACTCTGCAGACCCTGAGAAGAGTAAAAGCAGGAGAGAATCTGTGATGGGTGAGAGAGGAAAAGTGCACCTTGAAGCAGGGGACGCCCTGCTGACACTGCCTATCGCATCCGCTGCCAGCATGTTCCTTCTGTCTCTCCTCTCTGTCGACTTGCCATTTCTCAAGGGTCAATAGCTAACAATGCGCTTGTTTAGGGAGTTTCTGCTTCGTGCTCACAATTATCTTAAATGGATGTCTGTGTGTGTGTGTGTGAGTGTATGTTGACTAAAACTCTAACCGTCTGTGTTGTTCTGAATGCATAATTTGTTTGCCTCTGCTCCTGAGACATCCTGTTTCCCAGATCCTAACATACCCTGAAACAGCACCGCTCAAGCTTTTAGCCACACTCACCAAGTCAGGATGTTAGCTGGCAAAGGAAAGCAATACCACTAGTGATGCTCCAGGAGGACTTGCCCACTGATGTTGATTCTATCTGACAGGCAACTTTACAAAGCTGTGCCACCACTGATCTTCCATTATTAACCAAAGGCATGATTGTGAGGATTTTAAGGGCACATGTTATGTGAATGTTAGGGAACATAAAAAAATCAGATTAGAATCAATTAAAATTAAAATCAATTAGAGTATATAAGAATTGAAGGTTCTTCCTAATCAGTTACTGATTCACACAGAATGAGACCCTCAGAGACTCTTTTTTAGGTTGCAGGAACTAAAGCCGTAGGTGAAACATATGTTTGTTCTTTTGTTAATAAGTTTAATAGTATTTCTTGTCATTATGATATGATTGCTTTGCATCTTTTCTTACAATCAGCGTGTTAACTATTGAAGCCTTGACTAAGTTGTGATAACCTAAATGAACCTTTCAATGCTGTTATAAAGCATTACACAAAATGAAGAAAGCTGTAAATCAAGTGGTCGGGATGCTGTATACAAGGTGTGATTATATTATTAATACAATTTGTGTTATGATTTTGTAGTAAATTAATACTTCTCATTTTAAAATGCTTACTGTCCAAACTATCTTCTACTGGTTTGTTAGCGCAAAAAAAAAAAAGGGGGGGGAACTGTGGAGGACTGGCTTTGGGAAGGAGGACGTGTGTGCTTATCTTCGGAGCACTCTAAACAAAACAGCACGTTTGGAACACTGGATTCGAGGAGTGGTGCACCGTTGACTGGGCAACGATGAGGGAGTAAGTTTGCGGTAGAAGCAGATGGCCCTGGTATGTGCAGGAAAAGAACAACTAATTGGAAACTGCTTATCTCGCAAGGATAGAGCAAGAACCACTGCTTAGCAATTATTCTAAAAATAGCATGTGTTCAGGGGTATAAAAGTATGTAACCTGCGCAATAAGTTGGCTCAGCTGCTTAATCATATTGATGTCTCTCTGAGTTCTTGCATCGGCACCTTAAGAAGATTGTTCTGATGCAGCCGTGGTTCATCCTCCTGGGGTCACCGTGGCAGGTTGGTTGGTTGGTTGGTTGGTTGTTTTCTTCCTTTTTCTCTTTCCTCAAAAATCTCCTTTTTCTTGGTATCGCTGGTGTAGTAAGGGGTCAGATGAATCAGGACTAGAGGATTCATACTTGCTAATCTAAATGCCTCGCTCAGACTTAGCAGCACAATACTTACATGGCTACAGTTAGGTTGGCAAAGGCTACTATGGGTTCTTCATTCATAGAATCGTAAAATCATTTCAGTTGGAAGGGACCCTTGAAGGCCATCGGGTCCAGTTCCCCTGCAGTGAACAGGGACACCCAGAGCTCCACCAGGTGCTCAGCGGCCCGACTAGCCTCCAAGGATGGGGCATCACCAAGGACTGGGCATCCACCATTGCTTTTGGATAGAACATTTAACGTGCTATGAAGTGCACAAGGTAGAAAATGCACAAGTATACAAATTCCCAGTGTGAACATGTGTTTCATGTTCATTATGTTGCAGGACTTTTATGACTTTTCTATATCTCTATGTATACAGAGGGTTCAGTAAGCAGATCACTGTAGCTATGAGGAAACTCAGAGACCAGGGCAGGTCTCTGTCACTGAATCCAGAAGGCAAAAAGACTGATGAGCCTCAAAAAATGGACAGACAACAGTGCACAAGACAGAGGCGCAGAAGTCTTTCCTCCGTGCAAAGGTAGTAGGAACTTACATGAAGTTTCCTTCACTCTGCGTCTCCAGTCTTTTGCTTAGGAAGAGATAAGGATCCTGATGATGCTGAGGCAAGTGAAGTTCCTTGGAGGCATCTAAACCAACTCAAGGTTGCTAAAAATATGCTGCCACTTTGCCATTAGCTCGTTGTGAGCAGACTCAGTCTATTACATATTAGGCAGCTCTCTTTAAGTGAGATGAATCTCATCTTTCTACATCCAAAAATGCCACCTCGATCATTTTACCGCCCTCCCCCCACTCCACACCGTCCCCAACGCCAGAAAATTCTTACTAGCTTCCTTGTTCTTTCCTCATTAAAATGTCCTCTGCTTAACTTATTTCTCTTCTGAGACAGGTATACCCGGAACTGTCGGTGATCCACAGAGCTGGAGCTTTAACTCCTGAATTCTCAATACACTTCATGATGTTATGATGTGGAATACCAGTACCTAAAATCACAAAAACATGACATATTTCCTAAGAGCTGGTCATCATTATGACCTTGTTCTTCTCCTCTCCTTTACCTCCCACACTTCAGTGGACTTCCAGTAGCAGTCACGATCAGGGAGGAACCCTGAACCTCCTGGAGTGGGGGCTCATCACTACCATGGAAGAAGGAAGGGTTTGTGAGACATGCAGGAGTGCAGGGCCAGTGCTTGGCCATCCTGCTGAATGAAATGCATCAAGAACTTTGAAAGCCACCTCCACATTTGATTTTTCACCTCTATCTAATGCATGTAATTTCCTGCTTCACCAGCCCTCACAAACAAACACCTCTCTTCATGCCCTCAATGATCTCTTCAGTGACGGCTCTTAGCAGGGCCTGCTAACACCCTCACATACTTGGGCTGTGCTTCTGACTTCAGGTTTTTAAAGGTTTGCTCAAATGTTCAGGATCTGCAGCTGAGGAACGTGGCTGTTCAGTTCCAAGTATCACCGGTACTTCTCACTAAACCATGTCCCTCAACACAGCATCTAAATGTTCCTTGAACACCTTCAGGGTTAGCGACTCCTCCACCTCCCTGGGCAGCCCATTCCAGTGCCTGAGCACTCTTTTGGAGAACTGTTTTCTCTGTCTGGTCTGAGTCGCCCCTGGTGTAATTTGAAGCCATTCCCTTTCATCCTATCACTAGTTACAGGACAGAAGGCCGAAGCCCAGCTCACTACAACCTCCCTTCAGGTAGTTATAGAGAGCAATAAGGTCTCCCCTGAGCCTCCTCTTCTCCAGACTTAACAATCCCAGCTCCCTCAACTACTCCTCATAAGGCCTGTGCTCAGGACCCCTCACCAGCTTTGTTGCCCTTGACATTCCAGGGCCTTGATGTCTTTCTTGCAGTGAAGGGCCCAAAACTGAACACATGTACTTGCTTTCCTCCATGAAACTCTATGTGGGAGATTTCTTCTGGAAAAGTTCTCACCAGAATTTTGTTTTTTATCTCCTGTTTTTTTTTTTTTTTTTTTCACTGGATCAGTTTTACAGAGACATCAAGACGTTGCTTTTTCCTGGTGTTTCAGACCTGTCTAAACAGGATTCAGAAGTTGGGTGCAGTTCACAAAAAAAGTCCCTCTTCTGTAATGTTTGCTCTCTTTTGTAACTTCCTGTTCAATTCAGAATTTGTTTCTATGGTTGCTAACTTTGAAGATGAGTGTTCTGATGGGCATTCGACCTGCAAAAGCTCTTCCAGGGACTTAAAAATTTTCTGTCAACACTCTTACACAGCTGAACCTCAGGGGGTGTTGAGTTTGGCATGATACTTCATGAATAGTTTGATTGTTATACAGAAGAATTATAGGGGTGTATTGTTGTTTTATTTCTCCCAAGGAATGTCTTTTGGTGTGTCTGAGGTAACTGTAGCTTTTATGTGACTTCTGTCCCTACAATTATGATGAATGATAGAAAAAAAAACGTATTTTTTTTTTTTACTTGATTCTATGCGGGAAATTGAAACCCTTCTCTAGGAAAATTGATCAGACAATAAAGAATTTAAAGCTTTACTTATCTTCATAACCAAAAGAAAACCGACACGAAGATGACAAGAGCATCAATTCAGTTAATAACGTTAAAAAGAAGGCAAAAATAAAAAAAGAAGCAAAAAAACCTCAGAATGTTTTCTCTTCATACAGCACAGTTTATTGTGATAATGACGAATTGAATTAATAAAGTGTGTTCCAATTAATATTTATAGCATGGCATTTTATAAAATTAGACATTTAGAGTTGTGTGGTGAAGGGCGTTGAAATGATTTTATGTCCCTTTTATTTTTTCTTCTGGAAAATGTAGTGGTAAGTACAAATAAACACAAAACATTGCTGTGGTGCTGTCTTGATACATGATAATTGCACAGCAAAAAGAAGGAGCTGTCTTAGGAAAAAAAACCAAACACACCTATCTTGAACCTGTTAGTATACTGACAGTTTTTTGGGATTTTTAATTCCAGATGAATTTTTTTGTTTGTTTAAATTTAATCCTTAGGCTGACCTTGAGTTACTGTAATTATAAATTAAACCAAAAGAACTTTCAAATCTTATTTTGTCTCTTAATTTTTAGGGAAGCAATGTGAAACTACCTTAAGGAGCGAGGCGATCAAACAGTACTAATACTCCATGCAAATTTGCGCAGAAATCATGTGGAAAAGAAAAAAGGTGAGTCTGTCTCTGACTTCCAACCATTCCAAGCTACGGAAACTGAACAAAGCCAACTTACATTGCTAATTACAAAGATTTTCAGCAAGGTAGCCAAAAGGAAAGAATTTAAATAAAAAGTAACAAGAAACAAAAGTGTTTCCGCTCCCCTCTGCCCCTCTACATATGGACCCCCTCATTATTCATTCTCTGTGGAACAAATTAATTTTTACTGCTTTGTAGAGACACTCAGTCTTGACAGTGATCTCGTCTGACATTGGGCACCTATGCTGGGCTTGCCCAGAATTCCCTTTCTCATCAATAGAGAGAGAAATCATTTGTCTACACTGTTGCCTTGACCTGCTTAGCCTGTCGACAATATCTTGCTCCAGGTGGGCTCCCATAGGTCCTGGGTAACAGTCCCGATTCCCACACAGGGGCATGAGGTACATCAGAATATTTAAAGGCAGCGGCAACCTCTTTGATGGTAACTGAATCAACCCCTGGGTCAAGGTGTAGGCGATAATAAAAACAGATGTAGAAGAAAATCTCCATGTAAAAGGTGTGTAATAAATAACTCTTCCTTTACAGAATTATTGACGGCTGTCTCTGAGTCCTCGTGATTAATTTTCCATTAGGCATGGTCACAGAGCAGCTAAATAATGACTTTTACGTTTAGTATAAATGCGGATTTACACAACCAAATTAAATATACGTGTATTTGTTACAGTTGGAAGCGAGTTTCAGAGATCATCTTGACCAATGTCCTGACTATCTCAGGACTAACCATAAGTTAAAGGACATTATGTACGGCATTATCCAAATGTCTCTTGAACTCCAGATGTCATGGGACAGCAGCCACTCGAGGAAGAATTTCCAGTGTCTACTTTGATAGGAGGAAGATGAAAGAGAAGAGCAGTTATCTGTCCTGACTTGAGAAAGTTATTGACGCATGGGATTGATGTAGGTTGAGGAGAAGATGGTCAGAAATTGGCTCAGACATGTTCCACTGTGATAGTGGGATGGAATCTGGACCTTACACCCATACTTGTAGGACCATGGTCCTGGCAGACACGAGGAGCCTGGCCAAAAGTGAAGACCGAGGCAAAGCACTTATTGCACACTTTCTTCAGCCTTTTCCACGTCTGAGGAAGCCAGTTCACCGCCTTCATTTATCAGATTGGGGAACACTCTCCTTGGTCTATCTCACTGTGCCTATGTTCCTGTAGAACCCCTTGTTATTTCATACATTCCTTGCCAAGTTCAGCTCCATCTGTGCCTTGCATTCCTGATCTATCTCTGCTCAAACAGATGACATCCCTGGATTCTTCCCAGGCTACAACAACTCTGCTTCTGCTTCCTGTACATCTTTCTCTTTTCTCTCAGATGGAGCTGCAAGATTGCCCAGAGAGGATGTGAATGCCCCCTCTGTGCAGTCGTTCAAGGCCAGGCTGGATGGAGATTTGAGCAACCTGTTTGAAAGGGAGGTGTCCCTGCCTACAGCAGGGGTATTGGATCTAGATGATCTTAAAGGTCCCGTCCAAGCCAAAATATTCTGTGATTCGAAGAGAGAGTCTGGAGACAGGCAGACTCCCCTTGAATGAGGAGAAATTGATCCGAGATTGGCTGGGGAAAAAATCAATGCACACAGATCAGTGGCCCCCAACAGGATTCACTCAAGAATGATGAGGGAGCTGGCAGAAGTTACTATCAAAACACACTCTCTCATCTTTGGAAGATCTTGGAGAATGGGAGAGTTGCTTGAAGACTGGAGGATAGCCAGTGTAACACCAGTCTTCAAAATGGGCAAGAAATACAAGCCACGAAAATACAGGCTGGTCAGCCTGTTCTGGATGTCATCTCCAAGCAATTGGAAGAGAAGAAGGTCATCAGGAGTGATCAGCGCAGTATCCCCAAGGGGAAATCTTGCTTGATCATCGTGGTGGATTTCTACCAAGTTTTCAGTGTCTGGGCATATGTGGGGAGAGCAGTGGACATTGTGTACGAGGACTTCAGCAAGGATTTTGACACTGTCTCCCACAGCATCCTTGTAATGAGGCCCTAGGAAGCATGGGATAGATGAATGGAGAACGACATTGCAGCTTGCTGGGGGGCTCAGGGATGCTACAGAAAAACTCTCAGCTCCAGAAGACATGGGCAGCTCCTGCCGGCTTCACCAGCTCACCAAAATCAACCTCCACTTCCTGCAAACTGCAATCCAAGCACTGTAGCTTGAGATGAGCCGAGCAAATATGGTGGCCCTTCTGCAGGAGGTCTTCTGGGCACGTTCCCAAATTCAAAGCAAAGAACTTCAAGCTCAGAAAAGAGGCAAGCATGCACTGGAGAACACTCTGAAACCTCTGTGCTGCGGGGATAAGCTGCTCTTGCACCCTGTGTGTTTGCACTGCCTTCTGCTCCCACCACCTCCTGAGACATGGGATGCTTCACTTAGGAGAAACAAGCTCAGCTTTCTGTAGATTTAGTGGAGCCAAGCAAAGCTCGGTGTCTCACAGCTGCTCTGAGCTCCTGATTAAACCTTTTGAGAAGAGGAGTAGAAGGAATGTGCAGCACTGTGAAAAAGGATGACACTGCTTGTGTGAAAGAAATGCCTCCCTGTGATGAAAGCAGTGGACTGGAGTCAGCATGCTTCTTCCCCCAGAGGAAGATTTGGCAAAGGAGATGGCTTCACTGGAACCCTCTGCTGAAGGAACTTTTCCCAGGAGCTTCAGATGGCCTTTCCTTGCTAACAAATAAATTCTCTCACAGTGCCTGGTTTTTTCCTCTGCTCTCCCTGCAAGCAGATTTTTGGTGCCATCTCCTAAGGAAAATCAGCTGCATTCGGATGTTCTGTGTGTCTGTGTTCACGTGCTGCTCTCAGTATTTTACAAGTGCACTGTTGAATGAAATGCGAGGGTCAGGAGAGCAGTAACGTGGCTCGTGGAATGTTTCTGAAAACAACCTGTAGTTGAAGGGGAAGTGGGTGAATTATGTAGGAAAGTTGTTCTGGAGCTTTTTTCACTGTAGTCTTGGTTTTTGGTCTAAAAATAAAAGACCGCTTGTGGATTGAGGAATGGTAAAAGGAAGTTTGATTTTGGTGCTGACTCCATTCCACTGCTTTCATCCCTGGTTGGCATTTCTTTCACATAAGGAATATCATCCCTTTACACACACCGCTGCACACTGCTATTTCTCCTCTTTCCAAAACATTTCACAGGAGCTCAGAGCAGCTGTGAGACACCAAACTTTGCTTGGCTCCACTAAATCTACAGAAAGCTGAGCTTGTTTCTCCTAAGTGCAGCATCCCATGTCTCAGGAGGTGGTGGGAGCAGAAGGCAGTGCAAACACACAGGGTGCAAGAGCAGCTTATCCCCGCAGCACAGAGTTTTCAGAGTGCTCTCCAGTGCATGTTTGCCTTTTTTCTGAGCTTGAAGTTCTTTGCTTTGAATTTGGGAACGTGCCCAGAAGACCTCCTGCAGAAGGGCCACCATATTTGCTCGGCTCATCTCAAGCTACAGTGCTTGGATTGCAGTTTGCAGGAAGTGGAGGTTGATTTTGGTGAGCTGGTGAAGCCGGCAGGAGCTGCCCATGTCTTCTGGAGCTGAGAGTTTTTCTGTAGCATCCCTGAGCCCCCCAGCAAGCTGCAATGTCGCTCTCCATTCATCTATCCCATGCTTCCTAGGGCCTCATTACAAGGATGCTGTGGGAGACAGTGTCAAAATCCTTGCTGAAGTCCTCGTACACAATGTCCACTGCTCTCCCCACATATGCCCAGACACTGAAAACTTGGTAGAAATCCACCACGATGATCAAGCAAGATTTCCCCTTGGGGATACTGTGCTGATCACTCCTGATGACCTTCTTCTCTTCCAATTGCTTGGAGATGACATCCAGAACAGGCTGACCAGCCTGTATTTTCGTGGCTTGTATTTCTTGCCCGTTTTGAAGACTGGTGTTACACTGGCTATCCTCCAGTCTTCAAGCAACTCTCCCATTCTCCAAGATCTTTCAAAGATGAGAGAGTGTGTTTTGATAGTAAATTCTGCCAGCTCCCTCATCATTCTTGAGTGAATCCTGTTGGGGTCCAGTGATCCGTGTGTATTGACTTTTTCCCCAGCCAATCTCGGATCAATTTCTCCTCATTCAAGGGGAGTCTGCCTGTCTCCAGACTCTCTCTTCGAATCACAGAATATTTTGGCTTGGACGGGACCTTTAAGATCATCTAGATCCAATACCCCTGCTGTAGGCAGGGACACCTCCCTTTCAAACAGGTTGCTCAAATCTCCATCCAGCCTGGCCTTGAACGACTGCACAGAGGGGGCATTCACATCCTCTCTGGGCAATCTTGCAGCTCCATCTGAGAGAAAAGAGAAAGATGTACAGGAAGCGGAAGCAGAGTTGTTGTAGCCTGGGAAGAATCCAGGGATGTCATCTGCTTGAGCAGAGATAAGATAAGGAATGCAAGGCACAGATGGAGCTGAACTTGGCAAGGGTTGTATGAAATAACAAGGGGTTCTACAGGAACATAGGCACAGTGAGACAGACCAAGGAGAGTGTTCCCCAATCTGACAAATGAAGGTGGAGAACTGGCTTCCTCAGACGTGGAAAATGCTGAGGAAAGGGTGCAATAAGTGCTATGCCTCGGTCTTCACTTTTGGCCAGGCTCCTCGTGACTGCCAGTACCGTGATCCTACAAGTGTGGGTGAGAGGTCCAGATTCCATCCCACTATCACAGTGGAACATGTCTGAGCCAATCCCTGACCATCTTCTCCTCAGCCTACATCAATCCCATATGTGAATAACTTTCTCAAGTCAGGACAGATAACTGCTCTTCTCTTTCATCTTCCTCCTATCAAAGTAGACACTGGAAATTCTTCCTCGAGTGGCTGCTGTCGCATGACATCTGGAGTTCAAGAGACATTTGGATAATGCCATACATAATGTCCTTTAACTTTTGGTTAGTCCTGAGATAGTCAGGACATTGCTCTAGATGATCTCTGAAACTCACTTCCAACTGTAATTATATATATATATATATATATTTTTTTTTTAATATGGTTGTGAAAATCTGTATTTATACCAAATGTAAAAGTCATTATTTTGCTGCTCTGTGACCATGCCTTATGAAAAATTAATCGTGAGAACTCATAGACAACCCTCAGAATGTCTATTAGGAAGAGTTATTTATTAAGCACCTATTACACAGAGATTTTCTTCTATATCTCTTTTGCTTTACACCTAACATTTTGATCCAAGGGTTGATTCAGTTACCAACAAAGAGGTGGCCGCTGCCTTCACAAATCCCTGATGTACCTCATGCCCCTGTGTGGACTGCGATTCAGGACATATGGGAGCCCACATGGAGCAAGATATTGTGGACAGGCAAAGCAGGTCATGGCAACGGAGCGTAAACAAATGATTTCTCTCTGTCGATGAGAAAGGGAATTCTGGGCAAGCCCATCGTAGGTGCCCAATATCAGACAAGATCACTGTCAAGACTGAGTATCTCTACAATGCAGTAAAAATTAATCTGTTCCACAGAGAATGAAAAATGAGTGTGTCTCGATGTAGGGGAGGAGGAGGAGAAACACTTTTGTTTCTGGTTATTTCTTATTTAAATTAGTTCCTTTTGGCTACCTTGCTGAAAATCTTTGTAATTAGCAATGTAAGTTGGCTTGTTGGGCTCTTATTCATATTGATGAGCTTTGTGGCGCCACATTCCTCAACTGCAGATACTGAACATCTGAACAAGCCTTTAAAACCTGAAGTCAGAAGCACAGCCCAAGTATGTGAGGGTGTTAGCAGGCCCTGCCAAGAGCCGTCACTGAAGAGTTCATTGAGGACATGAAGAGAGGTGTTTGTTTGTGAGGGCTGGTGAAGCAGGAAGTTGCATGCATTAGAGAGAGGTGAAAAATAAAATGTGGAGGTGGCTCTGAAAGCCCTTGATGCATTTCATTCAGCAGGATGGCCAAGCACTTGCCCTGTACTCCTGCATGTCACACAAACCCTTCCTTCTTCCACTGTAATGATAAAACCCCACTCCAGGAGATCTAGGGTTCCTCCCTGATCGTGACTGCTACTGGAAGTCCATTGAAGTGTGGGAGGTAAAATGGAGAAGAAGAACAAGATCATTTTGATGACCAGCTCTTAATGAATGTGTCATGGTTTTATGCTTTATGGTATTGATATTCCACATCATAACATCATGTAGTGCATTCAGAATTAAAGAGTTAATGCTCCTGCACCGTGGATCACAGGTAGTTCCGGGTATACCTGTCTCAGAAGAAAAGAAGAACTATGTTTAGCAGAGGACTTTGCATTGTTTTGTATTTCTATGTTTTTCTGCTCAGAGACTGCGTGTCACGAGATGCTCTCATTCCTTTGGGGATCGGCCCAGCTTCGGGTGCTTGCTGCCATCTCACGCTCATTGTTTATCATAAGGCCTTTGCTATATTAAACACACACCATGTTGACACAGGATTTGCTTCTTTAAGGCGAAGATGGTGTTTCAGGCGGTAGCATGGGCTACTGCTTAGGTTTCAAGCCACCCAGTGGTCGCCACCACCATGGTAAGCACATGATGCTTGCCATCACAAGTTCGTGGAAGGGTGATATAATCAACCTGCCACGCCTCCCCATGTTTATACTTCTGCCATTGCCCTTCCTGCCAGAGAGGTTTCATTCTCTTAGCTTGTTTAATCATGGCACATGTGTTGCTGTCGTAGATAACCACTGCAATAGCATCCATAGTTAAGTCCAGCCCTCAGTTTCTAGCCCACTTCCAGGCTGCGAACCTTCATTCATGGCCTGAGGTCTCAGGGGCCCACCGAGCTAAAAATAACTCCCCTTTGTTCTGCCAGTCCGGGTCTTTCTGAGCCACCTCAATTTTGGCAGCTCAATCAACCTGATGGTTATTTTTCTGTTCTTCAGTAGATCGATGCTTGGGCACGTGTGCATCTATGTGACACACCTTTACAACCAACCTTTATGTTGGGACAGCAACGTCTTTCCACAGTTCATCAGCCCAAATAGTTTTACCCTTCTGTTGCCAGTTGTTTAGTTCCCACTGCTGCAACCACCCCCATAAAGCATTTGCCACCGTCCACAGGTCAGTATAAAGATACAGCATTGGCCACTTCTCCCGTTCAGCCACTTCTAAGGCCAGTTGGAAAGCCTCTATCTTTACAAATTAAATCATTTCCCCTCCGCATTCAGTGACCTCTGCAACCTGTTGCATGGGGTTCCACACAGCAGCCTTCCAGGCGTGATACTTCCCAACAATATGACACCAACCATCAGTGATCAGGGCATATCTCTTCTCATTGGCTGGTAGTTCCTTAAACAGTGGGACCACTTTAGCACGTGATATCTCCTCTGCTGGTGTTGTTCCAAATTTCTTGCCAACAAGAAACCCTTCCCCACTGGTGGTCAGCCCTTAAATGAGGTCTGGGAGAGGTGGAAGACCCCTTCCAGTCACACAGGTAAATCGACTTCACCTGTGCTCCTGAAGCTGACTCAGTGCTTACCTCAGGTGATCAATCAGTGGCTCAGGCCGTGATTCAACAGTTCCCATACACTCCACCCCTTCACGTCATGAACCACTGTAAGTGAGTAACCATACGGTGAGCCCTCCTTAATACAGAGATCCAGTACATCGCGACACTTGTATAATTGCCCATTGCGATGCAGATTGATGTAATCTGGGATGAGTGATGATCATCGTATGGCTCCTGTTCTTCCTTGGGCCAGTGCTCGGTGGTTTTTACTGGAAGCACGCGGTCATGTGGTGCAGGTCCATCCGATGCTCCATCAGTCCCAGGTAGACCATCACCGCATGTTGCGCATGATCTTACAGCAACTCTGGAACACTTCAGCAGTATTTGGTTCCTTCCAGCGACTCATAGACTCATGGGGAGTAACGTAGGTGTTTCAAGGGTACCTGGAGGGGGAGGTCTGCCCTCCAGGATAAGATACAGGCCGTATTCCTGTCTTGGGTCAACACTTCAGCTTGTACAGGGGCATGCCCTGGCCGCCTGTACCAAACCTTTCGGCCAGATGTCTGTGGCTGTACAACTACATCAGGCACCAAAGGGGGTGTCCTGATCTGACACAGGGACATGAAAAGGGTCCCTTTAGCAATAAAGACTGGAGTGTGGGCCACAATATCAGCAGGCCGTGTACCAATAACCGGAGGGAATACCGAACCTCCCACCTCCAGTAATCTCCCCTTGAGGTGCAAGTAGGCCACACCACTGTGGGCCTACCTGCACCTTCCAAGGCCATTTCATTCTCTTGGTGCCGGGTTTCAGGTTCTCAGGGGCAGGGAGCAGAAGATTGTTCTCACGGCCGGTCTGAGGTCTTACCTCCTTATCTGTACCTGTAATTTAGATCCTAAGTGGGGAGGCCCATGTTATTTGTAACATTTTCAAGGCACTGGGTCTGCCATCTCTAGGTCTTTCATTCAGATCTCGCAGGGTTTCGTGGAGTCTCTTCATCCACCCCTGCAGAGACTGAGAGTCTGTCTTCAGGGCAGCTTTGAGAATACCGTTATAACTCTCAATCAGGCCTGTCCCCATTGGATTGTATGGCAGGTGGAATCGCCATTCGATATTGTTCTCTTCTGCCCAGCGTTGTATCATTGCACCCGTGAAATGAGTCCCTTGGTCGCTCTCAATGACTTGTGGTATCCCGTAGGCAGCCATCAATCTCGTGAGAGCCTTGATGGTATATGCCTGGTTGGCTTTTGGTACTGGATAGGCCTGCATTAGCCCAATCGCGGTGTCAACACAGGTCAGGGCATATCTTGCCCCCTCAGATTGAGGGAGGGGCCCAATATAATCAACCTACCATCGCTGTAGAGGATTGTGTCCTCTAGCAAGATGGGCTGTTGTTTCAGGCAACGACCTTGGTCTCATTCTGGAGCAGGCATCACAGTCTCAACATGCTTGAGCTACATCCGATAGTTGTACGGGCAGTCCCCATGCTTTGGCAGCTGCCCACATGGTCTTCTGTCCAGCATGCCGCAGCTTTTGATGTAACCAGAAGGCAGTGTTCTCAGATGGTGAGTTCTCAACCCATCTAACTCGGGCCAGTGTGTCGGCTTCATCATTTCCTGGTGACTGTAGGGGTCGGTGACCAGAAACGTGGTAGACACGTACAGTTCTGTGTTTGACTGTATTCCATAAGTCTAACCACATATCTTTGCCCCAGATTGGTCGGGAGAAGATAGTCCAGTCCTGGGTAGCCCATTGTGCGATCCAAAGAGTGAGCCCCCGGTACACAGCCCAACTATCTGTGCAGATACTCAGGACACCGTCACCAGGTTCTTTATTATAACCATCCACACAGCCCGCAGCTCTGCCCACTGGCTGCTTTGATCATCCCCCTCTTCAAACCATATTGTGTCAGTAGCAGGATGGTATGCTACTGCTCTCCACTTACTTGGGTTGCCCTTGCAGGACCCATCCGTGTACCAGGCATCTTCAGGAATGGGATATTTTCCTTCCTGGACGGGACTCTTCTCTGGCGGAGCAACCAAGGTTTGTTTTGGTGCATCACTGGGATACGTCACTGGGGCTAGAATCATTTGGAGTTCTTCTTTCAGTGGTGAGGAAGACAGACTACTCCTCTGGCTGAGATAGGCGACCCATCATGCCACCGTCTGTGCCTGGGCCACCCCTGTCTTAGGAAGGTGGGTCAAATCTCTTACCCACCCCTGAATTGGAAGAGTGGTCTTAACTAAAACTTCGGCCGTCTGGGTTATTGGCTCTACCGCTTGTAATGCGGTATAGGCAGCCATAGCTGTTTCTCAATCATACTATACCTTCCTTCTGCTCCGTGCCAGACCTGAGACCAAAATCCAATGGGGGTCCGAACAGAACTCTGGCGTTGCCACAGGCCCCAGCCAAAGCCATCCTGAGTAACATGAACATCCAATTCAGCTGGGAGGGTAGGATCGAATTGATTGCTTGTTTCACCGCCTGCTTTGCTTCTTGAAATGCATCCTGTTCTGTTCTCCCCCAGTCCCATGATCGGCCCTTTTTTGTGAGTCTATACAAAGGTCTCAGCAGCTGCGCCAAATGAGGTATAAAGGAACGCCAGTATCCCAATATACCTAGAAATTCCTGCAGCTGCTTTGGTGTTGTAGGGACTGGGAATGCCTGAACATTACCAATGATGGCACTGGGTAGCACTTTGGTCTTTCCTGACCAGACTACCCCCAGAAATTTTACGGACAGGCCTGGACCTTGCACCTATTGAGGATTAATAGCCCATCCTCTTTCATTTAGGTAGGAGGTTAATGAATCTGCTGCCTCTCCTACTGCTTCCAGTGAGTCAGATGTTAACAGGAGATCATCAATGTAGTGGTACAGGTTGACGTTATTAGTAGGTTTCCTCCAATTAGACAGGTCACGTGCCACCAAGTTATGACAGTATGTTGGTGAGTGCACGTACCCACGTGGCAGGACCTGAAAGGTCCACTGCCTGCCTTCCCAGGTAAGTGCAAATTGAACTTGCAATTCTTTGGCAACTGGAATACAAAAAATGCATTTGCCAAGTCCAGGACACAATGGTAGGTCTTAATTTCCCTACTGAGTGTGCCCATTAGGGAAGCAATATCGGGTACGGCCACATGGATGAGTGGCGTCACCTTATTAATTCCTGATAATCCACCGTCATTCACCATGTTCCATTGGACATCCGCACTGGCCATATGGGGGAATTATATGGACTATGTACAGGTCTTATAATACCTACTTTTCCTAGTTCCTGCACCATTTTTGATATTTTTTCCTGCCCACCAATCATCACTCCACCGCCCTTAAACCTTGTTGGGTCTCCATGTATAATTTATGTTTCTGCACCTGTGTCTACTATAGCCATCACCTTTTGAATATTCTTCTCTGACCAAAATACCTCTAATTCTACATAGGGCCTCCGGTCACATCTGGAGGCCCTAAGGGGACCAAAGTCCTTTGTTACTCCATGAAGTTGGCTAAATCTAAGTCTTCTACCGCAGGTGGTTCAGGCACTGTATCCCGCGACACCTGTGGATGTTTCTTCCTTCTATTTGGGACTATAAAGTCAGCCAAATTCCAGGCTGTCATTGGTGCTGCCTGTATTATTCGTACTCCCTATTTTCTGGGAGTACTCTGAAATTTTTGATCGTTTCTAAGTTGTTTCCAGAGCTGTAACAAGACATGGTTGGGTTGCCCATCGATTTTAGCAAAGGCAACCCCGGCCAGAATAATATCATTGAACATGGTCTTCCGGGATA
Source organism: Oreortyx pictus (assembly GCA_036925125.1). Taxonomy (NCBI): domain Eukaryota; kingdom Metazoa; phylum Chordata; class Aves; order Galliformes; family Odontophoridae; genus Oreortyx; species Oreortyx pictus. The sequence continues at coordinate 261,031 of JAUPFR010000045.1, read as the reverse complement.
CCCGTATGGGGCTCGATCGGGGTATCCGTGGGACAGGCTTCTTAGTTTTAATGGGGAAGGCCTCAGCTGTTTCTACCAGACGGACATTGCACCTAGTTCTTATGCGCTCCGTTTCCCCAAGGTCTGCCACCAACTGGGCCGCCTGTTGGACAATAGCCTCCAAAGCCACCAAGGGGTTTAGTATGGAGACCAAAGTCCCATAAAGGTGAGAGGGGGCTTGCTGTAGTATTAGGTCTCGCATACCTGCTGCAAATTTTTCTGTATCAGGACTTTCAAAGGTCTCTGAATACATAGCCTCTCTCATACCCAGTTCCCGGATGTATGTTTGGAGGTCCTCCATAGAGGACCATAAACCAGTATTGAGTGGAATGTCAGGCTTGCTAGGCCACGTTAAGCAGCATGCTGCCATCAACCAATCTATAATAGAATGATTCTCATTAGTATAGTGGATGGCAGCATATAATCTTTGCCTCAGGGCTGGGTGTATAGTTATAGATGCCAGTTTTGACATCTCTGTCCCACTGACTAACACGCTTTCAGCTCCTGCATCCCATAACCTCAGGAGCCATGATGGTACGCTTTCTCTTGGTTTTTGATGGAACCGTTGTACTAGGTCCATCAACTCCTTTGCTGTATTCGGGTGAGCTGCCACATGCAAGCATGTTTCAGCAGGGGGCCATTGCTCAGGAGGCACTCCCGCTGGTCTATCTTGCACTTCTTTTGTTGTTTGAGTTACGATTGGTGGGAACTCTAATGGATCCTCCAGAGATGGAGCTTTGAAATCCGATTTAGAAATCTTTTTTTCTGAAACATCCAGGTCCGCTACTTCAGGGACTTGGGTGTCCTCCACTGATACGGTACATATTTGTCTTTTTGGCACATCTAGACCAGGTTTTTTGGCTACTAATGTAGCCAACTGTTGTACCAACTTTTCAATTCGATCTCTTAACAATTGATTTTCAGATTCTATGTTTGTATTTGTTATTTCGAGTTTATGTAATGCCATTATTAGAGGCCAAGCCACAGCAGAAGCAGCTAGCCGACATCCTTTGTAACCAGAATGTCCTTATCTAGACCTTGAAAATAATCTGTCAGCCGGGCTGGAGAAGGAGAAACAGTCCATGTAACCCACAGGGGTCCCCATTTTTCAGTAACAGTGGCAAGACCATAATAAGAAGACCACATAAATCCTGGAATTTGAACAGGAATGATTTGGTCTAGGGGAGTAACGTTCTCCCCCCTGCCCCATTTGAAAATGTTCCAAATGAATGACATGGTTAATTACTGCACATGAACACACATATATATTTTTAAGCCTGCCTGGCTTGTCAATCGTAGGGCAAATAACCCCCAAGAAAAGCACCCAAAAGAAATAGTGCCAAAGATGGTATATTTTTGATGGGCTTAAGTAGATGATACACAGATGATTAATAAGAAAAGAGTGGCTCACCTTTGGAGATGGTCAAGGCTCACCAATAACTCCACTAGGAAGGGATCTCCAACCAGAGATCCTTCCCTAGTGGTGGTCAGCCCTTAAATGGGGTCTTGGGAGAGGTGGAGTCAAACTCCACCCCTTCCAATCACACTCACTTGTGCCCCTGCGGCTGACTCAGTACTCGCCTCAGGTGATCAATCAGTGGTTCAGGCTGTGATTCAACTGTTCCCATACACTGGATGATAGCCAGTGTAACACCAGTCTTGAAAATGGGCAAGAAAGACAAGCCATGAAAATACAGGCTTGTCCGCCATGCCTCTGTCCCTGGAAAGGCAGTGGAACACCTTGTTCTGGATGTCATCTCCAAGCAATTGGAAGGGAAAAAGGTCATCAGGAGTGGGCAGCACGGTATGCCCAAGGGGAAATCATAGTGGTGGTCTTCTACCAAGTTATCAGTAGCTGGGCAGATGGGGGGAGATCAGTGGACGTTGTGTACCAGGACTTCAGCAAGGCTATTGACACTGTGTCCCACAGCATCCTTGTAATGAGGCCCTAGGAAGCATGGGATAGATGAATGGAGAGTGAGGAGGATTGAGAACTGGCTGACTGGTAGAGCTCAGACGGTTGTCATCAGCAGGGTAGAGTCTAGTTGGAGGCGTGTAGTTGGTAGTGTTCCTTAGAGGTTGGTGCTGCTTCAGGCCTTATTCAGCATCTTCATCAGTGACCTGCATATAGGCACAGAGGGCACCATCAGAAAGTACAAAGCTGGGAGGAGTGGCTGCCATAGCAGAAAGCTGTGCCACCATTCTGTAAGGCTTGGGCAGAGTGGGAGTTGGGCAGAGTGGAACGTGGTGAGGTGCAACAAGTGCAAGTGTAGAGTCCTGAACCTGGGAAGAAATAATGACACAAAATGATGAAAACACAAAATAGTCAGAACACTTCTTGTGAAACCTGTAAAGAATTGGGAAACCCATGAGCAATGTCATAGGTCAGGAATTAATTGGATGCAGCGGAAATGTAAATAATCCCACCTCTTGCCTCAGCAGCTGTCTCCTGTTGCTGGGGTTCCCCAAGCCTCCCAGCTGTTTGCTTCTTCCCCACGCATTTCCCTTGCTGCTTTGTGTTCCATCAACCCCCAGGGCTCTGCTCCAGCACTCCTGCATGGCACCAGGCCCCCGCTTCCCGAGATGAAGGAAGCAGCACTTTGCAGTACTGCAAGAATCATCTCCTTCAGCTTGCTGCGGTGACTCAGGGATCCTACTGAGAAAGTCACAGCTCCAGAAGACATGGGCAGCTCCTGTCGGCTTCACCAGCTCACCAAAATCAACCTCCACTTCCTGCAAACTGCAATCCAAGCACTGTAGCTTGAGATGAGCCCAACAAATGTGGTGGCCCTTCTGCAGGAGGTCTCGCAGACACATTCCCAATGTCGATGCAAAGACCGTCAAGCTCAGAAAAGAGGCAACCATGCATTGGAGAGCACTCTGAAACCTCTGTGCTGCGGGGATAAGCTGCTCTTGCACCCTGTGTGTTTGCACTGCCTTCTGCTCCCACCACCTCCTGAGACATGGGATGCTTCACTTAGGAGAAACAAGCTCAGCTTTCTGTAGATTTAGTGGAGCCAAGCAAAGCTCGGTGTCTCGCACCTGCTCTGAGCTCCTGATTAAACATTTTGGGAAGAATAGAAGGAATGTGCAGCACTATGAAAAAGGATGACACTGCTTGTGTGAAAGAAATGCCTCCCTGTGATGAAAGCAGTGGACTGGAGTCAGCACCAAAATCAAACTTCCTTGTACCATTCCTCAATCCACAAGCGGTCTTTTATTTTTAGAACAAAAAGCAAGATACATTGATTAATGTTCCAGAACAACTCTCCTACTTTATACACCCCCTTCACCATCAACTACAGGTTCTTTTCAGACAACTTCCATGAGCCACGTTACTGCTCTGCTGACCCCCCAGTCTGATTCATTAATACACTTGGAAACTTCTGAGAGCAGTACATGCACACAGACACACAGAACATCCGTACACAGCTGATTTTTCTTAGGAGAAGTCAGCAAAAAGCAGCTTGCAGGAAGAGCCGAGGAGAAAAGCAAGCACGGTGAGATAATATTTTTTCTTAGCAAGGAAAGGCAATCTTAAGCACCTGGGTAAAGTCCCTTCAGCAGAGGGTTCCTACGAAGCCATCTCCTTTGCAAACTCTTCCTGTGGGGGGAGAAGCATCTTGGTTTTCCTCATGCTCAGGTCTCCAGCATTCTCAAGGTCTTTGTGCTGGGGTCTTTCCCATGAGAAATGAAAAGTCAGCCATGAGAGAAATTCTTCCTGCCAGACAGATTCTTGCAGGGCATACCCCTCAGGAGCACTGGACAATATTCTATGTGGACAGAGCTGTGGATGAACCACTTCCTACAGTGATGGCATTTCTGTGGTCCCTGCCCTGAGTGGATCCCTTTCTACTTGACCATGTTGGAGCAGTGGTTAGAGCCCATCCCACCCATGGGACAAGGGAATTGTGTGGTTCATCACCACACACAGCCACAGTGGGTAATCAGGCTGCGACTCTGGTTGAAGATATTCCCATGTCTGGGGCATTGCAGGTTCTGTCTGCTCTGAGCATGTGCTGTTAGGAAACGTGGCTGGAACTGCTTCTGAAGGTTCTCATATTCTGGGGGTGCTTCTACAGTCTGGCAGTGGTATGGATATGCTTGTGGGATTTGAGATCAAAACTGCTACTAAAGCTCTTCTCACACTCAGAGCACTTATATAGTCACTCTCCTGTGTGGCTGCACTGGTGCAGCTTCAAACAGGAACGCCATTTGAAGCTCTTCCCACACTCAGAACACTTATATGGTCTCTCTCCTGTGTGGCTGTGCTGGTTCACCTTCAAATCAGATGTCCTTTTGAAGCTCTTCCCACACTCAGAGCACTTATATGGTCTATCTTCTGTGTGGGTGCGCTGGTGCCGTTTCAAATCAGATGTCCCCTTGAAGCTCTTTCCACAATCAGAGCACTTATATGGTCTCTCTCCTGTGTGTGTGCGCTGGTGCACCTTCAATTCAGAACTGCTTTTGAAGCTCTTCCCACACTCAGAGCACTTATATGGTCTCTCTCCTGTGTGGGTGCGCTGGTGTCGTTTCAAATCAGATGTCCCCTTGAAGCTCTTTCCACAGTCAGAGCACTTATATGGTCTCTCTCCTGTGTGTGTGCGCTCGTGCACCTTCAATTCAGAACTGCTTTTGAAGCTCTTCCCACAATCAGAGCACCTATATGGTCTCTCTCCTGTGTGGGTGCGCTGGTGCACCTTCAATTCAAAACTGCTTTTGAAGCTCTTCCCACACTCAGAGCACTTAAAGGGTTTCTCTCCTGTGTGGCTGCGCTGGTGATAGGTTAAGTGGGATGTCTGTGTGAAACTCTTCCCACACTCAGAACACTTATATGGTCTCTCTCCTGTGTGGCTGCGCTGGTGTAGCTTCAAATCAGATGTCCTTTTGAAGCTCTTCTCACACTCAGAGCACTTACATGGTCTATCTTCTGTGTGGGTGCGCTGGTGCACCTTCAGTTCAGATCTGCTTTTGAAGCTCTTTCCACAGTCAGAACACTTATATGGTCTCTCTCCTGTATGGATGCGCTGGTGATCAGAGAGAAGGGATCTCCTTTTGAACATCTTCCCACACTCAGTGCACTTGTACAGGCTCTTTGCTGAGTGTTTGTGCTGGTGTTTAAGGACTCTGGAATCTATTTGAATGTTTTTCTCATCCTCAAGGCATGGATTCTGCTTTTGCCTCTGGCACGCATCCTTACTCCTGGGGTCTTCATGCTGCCTTTCACCTGTATTAAAGTCCAGTGGGTTCCTTGATGCCTTTAACAGATGCTTTCCCTGTTGTATCTTGTTGTGCTCGCCTTGACCTTGCTCCTGATCCACATGCACATCCCTTCTGATTTCTTCCATGTAGATGCTACCAAATTGTCCTCTGACCACACCACCTTCCTGCAGACCCTTCCTTAGGTTTCTTATCCTAGCATTTACTGGATGACAAAGGAAAACCAGAGATAGCACACAATGCCAAAAATATTCCTCCCCCAGACATATTTTTTATGGCCTCAACTTTCTCCTTCCCTCCACCACCTCACCTGGGCTGACATCTCCTGCTACAGCATCACGGCTACCCTCATCTGGGATCCAGGGCTCTTCTCCTTCTTCAAGCAGGGAGATCACCATGGGTTTGGGGGCTGGAAGTGGAGCTGCAGCAATAGAAATAGGAGAAATGAGAGCTTTTCCTTCATTCTGGCACAGCTGCTTCTCCTGCAACATTGCACAATGTCCCTCCCCACAGTGAAATAAAAATAAGGGCCTGAATGACACTGGGACAAAACACAGTAGCTTCTTTTGTTGGAAAGATTGCTTTTCCATCTCTGAAAACATGCAAAGATATTTTCTTTAAAAGAAAAAGAGCTGACAGCAGGGAAATGGTCCTTCCCTTCATGGCTGATGCCTGACGGACAGCATTGACTGCAGGATGTTATCAAAGTGCTGAGCATGATGAGCCCTTATGAAACTCATGCTTCTGTGTGTTTCTTTTGTTGCTGCTACTGCGGAGTTTGACAAGAGAGAACTCCACGTTTATTATTTTGGGCCATGCTTGCAGTGACACATTCTGCACAGCCAAATGTGCCCAAAAGGGGAGGAAAGGCAGCAAAGCCCTCACCCAGTGAGGCCACACACTCGTACGTCTCCAGCATCACGTCCCGGTACAGTGCTCGCTGTGCAGGGTCCAGCAGCGCCCACTCCTCCCTGCTGAAATACACGGCCACCTCCTCAAAATTCACGGGCTCCTGCAAGCACAAAGAGGCTCCTTGCTGTGAGCAGACAAGGCCCAGGGAAGCAGCTCGCAGAGGAGTAAAACTCCAGTTCCAGCCACATATCTAACCCCAGCACAGACATGCCGGTTGAAGGCAACTCCCTCTCCCCCTCAGCCCTATATCTCTCCTACCCGCTTATCCCAGCCCCTACCTGAGATGGATGTGCTGAGGCCATTGCTGCTCTCCTGCAGGCTGGGATGATCACGGGTGGAAGGTAAAAGTTGAACTGGAGCCTGCAAGGACATGGGAAATGTCAGCAGAGCTGTAACTGAATGCAGCAGTCCCTGTCCAACCCCTGCCCACCCCAGACCATCTGCACATCACTGCCTGGGGGATGGCAAACCACACCTTGGACAAGAAATCATTAACAACTATACACATCACTCTTTGGCTAAATGACGGTAATCATCACAATGGTGCCACAAACGTTGCGGCAGAAAAAACTGACTGCTGACAGTTCAACTGCTGAGGGCTGACTGACCATGGGTCTAAAGACAAAGCATGAAAAGGAGACAGTCATCTTACCCCAAAACAGAGAGCAGGTCGAGATCACACCTTAGCAGAGATCCTTCACCCCCTTTTCTCCAGACACCTTGCAGATACTGATCAGCTGTAAGAGACTCACGCTTAGTTTGGAGCTTTGTGATCTTCCCTAAGTTTATGTCTTACACTGTACTCATATGATTCATAACACACAAAGCTGTGAAAAAGTCGGGCACTAGAATTGGATCCAGGTCTGCCAAGGTTCCTTATTTCTGTGGGTTCAGGAGTTGAGACAGAGAGGGGGACCACTCTGAGCCTCATTACTCAATGGGAGGGGCTCCTGTAGCTGTGTGTGTAATCCAATCTTGTTAACGCACTGTTAAAGCACTACAGCATATCTGTTTTATATCAATGAACACAGTCCTTCTTCTCCGTCTCTTTATGTGAAAACTTCCAACCGAGCGTTCCAGGCAAGCGTCTCCTCAGATGTCTATCTCCCCACGGAGATGAGTACCACACAAAAGAGTGTTAATTGGCAGCTTATCTCTCTTTTGTTGCCCCCAGGACATGCCCATCTGCTTGTCCCTTAGACAAAGGATTTCACAACCCCTGTCCAGGACTAGCTTAGACATGTTCGGACATGTTCATCAGCAAAATTTGAGGCAATGGTATAAAATAATAGTCTCTTACGGGCTATCCCCCTTGCAGCCGGCATGTGAGCGCAGTGCTGAATAACCTTACCTGCCTTATCACCTAACTCTGGGTTCTAGAGTTTGTTTCCACAAGTCACTACGGCACGAGGTGGAAGATGTGAAATTAAAGCGTGCTCCACTTACAACGTGCTTGGGGCCCACTGCTGTGTGCTAAAGGCATCTGCAGCTGCCGGGACAGCCGGAACAAAACCCTTGGGACACGTTCGCACAGCAAAGACCGCCCAGTCGCCAGTAGTTCAGGGGCTGACACAGTAGCAAGTCCCCGCCTCTAATAAAGAGGCGTTTCATTCAGTCACGCTGAGCTCCTGTGCTCACTTCCTCCCTGTCCCAGCTCCAAGCCCTTCCTGTGCCCCTCTCTGCCCAACCCGGGCTGCAACGCGCCTGCAAAGTGTTCCTCCTGTCGTTGCAACCACCCTGGCCCAGCAAAGCTGCCGTGCCAGGCAGCAGATGGAGCCGGGACCAGGGTCCCACCCGGTGCTGCTGGCAGCGTGTGCTCCTCTGCACGAACCACGAAGGGCACCTACCTTAGGTGGAGAGCAGGCTGCTCCCAGCTCTGTTGCAGGCAACCGGGCTCCTTTGAGTCGCGCAGAGCACAGGATGCCGAGTGCCCTCAGCCCGGAGCTGGCCGCAGGACGGCCTTGGTGCACCTCCTGCCACCGCGCTGCTGCCCGGATGGCTTCCAGCCAGGCTCTCGCTGCTTCAGCACAGGCTCAGGTGCCACAGCGAGCACGCCGCGAGCCGGCTGCCAGGCCTCGGGCAGTTTCACTGCTCATTCTCAGCTCCCATCTGCTCCCGGGGGACAGGAGGAGGGGAGGGAGAGAGGGGGGAGGGAGGGAAGAAAGGTCTGGGGCTGTGCTTTCTTACACTAATGTGGCATTGCTTTCTGCGGTGTCTTTGCCTCCTTTGCAGGGGATATTTGCACATCCATGTCCTCAGGCATCCCTTCATTATCCTTCTTGCCTTCCTCTAACTCCTATCAGTCGTGAGCATGTCTCAGCTGTCTCAGCAAGAGGCAATCGATGGCTTCCCTGATCTAGAGGACCACTTCTCCCTGCAGCTGGGTGAGTTCTTGTCCTAACCACTTCTCCTGGTTTCTCGGTTAGGTCTTCTTTTGAAGGTGTGAGCATGGATAACCACGCTGCTGTTAGAGGGCCGTTTCAGGTGTTCCCTGGTGTATATCCTCAACTTGTAAGGCCACCCAGATGGAACTGCTCTCAGGGTACTTGGGAGTTTGAGTACAGGTGATACAGGTTGGTTTTCTTAGCAATAGGGATTAGTACATTAGTTTAAGATCCGATGTATTAGTTTATCAAAAAGAATTCATAAGTGATACTTCTACAGCTTTCCATTTCCTCTTCTGTGGGTGAATAGTCTTGCTTTCCCTGAGTAATTCTGCACTGGGAACATCATTGAATTTTATTTTCTGCTTCAATGGTTTTTGTGGCACACTGTGGTCTCATAATAAATGGGAATTTTCCAGACTGGGAAAAAGAGGATGAAAGCTAGTCAGAGGTTTCAGGGATGCAGCTTAAGGATGGAAAAAGGGAAGAAGTCGATTTGCACTTGACCCTGAATACCACTGAGCATGCCCAAAGCGACATTAGCACATACCTGTGTGACCTTGACAAAGAAGGGCTATGTATGCCAGCGTACTGCAGATGTATGTCTGAACTGTTCAAATGCAGAACCTGAACTCTGTGAGGGTGCGCTTGCTGGTCAAGACGCCCAGTGCGCACCGTGAGGAATAAAGGAATGCTACTTTCTAACATCACACTGAGTGATTCTCAGGGAGCTCCCCCCAGTCCAGGCTCCATCGGGAACCAGCTGCATGTTCCCTGGATTGCAGCAATACATTCCTTTTACCTGCCCCTGTGAAAGCGTGACAGAAGCATGTCACATACAGAGAGTAAGGGTGAGAGTATCCCCGAGCAGTACTCCACATGCGATCAGAGAGATGGCCCAAGTGTACAACGGGTTCTTTTTCACAAAAATAACGTGTTGAGGGCGTGCTTGAGAGAAGCCCACCAAGAGAAATGGGGTTTGAGTAGTACTTGAGAAATTCAGGAACCCCTGGGCTCCACATCTTCCTGAAAGTAGTGTGGAGAGGGTGTGCTTGAGAGATTCCAGACCCGCAGGAGAAACTGAAGAGCTAGGGTTATTGGGAACTGTTTTGTGTTATGGTTGCCGGCATTGTGAGGTTGTCTGTGAACGTGGGTGTCAGTATTACTGTGAGGGTGCCAAGTTTGTCACTTTTTTCCTGTCTCGTTGGTGTGTGTATGTGGCAGGTCTGCAGAGTGTGTTAAGCTTTGCTTTTTACTTTTGTAGCTGCAGCAGTGTGTGTGTTACAGTTTGTGAAAACAGTTTGTACATTCCAGACATGGAGGAGTTGGCTGTGGGAAAATGCAGAGTAATCTTGTTGAAAATTGTTATGATTGGTAGATTGGACAAATGATTAAAATAACTTGTGGAAACCTGGGGTCTGTGGAAAAACAACAAGTAAAGTTCCCGTTTTGTTGGGGGAAGTTGGTTCTGACCCTCCCTGGAGGAATTTGGTGTGCAACCATGCCTTGAGGGAGTTGGCAGACTCAATTACCTAGCAGTGTGAGGAGGGACAATTCTCCACCACAAAGTGTATTTAGATTAAAGTGTATTCAGACTGTTGTGATGGTTGCATTTTACACGAGCCAAGATAGATGAAGACTGGAATGAGAAACAATTGTGTCACCACCCCCTCCCTCCCTGGGCAGCTCTCAGAGCGCTCAGAGAAATATCCTGGGGCAGAGACAATGCAAACTCCTGTTGTGAAATGCTGTTACCTGGCTGTTGGGCAGGAACATGTTGGAAGCAAGAATGTCCTTATCTGCAGACATCTAGGAAACCCAATATCCCAGGGCTAGTATTGGAAGCCTCTAGGGCTGGAGAGAAGACTTAAATTTGGATTTTGTATTTACCAGGGGCACCAGAGTCCTTAATTAGTCGAGATTTCTTAGAGGAATTAGAGGGGAAAATAAAATTTTAGAATGGGTTCTTTCCTAGACAGGACAGGCGCGTGGAAGACCAAAGAGTGCTGAGCCAGTTTTTAATGATGAAACTTTGGAAAAAAAATAAAGAGAGAGGCTTGGGAAAGGCAAAGTCCAAGGAAGGCACAGAAGGGAACAGAGAGGAAATGGAGAAAGCAAAGGCAAAAAAGAACAAGGGGTAGAGACAGGGAATAATTGGTGTTGATCATAGTGAAGGGAACTGAAAGAGGGATGATGAAAAGAAAAGGACACAGAGATACACCAGACATGCTGGAAGCAGTATGAGAAATACCTCAATTGATCTTTCAGAGACTGGAACTCTGGTGAAAAAGATTTAATTTGTGATGGCAATGGCAGGCATCCTGCCACCATGAGTGCCTGCTCTAAGAAAAAGAAGCTTTTATATCTCTTGGTTCCCAGTGCTGACTCCCTCCCCTGCCTCCAGGTTCACCTTCTTCACAAGCACATCCTCTAGGTAGCTGACAAGGTCCATCTCACTTGGTTTCTCCAAGTAAGCAGAATCCACAAAGCAGTTGCCAGGCCAGGGTCTTCTCCCATTTGTCTTGCCAGATCAGTTTGTTACTTCTTGCACAGTTCTGGGTGCAGATGTATGTCTTACAGTCCTTACCTTTGGTCAACCCTCAGCCCCCTATGCAATCTCCCCAAGGGACGAGAGTGCACAAATTAACATGCCAGCCAGATTCTCCCTTTATCTCTCCAGAATGTGCATACCCCATTCTTTAACCACATACAGAAACTTCTCTTGTGTCATGGGTTCTGAGCAGGGGAGGGGAGGGAAGGTGTGGAACAGTAGGAATGGTTGCAAGGTGTTTCTGTCCCTGGCTGGCTGGCAGTTGGGGTGGAAATGGCTATGCTGGGCAATTGGCTGCTAAGAGCGAAGTAGAAATGCATGTATTGATTGACACACGTTAAAAAAATAGTGAGTTTTAACAACAGCTCAATGAGACTGAACTATCCATTTGGTTATTTACTACCCTGAGCATTATTCAGGGCACGAAGTCGCTTACATGGTTCAGTTGAAATTACAAGCACATTGATCAGTGATGATCTGACAGTCTCAGGCTTGTTTGGCTACGGTGTTGTCAGATACACTGTTTTCTCAGCAGATGAAGAAATAATTTAAGTATTTTTGATTATTTTTGCATTATATTTTAATAATTGTTTTATAGGATTTTTATTTATTATTAAGAAAGCTGCTCGTTCTTTTTACCGTCTCAAGTATTTGAGGTGTAGTACCATCTAGTCAACTGCTGGTTTTGCACCTCCTTACCTGAGGAATGTGAGCCAATATCCCTTTAAGGTGACATCAGCAGTAGGTGAGTTTGAGAACAAAACAGTCACCTTCACAAAATATCTTTCCAATTGGCTTTTTGACGCTTAGTCCCCTTAAAGAAGCCCATGGCTACTTGCACTCCTGAGAGCATGGATGAATATCTCCCAGAGGATTTAAGTAGTGCAGTCTAAAATCTTTGCCGTGTAGACCATCAGGTGTTCCCTCAGAGATCAATGGAGGTGGTGCTTCAGCAGGCTGCTGTGCTGGCAGTTGCAATGTGCACTGAGGCTCGGTGTGTTTGTGTGCTGGGGGCTGCATTCAGAGTGTTCTTCAATGAACCGGTTATTTTCCTGCGCCTCCTGTTGGATGGGTGTACCGCTTTCTAAGAGTTTTTCTGCAACTCTTTCTGGGGGAGTGGTCCCCTTCAGGCGTGCTTCCAGTCCAATACCAGATCTCCCAGTTGGCACAGGCTGTCCATGATGAATTTCTCAACTTGCTTCACCACTCGGTCTTATGTTACACGTCCCTTTTCCCATTCTTCACGTATCGCTGCTCAGTTTCTTTAACTGCAGCTGAGTCAGACAAAAGCAGTCATTCTGCTGCCGCTGCTTGCCTCAGCTGATCGGTGGAAGTGCCTTTAATAACAGTGTCCTTGGTGAAATTCCATTATGGAGTCAAACTATAAAACTATCAATGTTCGGCATGTGTGGCAGAAATGATTATGGCTGACAATGAGAGGAAATTTTTTTAATCCAAATAATCATTATATGGTGTTGCACTTGGACAATCCCATGTGTTTGTACAGACTGGGGGAGGAAGTCCTTGGGAGCAATCATGATGACAAGGACTTGGGGGTCCAGGGTTGGGGAGAGATGGGCTTGGACAGGGACTGCTGCGTTCCCTCACAGCTCCACTGCCATTTCTCTTGTCCCTCCAGGCTCCAGTTCAACTTCTGCCTTCTACCTGTGATCATCCCAACCTACAGGAGAGCAGCAAATGTCCACACCTCATCCATCTCACGTAGGGTTTTGGAGAAGTAGCTGTGAGAGGCCAAGGGATGTGAATGCAGGGGAAGAGGGAGGTGCTCTGAGGCAGCATGTGTGAGCTGGGGACAAAGAAGTGACTGGGACTGGAGTTTCACTCCTCTGCGAGCTGCTTCCCTGGGCCTTGTCTGCTCACAGCAATGAGCCTCTTTGTGCTTGCAGGAGCCCGTGAGTTTTGAGGAGGTGGCCGTGTATTTCAGCAGGGAGGAGTGGGCGCTGCTGGACCCTGCACAGCGAGCACTGTACCGGGACGTGATGTTGGAGACGTACGAGTGTGTGGCCTCACTGGGTGAGGGCTTTGCTGCCTTTCCTCCTCTTTTGGGCACATTTGGCTGTGCAGAATGCGTGTCTACAAGAAAGCCCCAGAGTAAACACCTGGCAGCTCCTTCATGACAAACTCTGCAGTAGAAGCAGCAAAAGAAATAAACACAAATAAGCATGAGTTTCATAAGGGCTCAACGTGCTCAGCACTTTGATAACATCCTGCAGTCAATGCTGTCCATCAGACATCAGCCAGGTAGGGAAGGACCATCTCCTTGCAGTCAGCTCTTTTTCTTTTAAAGAAAATATCTTTGCATGTTTTCAGAGATGGAAAAGCAATCTTTCCAATAAAAGAAGCTATTGTGTTTTGTTCCTGTCTCATTCAGGCCCTTTCTCTTTCCCCATGTAGAGGGACATTGTGCAATGTTGCTGGACAAGCAGCTGTGCCAGAATGATTGAAAAACTCTCATTTCTCCTATTTCCATTGTTCCAGCTCCACTTCCAGCCCCCAAGCCCATGGTGATCTCCCTGCTTGAAGAAGGAGAAGAGCCCTGGATCCCAGATGAGGGTAGCTGTAATGCTGTGGCAGGCGATGTCAGCCCAGGTGAGGTGGTGGAGGGAAGGAGGAAGTTGAGGCCATAAAAGATATGTCTGGGGGAGGAATATTTTTGGCATTGTGTGCTATTTCTGTTTTTCCGTTGTCATCTAGCAGGTGCTGGGATAAGAAACCTAAGGAAGGGTCTGCAGGAAGGTGGTGTGGTCAAAAGACAGTGTGGTAGCATCTGCATGGAAGAAATCAGAAGGGATGTTCACGTGGATCAGGAGCAAGTTCAGGGGGAGCAGAACAAAGCACAACAGGGAAAGCATCTGTTAAAGGCATCAAGGAACCCTCTGGACTTTAATACAGGTCAAAGGCAGCATGAAGACCCCAGGAGTAACGATGCGTGCCAGAGGCAAAAGCAGAATCCATGACCTGAGGATGAGAAAAGCATTCAAATAGATTCCAGAGTCCTTAAACACCAGCGCATACACTCAGAAAAGAGCCTGTACAAGTGCACTGAGTGTGGGAAGATGTTCAAATGGAGATCCCGTCTCTCGGATCACCAGATCATCCATACAGGAGAGAGACCATATAAGTGCTCTGAGTGTGGGAAGAGTTTCACACGGAGATCCCACTTAACCTACTACCAGCGCAGCCACACAGGAGAGAAACCCTTTAAGTGTCCTGAGTGTGGGAAGAGCTTCATATGCAGTTCTGAATTGAAGGTGCACCAGCGCACCCACACAGGAGAGAGACCATATAACTGCTCTGACTGTGGGAAGAGCTTCAGAAGCAGTTCTCATTTGAAGGTGCACCAGCGCTGCCACAGAGGAGAGAGACCATATAAGTGCTCTGAGTGTGGGAAGAACTTCAAAAGCAGTTCTGAATTGATGCTGCACTAGGGCGAGATTGAGGAGGAAGAAGTACACGGGGGTGTGCAGGCGCTGGTCGCAGGCTATGGCTGTGCTGATGAGGCCGTTGCCCACGAGGGCAGTCAGATAGATGCCCAGGAAGAGCCAGAAGTGCGGGAGCTGCAGCTGCCGCGTGCCTGGAAACGTCAGGAGGAGGAACTCACTGATGGAGCTGCTGTTGGACATCTGCTGCTCCTGGGCATGGGCAATCATCAAAGGAGAAAAAAGGCAAGTTAGACATAAGCCTGTACCATTCCTTGGTGACATCCTCCTGCTGTATAATTGTATACTCTTTCTTTCCCTATGGGAAAATTTTGTTCAGTTGAGTGACTTGAGCTTTTTTTCATGACTTTGAGTATATAAGGATGAGGTGAGGCCTCTGCCCAGGGGGTCTTGATAAACAATCCTAACCCCTCGAGGTGGATACAGCATAAAGTAGTAGGAATGCTTGGTTCTCGTTTTGGAATTTGGCATCTCTTAGCATCTCTCCACTTCATCTCCCTGGGATTTCAGGAACACCAAGTCAACGTGGGAAAGATTTGCATCCTGCAGGGCAGCTCACAGCTTGGAATAACATCTCTCTTAGAGAGCCAAGTGTCATTATGACGGCATCTCATTAAAGGAAAATGAACATGACCCCAGCCTCACTGTGTTGTCTACAGCCCCAGGAATCCCCTTTCTGCCCCTGTGCACTGCAGAAGGAAATCATTTCATGCCTGTAGAGATGCACCTCTGCTCTGCTTGAGCTCTGGCTGCAGAGGAGATATTTCTTGCCTTCTCTTCTTTCTGCTCGATCTTCATTAATTCCCATCTTTGTCTGTTGCAGTCACTATCCATTTATCAGCTCTCACTGAGTAGATTCCCTCTTGGATCCCTATAATGCTATCCCCATGCTCGCTGTACCGTCCTCTCTCTGACAGAGCTGCCATGTGTGTCACACAGGTTGACCAGCACTCGGTGACATCTCTATGTCTGCTGTGAGAGAAAAATGCACTCAAATATGAAAACACATTCTTTTGGATGATGCCCCTTGAAAATTCCCTCTTTATCTTCCACAGAGAAACCTCCCAAATGAATAGTTCAAGCCTTGAAGACTTGAGGGAAATGCCTTGTTAGGTCTTTCTGCACTGTAATGAGTCCCACAGCATATCTGGTGTTCATATGCACTTTAGGTACTGAGAGAAGACTGCTGCAACCAAACGATAAAGGTGCAGTCAAAATGCTGTAGTGTGCTGGAGTAGAAATTGGTCCCATTAATTGGGGCCATTACCAACCGAGCGTCCCCACAGTCATATTAGAGAAGATACTTGAAGGACAAGTATTACACGTAGGTAAACACCCTGGGCAGGTGATTTGATGTTAAGGAAAGCCTTTGGCTTTTCTCGTGGAACAGAAAGGCTAAGCCATGACTGCGGCCTCTGGAAGTGTGGTCCTGTCCCTCCCAGACTGCCCAAGGCTCTCTCACGGTCAGTGGGATGTGGGCGTGTAGAGTTCTGTGAGGGACAATGATACTACACCTTCTGGCCTCCCTACAGGGCTACAAGGAGGCCCCAATGTCACAAGGACAATGTGTGCCTTCCTGAGCCTCGGCAGTACACACAACTGCCGTGGCCGAGAGGACAAAGACCTTCCTTCATGGACAGGAACTTCCAGCCATGCCAGTGCTAAGGAAAAGGAAATAGAGAAATTAAAGTGGGTGGTTGAATCAGCAGCCCTGGATCCAGCACTGAGCTTGCCGATGGTGATGATTCTGTGTGGCAGCAGCACCTGGAGAAATGGCCAACAGCACAGGTAGTGCATGCCTACCATCCCCTCCAGCTTCTATTTATAATATTAGAGGGAAAACAGTCATTTCCCCCTCAGCAACTATTTGGAATTGCAGTTGGTGCCAGTCCCAGAGACACTGGGCTCCATCCAAACCAAAGGAAGCGACACCAGGCCCCCTCCTGAAAAGTGACCGTTTCTCAGGTACGGCTCTGGACTCTTCCTGAAGTCCTGATCCACAAATGAAATCCCACACCACAGGGAAGTCACCTTAGCCTTGAGCATGCACAACTCGGCACACATCTCTGTGCAGAAATGAGAGAAATGGCTCATGCCTCTGTGAGCAAATCAGCTCCTGGCACACCAACCTAAGGAAGCCAGACTCTGGGACAACAGCAGAAACGTCTTCAGAGACTCTGAAGGCAGTATTTCCATTTGCAGTTCTCTCTTCTCAGCTGGAGAAGCACTAAGGTGAGTTTGTTACAGTCAACTTTGCGCTCTCTCTACTGCCACATTTGATCAAGCATAGTAAGGAACATCAGATGCCCACTGAATTCCTTCTCATTATGCTCAGTTTTGCATTACCTCACTCAAACAATTTGAGCCATTGTCACTGTAGACAGCGTCAGTGGTTGGTAGATTTGAGAAGTAAAATGACTGCCCTCACACTGTGTTTTGCCCAGTGGCCAACCCTTAGTTCCCTACGCAAGCCAAAGTTTTTCCACTTCTGTGTGCGTATGTGAGTACCTCCCAGATGACTTAAATAGTCATATCTTATCAGTTGGCCATGAAAAGCATAGATCTACACGGATGTGTAGATGTGGTGCTTTAGAAGGACTGCCTGCTTGAAATTTCAGTCTGCACTGGGGCTGTTGGTGTACCCTCAGTGTGAGGTGTTGAGGGCTCACTCCCAGTAGAACAAAAAGAGGGATCTCCTTGTCTGTGTATAAAACCCTGATCCAGAATCGGGACATGTACAAACATTTAGCAGTGGATTCCCCACCAAGATGAGGTACACAGCCTTCAGTATTACTCATTTAACATCACATCATGGACACGGTAGCCAAGAAGGTCACCAAGTGCCACTTCACACACAAGGCCCTTTCAGGTTGCAAACGACACGTCAAGGGGGGAACCATTCCTTCCTGGGTCCCCTACTGCATGTGCCAAGAAGTAATCCATGAGCTTTTCGTGTTTTCTGGGCCTGATATTTAGATGTGTGCTACTGCCCTTTGATTTCTGGGAAGCTGGTGACCCATTAGGGCAAGTGAGGCTGTTCATGATACACTCCTTTAAAGAACTGAGAATACCTGGTTAGCATCATCGTTCAGCATGAGTGACATATAGTAGACTCCAACAGTGACATCCGCTTTAGTACCTTGTCCCTTACTCCATACCCAGAGGCTTTCAACCATGTCATTACTAACTGTAAGCTCCACTCCATCCAGCCCACCAGTACATACAGCAACCCCATCCCATCTCACCCGCCCTGCATCTCCAGCGTGGAGAGTCCAGAGCCATCCACCACACACAGCACGCCCGTCACAGGACTCTTCCCACCACGTCTCACTCACGCTGATGAGGCTGAAGCACATGGTGCCTCCAACATTCGATGCCAACATGAAGGACAGGTAACGCATAGCAGCAATGGATATGCGCACCTGGAGGGCTGGTGGTACCCCAGGGAGCTGTGCTGGTGTCTGCGTTGACTGCAGTGAGCGCAGAGGTGGCATGTGACACAAAGGGGATAACTCTCAGCTGCGTGGATACACAACTAAACAAAGTGCGTGACAAAACATGGGGGGAAAGGCAGCAGTTAATTTTTAATAATATTTCAGAGAGTAGAATTGGAAAACCTACTTCACATTGTTTGTTGGTTCATTTTCTCTAGGAAAACAAAATCAGTAGTCCTGAGAACACAGTGATGTAAGATAAAAACAGAAATCCACCTCCATCTGTCCACCACCTTACTGTGGCTGATATCTCCTGCCACAGCATCACGGCTACCCACATCAGGGATCCAGGGCTCTTCTCCTTCTTCAAGCAGGGAAATCACCATGGGTTTGGGGGTTTTAAGTGGAGCTGCAACAATAGAAATAGGAGAAATGAGAGCTTTTCCATCATTCTGGCACAGCTGCTTGTCCTGCAACATTGCACAATGTCCCTCCCCACGGTGAAAGAAAAAGGGCCTGAATGACACTGGGACAAAACACAGTAGCTTCTTTTATTGGAAAGATTGCTTTTCCATCTCTGAAAACATGCAAAGATATTTTCTTTAAAAGAAAAAGAGCTGACTGCAGGGAGATGGTCCTTCCCTTCATGGCTGATGCCTGTTGGACAGCACTGACTGTGGGATATTACCAAAGTGCTGAGCACGATGAGCCCTTATGAAACTCATGCTTCTCTGTGTTTCTTTTGTTGCTGCTACTGTGGAGTTTGTCAAGAAGGAACTGCCAGGTGATTAGTCTAAAGTTTTCTTGCAGTGACACATTCTGCACAGCCAAATGTGCCCAAAAGAGGAGGAAAGCCAGCTATGCCCTCACCCAGTGAGGCCACACACTCGTACGTCTCCAGAATCACGTTCCGGTACAGTGCTCGCTGTGCAGGGTCCAGCAGCGCCCACTCCTCCCTGCTGAAATACACCGCCACCTCCTCAAAACTCACGGGCTCCTGCAAGCACAAAGAGGCTCATTGCAGTGAGCAGACAATGCCCAGGGAAACAGCTCGCAGAGGAGTGAAACTGCAGTCCCAGCCACATATCTAACCCCAGCACACACATGCCGGTTGAAGGCAACTCCCTCTCCCCCTCAGCCCTATATCTCTCCTACCCGCTTATCGCAGCCCCTACCTGAGATGGATATGCTGAGGCCATTGCTGCTCTCCTGCAGGCTGGGATGATCGCGGGTGGAAGGCAGAAGAGGAACTCGAGCCTGCAAGGACATGGGAAATGTCAGCAAAGCTGTGAATGAATGCAGCAATCCCTGTCCAACCCCTGCCCACCCCAGACCATCTGCACATCACTGCCTGACGGATGGCACACCACTTCTTGCACAGAAAATCATTGAGCAACTATACTCATAACACTTTGGCTAAATGACAATAATCATCACAAAGGTGCCACAGATGGTGCGGCAGAAAAAACTGACTGATGACAGTTCAACTGCTGAGGGCTGACTGACCGTGGGACTGTAGACAAAGCATGACAGGGAGGCAGTCTTCTTACCCCAAAACATAGAGCAGGTCGAGATCACACCTTAGCAGAGATCCTTCACCCCCTTTTCTCCAGACACCTTGCAGATACTGATCTGCTGTAAGAGACTCACGCTTAGTTTGGAGCTTTGTGATCTTCCCTAAGTTTATGTCTTACACTGTACTCATATGATTCATAACACACAAAGCTGTGAATAAGTCTGGCACTAGAAGTGGATCCAAGTCCACCAAGGCTCCTTATTTCTGTGGGTTCAGGACTTGAGACAGAGAGGGGGACCACTCTGAGCCTCATTACTCAATGGGAGGGGCTCCTGTAGTTGTGTGTGTAATCCAATCTTGTTAAGGCACTGTTAAAGCACTACAGCATATCTGTTTTATATCAATGAACATAGTCCTGCTTCTCCGTCTCTTTATGTGAAAACTCCCATCCTAGTGTTCCAGGCAAGTGTCTCCTCAGATGTCTATCTCCTCACGGAGATGAGTACCACACAAAAGAGTGTTAATTGGCAGCTTATCTCTCTTTTGTTGCCCCCAGGACATGCCCATCTGCTTGTCCCTTAGACAAAGGATTTCACAACCCTTGCCCAGGACTAGCTTGGACATGTTCGGACATGTTCATCAGCAAAATTTGAGGCAATGGTATAAAATAATAGTCTCTTACGGGCTATCCCCCTTGCAGCCGGCATGTGAGCGCAGTGCTGAATAACCTTACCTGCCTTATCACCTAACTCTGGGTTCTAGAGTTTGTTTCCACAAGTCACTACGGCACGAGGTGGAAGATGTGAAATTAAAGTGTGTTCCACTTACAACGTGCTTGGGGCCCACTGCTGTGTGCTAAAGGCATCTGCAGCTGCCGGGACAGCCGGAACAAAACCCTTGGGACACGTTCGCACAGCAAAGACCGCCCAGTCCCCAGTAGTTCAGGGGCTGACACAGTGGCAAGTCCCCACCTCTAATAAAGAGGCGTTTCATTCAGTCACGCTGAGCTCCTGTGCTCACTTCCTCCCTGTCCCAGCTCCAAGCCATTCCTGTGCCCCTCTCTGCCCAACCCGGGCTGCAACGCGCCTGCAAAGTGTTCCTCCTGTCGTTGCAGCCCACCTGGCCCAGCAAAGCTGCCGTGCCGGGCAGCAGATGGAGCCGGGACCAGGGTCCCACCCGGTGCTGCTGGCAGCGTGTGCTCCTCTGCACGAACCACGAAGGGCACCTACCTTGGGTGCAGAGCAGGCTGCTCCCAGCTCTGTTGCAGGCAACCGGGCTCCTTTGAGTCGCGCAGAGCACAGGATGCCGAGTGCCCTCAGCCCGGAGCTGGCCACAGGACGGCCTTGGTGCACCTCCTGCCACCGCGGTGCTGCCCAGATAGCTTCCAGCCAGGCCCTCGCTGCTTCAGCACAGGCTCAGGTGCCACAGCGAGCACACCGCGAGCCGGCTGCCAGGCCTCGGGCAGTTTCACTGCTCATTCTCAGCTCCCATCTGCTCCCGGGGGACAGGAGGAGGGGAGGGAGAGAAGGGGGAGGGAGGGAAGAAAGGCCGGGGGCCGTGTTTTCTTAAGCTAATGAGGCATTGATTTCTGCGGTGTCTTTGCCTCCTTTGCAGGGGATATTTGCACATCCATGTCCTCAGGCATCCCTACATTATCGTTCTTGCCTTCCTCTAACTCCTATCAGACGTGAGCATGTCTGAGCTGTCTCAGCAAGAGGCAATCGATGGCTGCCCTGCTCTAGAGGACCGCATCTCCCTGCAGCTGGGTGAGTTCTTGTCCTAACAGCTTCTTCTGGTTTCTCGGTTAGGTCTTCTTTTGAAGGCGTGAGCATGGATAACCACGCTGCTGTTATAGGGCCGGTTCAGGTGTTCCCTGGTGAATATCTACAGAGTGTAAGGCCACCCAGAATGAACTGCTCTCAGGGTACTTGGGAGTTTGTGTACAGGTGATACAGGTTGGTTTTCTTAGCAATAGGGATTAGTACATTAGTTTAAGATCCGATGTATTAGTTTAGCACAAAGAATGCATATGTGATACTTCTAAAGCTTTCCATTTCTTCCTCTGTTTGTGAAGAGTCTTGCTTTCCCTGAGGAATTCTGCACTGGGAACATCATTGAATTTTATTTTCTGCCTCAATGGTTCTTGTGGCGCACTGTGGTCTCATAATCAAAGAGAATATTCCAGACTGGGAAAAAGTGGATGCAAGCTAGTCAGAGCTTTCAGGGATGAAGCTGACGGTGGAAAAAGGGAAGAAGTCGATGGGCACTCGACCCTGAATACCACTGAGCATGCCCAAAGCGACATTAGCACATACCTGCGCAACCTTGAAAAAAGAAGGGCTATGTATACCAGCGTACTGCAGATGTATGTCGGAACTGTTCAAATGCAGAACCTGAACTCTGAGAGGGTGCCCTTGCTGGTCAAGACGCCCAGTGCGCACCGTGAGGAATAAAGGAATGCTACTTTCTAACATCACACTGAGTGATTCTCAGGGAGCTCCCCCCAGTCCAGGCTCCATCGGGAACCAGCTGCATGTTCCCTGGATTGCAGCAATGCATTCCATTTTCCTGCCCCTGCGAAAGCGTGACAGAAGCTTGTCACGTACGGAGAGTAAGGGTGAGGGGATCCCCGAGCAGTATTCCACATGCGATCAGAGAGATGGCCCAAGTGTGCAACGGGTTCTTTTTCACAGAAATAACGTGGTGAGGGCGTGCTTGAGAAAAGCCCACCAAGAGAAATGGGGTTTGAGTAGTACTTGAGAGATTCAGGAACCCCCGGGCTCCACATTTTCCTGAAAGTAAGGTGGTGAGGGTGTGCTTGAGAGATTCCAGACCCCCAGGAGATACTGAAGAGCTAGGGTTATTGGGAACTGTTTTGTGTTATGGTTGCCGGCATTGTGATGTTTTCTGTGAACATGAGTGTGAGTATTACTGTGAGGGTGCCAAGCTTGTCAATTTTTTCCTCTCTCTTTGGTGTGTGTATGTGGCAGGTCTGCAGAGTGTGTTAAGATTTGCTTTTTACTTTTGTAGCTGCAGCAGTGTGTGTGTGTTACAGTGTGTGAAGGCAGTTTGTACATTCCAGACATGGAGGAGTTGGTTGTGGGAAACTGCAGAGTAATCTTGTTGAAAATTGTTATGATTGGTAGATTGGACAAATGATTAAAATAACTTGTGGAAACCTGGGGTCTGTGGAAAAACAACAACTAAATTTCCCATTTTGTTGGGGGAAGTTGGTTCTGACTGTCCCTGGAGGAATTTGGTGTACAACCATGCCTTGAGGGAGTTGGCAGACTCAATTATCTAGCAGTGTGAGGAGGGACAATTGTCCACCACAAAGTGTATTTAGATTAAAGTGTATTCAGACTGTTGTGATGGTTGCATTTTACACGAGCCAAGATAGATGAAGACTGGAATGTGAAACAATTGTGTCACCACCCCCTCCCTCCCTGGGTGGCTCTCAGAGCGCTCAGAGAAAGATCCTGGGGCAGAGACACTGCAAACTCCTGTTGTGAAATGCTGTGTTACCTGGCGGTTGGGCAGGAACATGTTGGAAGCAAGAATGTCCTTATCTGCAGAGATCTAGGAAACCCAATATCCCAGGGCTAGTATTGGAAGCCTCTGGGGCTGGAGAGGTGACTGAAATTTGGATTTTGTATTTACCAGGGGCACCAGAGTCCTTAATTAGTCGAGACTGCTTAGAGGAATTAGAGGGGAAACTTAAATATTAGATGGGTTCTTTCGTAGACAGGACAGGCGCGTGGAAGACCAAAGAGTGCTGAGCATGTTTTTAATGATGAAACTTTGGAAAAAAAACTATAGAGAGAGAGGCTTGGGAAAGGCAAAGGCCAAGGAAGGCACAGGAGGGAACAGAGAGGAAATGGAGAAAGCAAAGGCAAGAAAGGACAAGGGGTAGAGACAGGGAATAATTGGTGTTGATCATAGTGCATGGAACTGAAAGAGGGATGATGTAAAGAAAAGGACACAGAGATATTCCAGACATGCTGGAAGCAGTGTGAGAAATACCTCAATTGATTTTTCAGAGACTGGAACTCTTGTGAAAAAGATTTAATTTGTGATGGCAATGGCAGGCATCCTGCAACCATGAGTGCCTGCTCTAATAAAAAGAAACTTTTATATCTCTTGGTTCCCAGTGCTGAGTCCCTCCCCTGCCTCCAGGTTCACCTTCTTCACAAGCACATCCTCTAGGTAGCTGACAAGGTCCATCTCACTTGGTTTCTCCAAGTAAGCAGAATCCACAAAGCAGTTGCCAGGCCAGTGTCTTCTCCCATTTGTCTTGCCAGATCAGTTTGTTACTTCTTGCACAGTTCTGGGTGCAGATGTATGTCTTACAGTCCTTACTTTTGGTCAACCCTCAGCCCCCTATGCAATCTCCCCAAGGGACGAGAGTGCACAAATTAACATGCCAGCCAGATTCTCCCTTTATCTCTCCAGAATGTGCATACCCCATTCTTTAACCACATACAGAAGCTTTTCTTGTATCATGGGTTTTGAGGTATGTCCCTTTGGTACAACATTCCATTACTTTTGTAAAAAAAAAAAAAATTCCCATATCAAGATTGGAAATGGGAAGATCATAGATCTCATTATTAAAACCTGAGCAATGTAGACAGTGTTAGAGGTTTGGGCATTGACAGTGGGATTGCCCACACAAAACAGCAGCACTCAAAGGTCATGATATAATTTAAGTATATTTCCTGTTTTTGTATTTTTCTAAAAGAATTGTATTATATGATTTATATGTATTACTAAGAAAGCTGCTCGTCCTTTTTACCATCTCAATTATTTGAGGTGTAGTACCATCTAGTCAACTCCTTCTGGTTTTGCACCTCCTTGCCTAAGGAATGTGAGCCATTATCCCTTTTAGGTGACATCAGCAGTAGGTGAGTTTGAGAACAAAACAGTCGCCTTCACAAAGTACCTTTCCACTTGGCTTTTTGATGCTTAGTCCCCTTAAAGAAGCCCATGGCTACTTGCACTCCTGAGAGCATGGATGAATATCTCCCAGAGGATTTAAGTAGTGCAGTCTAAAATCTTTGCCGTGTAGACCATCAGGTGTTCCCTCAGAGATCAATGGAGGTGGTGCTTCAGCAGGCTGCTGTGCTGGCAGTTGCAATCTGCACTGAGGCTCGGTGTGTTTGTGTGCTGGGGGCTGCATTCAGAGTGTTCTTCAATGAACCGGTTATTTTCCTGCGCCTCCTGTTGGATGGGTGTACCGCTTTCTAACAGTTTTTCTGCAACTCTTTCTGGGGGAGTGGTCCCCTTCAGGCGTGCTTCCAGTCCAATACCAGATCTCCCAGTTGGCACAGGCTGTCCATGATGAATTTCTCAACTTGCTTCACCACTCGGTCTTACGATACAAGTCCCTTTTCCCATTCTTCACGTATCGCTGCTCAGTTTCTTTAACTGCAGCTGAGTCAGACAAAAGCAGTCATTCTGCTGCCACTGCTTGCCTCAGCTGATCGGTGGAAGTGACTTTCATAACAGTGCCCTTGGTGAAATTCCATTATGGATTCAAACTATAAAAGTTCGGCATGTGTGGCAGAAATGATTATGGCTGACAATGAGAGGAATTTTTTTTTAATCCAAACAATCATTACATGGTGTTGCACTTGGACAATCCCATGTGTTTGTACAGACTGGGGGAGGAAATCCTTGGGTGCAATCATGATGACAAGGACTTGGGGGTCCAGGGCTCGGGGGAGATGGTCTTGGACATGGACTGCTGCGTTCCCTCACAGCTCCACTGCCATTTCTCTTGTCCCCCCAGGCTCCAGTTCAACTTCTGCCTTCTACCTGTGATCATCCCAACCTACAGGAGAGCAGCAAATGGCCACACCTCATCCATCTCACGTAGGGTTTTGGAGAAGTAGCTGGGAGAGGCCAAGGGATGTGAATGCAGGGGAAGAGGGAGGTTCTCTGATGCAGCATGTGTGAGCTGGGGACAAAGAAGTGGCTGGGACTGGATTTTCACTCGTCTGCGAGATGCTTCCCTGGGCCTTGTCTTCTCACAGCAATGAGCCTCTTTGTGCTTGCAGGAGCCCGTGAGTTTTGAGGAGGTGGCCGTGTATTTCAGCAGGGAGGAGTGGGCGCTGCTGGACCCTGCACAGCGAGCACTGTACCGGGACGTGATGCTGGAGACGTACGAGTGTGTGGCCTCACTGGGTGAAGGCTTTGCTGCCTTTCCTCCTTGGAAAGTGTCTGTGAGACCTCCTGCAGAAGGGCCACCGCATTTGTTGGGCGCAGCTCAAGCATCTGTGTTCAGTTTGTAGGAAGTGGAGGCTGATTTTGGTGAGCTGGCGAAGCCAGCAGGAGCCTGCCCATGTCCTCTGGAGCTGTGAGTTTCTCTGTAGGATCCTTGAGTCCCCCAGCAAGCTGCAAGGTGATGATTCTTGCAGTGCGGCGGAGCGCTGCTTCCTCCATCTCAGTGAGCAGGGGCCTGGTGTGGTGCAGGAGAGGTAGAGCCTAGCATCTTGATCCACGGATTGATTCAGTTACCAATAAAGAGGTGGCCGCTGTTTTCATTATTCTCTGATGTACTTCATGCCCTTGTGTGGGACTGGGGACTGTGACCCACGACCAATGGGAGCCCACCTGTAGCAAGATACTGTTGACAGAGAAAGCAGGTCAAGGCAACTGAGCGTAAACAAATGATTTCTCTCTGTCGATGAGAAAGGGAATTCTGGGCAAGCACATCATAGGTGCCCAATATCAGACGAGATAACTGTCAAGACTGAGTGTCTCTACAATGCAGTAATAATTAATTTGTTCCACAGAGAATGAATAATGATTGGGTCTAGACGTGTGGGGGGGGGGGGGGGGGAGGAGGTGAGTGGATACACTTTTGTTTCTTGTTATTTCTTATTTAAATCCTTTCCTTTGGGCTACCTTGCTGAAAATCTCTGTAATTAGCAACCTAACATGGCTTGTTGGGTCCTTATTAATATTGATGAGCTTTGTGGTGCCACGTTCCTCAACTGCAGATCCTGAACATTTGAGCAAGCCTTTAAAACCTGAAGTCAGAAGCACAGCCCAAGTATGTGAGGGTGTTAGCAGGCCCTGCCAAGAGCCGTCACTGAAGAGATCATTTAGGGCATGAAGAGAGGTGTTTGTTTGTGAGGGCTGGTGAAGCAGGAAATTGCATGTATTAGAGAGAGGTGAAAAATAAAATGTGGATGTAGCTTTTGAAGTTCTTGATGCTTTTCATTCAGCAGGATGGCCAAGCATTTGACCTTACTCCTGCATGTCTTACAAACCCTTCCTTCTTGAATTGTAGTGATAAACCCCGTCTCCTGTTGATTTAGGGTTCCTCCCTGATCGTGACTGCTACTGGAATTCCACTGAAGTGTGGGAGGTAAAAGAGAGAAGAAGAACAAGGTCATAATGATGACTATGTCTTAGGAAATGTGTCATGGTTTTATGATTTTTGCTATTGGTGTTTCACATCATAACATCATGTAGTGCATTGAGAATTAAAGAGTTAATGCTCCTGCACCATTGATCACTGATAGTTCCAGGTATACCTGTCTAAGAAGAGAAGAAGAAGTACTTTAAACAGAGGACTTATATTGTTTTGTATTTCTGTGTTTTTCTGCTTAGAGACTGCGTGTCACGAGATACTCTCAATCCTTTGGGGATCGGCCCAGCTTCGGGTGCTCGCTGCCATCTCACGCTCAGCGTTTATCATAAGGCCTTTGGCATATTAGACACACGCTCTTGCTCATTATATATTATTTAGAAGTTTTAATTACAACTATATTGCAGATATTGTATTTTATGTATTAGATTGTGTTACTTCGCCTTCCGATAATTATTCAGTAAATTAGTATTCCTGCACAGATCGTTGCCGCTGACTTCTTCCGAGACCCATATCCATCCGTCCCCCACCCCTCCCTCCCTTCTATGTTCCCTCCTTCCCAATCCATGTCGCCACAGGATTTGCTTCTCTAAGGCGAAGATGGTGTTTCAGGCGGTAGCATGGACTACTGCTTAGGTTTCAAGCCACCCAGTGGTCGCCACCACCATGGTAAGCACATGATGCTTGCCATCACAAGTTCGTGGAAGGGTGATGTAATCGACCTGCCACACCTCCCCATGTTTATATTCTGCCATTGCCCTTCCTGCCAGAGAGGTTTCATTCTCTTAGCTTGTTTAATCATGGCACATGTGTTCCTGTCATAGATAACCAGTGCAATAGCATCCATAGTTAAGTCCAGCCCTCAGTCTCTAGCCCACTTCCAGGCTGCGACCCTTCATTGATGGCCTGAGGTCTCAGGGGCCCACCGAGCTAAAAATAACTCCCCTTTGTTCTGCCAGTCCGGGTCTTTCTGAGCCACCTCAATTTTGGCAGCTCAATCAACCTGATGGTTATTTTTCTGTTCTTCAGTAGATCGATGCTTGGGCACATGAGCATCTATGTGACGCACTGTAGTGGGATTGCCTGGTCACAGCCTGAACCAGTGAATGAGCATCTGAGTGACTGGAGCGGAGGAGCCCAGGTCCACCCAACCTCTCCCTCTCTCCCTCTCGGTGGTGCTTCCAGGAGCACAGATACGCTCAGAGCCTGCGCAGGTTGCCCCCCCCTCCCTGGCTCTCTTCCTTCCGGCGTGCAGTGTTCGAACGAGGGGCGGCTGCGTTCCTTCACCTAAACAATTGCCAGGAGGGCTGAGTTCATCCCCCTTATCTCTGACATCTCTTTCTGTAGCGCCTCTCCCTCAAATAAAAGCTCTGTCACCGCCTTTGCTTGCTTTACACTTGGCGAGCCAGGCAGCCTAATACCTTTTAAAAACATTCACTATCACCTTTCTAAGTAACATCGTGGGGTGGTTTGCACGGGAAAAGACCACCCCCTTAAATGACCTTTTGCCCGGTCACATCCCGGGATTCCTAGGATCCCCATACCATAGGATTGCTGCTATTATTGAAAAATGGGGCCCCCTGCGAGACCGACGAAACGTCCACGAATCCCCATCCCGACTAGCTGACTATTTTGTCTCTCTGACTAAAAACGTACTGACTACTCGGGAGCGGCAGTTAGCTGCGTCTATGGTGGCATGGCCGCTGCTGATAGCCTTGAACCAGATGAACGCAACTGAAGGGGGCCTGCTTGATGAAAATCAACTCTTGCGTGACCGTATTGAAGAATTAGAAAAACAAATTGCAATTTTGACAGGAAAAATACCAAAACCGGTCACTCCCTTACGGAACGTCCGGAATCTCTCTCTAGAAGTCACCGGGAACCCTGTAGAAGAAAACTCGCATAATCTGGTTTCTGAAAATTAAGGCATTAAAAGGTTGGATCTTGAAGTTCCACTTGAGCTAGATTCCTTTGAGATCCGACCAGTTGTAACACAAAAAAACAAAGAAAATACAGGATAGACCAGTGGGGCTGCCCCCTGACCAGTGAATCCCTGCCCACAGACCTTTACATGTAACAGCTCACCCATATACAGCAGCTGAATTCATGGATCTAGTACAGTGGTTTAGACAAAAACCAAGAGAGAGTGTACCAGCACGGCTGCTCCGCTTATGGGACATGGGGGCAGATGATGTTATAGTAAATGGGCCAGAAATTTCAAAACTGGCATCCATTACCACTCACCCTGCCCTCAGACAGAGGCTATATGCCACAGTCCAACATAATGATGAAAATCATTCATTAATTAAATGGTTAACAGCTGCGTGCCATATAACATGGCCAAACAAAACTGACATCCCATTAAATAAAGGTCTTTGGTCTTCTATGGAAGATCTGCAAAATTATTTTCAGGAACTGGGTATGAGAGAGGCAATCTATGAGGAAGATTTTGAGAGCCCAGACCTGATGAAATTCTCAGCAGGAATGAGAGATCTTATCCTGCAGCAAGCTCCGCCTCATCCGTATGGTACTTTGGTATC
This sequence comes from Oreortyx pictus, assembly GCA_036925125.1. NCBI lineage: Eukaryota > Metazoa > Chordata > Aves > Galliformes > Odontophoridae > Oreortyx > Oreortyx pictus. Next base: position 231,599 of record JAUPFR010000045.1, on the reverse strand, counting down.
CATACAGAACCCCGTAGTGGCCTCAGAGGCCATCATACAACAGGCTGCCCAAGTGGTGGCAGATCTGGGGGAGACAGAGCACCTGCGCGCTAGGCGCAATGTCCGAATGGTGGTGGAAAGGTCGGAGATCCATCCACCACCACGACCTCGCAGACCAGCCTCTAAGGTAATCCAATCTGGACATATCAGGGTATCGAGAAGACAGATGTTTAATGACCTGATAAGAGCAGGAGTTTGATTTGAAAAGACTGATGGACAGCCTAATCAGGTATTACCGCAACTATGGAAACAGTTGCCCAATAATCAAAGATTCCAGTCCTCCCCCAAAAGGGAAGGAATTCGATTTATAGAACACATTCCGCAAGACACATGGAATCTGGAAGATTTCGTGGTGCCATCGAAAAAACCTAAATCTCCTCAGGCGGCCCGGGCAGCCGCAGTCGAGCCTTCAGAGGAAAAAGACTTGGGGATCGCAGAGCTGATGGCATGACAGAGGAGTCAAAATTCCCCAGGACTAGGGTCTCTACGGGAGACCAGAGACCCTATGTTGAATTAACTATTCATTGGTCAAGAAAGAATGTACAATGAGTGATGGCGCTGGTAGATACTGGGGCAGAAACATCCATCATATATGGGGACCCAAATAAATTCCTGGGCACTAAGGCTATGATAGGTGGGTTTGGGGGCAGATGATCCCCGTAATCCAAACGTGGTTGAAACTGGGGGTTGGGCGTCTTCCACCTCGGGAGTACAAGGTAACTATCGCCCCAGTTCCAGAGTACATACTGGTGATAGACATCTTGTGGAGTCTGACTCTCCAGACCAGTGTGGGAGAGTTCAGACTAAGGGAAAGATATATTAGTATCTGGGCGGTGCAGGCAATTTTAAGGGGCCATGCAAAAATTGAGCCTATTTGTTTGCCACAACCTCGACGGATAACAAATACAAAACAATATAGACTCCCTGGTGGGCAAGAAGAAATTACCAAGACTGTGCAGGAGTTGGAGAGAGTAGGGATTATTAGACCTGCACACCGCCCATACAAGTCCCCCATATGGCCAGTCAGGAAGTCAGATGGTACATGGCGAATGACAGTAGACTACAGAGAACTAAATAACGTCACTCCGTCAATACACGCAGCCGTACCCAACATTGCCTCCCTCATGGATACGTTAAGTAGAGAAATAGAAACATATCATTGTGTTTTGGATTTAGCAAATGCATTTTTTAGCATTCCAATTGCTAAGGAATCTCAAGACCAGTTTGCATTCACATGGGAGGGCAGGCAGTGGACTTTCCAAGTCCTACCTCAGGGATACGTGTATTCACCTACATTCTGCCATAACCTGATAGCACGTGACTTGGCAAATTGGAACAAAACATCTACCGTCAAAATGTACCGTTACATTGATGATCTGATGCTGACATCCAGCTCAATGGAGGCATTAGAGAAGGCAGTACCATCATTAACCACTTATTGGCAGGAAAAAGGATGGGCTATAAACCCACAGAAAATAAAAGGACCAGGGTTCTCAGTTACATTCCTGGGCGTTATCTGGTCCGGAAGACTAAGGTCTTACCCAGCATGATCATAGATAAGATTCAAGCGTTCCCAGTTCCCACAGCACCAAAAGAGTTGCAGGAGTTCTTGGGTATATTAGGATAATGGTGATCCTTTATACCCCACTTAGCACAACTCCTAAAACCTCTGTATCGATTAACAAAAAAAGGCCGAGTATGGGATTGGGGTAAAATGGAGCAAGATGCCTTCCAGCAGGCAAAAATAGCTGTTAAACAGGCCCAGGCGCTGGGTATATTCGATCCAACCCTTCCAGCCGAACTAGATGTGCATGTAACTCAAGAAGGGTTTGGCTGGGGTCTGTGGCAGCGCCAGAGTTCCATTCAAACCCCAATTGGGTTCTGGTCACAGGTCTGACACGGAGCAGAAGAAAGATACAGCATGGTTGAAAAGCAGTTATTGACTACCTATTCTGCACTGCAGGCGGTAAAACCAATAACTCAAACCGCAGAAGTTATTGTTAAAACGACTTTGCCAATTCAGGGGTGGGTAAAAGATCTAACCCACATTCCTAAGACGGGGGTGGCCCAATCACAAACAGTGGCACGCTGGGTTGCCTACCTCAGTCAGAGAAGCCGCCTGTCATCATGTCCACTGAAGGAAGAACTGCAGAAGATACTTGGCCCAGTAACATATCGCAGTGAAGCACCTGAGGAAATAATTGTCACTCATCAGAGAAGAGTTCTGTACAGGAGGGGAAATACCCTATTCCAGAAGATGCCTGGTACACAGATGGATCCAGCAGAGGGAACCCAAGTAGGTGGCGAGCCGTCGCATACCATCCCTCAACTGAAACAATATGGTTCGAAGAAGGGGATGGACAAAGTAGCCAGTGGGCTGAGCTACGAGCTGTGTGGATGGTGATAACTCAAGAGACGGGCGATGGTGCACTGAATATCTGCACGGATAGCTGGGCAGTCTACCGAGGGCTCACGCTGTGAATAGCACAGTGGGCCACTCAGGACTGGGCGATCCATGCTCGACCTATCTGGGGCAAAGATATGTGGGTTGATATATGGAACGTGGTTAGGCACAGGACTGTACGAGCATACCACGTTTCTGGACATCAACCCTTGCAGTCTGCAGGTAATGAAGAAGCTGACACTCTGGCTCGAGTTCGATGGCTAGGATGTACATCAGCCGAAGATATTGCCCATTGGTTGCATCGGAAATTACGGCATGCAGGACAGAAAACCATGTGGGCAGCAGCTAAAGCATGGGGGCTGCCCATACAGTTACCGGATATTGTCCAGGCATGTCAAGACTGTGACGCTTGCTCACGAATGAGACCAAGACTTCTGCCGGAAACAACGGCCCATCTTGCTAGAGGACACAACCCTTTACAACCCTTTACAACGATGGCAGATCGATTACGTAGGTCCACTTCCTCGATCTGAGGGGGCCAGATATGCCCTAACCTGTGTTGACACAGCAAGTGGACTGATGCAAGCCTATCCTGTAGCAAAGGCAAACCAAGCCTATACCGTTAAAGCTCTAACTAGGTTGATGGCATCATATGGGACTCCTGAGGTCAACGAGAGTGACCAAGGTACACATTTCACACGTACAACTGTGCAAAAGTGGGCTGAAGACAACAACATCAAATGGCGGTTTCACCTGCCCTATAATCCAACGGGAGCAGGCCTAATAGAAAGGTAGAATGGAATCCTGAAGGCTGCTCTGAAGGCAGATTCACAGTCCTTGCAGGGGTGGACCAAGAGGCTTTATGCAACCGTGCGGGACTTGAATGAGAGACCGAGGGATGGCAGACCCAGCACTTTAAGAATGTTGCAGACAACTTGGGCCTCTCCACTTAGGATACAAATCACAAGCAAAGACACCTCACTTAAGCCACAAGTTGGCACCATGAATAATCTTCTGCTCCCTGCCCCTGATGACCTAGAGCCTGGGAAACACAAGGTAAAATGGCCTTGGAGGGTGCAAGTGAGACCAAAATGGTGTGGTCTCCATGCTCCTTGGGGGAGATTGTTAGAGGTTGGGGGATCAGTAAACCCTCCTGTGGTTGGTGCAGGGCCAACAGAGGTTGTAGTTGAAACTCCAATTTTAATTGCAAAGGGGACATTAATCATGTCCTTATGGCAAATTAGAACTCCCCCCTTGGTGCCTGATATAGTGATCCAACCACAGATATCAGGCCAAAGGGTATGGTATCGAAGGCCAGGCCATGCTCCAGTACAGGCAGAGGTATTGACTCAAGACTGAAATACAGCCTGTATCTTACCATGGAGGGCAGACTTACCCCTCCTTGTACCTGTTAAACATCTCTATTACTTCCCTTGAGGTTATCAAGTTCACAGGAGAGCCGGCAGGAATAACCCCACTCCAGCACGCTCCAGTGACCATGAGGAAACATCATGACATCCAGTGATGGACTGGTGAACTTTCGGCAACTGGCGAGTGTGAACCTACTGGTCCTTAAAGAAGATACAACTCCAGAAGGAACATCAAGTACTGGCCCAAGAAAACCACAAGAAGGGACTACAAATAATGGCCTTCAGTGCCTAACATTCTACATTGCGGCGGGTATTGTACATGCGTCGCGATGTACTTGGTATTTTGAGCCATTGGAACAGCAGGAGATTATGCCCAACCTGCTCACTTGTTGGATCATGCTGTGAAGGGATGGAGTGTAGTGGGATTGCCTGGTCACAGCCTGAACCAGTGAATGAGCATCTGAGTGACCAGAGCGGAAGAGCCCAGGTCCACCTGACCTCTCCCTCTCTCCCTCTCAGTGGTGCTTCCAGGAGCACAGATCCGCTCAGAGCCTGTGCGGGTTGCCCCCCCCTCCCTGGCTCTCTCCTTCCGGCACACCAGTGTTTGAACGAGAGACGGCTGCGTTCCTTCGCCTAAACGTTCGCCGGAAGGGGAGAGTTCATCCCCTTTATCTCTGACATCTCTTTCTGTAGTGCCTCTCCCTCAAATAAAAGCTCTGTCACCGCCTTTGCTTGCTTTACACACAACTTTACAACCAACCTTTTTGTTTGGACAGCAATGTCTTTCCACAGTTCATCAGTCCAAATAGTTTTACCCTTCTGTTGCCAGTTGTTTAGTTCCCACTGCTGCAACCACACCCATAAACATTTGCCACTGTCCACAAATCAATATAAAGATACAGCATTGGCCACTTCACCCGTTCGGCCACTTCTAAGGCCAGTTGGACAGCCTCTACCTCCACAAATTGAATCATTTCCCCTCCGCATTCAGTGACCTCTGCAACCCGTTGCATGGGGTTCCACACAGCAGCCTTCCACCTGTGATACTTCCCAACAATATGACACCGACCATCAGTGATCAGGGCATATCTCTTCTCATTGGCTGGTAGTTCCTTAAACAGTGGGACCACTTTAGCACGTGGTACCTCCTCTGCTGGTGTTGTTCCAAATTTCTTGCCAACAAGAAACCATTCCCTACTGGTGGACAGCCCTTAAATGAGGTCTGGGAGAGGTGGGAGACCCCTTCCAGTCACACAGGTATATCGACTTCACCTGTGCTCCTGAAGCTGACTCAGTGCTTACCTCAGGTGATCAGTCAGTGGCTCAGGCCGTGATTCAACAGTTCCCATACACTCCACCCCTTCACGACATGAACCACTGTAAGTGAGTAACCATAGGGTGAGCCTTCCTTAATACAGAGATCCAGTACATCGCGACACTTGTATAATTGCCCATTGCGATGCATATTGATGTAATCTGGGCTGAGTGATGATCATCGTATGGCTCCTGTTCTTCCTTGGGCCAGTGCTCGGTGGTTTTTACTGGAAGCATGCGGTCATGTGGTGCAGGTCCATCCTATACTCCATCAGTCCCAGGTAGACCATCACCGCATGTTGCGCATGATCTTACAGCAACTCTGGAACACTTCAGCAGTATTTGGTTCCTTCCAGCGACTCATAGACTCACGGGGAGTAACGTAGGTGTTTCAAGGGTACCTGGAGGGGGAGGTCCGCCCTCCAGGATAAGATACAGGCCGTATTCCTGTCTTGGGTCAACACTTCAGCTTGTACAGGGGCATGCCCTGGCCGCCTGTACCAAACCTTTCGGCCAGATGTCTGTGGCTGTACAACTACATCAGGCACCAAAGGGTGTGTCCTGATCTGACACAGGGACATGAAAAGGGTCCCTTTAGCAATAAAGACTGGAGTGTGGGCCACAATATCAGCAGGCCGTGTACCAATAACCGGAGGGAATACCGAACCTCCCACCTCCAGTAATCTCCCCTTGAGGTGCAAGTAGGCCACACCACTGTGGGCCTACCTGCACCTTCCAAGGCCATTTCATTCTCTTGGTGCCTGGTTTCAGGTTCTCAGGGGCAGGGAGCAGAAGATTGTTCTCACGGCCGGTCTGAGGTCTTACCTCCTTACCTGTACCTGTAATTTGGATCCTAAGTGGGGAGGCCCATGTTATTTGTAACATTTTCAAGGCACTGGGTCTGCCATCTCTAGGTCTTTCATTCAGATCTCGCAGGGTTTCGTGGAGTCTCTTCATCCACCCCTGCAGAGACTGAGAGTCTGTCTTCAGGGCAGCCTTGAGAATACCGTTATAACTCTCAATCAGGCCTGTCCCCATTGGATTGTATGGCAGGTAGAATCGCCATTCGATATTGTTCTCTTCTGCCCAGCGTTGTATCATTGCACCCGTGAAATGAGTCCCTTGGTCGCTCTCAATGACTTGTGGTATCCCGTAGGCAGCCATCAATCTCGTGAGCGCCTTGATGGTATATGCCTGGTTGGCTTTTGGTACTGGATAGGCCTGCATTAGCCCAATCGCGGTGTCAACACAGGTCAGGGCATATCTCGCCCCCTCAGATTGAGGGAGGGGCCCAATATAATCAACCTACCATCGCTGTAGAGGATTGTGTCCTCTAGCAAGATGGGCTGTTGTTTCAGGCAACGACCTTGGTCTCATTCTGGAGCAGGCATCACAGTCTCAACATGCTTGAGCTACATCCGATAGTTGTACGGGCAGTCCCCATGCTTTGGCAGCTGCCCACATGGTCTTCTGTCCAGCATGCCGCAGCTTTTGATGTAACCAGAAGGCAGTGTTCTCAGATGGTGAGTTCTCAACCCATCTAACTCGGGCCAGTGTGTCGGCTTCATCATTTCCTGGTGACTGTAGGGGTCGGTGACCAGAAACGTGGTAGACACGTACAGTTCTGTGTTTGACTGTATTCCATAAGTCTAACCACATATCTTTGCCCCAGATTGGTCGGGAGAAGATAGTCCAGTCCTGGGTAGCCCATTGTGCGATCCAAAGAGTGAGCCCCCGGTACACAGCCCAACTATCTGTGCAGATACTCAGGACACCGCCACCAGGTTCTTTATTATAACCATCCACACCACCCGAAGCTCTGCCCACTGGCTGCTTTGATCATCCCCCTCTTCAAACCATATTGTGTCAGTAGCAGGATGGTATGCTACTGCTCTCCACTTCCTTGGGTTGCCCTTGCAGGACCCATCCGTGTACCAGGCATCTTCAGGAATGGGATATTTTCCTTCCTGGACGGGACTCTTCTGTGGCGGAGCAACCAAGGTTTGTTTTGGTGCATCACTGGGATACGTCACTGGGCCTGGAATCATTCGGAGTTCTTCTTTCAGTGGTGAGGAAGACAGACTACTCCTCTGGCTGAGATAGGCGACCCATCATGCCACCGTCTGTGCCTGGGCCACCCCGGTCTTAGGAAGGTGGGTCAAATCTCTTACCCACCCCTGAATTGGAAGAGTGGTCTTAACTATGACTTTGGCCGTCTGGGTTATTGGCTCTACCGCTTGTAATGCGGTATAGGCAGCCATAGCTGTTTCTCAATCATACTATACCTTCCTTCTGCTCCGTGCCAGACCTGAGACCAAAATCCAATGGGGGTCCGAACAGAACTCTGGCGTTGCCACAGGCCCCAGCCAAAGCCATCCTGAGTAACATGAACATCCAATTCAGCTGGGAGGGTAGGATCGAATTGATTGCTTGTTTCACCGCCTGCTTTGCTTCTTGAAATGCATCCTGTTCTGTTCTCCCCCAGTCCCATGATCGGCCCTTTTTTGTGAGTCTATACAAAGGTCTCAGCAGCTGCGCCAAATGAGGTATAAAGGAACGCCAGTATCCCAATATACCTAGAAATTCCTGCAGCTGCTTTGGTGTTGTAGGGACTGGGAATGCCTGAACATTACCTATGATGGCACTGGGTAGCACTTTGGTCTTTCCTGACCAGACTACCCCCAGAAATTTTACGGACAGGCCTGGACCTTGCACCTATTGAGGATTAATAGCCCATCCTCTTTCACCTAGGTAGGCGGTTAATGAATCTGCTGCCTCTCCTACTGCCTCCAGCGAGTCGGATGTTAACAGGAGGTCATCAATGTAGTGGTATAGGTTGACGTTATTAGTAGGTTTCCTCCAATTAGACAGGTCACGTGCCACCAAGTTATGACAGTATGTTGGTGAGTGCACGTACCCACGTGGCAGGACCTGAAAGGTCCACTGCCTGCCTTCCCAGGTAAGTGCAAATTGAACTTGCGATTCTTTGGCAACTGGAATACAAAAAATGCATTTGCCAAGTCCAGGACACAATGGTAGGTCTTAATTTCCCTACTGAGTGTGCCCATTAGGGAAGCAATATCGGGTACGGCCACATGGATGAGTGGCGTCACCTCACTTAATTCCTGATAATCCACTGTCATTCACCATGTTCCATTGGACATCCGCACTGGCCGTATGGGGGAATTATATGGACTATGTACAGGTCTTATAATACCTACTTTTCCTAGATCCTGCACCATTTTTGATATTTTTTCCTGCCCACCAATCATCACTCTACCGCCCTTAAACCCTGTTGGGTCTCCATGTATAATTTATGTTTCTGCACCTGTGTCTACTATAGCCATCACCTTTTGAATATTCTTCTCTGACCAAAATACCTCTAATTCTACATAGGGCCTCCGGTCACATCTGGAGGCCCTAAGGGGACCAAAGTCCTTTGTTACTCCATGAAGTTGGCTAAATCTAAGTCTTCTACCGCAGGTGGTTCAGGCACTGTATCCCGCGACACCTGTGGATGTTTCTTCCTTCTATTTGGGACTATAAAGTCAGCCAAATTCCAGGCTGTCATTGGTGCTGCCTGTATTATTCGTACTCCCTATTTTCTGGGAGTACTCTGAAATTTTTGATCGTTTCTAAGTTGTTTCCAGAGCTGTAACAAGACATGGTTGGGTTGCCCATTGATTTTAGCAAAGGCAACCCCAGCCAGAATAATATCATTGAACATGGTCTTCCGGGATACCCGTATGGGGCTCGATCGGGGTATCCGTGGGACAGGCTTCTTAGTTTTAATGGGGAAGGCCTCAGCTGTTTCTACCAGACGGACATTGCGCCTAGTTCTTATGCGCTCCGTTTCCCCAAGGTCTGCCACCAACTGGGCTGCCTGTTGGACGATAGCCTCCGAAGCCACCAAGGGGTTTAGTATGGAGACCAAAGTCCCATAAAGGTGAGAAGGGGACTTGCAGTAGTATTAGGTCTCACATACCTACTATAAATTTTCCTGTATCAGGACTTTCAAAGGTCTCTGAATACATAGCCTCTCTCATACCCAGTTCCCGGATGTATGTTTGGAGGTCCTCCATAGAGGACCATAAACCGGTACTGAGTGGAATGTCAGACTTGTTAGGCCACGTTAAGCGGCATGCTGCCATCAACCAATCTATAATAGAATGATTCTCATTAGTATAGTGGATGGCAGCATATAATCTTTGCCTCAGGGCTGGGTGTATAGTTATGGATGCTAGTTTTGACATCTCTGTCCCACTGACTAACACGCTTTCAGCTCCTGCATCCCATAACCTCAGGAGCCATGATGGTATGCTTTCTCTTGGTTTTTGGTGGAACCGTTGTACTAGGTCCATCAACTCATTTGCTGTATAGGGTCGAGCTGCCACATACAAGCATGTTTCAGCAGGGGGCCATTGCTCAGGAGGCACTCCCGCTGGTCTATCTTGCACTTTTTTTGTTTTTTGAGTTATGATTGGTTGGATCTCAAACGGATCCTCCAGAGATGGAGCTTCGAGATTCGATTTAGAAATCTTTTTTTCTGAAACATCCAGGTCTGCTACTTCAGGGACCTGGGTGTCCTCCACTGATACGGTACGTATTTGTCTTGTTGGCACATCTAGTCCAGGTTTTTTGGCTACTAATGTGCCCAACTGTTGTTCCAACTTTTCAATTCGATCTCTTAACAATTGATTTTCAGATTCTATGTTTGTATTTGTTATTTCCAGTTTATGTAATGCCATTATTAGAGGCCAAGCCACAACAGAAGCAGCTAGCAAGCGTTCTTTTGTACCTAGAATTTCCTTATCTAGACATTGAAAATAATCTGTCAGCCAGGCTGGAGAAGGAGAAACAGTCCCTGGAATTTGACCAGGAATTGATAGGTCTATGGGGCTAACGTCCTCCCCCCTGCCCCATTTGAAAATGTTCCAACAAAAGAAATAGTGCCAAAGATGGTATATTTTTGATGGGCTTAAGTAGATGATACACAGATGATTAATAAGAAAAGAGTGGCTCACCTTTGAAGATGGTCAAGGCTCGCCAATAGCTCCACTAGAGAGGGATCTCCAACCAGAAATCCTTCCCTGGTGGTGGTCAGCCCTTAAATGGGGTCTTGGGAGAGGTGGAGTCAAACTCCACCCCTTCCATTCACACTCACTTGTGCCCCTGCGGCTGACTCAGTGCTCGCCTCAGGTGATCAATCAGTGGTTCAGGCCGTGATTCAAAAGTTCCCATACACTGGATGATAGCCAGTGTAACACCAGTCTTGAAAATGGGCAAGAAAGACAAACCATGGAAATACAGGCTTGTCCGCCTTGCCTCTGTCCCTGGAAAGGCAGTGGAACACCTTGTTCTGGGTGTCATCTCCAAGCAATTGGAAGAGAAGAAGGTCATCAGGAGTGATCAGCACGGTATGCCCAAGGGGAAATCATGCTTGACCATAGTGGTGGATTTCTATCAAGTTATCAGTAGCTGGGCAGATGTGGGGAGATCAGTGGACGTTGTGTACCAGGACTTCAGCAAGGCTATTGACACTGTGTCCCACAGCATCCTTGTAATGAGGCCCTAGGAAGCATGAGATAGATGAATGGAGAGTGAGGAGGATTGAGAACTGGCAGACTGGCAGAGCTCAGACGGTTGTCATCAGCAGGGTAGAGTCTAGTTGGAGGCGTGTAGTTGGTAGTGTTCCTTAGAGGTTGGTGCTGCTTCAGGCCTTCTTCAGTATCTTCATCAGTGACCTGCATATAGGCACAGAGGGCACCATCAGAAAGTACAAAGCTGGGAGGAGTGGCTGCCATAGCAGAAAGCTGTGCCACCATTCTGTAAGGCTTGGGCAGATTCGGGAGATGGGCAGAGTGGAATGTGGTGAGCTTCAACAAGAGCAAGTGTAGAGTCCTGCACCTGGGAAGAAATAATGGCACAAAATGATGAAAACTCAAAATAGTCAGAACACTTCTTGTGAGGCCTGAAAAGAATGGGGAAACCCATGAGCAATGTCATAGGTCAGGAATTAATTGGATGCAGCTGAAATGTAAATCATCCCACCTCTTGCCTCAGCAGCTGTCTCCTGTTGCTGGGGTTCCCAAGCCTCCCAGCTGCTTCCTTCTTCCCCACGCATTTCCCTTGCTGCTATGTGTTCCACCAACCCCCAGGGCTCTGCTCCAGCACTCCTGCACGGCACCAGGCCCCCGCTGCCCGAGATAAAGTAAGCAGCGCTTTGCAGTACTGCAAGAATCATCTCCTTCCGCTTGCTGCAGGGAATAAGGGATCCTACTGAGAAACTCACAGCTCCAGAAGACATGGGCAGCTCCTGTCGGCTACACCAGCTCACCAAAATCAACCTCCACTTCCTGCAAACTGCAATCCAAGCTCTGTAGCTTGAGATGAGACCAACAAATGTGGTGGCCCTTCTGCAGGAGGTCTCGCAGACACATTCCCAAGGTCGACGCAAAGACTGTCAAGCTCAGAAAAGAGGCAACCATGCATTGGAGAGCACTCTGAAACCTCTGTGCTGCGGGGATAAGCTGCTCTTACACCCCCTGTGTTTGCACTGCCTTCTGCTCCCACCACCTCCTGAGACATGGGATGCTTCACTTAGGAGAAACAAGCTCAGCTTTCTGTAGATTTAGTGGAGCCAAGCAAAGCTCGGTGTCTCACAGCTGCTCTGAGCTCCTGATTAAACCTTTTGGGAAGAGGAGTAGAAGGAATGTGCAGCACTGTGAAAAGGGATGATATTTCTTATGTGAAAGAAATGCCAAACAGTGATGAAAGCAGTGGACTGGAGTCAGCACCAAAATCAAACTTCCTTGTACCATTCCTCAATCCACCAGCGGTCTTTTATTTTTAGAACAAAAAGCAAGATACATTGATTAATGTTCCAGAACAGCTCTCCTACTTTATACACCCCCTTCACCATCAACTACAGGTTCTTTTCAGACAACTTCCATGAGCCACGTTACTGCTCTGCTGACCCTTGAATCTCATTCATTAATACACTTGGAAACTTCTGAGAGCAGTACATGCACACAGACACACAGAACATCCGTACACAGCTGATTTTTCTTAGGAGAAGTCAGCAAAAAGCAGCTTGCAGGAAGAGCCGAGGAGAAAAGCAAGCACGGTGAGATAATATTTTTTCTTAGCAAGGAAAGGCAATCTTAAGCACCTGGGTAAAGTCCCTTCAGCAGAGGGTTCCTACGAAGCCATCTCCTTTGCAAACTCTTCCTGTGGGGGGAGAAGCATCTTGGTTTTCCTCATGCTCAGGTCTCCAGCATTCTCAAGGTCTTTGCGCTGGGGTCTTTCCCATGAGAAACGAAAAGTCAGCCATGAGAGAAATTCTTCCTGCCAGACAGATTCTTGCAGGGCATACCCCTCAGGAGCACTGGGCAATATTCAATGTGGACAGAGCTGTGGATGAACCTCTTCCTACAGTGATGGCATTTCTGTGGTCCCTGCCCTGAGTGGATCCCTTTCTACTTGACCATGTTGGAGCAGTGGTTAGAGCCCATCCCACCCATGGGACAAGGGAATTGTGTGGTTCATCACCACACACAGCCACAGTGGGTAATCAGGCTGCGACTCTGGTTGAAGATATTCCCATGTCTGGGGCATTGCAGGTTCTGTCTGCTCTGAGCATGTGCTGTTAGGAAACGTGGCTGGAACTGCTTCTGAAGGTTCTCATATTCTGGGGGTGCTTCTACAGTCTGGCAGTGGTATGGATATGCTTGTGGGATTTGAGATCAAAACTGCTTCTAAAGCTCTTCTCACACTCAGAGCACTTATATAGTCACTCTCCAGTGTGGCTGCACTGGTGCAGCTTCAAACAGGAACGCCATTTGAAGCTCTTCCCACAGTCAGAACACTTATATGGTCTCTCTCCTGTGTGGCTGCGCTGGTGCAGCTTCAAATCAGATGTCCTTTTGAAGCTCTTCCCACACTCAGAGCACTTATATGGTCTCTCTCCGGTGTGGGTGCGCTGGTGCACCTTCAATTCAGATCTGCTTTTGAAGCTCTTCCCACACTCAGAGCACTTATATGGTCTCTCTCCTGTGTGTGTGCGCTGGTGCACGTTCAATTCAGAACTGCTTTTGAAGCTCTTCCCACACTCAGAGCACTTATATGGTCTCTCTCCTGTGTGGGTGCGCTGGTGCCGTTTCAAATCATATGTCCTTTTGAAGCTCTTCCCACACTCAGAGCACTTATATGGTCTCTCTCCTGTGTGTGTGCGCTGGTGCACGTTCAATTCAGAACTGCTTTTGAAGCTCTTCCCACAATCAGAGCACTTATATGGTCTCTCTCCTGTGTGGGTGCGCTGGTGCACCTTCAATTCAAAACTGCTTTTGAAGCTCTTCCCACACTCAGAGCACTTAAAGGGTTTCTCTCCTGTGTGGCTGCGCTGGTGATAGGTTAAGTGGGATGTCTGTGTGAAACTCTTCCCACATTCAGAACACTTACATGGTCTCTCTCCTGTGTGGCTGCGCTGGTGAAGCTTCAAATCAGATGTCCTTTTGAAGCTCTTCCCACACTCAGAACACTTAAATGGTCTATCTTCTGTGTGGGTGCGCTGGTGCACCTTCAATTCAGATCTGCTTTTGAAGCTCTTTCCACAGTCAGAACACTTATATGGTCTCTCTCCTGTATGGATGCGCTGGTGATCAGAGAGAAGGGATCTCCATTTGAACATCTTCCCACACTCAGTGCACTTGTACAGGCTCTTTTCTGAGTCTATGCGCTGGTGTTTAAGGACTCTGGAATCTATTTGAATGCTTTTCTCATCCTCAGGGCATGGATTCTGCTTTTGCCTCTGGCACGCATCCTTACTCCTGGGGTCTTCATGCTGCCTTTGACCTGTATTAAAGTCCAGTGGGTTCCTTGAGGCCTTTATCAGATGCTTTCCCTGTTGTATCTTGTTGTGCTCGCCTTGACCTTGCTCCTGATCCACATACACATCCCTTCTGATTTCTTCCATGTAGATGCTACCAAATTGTCTTTTGACCACACCACCTTCCTGCAGACCCTTCCTTAGTTTTCTTATCCCAGCACCTGCTGGATGACAAAGGAAAACCAGAAATAGCACACAATGCCAAAAATATACCTCCCCCAGACATATCTTTTATGGCCTCAACTTTCTCCTTCCCTCCACCACCTCACCTGGGCTGACATCTCCTGCTACTGCATCACGGCTACCCTCATCTGGGATCCAGGGCTCTTCTCCTTCTTCAAGCAGGGAGATCACCATTGGCTTGGGGTCTGGAAGTGGAGCTGCAGCAATAGAAATAGGAGAAATGAGAGCTTTTCCATCATTCTGGACCTGCTGCCTTTCCAGCAACATTGCACAATGTCCCTCCCCACGGTGAAATAAAAATAAGGGCCTGAATGACACTGGGACAAAACACAGTAGATTCTTTTGTTGGAAATATTGCTTTTCCATCTCTGAAAACATGCAAAGATATTTTCTTTAAAAGAAAAAGAGCTGACTGCAGGGAGATGGTACTTCCCTACCTGGCTGATGCCTGACGGACAGCATTGACTTCAGGATGTTATCAAAGTGCTGAGCATGATGAGCCCTTATGAAACTCATGCTTCTCTGTGTTTCTTTTGTTGCTGCTACTGCGGAGTTTGACTAGAGAGAACTCCACGTTTATTATTATGGGCCATGCTTGCAGTGACACATTCTGCACAGCCAAATGTGCCTAAAAGGGGAGGAAAGGCAGCAAAGCCCTCACCCAGTGAGGCCACACACTCGTACGTCTCCAGCATCACGTCCCGGTAGAGTGCTCGCTGTGCAGGGTCCAGCAGCGCCCACTCCTCCCTGCTGAAATACACGGCCACCTCCTCAAAACTCACAGGCTCCTGCAAGCACAAAGAGGCTCCTTGGTGTGAGCAGACAAGGCCCAGGGAAGCAGCTCGCAGAGGAGTGAAACTCCAGTCCCAGCCACTTCTCTGTCCCCAGCTCACACATGCTGCCTCAGCACGTCCCTCTCCCCCTGCATTCACATCCCTTGGCCTCTCCCAGCTACTTCTCCAAAACCCTACGTGAGATGGATGAGGTGTGGACATTTGCTGCTCTCCTGTACGTTGGGATGATCACAGGTAGAAGGCAGAAGTTGAACTGGAGCCTGGAGGGACAAGAGAAATGGCAGTGGAGCTGTGAGGGAACGCAGCAGTCCCTGTCCAACCCCTGCCCACCCCAGACCATCTGCACATCACTGCCTGGGGGATGGCACACCACACCTTGCACAGGAAATCATTAACAACTATACACATCACTCTTTGGCTAAATCACAGTAATCATCACAATGGTGCCACAAACGTTGTGGCAGAAAAAACTGACTGCTGACAGTTCAACTGCTGAGGGCTGACTGACCACGGGACTAAAGACAAAGCATGACAAGGAGACAGTCATCTTACCCCAAAACAGAGAGCAGGTCGAGGTCACACCTTAGCAGAGATCCTTCACCCCCTTTTCTCCAGACACCTTGCAGATACTGATCTGCTGTAAGAGACTCACGCTTAGTTTGGAGCTTTGTGATCTTCCCTAAGTTTATGTCTTACACTGTACTCATATGATTCATAACACACAAAGCTGTGAATAAGTCTGGCACTAGAAGTGGATTCAGGTCAGCCAAGGTTCCTTATTTCTGTGGGTTCAGGAGTTGAGACAGAGAGGAGGAACACTCTGAGCCTCATGACTCAATGGAGGGGCTCCTGTAGTTGTGTGTGTAATCCAATCTTGTTAAGGCACTGTTAAAGCACTACAGCATATCTGTTTTATATCAATGAACATAGTCCTGCTTCTCCGTCTCTTTATGTGAAAACTCCCATCCTAGTGTTCCAGGCAAGTGTCTCCTCAGATGTCTATCTCCTCACGGAGATGAGTACCACACAAAAGAGTGTTAATTGGCAGCTTATCTCTCTTTTGTTGCCCGCAGGACATGCCCATCTGCTTTTCCCTTAGACAAAGGATTTCACAACCCTTGCCCAGGACTAGCTTGGACATGTTCGGACATGTTCATCAGCAAAATTTGAGGCAATGGTATAAAATAATAGTCTCTTACGGGCTATCCCCCTTGCAGCCGGCATGTGAGCGCAGTGCTGAATAACCTTACCTGCCTTATCACCTAACTCTGGGTTCTAGAGTTTGCACAAGTCACTACGGCACGAGGTGGAAGATGTGAAATTAAAGCGTGCTCCACTTACAACGTGCTTGGGGCCCACTGCTGTGTGCTAAAGGCATCTGCAGCTGCCGGGACAGCCGGAACAAAACCCTTGGGACACGTTTGCACAGCAAAGACCGCCCAGTCGCCAGTAGTTCAGGGGCTGACACAGTGGCAAGTCCCCGCCTCTAATAAAGAGGTGTTTCATTCAGTCACGCTGAGCTCCTGTGCTCACTTCCTCCCTGTCCCAGCTCCAAGTCCTTCCTGTGCCCCTCTCTGCCCAACCCGGGCTGCAACGCGCCTGCAAAGTATTCCTCCTGTCGTTGCAGCCCACCTGGCCCAGCAAAGCTGCCGTGCCGGGCAGCAGATGGAGCCGGGACCAGGGTCCCACCCGGTGCTGCTGGCAGCGTGTGCTCCTCTGCACGAACCACGAAGGGCACCTACCTTGGGTGCAGAGCAGGCTGCTCCCAGCTCTGTTGCGGGCAACCGGGCTCCTTTGAGTCGCGCAGAGCACAGGATGCCGAGTGCCCTCAGCCCGGAGCTGGCCGCAGGACGGCCTTGGTGCACCTCCTGCCACCGCAGTGCTGCCCGGATGGCTTCCAGCCAGGCTCTCGCTGCTTCAGCACAGGCTCAGGTGCCACAGCGAGCACGCCGCGAGCCGGCTGCCAGGCCTCGGGCAGTTTCACTGCTCATTCTCAGCTCCCATCTGCTCCCGGGGGACAGGAGGAGGGGAGGGAAAAAAGGCCGGGGGCTGTGTTTTCTTACGCTAATGTGGCATTGCTTTCTGCGGTGTCTTTGCTTCCTTTGCTGGGGACATTTGTACATCCATGCCGTCAGACATCCCTACCTTCTCATTCTTGCTTTCCTTTAACTCCTATCAGTCGTGAGCATGTCTGAGCTGTCTCAGCATGAGGCAATCGCCGGCTGCCCTGCTCTAGAGGACCGCATCTCCCTGCAGCTGGGTGAGTTCTTGTCCTAACCACTTCTCCTGGTTTCTCGGTTAGGTCTTCTTTTGAAGGCGTGAGCATGGATAACCACGCTGCTGTTATAGGGCCGTTTCAGGTGTTCCCTGGTGTATTTCTACAGACTGTAAGGCCACCCAGAAGGAATTGCTCTCAGGTTACTTGGGAGTTTGTGTACAGGTGATACAGTTTGGTTTCTTAGCAATAGCAATTAGTGCATTAGTTTAAGATCCGATGTATTCGTTTAGCAAAAAGAATGCATATGTGATACTTCTAAAGCTTTCCACTTCATCTTCTGTGGGTGAACAGTGTAGTTTTCCCTGAGTAATTCTGCACTGGGAACATCATTGAATTTTATTTTCTGCCTCAACGTTTTTTGTAGCGCACTCTGGTCTCAGAATCAACGGGAATCTTCCAAACTGGGAAAAAGTGGATGCAAGCTAGTCAGAGTTTTCAGGGATGAAGTTGACGGTGGAAAAAGGGAAGAACTCGATGGTCACTTGACCCAGATAATAACATGTTGACTGCGTGCTTGAGAGATTCCAGACCCCCAGGAGAAACTGAAGAGCTAGGGCTATTGGGAACTGTGTTGTGTTATGGTTGCCGGCATTGTGATGTTTTCTGTGGACATGGGTGTGAGTATTACTGTGAGGGTGCCAAGCTTGTCATTTTTTTCCTCTCTCTTTGGTGTGTGTATGTGGCAGGTCTGCAGAGTGTGTTAAGATTTGCTTTTTATTTTTGTAGTGTGTGTGTTACAGTGTGTGAAGGCAGTTTGTACATTCCAGACATGGAGGAGTTGGCTGTGGGAAACTGCAGAGGAATCTTGTTGAAATTTGTTATGATTGGTAGATTGGACAAATGATTAAAATAACATGTGGAAACCTGGGGTCTGTGGAAAAACAACAAGTAAAGTTCCCGTTTTGTTTGGGGAAGTTGGTTCTGACTGTCCCTGGAGGAATTTGGTGTACAACCATGCCTTGAGGGAGTTGGCAGACTCAGTTACCTAGCAGTGTGAAGAGGGACAATTGTCCACCACAAAGTGTATTTAGATTGAAGTATATTCAGACTGTTGCGATGGTTGCAGTTTGCACCAGCCAAGATAGATGAAGACTGGAAAGAGCAATAATTGTGTCACCACTCCCTCCCTCCCTGGGCAGCTCCCAGAGAGCTCATAGAAAGATCCTGGGGCAGAGACACTGCAAACTCCTGTTGTGAAATGCTGTGTTACCTGGCGGTTGGGCAGGAACACGTTGGAAGCAAGAATGTCCTTATCTGCAGAGATCTAGGAAACCCAATATCCCAGGGCTAGTATTGGAAGCCTCTGGGGCTGGAGAGGAGACTGAAAATTGGATTTTGTATTCACCAGGGGCACCAGTGTCCTTTATTAGTCAAGTCTGCTTAGAGGAATTAGAGGGGAAAATAAAATTTTAGAATGGGTTCTTTCCTAGACAGGACAGGTGCGTAGATGACCAAAGAGTGCTGAGCCAGTTTTTAATGATGAAACTTTGGAAAAAAAAAAACTAAAGAGAGAGAGGCTTGGGAAAGGCAAAGGCCAAGGAAGGCACAGGAGGGAACAGAGAGGAAATGGAGAAAGCAAAGGCAAGAAAGGACAAGGGATAGGGACAGGGAATAATTGGTGTTGATCATAGTGAAGGGAACTGAAAGAGGGATGATGTAAAGAAAAGGACACAGAGATACACCAGACATGCTGGAAGCAGTATGAGAAATACCTCAATTGATCTTTCAGAGACTGGAACTCGTGAAAAAGATTTAATTTGTGATGGCAATGGCAGGCATCCTGCCACCATGAGTGCCTGCTCTAAGAAAAAGAAGCTTTTATATCTCTTGGTTCCCAGTGCTGAGTCCCTCCCCTGCCTCCAGGTTCACCTTCTTCACAAGCACATCCTCTAGGTAGTTGACAAAGTCCATCTCACTTGGTTTCTCCAAGTAAGCAGAATCCACAAAGCAGTTGCCAGGCCAGTGTCTTCTCCCATTTGTCTTGCCAGTTCAGTTTGTTACTTCTTGCACAGTTCTGGGTGCAGATGTATGTCTTACAGTCCTTCCCTTTGGTCAACCCTCAGCCCCCTGTGCAATCTCCCCAAGGGACGAGAGTGCACAAATTAACATGCCAGCCAGATTCTCCCTTTATCTCTCCAGAATGTGCATACCCCAGTCTTTAACAACTGACAGAAGCATTTCTTGTATCATGGGTTCTGAGGTAAGTCCCTTTGGTACAACATTCCATTACTTTTGTAAAAAAAAAAAAATTCCCATACCAAGAAGGGAGAACGGAAGATCAGAGATCTCAGTATTAAAACCTGAGCAATGTAGACAGTGTTAGAGGTTTGGGCATTGGCAGTGGGATTGCCCACACAATACAGCAGCAAAGATTCAGAAGATCAGAGGCGGATCACTCGAAGGTCATGATATAACTTAAGTATATTTCTTGTTTTTGTATTTTTCTAAAAGAATTGTATTATATGATTTTTATTTATTATTAAGAAAGCTGCTCGTTCTTTTTACCGTCTCAAGTATTTGAGGTGTAGTACCATCTAGTCAACTCCTTCTGGTTTTGCACCTCCTTACCTGAGGAATGTGAGCCATTATCCCTTTTAGGTGACATCAGCAGTAGGTGAGTTTGAGAACAAAACAGTCACCTTCACAAAATATCCTTCCAATTGGCTTTTTTGACGCTTAGTCCCCTTAAAGAAGCCCATGGCTACTTGCACTCCTGAGAGCATGGATGAATGTCTCCCAGAGGATTTAAGTAGTGCAATCTAAAAAATTTGCCGTGTAGACCATCAGGTGTTCCCTCAGAGATCAATGGAGGTGGTGCTTCAGCAGGCTGCTGTGCTGGCAGTTGCAATGTGCACTGAGGCTCGGTGTGTTTGTGTGCTGGGGGCTGCATTCAGAGTGTTCTTCAGTGAACCGGTTATTTTCCTGCGCCTCCTGTTGGATGGATGTACCGCCTTCTAACTGTTTTTCTGCAGCTCTTTCTGGGGGAGTGGTCCCCTTCAGGCGTGCTTCCAGTCCAATACCAGATCTCCCAGTTGGCACAGGCTGTCCATGATGAATTTCTCAACTTGCTTCACCACTCGGTCTTACGATAAAAGTCCCTTTTCCCATTCCTCATGTATTGCTGCTCAGTTTCTTTAACTGCAGCTGAGTCAGACAAAAGCAGTCATTCTGCTGCCGCTGCTTGCCTCAGCTGGTCGGTGGAAGTGACTTACATAACAGCATCCTTGGTGAAATTCCATTATGGAGTCAAACTATAAAACTATAAAAGTTCGGCATGTGTGGCAGAAATGATTATGGCTGAATATGAGAGGAATTTTTTTAAATCCAAATAATCATTACACGGTGTTGCACTTGGACTGGGGCAATCCAAGGTATTTGTAAAGACTGGGGGAGGAAGTCCTTGGGAGCAATCATGATGACAAGGACTTGGGGGTCCAGGGTTGGGGAGAGATGGGCTTGGACAGGGACTGCTGCGTTCCCTCACAGCTCCACTGCCATTTCTCTTGTCCCTCCAGGCTCCAGTTCAACTTCTGCCTTCTACCTGTGATCATCCCAGCATACAGGAGAGCAGCAAATGGCCACACCTCATCCATCTCACGTAGGGTTTTGGAGAAGTAGCTGGGAGAGTCCAAGGGATGTGAATGCAGGGGGAGAGGGAGGTGCTGAGGCAGCATGTGTGAGCTGGGGACAGAGAAGTGGCTGGGACTGGAGTTTCACTCCTCTGCGAGCTGCTTCCCTGGGCCTTGTCTGCTCACAGCAATGAGCCTCTTTGTGCTTGCAGGAGCCCGTGAGTTTTGAGGAGGTGGCCGTGTATTTCAGCAGGGAGGAGTGGGCGCTGCTGGACCCTGCACAGCGAGCACTGTACCGGGACGTGATGCTGGAGACGTACGAGTGTGTGGCCTCACTGGGTGAGGGCTTTGCTGCCTTTCCTCCTCTTTTGGGCACATTTCGCTGTGCAGAATGTGTCACTGCAAGCATGGCCCATAATAATAAACGTGGAGTTCTCTCTGGTCAAACTCCGCAGTAGCAGCAACAAAAGAAACACAGAGAAGCATGAGTTTCATAAGGGCTCATCATGCTCAGCACTTTGATAACATCCTGCAGTCAATGCTGTCCGTCAGGCATCAGCCAGGATGGGAAGTACCATCTCCCTGCTGTGAGCTCTTTTTCTTTTAAAGAAAATATCTTTGCATGTTTTCAGAGATGGAAAAGCAATCTTTCCAACAAAAGAAGATACTGTGTTTTGTTCCAGTCTCATTCAGGCCCTTTCTCTTTCCCCATGTAGAGGGACATTGTGCAATGTTGCTGGACAAGCAGCTGTGCCAGAATGATGGAAAAGCTCTCATTTCTCCTATTTCTATTGTTCCAGCTCCACTTCAAGCCCCCAAGCCCATGGTGATCTCCCTGCTTGAAGAAGGAGAAGAGCCCTAGATCCCAGATGACGGTAGCCGTGATGCTGTGGCAGGCGATGTCAGCCCAGGTGAGGTGGTGGAGGGATGGAGAAAGTTGAGGCCATAAAAGATATGTCTGGGGGAGGAATACTTTTGGCATTGTGTGCTATTTCTGGTTTTCCGTTGTCATCCAGCAGGTGCTGGGATAAGAAACCTAAGGAAGGGTCTGCAGGAAGGTGGTGTGGTCAAAAGACAGTGTGGTAGCATCTACATGGAAGAAATCAGAAGGGATGTGCATGTGGATCAGGAGCAAGTTCAGGGGGAGCAGAACAAAGCACAACAGGGAAAGCATCTGTTAAAGGCATCAAGGAACCCACTGGAATTTAATACAGGTCAAAGTCAGCATGAAGACCTGAGGAGTAAGGATGCGTGCCAGAGGCAAAAGCAGAATCCATGACCTGAGGATGAGAAAAGTATTCAAATAGATTCCAGAGTCCTTAAACACCAGCGCATAACCTCAGAAAAGAGCCTGTACAAGTGCTCTGAGTGTGAGAAGATGTTCAAATGGAGATCCCTACTCTCTGATCACCAGAGCATCCATACAGGAGAGAAACCATATAAGTGCTCTGAGTGTGGGAAGAGTTTCACACGGAGATCCCATTTAACCTACCACCAGCGCAGCCACACAGGAGAGAAACCCTTTAAGTGTCCTGAGTGTGGGAAGAGCTTCATATGCAGTTCTGAATTGAAGGTGCACCAGCGCACCCACACAGGAGAGAGACCATATAACTGCTCTGACTGTGGGAAGAGCTTCAGAAGCAGTTTTCATTTGAAGGTGCACCAGCGCTGCCACAGAGGAGAGAGACCATATAAGTGCTCTGAGTGTGGGAAGAACTTCAAAAGCAGTTCTGAATTGATGCTGCACCAGGGCGAGATTGAGGAGGAAGAAGTACATGGGGGTGTGCAGGCGCTGGTCGCAGGCTATGGCTGTGCTGATGAGGCCGTTGCCCACGAGGGCAGTCAGATAGATGCCCAGGAAGAGCCAGAAGTGCGGGAGCTGCAGCTGCCGCGTGCCTGGAAACGTCAGGAGGAGGAACTCACTGATGGAGCTGCTGTTGGACATCTGCTGCTCCTGGGCATGGGCAATCATCAAAGGAGAAAAAAGGCAAGTTAGACATAAGCCTGTACCATTCCTTGGTGACCATCCTCCTGCTGTATAATTGTATACTCCTTCTTTCCCTACGGGAAAATTTTGTTCAGTTGCATGACTTGAGCTTTTTTTCATGAGTTTGAGTATATAAGGAAGAGGTGAGGCCGCTGCCCGGGGGGTCTTGATAAAGCAATCCTAACCCCTCGAGGTGGATACAGCATAAAGTAGTAGGAATGCTTGGTTCTCGTTTTGGAATTTGGCATCTCTTAGCATCTCTCCACTTCATCTCCCTGGGATTTCAGGAACACCAAGTCAACGTGGGAAAGATTTGCATCCTGCAGGGCAGCTCACAGCTTGGAATAACATCTCTCTTAGAGAGCCAAGTGTCATTATGACGGCATCTCATTAAAGGAAAATGAACATGACCCCAGCCTCACTGTGTTGTCTACAGCCCCAGGAATCCCCTTTCTGCCCCTGTGCACTGCAGAAGGAAATCATTTCATGCCTGTAGAGATGCACCTCTGCTCTGCTAGAGCTCTGGCTGCAGAGGAGATATTTCTTGCCTTCTCTTCTTTCTGCTCGATCTTCATTAATTCCCATCTTTGTCTGTTGCAGTCACTATCCATTTATCAGCTCTCACTGAGTAGATTCCCTCTTGGATCCCTATAATGCTATCCCCATGCTCGCTGTACCGTCCTCTCTCTGACAGAGCTGCCATGTGTGTCACACGGGTTGAGCCGCACTCGGTGACATCTCTATGTCTGCTGTAAGAGAAAAATGCACTCAAATATGAAAACACATTCTTTTGGATGATGCCCCTTGAAAATTCCCTCTTTATCTTCCACAGAGAAACCTCCCAAATGAATAGTTCAAGCCTTGAAGACTTTTGGGAAATGCCTTGTTAGGTCTTTCTGTACTGTAATGAGTCCCCCAGCGTATCTGGTGTTCATATGCACTTCAGGTACTGAGAGAAGACTGCTGCAACCAAACGATGAAGGTGCAGTCAAAATGCTGTAGTGTGCTGGAGTAGAAATTGGTCCCATTAATTGGGGCCATTACCAACCGAGCGTCCCCACAGTCATATTAGAGAAGATACTTGAAGGACAAGTATTACACGTAGGTAAACACCCTGGGCAGGTGATTTGATGTTAAGGAAAGCCTTTGGCTTTTCTCGTGGAACAGAAAGGCTAAGCCATGACTGCGGCCTCTGGAAGTGTGGTCCTGTCCCTCCCAGACTGCCCAAGGCTCTCTCACGGTCAGTGGGATGTGGGCGTGTAGAGTTCTGTGAGGGACAATGATACTACACCTTCTGGCCTCCCTACAGGGCTACAAGGAGGCCCCAATGTCACAAGGACAATGTGTGCCTTCCTGAGCCTCGGCAGTACACACAACTGCCGTGGCCTAGAGAACAAAGACCTTCCTTCATGGACAGGAACTTCCAGCCATGCCAGTGCTAAGGAAAAGGAAATAGAGAAATTAAAGTGGGTGGTTGAATCAGCAGCCCTGGATCCAGCACTGAGCCTGCTGATGGTGTTGCTCTGTGTGGCAGCAGCACCTGGAGAAATGGCCAACAGCACAGGTAGTGCATGCCTACCATCCCCTCCAGCTTCTATTTATAATATTAGAGGGAAAACAGTCATTTCCCCCTCAGCAACTATTTGGAATTGCAGTTGGTGCCAGTCCCAGAGACACTGGGCTCCATCCAAACCAAAGGAAGCGACACCAGGCCCCCTCCTGAAAAGTGACCGTTTCTCAGGTACGGCTCTGGACTCTTCCTGAAGTCCTGATCCACAAATGAAATCCCACACCACAGGGAAGTCACCTTAGCCTTGAGCATGCACAACTCGGCACTCATCTCTGTGCAGAAATGAGAGAAATGGCTCATGCCTCTGTGAGCAAATCAGCTCCTGGCACACCGATCTAAGGAAGCCAGACTCTGGGACAACAGCAGAAACGTCTTCAGAGACTCTGAAGGCAGTATTTCCATTTGCAGTCCTGTGTGGTGATGTGAAAGAGAACAGAGAATCACCTTGGAGGGGAATTGAACAGCTTACCCCATTGAATAGAAGGACACATCCACAAGGCCTTAATTTCTAAGTTCAGCACCACTACTCTGGCAAAGTGGGCTACAAACTTTAGTTGAAGATCGTAAGCTCCATGTTAATAGATGGAAATTTGACAGTCACACCTGGTTTGACTGGAATGTTGTCAGGTGTTCTCTCTTAGTTGGTGAAGCACTAAGGTGAGTTTGTTACAGTCAACTTTGCGCTCTCTCTACTGCCACATTTGATCAAGCATAGTAAGGAACATCAGATGCCCACTGAATTCCTTCTCATTATGCTCAGTTTTGCATTTCCTCACTCAAACAATTTGAGCCATTGTCACTGTAGACAGCGTCAGTGGTTGGTAGATTTGAGAAGTAAAATGACTGCCCTCACACTGTGTTTTGCCCAGTGGCCAACCCTTATTTCCCTAAGCAAGCCAAAGAGTTCTTCCACTTCTGTGTGCGTATGTGAGTACCTCCCAGATGACTTAAATAATCATATCTAATCAGTTGGCCATTAAAGCATAGATCTACACGGATGTGTAGATGTGGTGCTTTAGAAAGACTGTCTGCTTGAAATTTCAGTCTGCACTGGGGCTGTTGGTGTACCCTCAGTGTGAGGTGTTGAGGGCTCACTCCCAGTAGAACAAAAAGAGGGATCTCCTTGTCTGTGTATAAAACCCTGATCCAGAATCGGGACATGTACAAACATTTAGCAGTGGATTCCCCACCAAGATGAGGTACACAGCCTTCAGTATTACTCATTTAACATCACATCATGGGCACGGTAGCCAAGGTCACCAAGTGCCACTTCACACACAAGGCCCTTTCAGGTTGCAAACGACACGTCAAGGGGGGAACCATTCCTTCCTGGGTCCCCTACTGCATGTGCCAAGAAGTAATCCATGAGCTTTTCGTGTTTTCTGGGCCTGATATTTAGATGTGTGCTACTGCCCTTTGATTTCTGGGAAGCTGGTGACCCATTAAGGCAAGTGAGGCTGTTCGTGACACACTCCTTTAAAGAACTGAGAATACCCAGTTAGCATCATCGTTCAGCATGAGTGACTTATAGTAGACTCCCACAGTGACATCTGCTTTAGTACCTTGTGCCTTATTCCATACCCAGAGGCTTTCAACCATGTCATTACTAACTGTAAGCTCCACTCCATCCAGCCCACCAGTACATACAGCAACCCCATCCCATCTCACCCGCCCTGCATCTCCAGCGTGGAGAGCCCAGAGCCATCCACCACACACAGCACGCCCGTCACAGGACTCTTCCCACCACGTCTCACTCACGCTGATGAGGCTGAAGCACACGGTGCCTCCAAACTTTGATGCCAACATGAAAGACCAGTAACACATAGCAGCAATGGATATGCGCACCTGGAGGGCTGGTGGTACCCCAGGGAACTGTGCTGGTGTCTGCGTTGATTGCAGTGAGCGCAGAGGTGGCATGAGACACAAAGGGGATAACTCTCAGCTGCGTGGATACACAACTAAACATAGAGCGTGACAAAACATGGGGGGAAAGCCAGTAGTTAATTTTTAATAATATTTCAGAGAGTAAAATTGGAAAACCTACTTCACATTGTTTGTTGGTTCATCTTCTCTAGGAAAACAAAATCAGCAGTCCTGAGAACACAGTGATGTAATATAAAAACAGAAATCCCCCTCCATATGTCCACAACTTTACTGTGGCTGATATCTCCTGGCACGGTCTCAGCGCTACCCATATCTGAGATCAAGGGCTCTTCACCTTCTTCAAGCAGGGAGATCACCATGTGTTTGGGGGCTGGAAGTGGAGCTGCAGCAATAGAAATAGGAGAAATAAGAGCTTTTCCATCATTCTGGCACAGTTGATTGTCCAGCAACATTGCACAATGTCCCTCCCCATGGGGAAAGAGAAAGGGCCTGAATGACACTGGGACAAAACACAGCAGATTCCTCTGGAACAAAGATGGATTTTCCATCTCTGAAAACATGCAAAGATATTTTCTTTAAAAGAAAAACAGCTGACTGCAGGGAGATGGTCCTTCCCCTCCTGGCTGATGCCAGATGGACAGCACTGACTGTGGGATATTACCAAAGTGCTGAGCATAATGAGCCCTTATGAAACTCATGCTTCTTTGTGTTTCTTTTGTTGCTGCTACTGTGGAGTTTGTCAAGAAGGAACTGCCAGGTGATTACTCTAGAGTTTTCTGCACAGCCAAATGTCCCCAAAAGAGGAGGAAAGGCAGCAAAGCCCTCACCCAGTGAGGCCACACACTCGTACGTCTCCAGCATCACGTCCCGGTACAGTGCTTGCTGTGCAGGGTCCAGCAGCGCCCACTCCTCCCTGCTGAAATACACGGCCACCTCCTCAAAACTCACGGGCTCCTGCAAGCACAAAGAGGCTCATGGCTGTGAGCTGACAAGGCCCAGGGAAGCACCTCGCAGAGGAGTGAAACTTCAGTCCCAGCCACATATCTAACCCCAGCACATACATGTTGGTTGAGGGCAACTCCCTCTCCCCCTGCATTCACATCCCTTGGCCTCTCCCAGCTACTTCTCCAAAACCCTACGTGAGATGGATGAGGTGTGGCCATTTGCTGCTCTCCTGTAGGTTGGGATGATCACAGGTAGAAGGCAGAAGTTGAACTGGAGCCTGGAGGGACAAGAGAAATGGCAGTGGAGCTGTGAGGGAACGCAGCAGTCCATGTACAAGACCATCTCCCCGAGCCGTGGACCCCCAAGTCCTTGTCATCATGATTGCTTTCAAGGACTTCCTCCTCCAGTCTGTACAAACACCTGGGATTGCCCCAGTCCAAGTGTAACACCATGTAATGATTATTTGGATTTAAAAAATTTCCACTCATTGTCAGCCGTAATCATTTATGCCACACATGCCGAACTTTTATAGTTTTATATTTTGACACCATAATGGAATTTCACCAAGGACACTGTTATTAAAGGCACTTCCACCGACCAGCTGAGGCAAGCAGCAGCAGCAGAATGACTGCTTTTGTCTGACTCAGCTGCAGTTAAAGAAACTGAGCAGCGATACATGAGGAATGGGAAAAGGGACTTGTATCATAAGACCGAGTGGTGAAGCAAGTTGAGAAATTCATCATGGACAGCCTGTGCCAACTGGGAGATCTGGTATTGGACTGGAAGCACGCCTGAAGGGGACCACTCCCCCAGAAAGTGTTGCAGAAAAACTGTTAGAAAGCGGTACACCCATCCAACAGGAGGCGCAGGAAAATAACCGGTTCATTGAAGAACACTCTGAATGCAGCCCCCAGCACACAAACACACCGAGCCTCAGTGCACATTGCAACTGCCAGCACAGCAGCCTGCTGAAGCACCACCTCCATTGATCTCTGAGGGAACACCTGATGGTCTACACGGCAAAGATTTTAGACTGCACTACTTAAATCCTCCGGGAGACATTCATGCATGCTCTCAGGAGTGCAAGTAGCCATGGGCTTCTTTAAGGGGACTAAGCGTCAAAAAGCCAAGAGGAAAGGTACTTTGTGAAGGCGAATGTTTTGTTCTCAAACTCACCTACTGCTGATGTCACCTAAAAGGGATAATGGCTCACATTCCTCAGGTAAGGAGGTGTAAAACCAGAAGGAGTTGACTAGATGGTACTACACCTCAAATACTTGAGACGTTAAAAAGAACGAGCAGTTTTCTTAATAATAAATAAAAGTCCTATAAAACAATTATTAAAATATAATGGAAAAATAATTAAAATACTTAAATTATTTCTTCATCTGCTGAGAAAACACTGTATCTGACAACACCGTTGCCAAATCAGCCTGAGACAGTCAGATCAACACTGACCAATGCGCCTGTAATTTCAACTGAACTGTGTAAGCGACTTCGTGCCCTGAATAATGCTCAGGGTAGTAAATAATCAAATGGATAGTCCAGTCTCATTGAGCCGTTGTTAAAAGTCACTATTTATTTAACCTGTGTCTCTCAATACATGCATTCCTACTTCTCTCTTAGCAGCCAATTGCCCAGCATAGCCATTTCCACCCCAACTGCCAGCCAGCCAGGGACAGAAACACCTTGCAACCATTCCTACTGTTCCACACCTCCCCTCCCCTCCCCTGCTCAGAACCCATGATACAAGTGAAGTTTCTGTCTGTGGTTAAAGAATGTGGTATGCACATTCTGGAGAGATAAAGGGAGAATCTGGCAGGCATGTTAATTTGTGCACTCTCGTCCCTTGGGGAGATTGCATAGGGGGCTGAGGGTTGACCAAAGGTAAGGACTGTAAGACATACATCTGCACCCAGAACTGTGCAAGAATTAACAAACTGATTTGGCAAGACAAATGGGAGAAGACACTGGCCTGGCAACTGCTTTGTGGATTCTGCTTACTTGGAGAAACCAAGTGAGATGGACTTTGTCAACTACCTAGAGGATGTGCTTGTGAAGAAGGATAACCTGGAGGCAGGGGAGGGACTCAGCACTGGGAACCAAGAGATATAAAAGCTTCTTTTTCTTAGAGCAGGCACTCATGGTTGCAGGATGCCTGCCATTGCCATCACAAATTAAATCTTTTTCACAAGAGTTCCAGTCTCTGAAAGACCAATTGAGGTATTTCTCACACTGCTTCCAGCATGTCTGAAATATCTCTGTGTCCTTTTCTTTTCATCATACCTCTTTCAGTTCCTTGCACTATGTTCAACACCAATTATTCCCTGTCCCTACCCCTTGTCCTTTCTTGCCTTTGCTTTCTCCATTTCCTCTCTGTTCCCTCCTGTACCTTCCCTGGCCTTTGCCTTTCCCAAGCCTCTCTCTCTTTAGTTATTTTTTTCCAAAGTTTCATCATTAACAACTGGCTCAGCACTCTTTGGTCATCTACGCACCAGTCCTGTCTACGAAAGGACACATTCTAAAATTTTATTTTCCCCTCTAATTCCTCTAAGCAGTCTCGACTAATTAAGGACTCTGGTGCCCCTGGTAAATACAAAATCCAAATTTCAGTCTCCTCTCCAGCCTTCCAGGTTTCCAATACTGGCCCTGGAATATTGGGTTTCCTAGATCTCTGCAGATAAGGACATTCTTGCTTCCAACGTGTTCCTGCCCAACCGCCAGGTAACACAGCATTTCACAACAGGAGTTTGCACTGTCTCTGCCCCAGGATCTTTCTCTGAGCGCTCTGGGAGCCGCCCAGGGAGGGAGGGGGTGGTGACACAATTCTTTCTCATTCCAGTCTTCATCTATCTTGGCTCGTGTAAAATGCAACCATCACAACAGTCGGAATACACTTTAAGTACACTTTGCGGTGGACAATTGTCCCTCCTCACACTGCTAGGTAATTGAGTCTGCCAACTCCCTCAAGGCATGGTTGCACACCAAATTCCTCCAGGGAGGGTCAGAACCAACTTCCCCCAACAAAACGGGAACTTTACTTGTTGTTTTTCCACAGACCCCTGGTTTCCACAAGTTATTTTAATCATTTGTCCAATCTACCAATCATAACAATTTTCAACAAGATTCCTCTGCAGTTTCCCACAGCCAATTCCTCCATGTCTGGAATGTACAAACTGTTTTCACACACTGCAACACACACACTGCTGCAGCTACAAAAGTAAAAAGCAAAGCTTAACACACTCTGCAGACCTGCCACATACACACACCACAGAGAGAGGAAAAAAATGACAGCTGAGGCATGCTCATGACTGATAGGAGTTAAAGGAAAGCAAGAATGAGAAGGTAGGGATGCCTGACGTCATGGTTGTGCAAATATCCCCTGCAAAACAGGCAAAGACACTGCATTAAGCAATGCCTCATTAGCGTAAGAAAACACAGCCCCCAGCCTTTCTTCCCTCCCTCCCCCCTCCCTCCCTCCCCTCCTCCTTTCCCCCGGGAGCAGATGGGAGCTGAGAATGAGCAGTGAAACTGCCCGAGGACTGGCAGCCGGCTCGGGGCGTGCTCGCTGTGGCACCTGAGGCTGTGCTGAAGCAGCGAGAGCCTGGCTGGAAGCCATCCGGGCAGCACCGCGGTGGCAGGAGGTGCACCAAGGCCGTCCTGCGGCCAGCTCCGGGCTGAGGGCACTCGGCATCCTGTGCTCTGTGTGACTCAAAGGAGCCCGGTTGCCTGCAACAGAGCTGGGAGCAGCCTGCTCTGCACCCAAGGTAGGTGCCCTTCATGGTTCGTGCAGAGGAGCACACGCTGCCTGCAGCACCGGGTGGGACCCTGGTCCCGGCTCCATCTGCTGCCCGGCACGGCAGCTTTGCTGGGCCAGGTGGGCTGCAACGACAGGAGGAACACTTTGCAGGCGCGTTGCAGCCCGGGTTGGGCAGAGAGGGGCACAGGAAGGACTTGGAGCTGGGACAGGGAGGAAGTGAGCACAGGAGCTAAGCGTGACTGAATGAAACGCCTCTATATTAGAGGCGGGGACTTGCCACTGTGTCAGCCCCTGAACTACTGGCGTCTGGGCAGTCTTTGCTGTGCAAACGTGTCCCAAGGGTTTTGTTCCGGCTGTCCCGGCAGCTGCAGATGCCTTTAGCACACAGCAGTGGGCCCCAAGCACGTTGTAAGTGGAGCACGCTTTAATTTCACATCTTCCACCTCGTGCCGTAGTGACTTGTGCAAACTCTAGAACCCAGAGTTAGGTGATAAGGCAGGTAAGGTTATTCAGCACTGCGCTCACATGCCGGCTGCAAGGGGGATAGCTCGTAAGAGACTATTATTTTATACCATTGCCTCAAATTTTGCTGATGAACATGTCCGAACATGTCCAAGCTAGTCCTGGGCAAGGGTTGTGAAATCCTTTGTCTAAGGGACAAGCAGATGGGCATGTCCTGGCGGCAACAAAAGAGAGATAAGCTGCCAATTAACACTCTTTTGTGTGGTACTCATCTCCGTGAGGAGACAGACATCTGAAGAGACACTTGCCTGGAGCGCTAGGTTGGGAGTTTTCACATAGGCGAGAGGAACGGAGGATAAAAAGAGGGATCAACCATGATAAGAAAGTTATTGGTCAGTACAGGAGCTGAAATATTTCCCATGACTTTTACCTTTTCTTGGAATGCTACTGTCAGATGGAAGGTAACACCAGGAGGCTGATGATGAACGGTGTCTCTGAGAATGTCTATGGTTAATGCTTATTTATTTTATTATTCATTTTGGCCAAAATTAATTACTCCACTCCCAGGGATTTGATTTCAAATTTAGCTTCTGTTCCCTGTTCCTATCTATTTCTGTTCCCCTTTCCTTCATATGCAGCTTCCAAACCTGGCATTTTGCACTTAAAACCACTCTCCTTACATCCTTTTGTGGCACCTCGTGATTTTGCCAGTTTGTCACAGATGGATCCAAATACAATACGCAATCCGAAATGACAGAGTAGCAGAACTGTATTTATTGATATACAGCATGTATGCTGTAGTGCTTTAACAGTGCGTTGGCAAGACTGGATTACACACACAACTACAGGAGCCCCTCGCATTGAGTCATGAGGCTCAGAGTGGTCCCCCTCTCTGTCTCAACTCCTGAACCCACAGAAATAAGGAGCCTTGGTGGACTTGGATCCAATTCTAGTGCCAGACTTATTCACAGCTTTGTGTGTTATGAATCATATCAGTACACTGTAAGACATAAAATTAGGGAAGATCACAAAGCTCCAAACTAAGCGTGAGACTCTTACAGCAAATCAGTATCTGCAAGGTGTCTGAAGAAAAGGGGGTGAAGGGTCTCTGCTAAGGTGTGATCTCGACCTGCTCTCTGTTTTGGGGTAAGATGACTGCCTCCTTGTCATGCTTTGTCTTCAGTCCCATGGTCAGTCAGCCCTCAGCAGTTGAACTGTCAGCAGTCAGTTTTTTCTGCCGCACCATCTGTGGCACCTTTGTGTTGATTACTGTCATTTAGCCAAAGTGTTATGAGTATAGTTGCTCAATGATTATCTGTGCAAGGTGTGGTGTGCCATCCCCCAGGCAGTGATGTGCAGATGGTCTGGGGTGGGCAGGGGTTGGACAGGGACTGCTGCATTCAGTCACAGCTCTGCTGACATTTCCCTTGTCCTTGCAGGCTCCAGTTCAACTTCTGCCTTCCAGCTGTAATCATCCCAGCCTGCAGGAGAGCAGCAATGGCCTCAGCACATCCATCTCAGGTAGGGGCTGGGATAAGTGGGCAAGAGAGACATAGGGCAGAGGGATGTGAATACAGGGGGAGAGGGAGGTGCTCTGAGGCAGCATGTGTGAGCCGGGGACAGAGAAGTGGCTGGGACTGGACTTTCACTCCTCTGCGAGCTGCTTCCCTGGGCCTTGTCTGCTCACAGCAAGGAGCCTCTTTGTGCTTGCAGGAGCCCGTGAGTTTTGAGGAGGTGGCCGTGTATTTCAGCAGGGAGGAGTGGGCGCTGCTGGACCCTGCACAGCGAGCACTGTACCGGGACGTGATGCTGGAGACGTACGAGTGTGTGGCCTCACTGGGTGAGGGCTTTGCTGCCTTTCCTCCTCTTTTGAGCACATTTGGCTGTGAAGAATGTGTCACTGCAAGCATGGCCCAAATTAATAAACGTGGAGTTCTTTCTTGTCAAACTTCGCAGTAGCATCAACAAAAGAAACACAGAGAAGCATGAGTTTCATAAGGGCTCATCATGCTCAGCACTTTGATAACATCCTGCAGTCAGTGCTGTCCATCAGGCATCAACCATGAAGGGAAGGGCCATCTCCCTACTGTGAGCTCTTTTTCTTTTAAAGAAAATATCTTTGCATGTTTTCAGAGATGGAAAAGCAATCTTTCCAATAAAAGAAGCTACTGTGTTTTGTCCCAGTGTCATTCAGGCCCTTAATGTTATTTCACCGTGGGGAGGGACATTGTGCAATGTTGCTGGACAAGCAGCTGTGCCAGAATGATGGAAAAACACTCATTTCTCCTATTTCTATTGTTGCAGCTCCACTTCCAGCCCCCAAACCCATGGTGATCTCCCTGCTTGAAGAAGGAGAAGAGCCCTGGATCCCAGATGAGGGTAGCCATGATGCTGTGTCAGGAGATGTCAGCCCAGGTGAGGTGGTAGAGGGAAGGAGGAAGTTGAGGCCATGAATGATACGTCTGGGGGAGGAATATTTTTGGCATTGTGTGCTATTTCTGGTTTTCCTTTTTCATCCAGCAGGTGCGGGGATAAGAAACCTAAGGAAGGGTCTGCAGGAAGGTGGTGTGGTCAAAAGACAGTGTGGTAGCATCTACATGGAAGAAATCAGAAGGGATGTGCATGTGGATCAGGAGCAAGGTCAAGGCAAGCACAACAAGACACAACAGGGAAAGCATCTGTTAAAGGCATCAAGGAACCCTCTTGACTTCAGTACAGGTCAAAGGCAGCATGAAGACCCCAGGAGTAAGGATGCGTGCCAGAGGAAAAAGCAGAATCCGTGCCCTGAGTGTGAGAAAAGCTTTAAAATAGATTCCAGAGATCTTAAGAACCAGTGCATACACTCAACAAAGAGCCTGTACAAGTGCTCTGAGTGTGGTAAGATGTTCAAATGGAGATCCCGTCTCTTCGAGCACCAGTGCATCCATACAGGAGAGAGACCATATAAGTGCTCTGAGTGTGGGAAGAGCTTCACAAGGAATTCTTACTTGAAGGTGCACCAGCGCACCCACACAGGAGAGAGACCATATAAGTGCTCTGAGTGTGGAAAGAGTTTCACAAGAAATTTTAAATTAAAGCTGCACCATCGCAGCCACACAGGAGAGAGACCATATAGGTGTCATAACTGTGGGAAAAGCTTCAAAAGCACTTATGAATTGAAACTGCACCATCACGACCACACTGGAGAGAGACCATATAAGTGCTGTGAGTGTGGGAAGAGCTTCAAAAGCAGTTCTCATTTGAAGCTGCACCAGCGCACCCACACAGGAGAGAGACCATATAATTGCTCTGAATGTGGGAAGAGCTTCAAAAGCAGTTCTCATTTGAAGCTGCACCAGCGCAGCCACACAGGAGAGAGACCATATAAGTGCTCTGACTGTGGGAAGAGCTTTAGAAGAAGTTCTGATCTCAAATCCCACAAGCATATCCACACCACCGACGGACTGTAGAAGCACCCCCAGAATATGAGAACCTTAAGAAGCAGAGTTCCAGCCACGTTTCCTACCAGCACATGCTCAGAGCAGACAGAACCTGCAATGCCCCAGACATGGGAATAACTTCAACCAGAGTCGCAGCCTGATTACCCACTGTGGCCGTGTGTGATGATGAACCTCAAAATTCTCTTGTCCCATGGGCGGGATAGGCTCCAACCACTCCTCCAACCTGATCAAGTAGAAAGGGATCCACTCAGGGCAGGGACCACAGAAATGCCATCACTGCAGGGAGAGGTTAATCCACAACTCTGTCCACATTGAATATTGCCCAGTGGTCATGAGGGGTATGCCCTTCAAGAATCTGTCTGGCAGGAAGAATTTCTCTCAGGGCTGACTTTTCATTTCTCACGGGAAAGACCCCAGCTCAAAGACCTTGAGAATGCTGGAGACCTCAGCATGAGGAAAACCAAGATGCTTCTCCCCCCACAGGAAGAGTTTGCAAAGGAGATGGCTTCGTAGGAACCATCTGCCGAAGGGACTTTACCCAGGAGCTTCAGATTGCCTTTCCTTGCTAACAAAAGATATTATCTCTCCGTGCCTGCTTTTCTCCTCTGCTCTTCCTGCAAGCAGCTTTTTGCTGACTTCTCCTAAGAAAAATCAGCTGTGTTCAGATGTTCTGTGTGTCTGTGTGCATGTACTGCTCTCAGAAGTTTCCAGGTGTATTAATGAATCAGATACAAGGGTCAGCAGAGCAGTAACGTGGCTCATGGAAGTTGTCTGAAAAGAACCTGTAGTTGATGGTGAAGGGGGTGTATAAAGTAGGAGAGTTGTTCTGGACCATTAGTCAATGTATCTTGCTTTTTGTTCTAAAAATAAAAGACCGCTTGTGGATTGAGGAATGGTAAAAGGAAGTTTGATTTTGGTGCTGACTCCAGTCCACTGCTTTCATCACAGGGAGGCATTTCTTTCACACAAGCAGTGTCATCCTTTTTCACAGTGCTGCACATTCCTTCTACTCCTCTTCCCAAAATGTTTAATCAGGAGCTCAGAGCAGTTGTGAGACACAAAACTTTGCTTGGTTCCACTAAATCTACAGAAAGCTGAGCTTGTTTCTCCTAAGTGAAGCATCCCATGTCTCAGGAGGTGGTGGGAGCTGAAGGCAGTGCAAACACAAAGGGTGCAAGAGCAGCATATCCCCGCAGCACAGAGGTTTCAGAATGCTCTCCAGTGCATGCTTGCCTCTTTTCTGAGCTTGACGGTCTTTGCTTCGACCTTGGGAATGTGTCTGCGAGACCTCCTGCAGAAGGGCCACCACATTTGTTGGGCTCATCTCAAGCTACAGTGCTTGGATTGTAATTTGCAGGAAGTGGAGGTTGATTTTGGTGGGCTGGTGAAGCCAGCAGGAGCTGCCCATGTCTTCTGGAGCTGAGAGTTTCTCAGTAGGATCCCTGAGTCTCCGCAGCAAGCTGAAGGAGATGATTCTAGCAGTACTGAAAAGCGCTGCTTCCTTCATCTCGGGCAGCGGGTGCCTGGTGCCGTGCAGGAGTGGTAGAGCAGAGCCCTGGGGGTTGGTGGAACACATAGCAGCAAGGGTAATGCGTGGGGAAGAAGCAAGCAGCTGGGAGGCTGTTGTGGTTTTGTGGTTTTGATGCCGGTATTCCACATCAGAACATCATGCAGGCAGTGAAGGAGTTAATGCTGTGGGAGCAGCAGAGGGGCGAAGCTGGGCACCGGACGTCAGGCCCCGCTCGGCTCTCGGCGCGCTCTGGGCTGCGGTGAAAAAATTCAGCACGTGTGCTTCCCCTTCCGTTCCTCCCTAACGTAAGTTCCCAGTTTCTGGTTTGGAAACTTTCTCTCTCTCTCTCAAAATTCTTCAATTTTATTAGATTTAGTAAAGTTACCGTTCCTTCTCAGATCGTGCCGTTGTTTTTTTTTTTTTTTACAGACCCATCTATTCCCTCTGTTTCCCTCTCCCCCCAGAGCGCACGGCTCTGCTGGCGCGGCCGCGTGGCCACCAACGGTGCAGTTTTTTTCTCTTTTCCCTTTCTCTCTCCCTTCTCGGTTTCCCTTGGGTTACTGTCGTGGATAACACCGTGACAGAGGCTTCAGGAACCCCAGCAACAGGAGACAGCAGCTGAGGCAAGAGGTGGGATGATTTACATTTCAGCTGCATCCAATTAATTCCTGACCTATGACATTGCTCATGGGTTTCCCTATTCTTTTCAGGTTCCACTAGAAGTGCTCTGACTATTTTGTGTTTTCATTATTTTGTGTCATTATTTCTTCCCAGGTTCAGGACTCTACACTTGCACTTGTTGCACCTCACCACATTCCACTCTGCCCAACTCCCCACTCTGTCCAAGCCTTACAGAATGGTGGCACAGCTTTCTGCTATGGCAGCCACTCCTCCAAGCTTTGTACTTTCTGATGGTGCCCTCTGTGCCTATATGCAGGTCACTGATGAAGATACTGAATAAGGCCTGAAGCAGCACCAACCTCTATGGAACACTACCAACTACACGCCTCCAACTAGACTCTACCCTGCTGATGACAACCGTCTGAGCTCTGCCAGTCAGCCAGTTCTCAATCCTCCTCACTGTCCATTCATCTATCCCATGCTTTCTAGGGCCTCATTACAAGGATGCTGTGGGACACTGTGTCAATAGCCTTGCTGAAGTCCTGGTACACAACGTCCACTGATCTCCCCACATCTGCCCAGCCACTGATAACTTGGTAGAAGACCACCACTATGGTCAAGCATGATTTCCCCTTGGGCATACCGTGCTGACCACTCCCGATGGCCTTCTTCTCTTCCAATTGCTTGGAGATGACACCGAGAACAAGGTGTTCCACTGCCTTTCCAGGGACAGAGGCAAGGCAGACAAGCCTGTATTTTCATGGCTTGTCTTTCTTGCCCATTTTCAAGACTGGTGTTACACTGGTTATCATCCAGTGTATGGGAACTGTTGAATCATGGCCTGAACCACTGATTGATCACCTGAGGCGAGTACTGGGTCAGCCGCAGGGGCACAAGTGAGTGTGATTGGAAGGGGTGGAGTTTGACTCCACCTCTCCCAAGACCCCATTTAAGGGCTGACCACCACCAGGGAAGGATCTCTGGTTGGAGATCCCTCCCTAGTGGAGTTATTGGCAAGCCTTGACCATCGTCAAAGGTGAGCCATTCTTATTAATCATCTGTATATCATCTACTTAAGCCCATCAAAAATATAGCATCTTTGGCACTATTTCTTTTGGGTGCTTTTCTTGGGGGTTATTTGCCCTACGATTGGTGAGCCAGGCAGGCTTAAAAAATATGTATATGTTCATATACAATAATTAACCATGTCTTTCATTTGGAACATTTTCAAATGGGGCAGGGGGGAGAACGTTACTCCCCTAGACCAATCAATTCCTGCTCAAATTCCAGGATTTACGGGGTCATCCTATTATGGTGTTGCCACCTTTATTGAAAAATGGGGACCCCTGCGGGTTACAGGGACTGTTTCTCCTTCTCCAGCCCGGCTGACAGATTATTTTCAAGGTCTAGATAAGGACATTCTAGTTACAAAAGAACGTCGGCTAGCTGCTTCTGCTGTGGCTTGGCCTCTAATAATGGCATTACATAAACTGGAAATAACAAATACAAACATAGAATCCGAAAATCCTTTGTTAAGAGATCGAATTGAAAAGTTGGAACAACAGTTGGGCACATTAGTAGCCAAAAAACCTGGACTAGATGTGCCAACAAGACAAATACTTACCGTATCAGTGTAGGACACCCTGGTCCCTGAAGTAGCGGACCTGGATGTTTCAGAAAAAAGATTTCTGAATCAGATCTCGAAGTTTCATCTCTGGAGGATCCGTTTGTGTTCCCATTAATCATAACTCAAACAACAAAAAAAAGTGCAAGATAGACCAGCGGGAGTGCCTCCTGAGCGATGGCCCCCTGCTGAAACATGCTTGCATGTGGCAGCTTGCCTGTATACAGCAAAGGAGTTGATGGACCTAGTACAACGGTTCCATCAAAAACCAAGAGAAAGCGTACCATCATGGCTCCTGAGGTTATGGGATGCAGGAGCTGAAAGCGTGTTAGTCAGTGGGGCAGAGATGTCAAAACTAGCATCCATAACTATACACCCAGCCCTGAGGCGAAGATTATATGCTGCCATCCACTGTACTAATGAGAATCATTCTATTATAGATTGGTTGATGACAGCATGCTGCTTAACGTGGCCTAACAAATCTGACATTCCACTCAATACTGGTTTATGGTCCTCTATGGAGTACCTCCAAACATACATCCGGGAACTGGGTATGAGAGAGGCTATGTATTCAGAGACCTTCGAAAGTCCTGATACAGAAAAATTTACAGCAGGTATGCGAGACCTAATACTACAGCAAGTCCCCTCTCACCTTTATGGGACTTTGGCCTCCATACTAAACCCCTTGTTGGCTTCGGAGGCTATCGTCCAACAGGCATCCCAGTTGGTGGTAGACCTTGGGGAAACGGAGCGCATAAGAACTAGGTGCAATATCTGTATGATAGAAGAAGCTGAGGCCTTCCCGAATAAAACTAAGAAGCCTGTCCCACGGATACCTCGATCGGGCCCCATACGGGTCTCCGAGAAGACCATGTTCAATGATCTTATACGGGCTGGGGTTGCCTTTGCTAAAATCGATGGGCAAACCAACCATGTTTTATTACAGCTCCGGAAACAACTTAGAAATGATCAAAAATTTCAGAGTACTCCCAGAAAATCGGGAGTACGAATAATACAGGCAACTCCAACAACAACCTGGAATTTGGCTGACTTTATAGTCCCAAATAGAAGGAAGAAACATCCACAGGTGTCGCGGGATACAATGCCTGAACCACCTGTGGTAAAAGACTTAGATTTAGCCAACTTCATGGAGTAACGAAGGACTTTGGTCCCCGTAGGGCCTCCCGATGTGACCGAAGGCCCTATGTAGAATTAGAGATATTTTGGTCAGAGACAAATGTTCAAAAGGTGATGGCTCTAGTGGACACTGGTGTGAAAACATCAATTATATACGGAGACCCAACAAAGTTTGAGGGCAGTAGAGTGTTGATTGGTGGCTTTGGGGGACAGACCATTCCAGTCACCCAAACATGGCTGAAATTGGGGGTTGGGAGTCTCCCACCCCGGGAGTATAAAGTGTCGATTGCCCCAATCCCAGAATACATCTTGGGCATAGACATTTTATGGGGTCTGGCTCTCCAGACGACTGTGGGAGAGTTCAGACTTCGACAGAGGTACATTAGTATCCAGGCGATACAGACAGTATGGAGGGGCCATGCGAAACATGAGTCCATTTGTTTGCCGAAACCACGCCGGATTACTAATGTAAGACAGTATAGACTCCCGGGGGGCAGGAAGAAATATCAAAAACGGTGCAGGAACTAGAAAAAGTAGGTATTATAAGACCTGCACGTAGTCCATATAATTCCCCCATATGGCCAGTGCGGAAGTCCGATGGAACATGGAGAATGACGGTAGATTATAGAGAATTAAATAAGGTGATGCCGCTCATCCATGTGGCCGTACCCAATATTGCTTCCCTAATGGACACACTCAGTAGGGAAATTAAGACCTACCATTGTGTCCTGGACTTGGCAAATGCATTTTTTAGTATCCCGATTGCCAAAGAATCGCAAGATCAATTTGCGTTCACATGGGGAGGCAGGCAGTGGACCTTTCAGGTCCTGCCACAGGGGTACGTGCATTCACCAACGTACTGTCATAACTTGGTGGTGCGTGACCTAGCTAATTGGAGGAAACCTAATAATAACGTCAACCTGTACCACTACATTGATGATCTCCTGTTAACATCTGACTCGCTGGAGGCAGTAGGAGAGGCAGCAGATTCATTAACCGCCTATCTAGGTGAAAGAGGATGGGCTATCTGTCCTCAAAAGGTGCAAGGTCTAGGCCTGTCCATAAAATTTCTGGGGGTAGTCTGGTCAGGAAAGACCAAAGTGCTACCCAGTGCCATCATAGATAATGTTCAGGCATTCCCAGTCCCTACAACTCCAAAGCAGCTGCAGGAATTTCTAGATATATTGGGATACTGGTGTTCCTTTATACCTCAATTGGCGCAGCTGCTGAGACCTTTCTATAGACTCACAAAAAAGGGCCGATCATGGGACTAGGGGAGAACAGAACAGGATGCTTTTCAAGAAGCAAACAGGCGGTAAAACAAGCGATCGATTCGATCCTACCCTCCCAGCTGAATTGGATGTTCATGTTACTCAGGATGGCTTTGACTGGGGCCTGTGGCAAAGCCAGAGTTCTGTTCGGACCCCCATTGAATTTTGGTCTCAGGTCTGGCACGGAGCAGAAGAGAGGTATAATATGATTGAAAAACACGTATTGGCTGCCTCTTCTGCAATACAAGCGGTAGAGCCATTAACCCAGACAGCCAAAGTCATAGTTAAGACCACTCTGTCAATTTGGGGGTGGGTAAGAAATCTGACCCACATTCTTAAGACAGGGGTGGCCCAGGCACAGAGAGTGGCACAATGGGTCGCCTGTCTCAGTCAAAGGAGTAGTCTGTCTTCCTCACCACTGAAAGAAGAGCTTCAAAAATTCTAGGCCCAGTGACGTATCACAATGATGCACCAAATGAAACCTTGGTTGCTCCACCACACAAGAGTCCCATCCAGGTAGAAAAATATCCCATTCCTGAAGATGCCTTGTGCGCAGATGGGTCTAGCAAGGGCAACCCAAGCAAGTGGAGAGCAGTAGCATACCATCCTGCCACTGACACAATCTGGTATGAAGAGGGGGATCGTCAGAGCAGCCAGTCGTCAGTACTGCGGGTGGTGTGGATGGTTATAAGCAAAGAACCTGGTGACGGTATCCTGAATATTTGCACAGATAGTTGGGCTGTGTACCGGGAGCTCGCACTTTGAATTGCGCAGTGGGCTACCCAGGACTGGACTATCTACTCCCGATCAATCTGGGGTAAAGATATGTGGTTAGATGTACGCAATACTGTTAAACACAGAACTGTACTTGTCTACCACATTTCTGTTCATGAACCCCTACAGTTACCAGGAAATGATGAAGCCGAAACACTGGCTGAGTTATTGGTGGAGAATTCCCCATCTGAGAACATTGCCTACTGGTTGCATCAAAAGCTGCAACATGTTGGACAGAAGACCATGTGGACAGCTGCTAAATCATGGGGACTGCCCGTGCAAATATCCGACAACGCTCAAGCATGCCGAGACTGCAACGCCTTCTCCAAAATGAGAACAAGGTCGTTGCCGGAAACAACAGCCCATCTTGCTAGAGGACACAATCCTCTACAGAGATGGCAGGTTGATTACATTGGGCCCCTCCCTCGATCTGAGGAGATATGATATGTCCTAACCTGTATCAACACTGCAAGTGGGCTAATGCAAGCCTTTCTAGTACCAAAAGCAACCATAGTATATACCATTGAAGTGCTCATGAGATTGATGGCTGCATACGGGGCACCACAAGTCATTGAGAGCAGCAAAGGGAGTCACTATACGAATGCAATGATAGAACGCTAGGCAGAAGAGTACAACATCGAGTGGTGATTTCACTTGCCATAAAATCTAATGGGGGCAGGCCTTATTGAGCATTAAATGGTATTCTCAAGGCTACCCTGGAGACAGACTCTCAGTCTCTGCAGGGGTGGACAAAGAGACTCCGTGAAACCCTGTGAGTCCTGAATGCAAGATCTAGGGACCGCCGACCCAGTGCCTTGAAAATGTTACAAACAACACATGCCTCCCCGCTTAGGATCCAAATTACAGGCACCGATAGCCAGGTAAGACCTCAGACCGTCCGTGAGAACAATCTTCTGCTCCCTGCCTCTGAGAACCTAAAACCAGGCACCAAGAGAATGAAATGGCCTTGGAAGGCGCAGGTAGGACCACAGTGGTGTGGCCTACTTGCACCTCGGGGGGAGATTACTGGAGGTGGGAGGTTCGGTATTCCCTCCGGTTATTGGTACACGGCCTGCTGATATTGTGGTCCACACTCCAGTCTTTATTGCTAAAGGGACCCTTTTCATGTCCCTGTGTCAGATCAGGACACCTCCTTTGGTGCCTGATGTATATGCACATTCACAGACATCTGGCCGAAAGGTTTGGTACAGGCGGCCAGGGCATGCCCCTGTACAAGCTGAAGTGTTGACCCAAGACAGGAATACGGCCTGTATCTTATCCTGGAGGGCAGACCTCCCCCTCCAGGTACCCTTGAAACACCTACGTTACTCCCCATGAGTCTATGAGTCGCTGGAAGGAACCAAATACTGCTGAAGTGTTCCAGAGTTGCTGTAAGATCATGCGCAACATGCGGTGATGGTCTACCTGGGACTGATGGAGCATCGGATGGACCTGCACCACATGACCGCATGCTTCCAGTAAAAACCACCGAGCACTGGCCCAAGGAAGAACAGGAGCCATACGATGATCATCACTCAGCCCAGATTACATCTATATGCATCGCAATGGGCAATTATACAAGTGTCGCAATGTACTGGATCTCTGTATTAAGGAGGGCTCACCCTATGGTTACTCACTTACAGTGGTTCATGTCGTGAAGGGGTGGAGTGTATGGGAACTGTTGAATCACGGCCTGAGCCACTGACTGATCACCTGAGGTAAGCACTGAGTCAGCTTCAGGAGCACAGGTGAAGTCGATTTACCTGTGTGACTGGAAGGGGTCTCCCACCTTTCCCAGACCTCATTTAAGGTCTGACCACCAGTGGGGAAGGGTTTCTTGTTGGCAAGAAATTTGGAACAACACCAGCAGAGGAGATATCACGTGCTAAAGTGGTCCCACTGTTTAAGGAACTACCAGCCAATGAGAAGAGATATGCCCTGATCACTGATGGTTGGTGTCATATTGTTGGGAAGTATCACGCCTGGAATGCTGCTGTGTGGAACCCCATGCAACAGGTTGCAGAGGTCACTGAATGTGGAGGGGAAATGATTCAATTTGCAGAGGTAGAGGCTGTCCAACTGGCCTTAGAAGTGGCCGAACGGGAGAAGTGGTCAATGCTGTAGCTTTATACTGACCTGTGGACGGTGGCAAATGCTTTATGGGGGTTGTTGCAGCAGTGGGAACTAAACAACTGGCAACAGAAGGGTAAAAGTATTTGGGCTGATGAACTGTGGAAAGACGTTGCTGTCCCAACATAAAGGTTGGTTGTAAAGGTGTGTCACATCGATGCCCAAGCATCGATCTACTGAAGAACAGAAAAATAACCATCAGGTTGATTGAGCTGCCAAAATTGAGGTGGCTCAGAAAGACCCGGACTGGCAGAACAAAGGGGAGTTATTTTTAGCTCGGTGGGCCCCTGAGACCTCAGGCCATCAATGAAGGGTCGCAGCCTGGAAGTGGGCTAGAAACTGAGGGCTGGACTTAACTATGGATGCTATTGCAGTGGTTATCTACGACAGCAACACATGTGCCATGATTAAACAAGCTAAGAGAATGAAACCTCTCTGGCAGGAAGGGCAATGGCAGAAGTATAAACATGGGGAGGCGTGGCAGGTTGATTATATCACCCTTCCACGAACTTGTGATGGCAAGCATCATGTGCTTACCATGGTGGTGGCGACCACTGGGTGGCTTGAAACCTAAGCAGTAGCCCATGCTACCGCCTGAAACTCCATCTTCGCCTTAGAGAAGCAAATCCTGTGTCAACATGGTGTGTGTCTAATATAGCAAAGGCCTTATGATAAACGCTGAGCGTGAGATGGCAGCGAGCACCCGAAGCTGGGCCGATCCCCAAAGGATTGAGAGCATCTCGTGACACGCAGTCTCTGAGCAGAAAAACACAGAAATACAAAACAATATAAGTCCTCTGTTTAAAGTAGTTCTTCTTCTCTTCTTAGACAGGTATACCTGGAACTATCAGTGATCCATGGTGCAGGAGCATTAACTCTTTAATTCTCAGTGCACTACATGATGTTACGATGTGAAACACCAATAGCAAAAATCATAAAACCATGACACATTTCCTAAGACATGGTCATCATTATGACCTTGTTCT
Source organism: Oreortyx pictus (assembly GCA_036925125.1). Taxonomy (NCBI): domain Eukaryota; kingdom Metazoa; phylum Chordata; class Aves; order Galliformes; family Odontophoridae; genus Oreortyx; species Oreortyx pictus. The sequence goes on along the minus strand of JAUPFR010000045.1, from coordinate 186,660 downwards.
TCTTCTCTCTTTTACCTCCCACACTTCAGTGGAATTCCAGTAGCAGTCACGATCAGGGAGGAACCCTAAATCAACAGGAGTGGGGGTTTATCACTACAATTCAAGAAGGAAGGGTTTGTAAGACATGCAGGAGTACAGGTCAAATGCTTGGCCATCCTGCTGAATGAAAAGCATCAAGAACTTCAAAAGCTACATCCACATTTTATTTTTCACCTCTCTCTAATACATGCAATTTCCTGCTTCACCAGCCCTCACAAACAAACACCTCTCTTCATGCCCTCAATGATCTCTTCAGTGACGGCTCTTGGCAGGGCCTGCTAACACCCTCACATACTTGGGCTGTGCTTCTGACTTCAGGTTTTAAAGGCTTGCTCAAATGTTCAGGATCTGCAGTTGAGGAACGTGGCTCCACAAAGCTCTTCAATATGAATAAGGGCCCAACAAGCCAAGTTAGGTTGCTAATTACAGAGATTTTCAGCAAAGTAGCCAAAAGGAAAGGATTTAAATAAGAAATAACAAGAAACAAAAGTGTTTCCACTCACCTCCTTCCCCCCCACACACAAGTCTAGACCCAATCATTATTCATTCTCTGAGGAACAAATTAATTTTTACTGCATTGTAGAGATACTCAGTCTTGACAGTGATCTTGTCTGATATTGGGCACCTACGATGGGCTTGCCCAGAATTCCCTTTCTCATCGACAGAGAGAAATCATTTGTTTACGCTCAGTTGCCATGACCTGCTTTCTCTGTCAACAGTATCTTGCTACAGGTGGGCTCCCATTGGTCGTGGGTCACAGTCCCCAGTCCCACACAAGGGCATGAGGTACATCAGAGAATAATGAAAACAGCGGCCACCTCTTTATTGGTAACTGAATCAATCCGTGGATCAAGATGCTAGGTTCTACCTCTCCTGCACCACACCAGGCCCCTGCTCTCTGAGATGGAGGAAGCAGCGCTCCGCCGCACTGCAAGAATCATCACGTTGCAGCTTGCTGGGGGACTCAGGGATCCTACAGAGAAACTCACAGCTCCAGAGGACATGGGCAGGCTCATGCTGGCTTCGCCAGCTCACCAAAATCAGCCTCCACTTCCTACAAACTGAACACAGATGCTTGAGCTGCGCCCAACAAATGCGGTGGTCCTTCTGCAGGAGGTCTCACAGACACTTTCCAAGGAGGAAAGGCAGCAAAGCCCTCACCCAGTGAGGCCACGCACTCGTACGTTTCCAGCATCACGTCCCGGTACAGTGCTCGCTGTGCAGGATATATAGAAGCGCCCACTCCTCCCTGCTGAAATACACGACCACCTCCTCAAAACTCACGAGCTCCTGCAAGCACAAAGAGGCTCATTGCTGTGAGAAGACAAGGCCCAGGGAAGCAGCTCGCAGAGGAGTGAAACTCCAGTCCCAGTCACTTCTTTGTCCCCAGCTCACACATGCTGCCTCAGCACCTCCCTCTTCCCCTGCATTCACATCCCTTGGCCTCTCACAGCTACTTCTCCAAAACCCTACGTGAGATGGATGAGGTGTGGCCATTTGCTGCTCTCCTGTAGGTTGGGATGATCACAGGTAGAAGGCAGAAGTTGAACTGGAGCCTGGAGGGACAAGAGAAATGGCAGTGGAGCTGTGAGGGAACGCAGCAGTCCCTGTCCAAGCCCATCTCTCCCCAACCCTGGACCCCCAAGTCCTTGTCATCATGATTGCTCCCAAGGACTTCCTCCCCCAGTCTGTACAAACACATGGGATTGTCCAAGTGCAACACCATGTAATGATTATTTGGATTAAAAAAAATTCCTCTCATTGTCAGCCATAATCATTTCTGCCACACATGCCGAACTTTTATAGTTTGAATCCATAATGGAATTTCACCAAGGGCACTGTTATGAAAGTCACTTCCACCGACCAGCTGAGGCAAGCAGCGGCAGCAGAATGACTGCTTTTGTCTGACTCAGCTGCAGTTAAACAAACTGAGCAGCGATACGTGAAGAATGGGAAAAGGGACTTGTATCGCAAGACCGAGTGGTGAAGCAAATTGAGAAATTCATCATGGACAGCCTGTGCCAACTGGGAGATCTGGTATTGGACTGGAAGCACGCCTGAACGGGACCACTCCCCCAGAAAGAGCTGCAGAAAAACTGTTAGAAGGCGGTACACCCATCCAACAGGAGGCGCAGGAAAATAACCGGTTCACTGAAGAACACTCTGAATGCAGCCCCCAGCACACAAACACACCGAGCCTCAGTGCACATTGCAACTGCCAGCACAGCAGCCTGCTGAAGCACCACCTCCATTGATCTCTGAGGGAACACCTGATGGTCTACACGGCAAAGATTTTAGACTGCACTACTTAAATCCTCTGGGAGATATTCATCCATGCTCTCAGGAGTGCAAGTAGCCATGGGCTTCTTTAAGGGGACTAAGCGTCAAAAAGCCAATTGGAAAGATATTTTGTGAAGGTGACTGTTTTGTTCTCAAACTCACCTACTGCTGATGTCACCTAAAAGGGATAATGGCTCACATTCCTCAGGTAAGGAGGTGCAAAACCAGCAGTTGACTAGATGGTACTACACCTCAAATACTTGAGACGGTAAAAAGAACGAGCAGCTTTCTTAATAATAAATAAAAATCCTATAAAACAATTATTAAAATATAATGCAAAAATAATCAAAAATACTTAAATTATTTCTTCATCTGCTGAGAAAACAGTGTATCTGACAACACCGTAGCCAAACAAGCCTGAGACTGTCAGATCACCACTGATCAATGTGCTTGTAATTTCAACTGAACCATGTAAGCGACTTCGTGCCCTGAATAATGCTCAGGGTAGTAAATAACCAAATGGATAGTCCAGTCTCATTGAGCCGTTGTTAAAAGTCACTATTTTTTTAACGTGTGTCAATCAATACATGCATTTCTACTTCGCTCTTAGCAGCCAATTGCCCAGCATAGCCATTTCCACCCCAACTGCCAGCCAGCCAGGGACAGAAACACCTTGCAACCATTCCTACTGTTCCACACCTCCCCTCCCCTCCCCTGCTCAGAACCCATGATACAAGTTTCTGTCTGTGGTTAAAGAATGGGGTTTTCACATTCTGGAGAGATAAAGGGAGAATCTGGCAGGCATGTTAATTTGTGCACTCTCGTCCCTTGGGGAGATTGCATAGGGGGCTGAGGGTTAACCAAAGGTAAGGACTGTAAGACATACATCTGCACCTAGAACTGTGCAAGAAGTAACAAACTGATCTGGCAAGACAAATGGGAGAAGACACTGGCCTGGCAACTGCTTTGTGGATTCTGCTTACTTGGAGAAACCAAGTGAGATGGATTTTGTCAACTACCTAGAGGATGTGCTTCTGAAGAAGGTTAACCTGGAGGCAGGGGAGGGACTCAGCACTGGGAACCAAGAGATATAAAAGCTTCTTTTTCTTATAGCAGGCACTCATGGTTGCAGGATGCCTGCCATTGCCATCACAAATTAAATCTTTTTCACAAGAGTTCCAGTCTCTGAAAAATCAATTGAGGTATTTCTGACACTGCTTCCAGCATGTCTGGAATATCTCTGTGTCCTTTTCTTTACATCATCCCTCTTTCAGTTCCCTTCACTATGATCAACACCAATTATTCCCTGTCCCTATCCCTTGTCCTTTCTTGCCTTTGCTTTCTCCATTTCCTCTCTGTTCCCTCCTGTGCCTTCCTTGGCCTTTGCCTTTCCCAAGCCTCTCTCTCTTTAGTTTTTTTTCCAAAGTTTCATCATTAAAAACTGGCTCAGCACTCTTTGGTCATCTATGCACCTGTCCTGTCTACGAAAGAACCCATTCTAAAATTTTATTTTCCCCTCTAATTCCTCTAAGCAGTCTCAACTACTTAAGGACTCTGGTGCCCCTGGTAAATACAAAATCCAAATTTCAGTCTCCTCTCCAGCCTTCCAGGTTTCCAATACTAGCCCTGGAATATTGGGTATCCTAGATCTCTGCAGATAAGGACATTCTTGCTTCCAACGTGTTCCTGCCCAACCGGCATGTAACACAGCATTTCACAGCAGGAGTTTGCAGTGTCTCTGCCCCAGGACCTTTCTCTGAGCGCTCTGGGAGCCAGCCAGGGAGGGAGGGGGTGGTGACACAATTGTTTCTCATTCCAGTCTTCATCTATCTTGGCTCGTGTAAAATGCAACCATCACAACAGTCTGAATACACTTTAATCTAAATACACTTTGTGGTAGACAATTGTCCCTCCTCACATTGCTAGGTAATTGAGTCTGCCAACTCCCTCAAGGCATGGTTGTACACCAAATTCCTCCAGGGAGAGTCAGAACCAACTTCCCCCAACAAAACGGGAACTTTACTTGTTGTTTTTCCACAGACCCCAGGTTTCCACAAGTTATTTTAATCATTTCTCCAAACTACCAATCATGACAATTTTCAACAAGATTCCTCTGCAGTTTCCCACAACCAACTCCTCCATGTCTGGAATGTACAAACTGCCTTCACACACTGTAACACACACACTGCTGCAGCTACAAAAGTAAAAAGCAAATCTTAACACACTCTGCAGACCTGCCACATACACACACCAAAGAGAGAGGAAAAAATTGACAAGCTTGGCACCCTCACAGTAATACACACTCATGTTCACAGAAAACATCACAATGCCGGCAACCATAACACAAAACAGTTCCCAATAACCCTAGCTCTTCAGTTTCTCCTGGGGGTCTGGAATCTCTCAAGCACACCCTCACCACCTTACTTTCAGGAAAATGTGGAGCCCGGGGTTTCCTGAATCACTCAAGTACTACTCAAAACCCATTTCTCTTGGTGTGCTTCTCTCAAGCACGCCCTCACCATGTTATTATCTGGGTCAAGTGCCCATCGAGTTCTTCCCTTTTTCCACCATCAGCTTCATCCCTGAAACCTCTGACTCACTTCCATCCACTTTTTCCCAGTTTGGAAGATTCCCGTTGATTCTGAGACCACAGTGCGCCACTTCTGAAAACAATGAATGTGGAACCTGAGCAAAATGTGCCTGTGTGTTTCGTGGTAAAGAAGTATTGTATTGTGACTCCAGTGTTTCTTGTGAGGCAAAACCATTGAGGAAGAAAACGAAATTCAATTATGTTCTTAGTGCAGAATTACTCAGGGAAAACAAGATTGTTCACCCACAGAAAATGAAATGAAAATCTTTAGAAGTATCATATATGCATTCTATATGCTAAACTAATACATTGGATCTTAAACTAATGTATTAATCCCAACTGCTAAGAAAACCAACCTGTATCACCTGTACACACACTCCCAAGTACCCTGAGAGCAATTCCTTCTGAGTGGCCTTACAGTCTGTAGAAATACACCAGTGAAAATCAGAGATGGCCCTCTAACAGCAGCGTGGTTATCCATGCTACACCTTCAAAAGAAGACCTAACAGAGAAACCAGAATTGGTTAGGACAAGAACTCACCCAGCTGCAGGGAGATGTCCTCTCGAGTGGGGCAGCCTTCAATTGCCTCTTGCTGAGACATGCTAACGGCTGATAGGAGTTAAAGTAAAGCAAGGACAAGAAAGTAGGGAAGCCTGACGTCATGGATGTACAAACGTCCCCAGCAAAGGAAGCAAAGACACCTCAGAAATCAATGCTTCATTAGCTTAAGAAAACAGCCCCCGGCCTTTCTACCCTCCCACCCCCCTCCCTCCCTCCCCTACTCCTGTCCCCCGGGAGCAGATGGGAGCTGAGAATGAGCAGTGAAACTGCCCGAGGCCTGGCAGCCGGCTCGGGGCGTGCATGCTGTGGCACCTGCGCCTGTGCTGAAGCAGCGAGAGCCTGGCTGGAAGCCATCCGGGCAGCAGCACGGTGGCAGGAGGTGCACCAAGGCCGTCCTGCAGCCAGCTCCGGGCTGAGGGCACTCGGCATCCTGTGCTCTGCACGACTCAAAGGAGCCTGGTTGCCTGCAACAGAGCTGGGAGCAGCCTGCTCTGCACCCAAGGTAGGTGCCCTTCGTGGTTCGTGCAGAGGAGCACACGCTGCCAGCAGCACCGGGTGGGACCCTGGTCCCGGCTCCATCTGCTGCCCGGCACGGCAGCTTTGCTGGGCCAGGTGGGCTGCAACGACAGGAGGAACACTTTGCAGGCGCGTTGCAGCCCGGGTTGGGCAGAGAGGGGCACAGGAAGGGCTTGGAGCTGGGACAGGGAGGAAGTGAGCACAGGAGCTCAGCATGACTGAATGAAACACCTCTTTATTAGAGGCGGGGACTTGCCACTGCGTCAGTCCCTGAAATACTGGGGACTGGGCGGTCTTTGCTGTGCGAACGTGTCCCAAGGGTTTTGTTCCGGCTGTCCCGGCAGCTGCAGATGCCTCTAGCACACAGCAGTGGGCCCCAAGCACGTTGTAAGTGGAGCACGCTTTAATTTCACATCTTCCACCTCGTGCCGTAGTGACTTGTGGAAACAAACTCTAGAACCCAGAGTTAGGTGATAAGGCAGGTAAGGTTATTCAGCACTGCGCTCACAAGCCGGCTGCAAGGGAGATAGCCCGTAAGAGACTATTATTTTATACCATTGCCTCAAATTTTGCTGATGAACATGTCCGAACATGTCCAAGCTAGTCCTGGGCAAGGGTTGTGAAATCCTTTGTCTAAGGGACAAGCAGATGGGCATGTCCTGGGGGCAACAAAAGAGAGATAAGCTGCCAATTAACACTCTTTTGTGTGGTACTCATCTCCGTGGGGAGATAGACATCTGAGGAGACACTTGCCTGGAACGCTAGGTTGGAAGTTTTCACATGAAGAGACGGAGAAGAAGGACTATGTTCATTGATATAAAATAGATATGCTGTAGTGCTTTAACAGTGCCTTAACAAGATTGAATTACACACACAACTACAGGAGCCCCTCCCATTGAGTAATGAGGCTCAGAGTGGTCCCCCTCTCTGTCTCAAGTCCTGAACCCACAGAAATAAGGAACCTTGGCAGACCCGGATCCAATTCTAGTGCCCGACTTTTTCAAAGCTTTGTGTATTATGAATCATATGAGTACAGTGTAAGACATAAACTTAGGGAAGATCACAAAGCTCCAAACTATGTGTGAGTCTCTTACAGCTGATCAGTATCTGCAAGGTGTCCGGAGAAAAGGGGGTGAAGGATCTCTGCTAAGGTGTAACCTCGACCTGCTCTCCGTTTTGGGGTAAGATGACTGTCTCCTTGTCATGCTTTGTCTTTAGTCCCGTGGTCAGTCAGCCCTTAGCAGTTGAACTGTCAGCAGTCAGTTTTTTCTGCCGCACCGTTTGTGGCACCTTTGTGATGATTACTGTCATTTAGCCAAAGTGTTGTGTATAGTTTTAATGATTTCCTGTGCAGGGTGTGGTGTGCCATCCCCCAGGCAGTGATGTGCAGATGGTCTGGGGTGGGCAGGGGTTGGACAGGGACTGCTGCATTCAGTCACAGCTCTGCTGACATTTCCCTTGTCCTAGCAGGCTCCAGTTCAACTTCTGCCTTCTACCTGTGATCATCCCAACGTACAGGAGAGCAGCAAATGGCCACACCTCATCCATCTCACATAGGGTTTTGGAGAAGTAGCCGGGAGAGACCAAGGGATGTGAATGCAGGAGGAGAGGGAGGTCCTGAAGCAGCATGTGTGAGCTGGGGACAGGGAAGTGGCTGGGACTGAAGTTTCACTCCTCTGCGAGCTGCATCCCTGGTCCTTGTCTGCTCACAGCAATAAGCCTCTTTGTGATTGCAGGAGCCCGTGAGTTTTGAGGAGGTGGCCGTGTATTTCAGCAGGGAGGAGTGGGCGCTGCTGGACCCTGCACAGCGAGCACTGTACCGGGACGTGATGCTGGAGACGTACGAGTGTGTGGCCTCACTGGGTGAGGGCTTTGCTGCCTTTCCTCCTCTTTTGGGCACATTTGGCTGTGCAGAATGTGTCACTGCAAGCATGGCCCAAAATAATAAACGTGGAGTTCTCTCTTGTCAAACTCCTCAGTAGCAGCAACAAAAGAAACACAGAGAAGCATGAGTTTCATAAGGGCTCATCATGCTCAGCACTTTGATAACATCCTGCAGTCAATGCTGTCTGTCAGGCATCAGCCATGAAGGGAAGGACCATCTCCCTGCTGTCAGCTCTTTTTCTTTTAAAGAAAATATCTTTGCATGTTTTCAGAGATGGAAAAGCAATCTTTCCAATAAAAGAAGCTATTGTGTTTTGTCCCAGTGTCATTCAGGCCCTTATTTTTATTTCACTGTGGGGAGGGACATTGTGCAATGTTGCTGGAGAAGCAGCAGTTCCAGAATGAAGGAAAAGCTCTCATTTCTCCTATTTCTATTGCTGCAGCTCCACTTACAGCCCCCAAGCCCATGGTGATCTCCCTGCTTGAAGAAGGAGAAGAGCCCTGGATCCCAGATGAGGGTAGCCGTGATGCTGTGTCAGGAGATGTCAGCCCAGGTGAGGTGGTGGTGGGAAGGAGAAAGTTGAGGCCATAAAAAATATGTCTGGGGGAGGAATATTTTTGGCATTTTGTGCTATCTCTGGTTTTCCTTTGTCATCCAGTAAATGCTAGGAAAAGAAACCTAAGGAAGGGTCTGCAGGAAGGTGGTGTGGTCAAAGGACAATTTGGTAGCATCTACATGGAAGAAATCAGAAGGGATGTGCATGTGGATCAGGAGCAAGGTCAAGGCGAGCACAACAAGATACAACAGGGAAAGCATCTGTTAAAGGCATCAAGGAACCCACTGGACCTTAATACAGGTGAAAGGCAGCATGAAGACCCCAGGAGTAAGGATGCGTGCCAGAGGAAAAAGCAGAATCCATGCCGTGAGGATGAGAAAAACATTCAAATAGATTCCAGAGTCCTTAAACACCAGCACAAACACTCAGCCTGTACAAGTGCACTGAGTGTGGGAAGATGTTCAAAAGGAGATCCCTTCTCTCTGATCACCAGCGCATCCATACAGGAGAGAGAACATATAAGTGTTCTGACTGTGGAAAGATCTTCAAAAGCAGATCTGAATTGAAGGTGCACCAGCGCACACACACAGGAGAGAGACCATATAAGTGCTCTGATTGTGGAAAGAGCTTCAAGGGGACATCTGATTTGAAACGGCACCAGTGCAGCCACACAGGAGAGAGACCATATAAGTGCTCTGAGTGTGGGAAGAGCTTCAAAAGCAGTTCTGAATTGAAGGTGCACCAGCGCACACACACAGGAGAGAGACCATATAAGTGCTCTGAGTGTGGGAAGAGTTTCACACAGACATCCCACTTAACCTATCACCAGCGCAGCCACACAGGAGAGAGACCATATAGGTGCTCTGAGTGTGGGAAGAGCTTCAAAAGCAGTTCTGAATTGAAGGTGCACGAGCGCACACACACAGGAGAGAGACCATATAAGTGCTCTGAGTGTGGAAAGAGCTTCAAGGGGACATCTGATTAGAAACGACACCAGCACACCCACACAGGAGAGAGACCATATAAGTGCTCTGATTGTGGAAAGAGCTTCAAGGGGACATCTGATTTGAAACGGCACCAGTGCAGCCACACAGGAGAGAGACCATATAAGTGTTCTGACTGTGGGAAGAGCTTCAAATGGCGTTCCTGTTTGAAGCTGCACCAGTGCAGCCACACCGGAGGGTGACCATATAAGTGCTCTGAGTGTGAGAAGAGCTTTAGAAGCAGTTTTGATCTCAAATCCCACAAGCATATCCATACCACTGCCAGACTGTAGAAGCACCCCCAGAATATGAGAACCTTCAGCAGCAGTTGCAGCCACGTTTCCTACCAGCACATGCTCAGAGCAGACAGAACCTGCAATGCCCCAGACATGGGAATATCTTCAAACAGATTCGCAGCCTGATTACCCACAGTGGCTTTGTGTGGTGATGAACCACACAATTCCCTTGTCCCATGGGTGGGATGGGCTCCAACCACTGCTCCAACATGGTCAAGTAGAAAGGGATCCACTCAGGGCAGGGACCACAGAAACGCCATCACTGTAGGAAGAGGTTCATCCACAGCTCTGTCCACATTGAATATTGCCCAGTGCTCCTGAGGGGTATGCCATGCAAGAATCTGTTTGGCAGGAAGAATTTCTCTCATGGCTGACTTTTCATTTCTCATGGGAAAGACCCCAGCGCAAAGACCTTGAGAATGCTGGAGACCTGAGCATGAGGAAAACCAAGATGCTTCTCCCCCCACAGGAAGAGTTTGCAAAGGAGATGGCTTCGTAGGAACCCTCTGCTGAAGGGACTTTACCCAGGTGCTTAAGATTGCCTTTCCTTGCTAAGAAAAAATATTATCTCACCGTGCTTGCTTTTCTCCTCTGCTCTTCCTGCAAGCAGCTTTTTGCTGACTTCTCCTAAGGAAAATCAGCTGTGTACGGATGTTCTGTGTGTCTGTGTGCATGTACTGCTCTCAGAAGTTTCCAAGTGTATTAATGAATGAGATTCAAGGGTCAGCAGAGCAGTAACGTGGCTCATGGAAGTTGTCTGAAAAGAACCTGTAGTTGATGGTGAAGGGGGTGTATAAAGTAGGAGAGCTGTTCTGGACCATTAATCAATGTATCTTGCTTTTTGTTCTAAAAATAAAAGACCGCTGGTGGATTGAGGAATGGTACAAGGAAGTTTGATTTTGGTGCTGACTCCAGTCCACTGCTTTCATCACTGTTTGGCATTTCTTTCACATAAGAAATATCATCCCTTTTCACAGTGCTGCACATTCCTTCTACTCCTCTTCCCAAAAGGTTTAATCAGGAGCTCAGAGCAGCTGTGAGACACCGAGCTTTGCTTGGCTCCACTAAATCTACAGAAATCTGAGCTTGTTTCTCCTAAGTGCAGCATCCCATGTCCCAGGAGGTGGTGGGAGCAGAAGGCAGTGCCAACACACAGGGTGCAAGAGCAGCTTATCCCCACAGTAGAGAGGTTTCAGAGTGCTCTCCAGTGCATGCTTGCCTCCTCTCTGAGCTTGACAGTCTTTGCTTCGACCTTGGGAATGTGTCTGCGACACCTCCTGCAGAAGGGCCACCACATTTGTTGGTCTCATCTCAAGCTACAGTGCTTGGATTGCAGTTTGCAGGAAGTGGAGGTTGATTTTGGTGAGCTGGTGAAGCCGGCAGGAGCTGCCCATGTCTTCTGGAGCTGAGAGTTTTCTCAGTAGGATCCCTTAGTCTCCGCAGCAAGTGGAAGGAGATGATTCTTACAGTACTGCAAAGCGCTGCTTCCTTCATCTCGGGCAGCGGGGGCCTGGTGCCGTGCAGGAGTGGTAGAGCAGAGCCCTGGGGGTTGGTGGAACACAAAGCAGCAAGGGTAATGCGTGGGGAAGAAGCAAACAGCTGGGAGGCTTGGGGAACCCCAGCAACAGGAGACAGCTGCTGAGGCAAGAGGTGGAATGATTTACATTTCAGCTGCATCCAATTAATTCCTGACCTATGACATTGCTCATGGGTTTCCCCATTCTTTTCAGGTTTCACAAGAAGTGTTCTAACTATTTTGTGTTTTCATCATTTTGTGTCATTATTTCTTCCCAGGTTCAGGACTCTACACTTGCACTTGTTGTACCTCACCACATTCCACTCTGCCCAACTCCCACTCTGCCCAAGCCTTACAGAATGGTGGCACAGCTTTCTGCTATGGCAGCCACTCCTCCAAGCTTTGTACTTTCTGATCGTGCCCTCTGTGCCTATATGCAGGTCACTGATAAAGATACTGAATAAGGCCTGAAGCAGCACCAACCTCTAAGGAACACTACCAACTACACGCCTCCAACTAGACTCTACCCTGCTGATGACAACCGTCTGAGCTCTGCCAGTCAGCCAGTTCTCAATCCTCCTCACTCTCCATTCTTCTATCCCATGCTTTCTAGGGCCTCATTACAAGGATGCTGTGGGACACTGTGTCAATAGCCTTGCTGAAGTCCTGGTACACAACGTCCACTGATCTCCCCACATCTGCCCAGCCACTGATAACTTGGTAGAAGACCACCACTATGGTCAAGCATGATTTCCCCTTGGGCATACCGTGCTGACCACTCCTGATGGCCTTCTTCTCTTCCAATTGCTTGGAGATGACACCCAGAACAAGGTGTTCCACTGCCTTTCCAGGGACAGAGGCAAGGCAGACAAGCCTGTATTTTCATGGCTTGTCTTTCTTGCCCATTTTCAAGACTGGTGTTACACTAGCTATCATCCAGTGTATGGGAACTGTTGAATCATGGCCTGAACCACTGATTGATCACCTGAGGCGAGCACTGGGTCAGCCGCAGGGGCACAAGTGAGTGTGATTGGAAGGGGTGGAGTTTGACTCCACCTCTCCCAAGACCCCATTTAAGGGCTGACCACCACCAGGGAAGGATCTCTGGTTGGTGGTCCCTCCCTAGTGGAGTTATTGGCGAGCCTTGACCATCTTCAAAGGTGAGCCACTCTCTTCTTATTGATCATCTGTGTATCATCTACTTAAGCCCATCAAAAATATAGCATCTTTGGCACTATTTCTTTTGGGTGCTTTTCTTGGGGGTTATTTGCCCTACGATTGGCGAGCCAGGCAGGCTTATATATATATATATGTTCACATACAATAATTAACCTTGTCTTTCATTTGGAACATTTTCAAATGGGGCAGGGGGGAGAATGTTACCCCCATAGACCTATCATTTCCTGGTCAAATTCCAGGATTTATGGGGTCTTGTCACCGTTGTTGAAAAATGGGGTCCCCTGCGGGTTACAGGGACTGTTTCTCCTTCTCCAGCCTGGCTGACATTATTTTCAATGTCTAGATAAGGACATTCTGGTTACAAAAGAACACTTGCTAGCTGCTTCTGCTGTGGCTTAGCCTCTAATAATGGCATTACATAAACTGGAAATAACAAATACAAGCATAGAATCTGATAATTGTTAAGAGATCGTATTGAAAAGTTGGAACAACAGTTGGGCACATTAGTAGCCAAAAAACCTGGACTAGATGTGCCAACAAGACAAATACGTACCGTATCAGTGGAGGACACCCTGGTCCCTGAAGTAGCGGACCTGGATGTTTCAGAGAAAAAGATTTCTAAATCAGAACTCGAAGCTCCATCTCTTGAGGATCCGTTTGAGATCCGACCAATCATAACTCAAAAAACAAAAAAAGTGCAAGATAGACCAGCGGGAGTGCCTCCTGAGCAAGGGCCCCCTGCTGAAACATGCTTGCATGTGGCAGCTCGCCCCTATACAGCAAAGGAGTTGATGGACCTAGTACAACGGTTCCATCAAAAACCAAGAGAAAGCGTACCATCATGGCTCCTGAGGTTATGGGATGCAGGAGTTGAAAGCGTGTTAGTCAGTGGGACAGAGATGTCAAAACTAGCATCCATAACTATACACCCAGCCCTGAGGCAAAGATTATATGCTGCCATCCACTATACTAATGAGAATCATTCTATTATAGATTGGTTGATGGCAGCATGCCGCTTAACGTGGCCTAACAAGCCTGACATTCCACTCAATACTGGTTTATGGTCCTCTATGGAGGACTTCCAAACATACATCTGGGAACTGGGTATGAGAGAGGCTATGTATTCAGAGACCTTTGAAAGTCCTGATACAGAAAAATTTACAGCAGGTATGCAAGACCTAATACTTCTGCAAGTCCCCTTCTCACCTTTATGGGACTTTGGTCTCCATGCTAAACCCTTGGTGGCTTCGGAGGCTATCGTCCAAAAGGCAGCCCAGTTGGTGGCAGACCTTGGGGAAACGGAGCACATAAGAACTAGGCGCAATGTCCATATGGTAGAAACAGCTGAGGCCTTCCCCGTTAAAACTAAGAAGCGTGTCCCACGGATACCCTGATCGAGCCCCTTATGGGTATCCAGGAAGACCATGTTCAATGATCTTATACGGGCTGGGGTTGCCTTTGCTAAAATCGATGGGCAACCCAACCATGTTTTATTACAGCTCTGGAAACAACTTAGAAACGATCAAAAATTTCAGAGTACTCCCAGAAAATCGGGAGTACGAATAATACAGGCAACTCCAACAACAACCTGGAATTTGGCTGACTTTATAGTCCCAAATAGAAGGAAGAAACATCCACAGGTGTCGCGGGATACAATGCCTGAACCACCTGCGGTAGAAGACTTAGATTTAGCCAACTTCATGGAGTAACGAAGGACTTTGGTCCCCTTAGGGCCTCCAGATGTGACCGGAGGCCCTATGTAGAATTAGAGGTATTTTGGTCAGAGGCAAATGTTCAAAAGGTGATGGCTCTAGTGGACACTGGTGCGGAAACATAAATTATATATGGAGACCCAACAAAGTTTGAGGGCAGTAGAGTGATGATTGGTGGGTTTGGGGGACAGACCATGCCAGTCACCCAGACATGGCTGGAACTGGGTGTTGGGAGTCTCCCACCCCAGCAGTATCAAGTATTGATTGCCCCAATCCCAGAATACATCTTGGGCATAGACATTTTATGGGGTCTGGCTCTCCAGACGACTGTGGGAGAGTTCAGACTTTGACAGAGGTACAGTAGTATCCGGGCGATACCTACAGTATTGAGGGGCCATGCGAAACATGAGCCCTTTTTTTTTTCGAATCCATGCCAGATTACTAATGTAAGACAGTATAGACTCCCGGGGGGGCAGGAAGAAATATCAAAAACGGTGCAGGAACTAGAAAAAGTAGGTATTATATGACTTGCACATAGTCCATATAATTCCCCCATATGGCCAGTGCTGAAGTCCGATGGAACATGGAGAATGACGTTAGATTATAGGGAATTAAATAAGGTGACGCCGCTCATCCATGTGGCCGTACCCAATATTGCTTCCCTAATGGACACACTCAGTAGGGAAATTAAGACCTACCATTGTGTCCTGGACTTGGCAAATGCGTTTTTTAGTATCCCGATTGCCAAAGAATCGCAAGATCAATTTGCGTTCACATGGGGAGGCAGGCAGTGGACCTTTCAGGTCCTGCCACAGGGGTACGTGCATTCACCAACGTACTGTCATAACTTGGTGGTGCGTGACCTAGCTAATTGGAGGAAACCTAATAATAACGTCAACCTGTACCACTACATTGATGATCTCCTGTTAACATCCGACTCGCTGGAGGCAGTAGGAGAGGCAGCAGATTCATTAACCGCCTACCTAGGTGAATGAGAATGGGCTATCAATCCTCAAATGGTGCAAGGTCCAGGCCTGTCCGTAAAATTTCTGGGGATAGGTCAGGAAAGACCAAAGTACTACCCAGTGCCATGGTAGAAATGGTTCAGGCATTCCCAGTCCCTACAACACCAAAGCAGCTGCAGGAATTTCTAGGTACGTTTGGATACTGGTGTTCCTTTATACCTCAATTGGCGCAGCTGCTGAGACCTTTCTATAGACTCACAAAAAAGGGCCGATCATGGGACTGGGGGAGAACAGAACAGGATGTTTTTCAAGAAGCGAAGCAGGCGGTAAAACAAGCGATCGATTCAATCCTACCCTCCCAGCTGATTTGGATGTTCACGTTTCTCAGAATGGCTTTGGCTGGGGCCTGTGGCAACGTCAGAGTTCTGTTCGGACCTCCATTGTTTTTTGGTCTCAGGTCTGGCATGGAGCAGAAGAAAGATATAGTTTGACTGAAAAACATGTACTGGCTGCCTATTCCAGAATACAAGCGGTAGAGCCATTAACCCAGACGGCCAAAGTCATAGTTTGACCGCTCTTCCAATTCAGGGGTGGGTAAGAAATCTGACCCACCTTCCTAAGACAGGGGTGGCCCAGGCACAGAGAGTGGCACAATGGGTCGCTTGTCTCAGTCAGAGGAGTAGTCTGTCTTCCTCACCACTGAAAGAAGAGCTTCAAAAATTCTAGGCCCAGTGACGTATCACAGTGATGCACCAAATGAAACCTTGGTTGCTCCACCACACAAGAGTCCCATCCAGGAAGGAAAATATCCCATTCCTGAAGATGCCTTGTGCACAGGTGTGTCTAGCAAGGGCAACCCAAGCAAGTGGAGAGCAGTAGCGTACCATCCTGCCACTGACACAATCTGGTATGAAGAGGGGGATCGTCAGAGCAGCCAGTGGGCAGAGCTATCGGTGGTGTGGATGGTTATAAGCAAAGAACCAGGTGACGGTATCCTGAATATTTGCACAGATAGTTGGGCTGTGTACTGGGAGCTTGCTCTTGGAATCGCGCAGTGGGCTACCCAGGACTGGACTATCTACTCTCGACCAATCTGGGGTAAAGATATGTGGTTAGATGTACGCAATACTGTTAAACACAGAACTGTACTTGTCTACCACATTTCTGTTCATGAACCCCTACAGTTACCAGGAAATGATGAAGCCGAAACAATGGCTTAGGTATGGGTGGAGAATTTACCATCTGAGAACACTGCCTACTGGTTGCATCAAAAGCTGCAACATGTTGGACAGAAGACCGTGTGGACAGCTGCTAAATCATGGCGACTGCCCGTACAAATATCCGACAACGCTCAAGCATGCCGAGACTGCGACTCCTTCTCCAAAATGAGAACAAGGTCGTTGCCGGAAACAACAGCCCATCTTGCTAGAGGACACAATCCTCTACAGAGATGGCAGGTTGATTACATTGGGCCCCTCCCTCAATCTGAGGGGATAAGATATGTCCTAACCTGTATCGACACTGCAAGTGGGCTAATGCAAGCCTTTCTAGTACCAAAAGCCAACCTAGTATATACCATTGAAACACTCACGAGATTGATGGCTGCATACGGGGCACCACAAGTCATTGAGAGCAGCAAAGGGAGTCACTATACGAATGTAATGATAGAACGCTAGGCAGAAGAGAACAATATCGAGTGGTGATTCCACCTGCCATAAAATCTAATGGGGGCAGGTCTTACTGAGCATTATAATGGTATTCTCAAGGCTACCCTGGAGACTGACTCTCAGTCTCTGCAGGGGTGGACAAAGAGACTCCGTGAAACCCTGTGAGTCCTGAATGCAAGATCTAGGGACCGCCGACCCAGTGCCTTGAAAATGTTACAAACAACATGTGCCTCCCCGCTTAGGATCCAAATTACAGGCACCGATAGCCAGGTAAGACCTCAGAACATCCAGGAGAACAATATTCTGCTCCCTGCCTCTGAGAACCTAAAACCAGGCACCAAGAGAATGAAATGGCCTTGGAAGGTGCAGGTAGGACCACAGTGGTGTGGCCTACTTGCACCTCGGGGGGAGATTACTGGAGGTGGGAGGTTCGGTATTCCCTCCGGTTATTGGTACACGGCCTGCTGATATTGTGGTCCACACTCCAGTCTTTATTGCTAAAGGGACCCTTTTCATGTCCCTGTGTCAGATCAGGACACCCCCTTTGGTGCCTGATGTAGTTGTACATCCACAGACATCTGGCCGAAAGGTTTGGTACAGGCGGCCAGGGCATGCCCCTGTACAATCTGAAGTGTTGACCCAAGACAGGAATACGGCCTGTATCTTATCCTGGAGGGCGGACCTCCCCCTCCTGGTACACTTGAAACACCTATGTTACTCCCCGTGAGTCTATGAGTCGCTGGAAGGAACCAAATACTGCTGAAGTGTTCCAGAGCTGCTGTAAGATCATGCGCAACATGCGGTGATGGTCTACCTGGGACTGATGGAACATAGGATGGACCTGCACCATATGACCGCATGCTTCCAGTAAAAACCACTGAGCACTGGACCAAGGAAGAACAGGAAACATACGATGATCATCACTCTTCCCAGATTACATCAGTATGCATCGCAATGGGCAATTATACAAGTGTCGCGATGTACTGGATCTCTGTATTAAGGAGGGCTCACCCTATGGTTACTCACTTACAGTGGTTCATGTCGTGCAGGGGTGGAGTGTATGGGAACTGTTGAATCACGGCCTGAGCCACTGACTGATCACCTGAGGTAAGCACTGAGTCAGCTTCAGGAGCACAGGTGAAGTCGATATACCTGTGTGACTGGAAGGGGTCTCCCATCTCTCCCAGACCTCATTTAAGGGCTGACCACCAGTGGGGAAGGGTTTCTTGTTGGCAAGAAATTTGGAACAACACCAGTAGAGGAGGTACCACGTGCTAAAGTGGTCCCACTGTTTAAGGAACTACCAGCCAATGAGAAGAGATATGCCCTGATCACTGATGGTTGGTGTCATATTGTTGGGAAGTATCACGCCTGGAAGGCTGCTGTGTGGAACCCCATGCAACGGGTTGCAGAGGTCACTGAATGTGGAGGGGAAATGATTCAATTTGCAGAGGTAGAGGCTGTCCAACTGGCCTTAGAAGTGGCCGAACGGGAGAAGTGGTCAATGCTGTAGCTTTATACTGACCTGTGGACGGTGGCAAATGCTTTATGGGGGTGGTTGCAGCAGTGGGAACTAAACAACTGGCAACAGAAGGGTAAAAGTATTTGGGCTGATGAACTGTGGAAAGACATTGCTGTCCCAACATAAAGGTTGGTTGTAAAGGTGTGTCACATAGATGCACATGTGCCCAAGCATCGACCTACTGAAGAACAGAAAAATAATCATCAGGTTGATTGAGCTGCCAAAATTGAGGTGGCTCAGAAAGACCCGGACTGGCAGAACAAAGGGGAGTTATTTTTAGCTCGGTGGGCCCCTGAGACCTCAGGCCATCAATGAAGGGTCGCAGCCTGGAAGTGGGCTAGAAACTGAGGGCTGGACTTAACTATGGATGCTATTGCACTGGTTATCTATAACAGGAACACATGTGCCATGATTAAACAAGCTAAGAGAATGAAATCTCTCTGGCAGGAAGGGCAAAGGCAGAAGTATAAACATGGGGAGGCGTGGCAGGTTGATTATATCACCCTTCCACGAACTTGTGATGGCAAGCATCATGTGCTTACCATGGTGGTGGCGACCACTGGGTGGCTTGAAACCTAAGCAGTAGCCCATGCTGCCGCCTGAAACACCATCTTCGTCTTAAAGAAGCAAATCCTGTGGCGACATGGTGTGTGTCTAATATAGCAAAGGTCTTATGATAAACAACAAGCGTGAGATAGCAGCAAGCACCCGAAGCTGGGCCGATCCCCAAAGGAATGAGAGCATCTCGTGACACGCAGTCTCTGAGCAGAAAAACATAGAAATACAAAACAATGCAAAGTCCTCTGCTAAACATAGTTCTTCTTTTCTTCTGAGACAGGTATACCCGGAACTATCTGTGATCCACGGTGCAGGAGCATTAACTCTTTAATTCTGAATGCACTACATGATGTTATGATGTGGAATATCAATACCATAAAGCATAAAACCATGACACATTCAGTAAGAGCTGGTCATCAAAATGATCTTGTTCTTCTTCTCCATTTTACCTCCCACACTTCAATGGACTTCCAGTAGCAGCCACAATCAGGGAGGAACCCTAGATCTCCTGCAGTGGGGTTTTATCACTACAGTGGAAGAAGGAAGGGTTTGTGTGACATGCAGGAGTACAGGGCAAGTGCTTGGCCATCCTGCTGAATGAAATGCATCAAGGGCTTTCAGAGCCACCTCCACATTAGATTTTTCACCTCTCTCTAATGCATGCAATTTCCTGCTTCACTAGCCCTCACAAACAAACACCTCTCTTCATGCCCTCAATGAACTCTTCAGTGACGGCTCTTGGCAGGGCCTGCTAACACCCTCACATACTTGGGCTGTGCTTCTGACTTCAGGTTTTAAAGGCTTGTTCAGATGTTCAGTATCTGCAGTTGAGGAATGTGGCACCACAAAGCTCATCAATATGAATAAGGGCCCAACAAGCCAACTTACATTGCTAATTACAAAGATTTTCAGCAAGGTAGCCAAAAGGAACTAATTTAAATAAGAAATAACAAGAAACAAAAGTGTTTCTCCTCCTCCTCCCCTACATCGAGACACACTCATTTTTCATTCTCTGTGGAACAGATTAATTTTTACTGCATTGTAGAGATACTCAGTCTTGACAGTGATCTTGTCTGATATTGGGCACCTACGATGGGCTTGCCCAGAATTCCCTTTCTCATCGACAGAGAGAAATCATTTGTTTACGCTCTGTTGCCATGACCTGCTTTGCCTGTCCACAATATCTTGCTCCATGTGGGCTCCCATATGTCCTGAATCGCAGTCCACACAGGGGCAAGAGGTACATCAGGGATTTGTGAAGGCAGCGGCCACCTCTTTGTTGGTAACTGAATCAACCCTTGGATCAAAATGTTAGGCGTAAAGCAAAAGAGATATAGAAGAAAATCTCTGTGTAATAGGTGCTTAATAAATAACTCTTCCTAATAGACGTTTTGAGGGTTGTCTATGAGTTCTCATGATTAATTTTTCATAAGGCATGGTCACAGAGCAGCAAAATAATGACTTTTACATTTGGTATAAATACAGATTTTCACAACCATATTAAAAAAAAAAATATATATATATATATAATTACAGTTGGATGTGTGTTTCAGTGTTCATCTGGACCAACTTCCTTACTGTCTCAGGGCTAACCAAAAGTTAAAGGACATTATGTACGGCATTATCCAAATGTCTCTTGAACTCCAGATGTCATGCGACAGCTGCCACTCGAGGAAGAATTTCCAGTGTCTACTTTGATAGGAGGAAGATGAAAGAGAAGAGCAGTTATCTGTCCTGACTTGAGAAAGTTATTGACGTATGGGATTGATGTAGATTGAGGAGGAGATGGTCAGAGATTGGCTCATACATGTTCCACTGTGATAGTGGGATGGAATCTGGACTTCTCACCCACACTTGTAGGACCCGTGTCCTGACAGATACGAGGAGCCTGGCCAAAAGTGAAGACCGAGGCAAAGCACTTATTGCACCCTTTCCTCAGCCTTTTCCACGTCTGAGGAAGCCAGTTTTCTGCCATCATTTAACAGATTGGGGAACACTCTCCTTTGTCTGTCTATGTACCTGTAGAACACCTTGTTATTTCATACATCCCTTGCCAAGTTCAGCTCCATCTGTGCCTTGCATTCCTGATCTTATCTCTGCTCAAACAGATGACATCCCTGGATTCTTCCCAGGCTACAACAAGTCTGCTTCCGCTTCCTGTACATCTTTCTCTTTTTTCTCAGATGGAGCTGCAAGGTTGCCCAGAGAGGCAGTGGATGCCCCCTCTGTGGAGTCGTTCAAGGCCAGGCTGGATGGAGATTTGAGCAATCTGTTTGAAAGGGAGGTGTCCCAGCCTACAGCAGGGGTATTGGATCTAGATGATCTTAAAGGTCCCTTCCAACCCAAAACATTCTGTGATTCGAAGAGAGAGTCTGGAGACAGGCAGACTCCCCTTGAATGAGGAGAAGTTGATCAGAGATTGGCTGGGGAAAAAATCAATACACACGGATCACTGGGCCCAAATAGGATTCACTCAAGAATGATGAGGGAGCTGGCAGAAGTTACTATCAAAACACACTCTCTCATCTTTGAAAGATCTTGGAGAATGGGAGAGGTGCTTGAAGACTGGAGGATAGCCAGTGGTACACCAGTCTTCAAAACGGGCAAGAAATACAAGCCATGAAAATACAGGCTGGTCAGCCTGTTCTGGATGTCATCTCCAAGCAATTGGAAGAGAAGAAGGTCATCAGGAGTGATCAGCACAGTATCCCCAAGGGGAAATCTTGCTTGACCATCGTGGTGAATTTCTACCAAGTTTTCAGTGTCTGGGCATATGTGGGGAGAGCAGTGGACATTGTGTACCTGGACTTCAGCAAGGATTTTGGCACTGTGTCCCACAGCATCCATGTAATGAGGCCCTAGGAAGCATGGGATAGATGAATGGAGAGCAACACTGCAGCTTGCTGGGGGGCTCAGGGATCCTACAGAAAAACTCTCAGCTCCAGAAGACATGGGCAGCTCCTGTCGGCTTCACCAGCTCACCAAAATCAACCTCCACTTCCTGCAAACTGCAATCCAAGCACTGTAGCTTGAGATGAGCCGAGCAAATATGGTGGCCCTTCTGCAGGAGGTCTTCTGGGCACATTCCCAAATTCAAAGCAAAGACCTTCAAGCTCAGAAAAAAGGCAAGCATGCACTGAAGAGCACTATGAATCCTCTGTACCGCGGGGATAAGCTGCTCTTGCACCCTGTGTGTTTGCACTGCCTTCTGCTCCCACCAACTCCTGAGACATGGGATGCTGCACTTAGGAGAAACAAGCTCAGCTTTCTGTAGATTTAGTGGAGCCAAGCAAAGCTCGGTGTCTCACAGCTGCTCTGAGCTCCTGTGAAATGTTTTGGGAAGAGGAGAAATAGCAGTGTGCAGCGATGTGTAAAGGTATGATATTCCTTATGTGAAAGAAATGCCAACCAGGGATGAAAGCAGTGGAATGGAGTCAGCACCAAAATCAAACTTCCTTGTACCATTCCTCAATTCACATGCGGTCTTTTATTTTTAGAAAAAAAAAGCAAGACCATAGTGAAAAAAGCTCCAGAACAACTCTCCTACATAATTCACCCCCTTCCCCTTCAACTACAGGTTGTTTTCAAAAACATTCCACGAGCCACGTTACTGCTCTCCTGACCCTCGCATTTCATTCAACAGTGCACTTGGAAAATACTGAGAGCAGCACGTGCACACAGACACACAGAACATCTGAACGCAGCTGATTTTCCTTAGGAGGTGGCACCAAAAAGCTGCTTGCAGGAAGAGCAGAGGAGAAAAGCAAGCACGGTGAGAGGATTTCTTTTGTTAGCAAGGAAAGGCCACCTGAAGCTCCTGGGAAGAGTTCCTTCTGCAGAGGGTTCCAGCGAAGCCATCTCCTTTGCAAACTCTTCCTGTGGGGGGAGAAGCATCTTGGTTTTCCTCAGGCTGAGATATGCTTGTGGGATTTGAGATCAGAACTGCTTCTAAAGCTCTTCCCACAGTCAGAGCACTTATATGGTCTCTCTCCTGTGTGGCTGCGCTGGTGCAGCTTCAAATGAGAACTGCTTTTGAAGCTCTTCCCACACTCAGAGCACTTATATGGTCTCTCTCCTGTGTGGTCACACTGGTGCAGTTTCAATTCATAACTGCTTTTGAAGCCTTTCCCACAGTTATGACACCTATATGGTCTGTCTCCTGTGTGGCTGCGATGGTGCAGCTTCAATTTAAAATTTCTTGTGAAACTCTTTCCACACTCAGAGCACTTATATGGTCTCTCTCCTGTGTGGGTGCGCTGGTGCACCTTCAAGTAAGAATTCCTTGTGAAGCTCTTCCCACACTCAGAGCACTTACATGGTCTCTCTCCTGTATGGATGCGCTGGTGCAAGAAGAGATGGGATCTCCATTTGAACATCTTCCCACACTCAGAGCACTTGTACAGGCTCTTTGTTGAGTGTATGCACTGGTGCTTAACATCTCTGGAATCTATTTTAAAGCTTTTCTCACACTCAGGGCATGGATTCTGCTTTTTCCTCTGGCACGCATCCTTACTCCCGGGGTCTTCATGCTGCCTTTGACCAGTACTGAAGTCCAGGGGGTTCCTTGATGCCTTTAACAGATGCTTTCCCTGTTGTGCATTGTTCTGCTCCCCCTGAACTTGCTCCTGATCCACATGCACATCCCTTCTTATTTCTTTCATGTAGATGCTACCACACTGTCTTTTGACCACACCACCTTCCTGCAGACCCTTCCTTAGTTTTCTTATCCCAGCACCTGCTGGATGACAACGGAAAAACAGAAATAGCACACAATGCCAAAAATACTCCTCCCCCAGACTTATCTTTTATGGCCTCCACTTCCTCCTTCCCTCCACCACCTCACCTGGTCTGACATCTCCTGCCAAAGCACCACGGCTACCTTCATCTGGGATCCAGGGCTCTTCTCCT
Source organism: Oreortyx pictus (assembly GCA_036925125.1). Taxonomy (NCBI): domain Eukaryota; kingdom Metazoa; phylum Chordata; class Aves; order Galliformes; family Odontophoridae; genus Oreortyx; species Oreortyx pictus. Next base: position 162,926 of record JAUPFR010000045.1, on the reverse strand, counting down.
TCTTCAAGCAGGGAGATCACCATGGGTTTGGGGGCTGGAAGTGGAGCTGCAGCAAAAGAAATAGGAGAAATGAGAGCTTTTCCATCATTCTGGCACAGCTGCTTGTCCTGCAACATTACACAATGTCCCTCCCCATGGTGAAATAAAAATAAGGGCCTGAATGAGACTGGGACAAAACACAGTAGCTTCTTCTGTTGGAAATATTGCTTTTCCATCTCTGAAAACATGCAAAGATATTTTCTTTAAAAGAAAAAGAGCTCACAGAAGGGAGATGGTCCTTCCCGTCATGGCTGATGCCTGACGGACAGCACTGACTGCAGGATGTTATCAAAGTGCTGAGCATGATGAGCCCTTATGAAACTCATGCTTCTCTGTGTTTCTTTTGTTGCTGCTACTGCAAAGTTTGACAAGAAAGAACTCCACGTATATTAATTTGGGCCATGCTTGCAGTGACACATTCTGCACAGCCAAATGTGCCCAAAAGAGGAGGAAAGGCAGCAAAGCCCTCACCCAGTGAGGCCACACACTCGTACGTCTCCAGCATCACATCCCGGTACAGTGCTCGCTGTGCAGGGTCCAGCAGCGCCCACTCCTCCCTGCTGAAATACACGGCCACCTCCTCAAAATTCACGGGCTCCTGCAAGCACAAAGAGGCTCCTTGCTGTGAGCAGACAAGGCCCAGGGAAACAGCTCGCAGAGGAGTGAAACTTCAGTCCCAGCCACATATCTAACCCCAGCACAGACATGCCGGTTGAAGGCAACTCCCTCTCCCCCTCAGCCCTATATCTCTCCTGCCCGCTTATCCCAGCCCCTACCTGAGATGCATGTGCTGAGGCCATTGCTGCTCTCCTGCAGGCTGGGATGATTACAGCTGGAAGGCAGAAGTTGAACTGGAGCCTGCAAGGACATGGGAAATGTCAGCAGAGCTGTGACTGAATGCAGCAGTCCCTGTCCAACCCCTGCCCACCCCAGACCATCTGCACATCACTGCCTGGGGGATGGCACACCACACCCTGCACAGGAAATCATTGAGCAACTATACTCATAACACTTTGGCTAAATGACAGTAATCATCACAAAGGTGCCACAGATGGTGCGGCAGAAAAAAATGACAGCTGACAGTTCAACTGCTGAGGGCTGACTGACCAGGGGACTGAAGATAAAGCATGACAAGGAGACAGTCATCTTAAACCAAAACAGAGAGGAGGTTGAGGTCACACCTTAGCAGAGATCCTTCACCCCCTTTTCTCCAGACACCTTGCAGATACTGATCTGCTGTAAGAGACTCACGCTTAGTTTGGAGCTTTGTGATCTTCCCTAAGTTTATGTCTTACACTGTACTCATATGATTCATAACACACAAAGCTGTGAATAAGTCTGGCACTAGAAGTGGATCCAAGTCCACCAAGGCTCCTTATTTCTGTGGGTTCAGGACTTGAGACAGAGAGGGGGACCACTCTGAGCCTCACGACTCAATGGAGGGGCTCCTGTAGTTGTGTGTGTAATCCAATCTTGTTAAGGCACTGTTAAAGCACTACAGCATATCTGTTTTATATCAATGAACATAGTCCTTCTTCTCCGTCTCTTTATGTGAAAACTCCCATTTTAGTGTTCCAGGCAAGTGTCTCCTCAGATGTCTATCTCCTCACGGAGATGAGTACCACACAAAAGAGTGTTCATTGGCAGCTTATCTCTATTTTGTTGCCCCCAGGACATGCCCATCTGCTTGTCCCTTAGACAAAGGATTTCACAACCCTTGCCCAGGAGTAGTTTGGACATGTTCGGACATGTTCATCAGCAAAATTTGAGGCAATGGTATAAAATAATAGTCTCTTACGGGCTATCCCCCTTGCAGCCGGCATGTGAACACAGTGCTAAATAAACTTACCTTGCCTTATCACCTAACTCTGGGTTCTAGAGTTTGTTTCCACAAGTCACTACGGCACAGGTGGAAGATGTGAAATTAAAGCGTGCTCCACTTACAACGTGCTTGGGCCCAATGCTGTGTGCTAGAGGCATCTGCAGCTGCCGGGACAGCCGGAACAAAACCCTTGGGACACGTTCGCACAGCAAAGGCCGCCCAGTCCCCAGTAGTTCAGGGGCTGACACAGTGGCAAGTCCCCGCCTCTAATAAAGAGGCGTTTCATTCAGTCACGCTGAGCTCCTGTGCTCACTTCCTCCCTGTCCCAGCTCCAAGCCCTTCCTGTGCCCCTCTCTGCCCAACCCGGGCTGCAACGCGCCTGCAAAGTGTTCCTCCTGTCGTTGCAGCCCACCTGGCCCAGCAAAGCTGCCGTGCCGGGCAGCAGATGGAGCCGGGACCAGGGTCCCACCCGGTGCTGCTGGCAGCGTGTGCTCCTCTGCACGAACCACGAAGGGCACCTACCTTGGGTGCAGAGCAGGCTGCTCCCAGCTCTGTTGCAGGCAACCAGGCTCCTTTGAGTCGCGCAGAGCACAGGATGCCGAGTGCCCTCAGCCCGGAGCTGGCCGCAGGACAGCCTTGGTGCACCTCCTGCCACCGTGCTGCTGCCCGGATGGCTTCCAGCCAGGCTCTCGCTGCTTCAGCACTGGCTCAGGTGCCACAGCATGCACGCCCCGAGCCGGCTGCCAGACCTTGGGCAGTTTCACTGCTCATTCTCAGCTCCCATCTGCTCCCGGGGGACAGGAGGAGGGGAGGGAGAGAAGGGGGACGGAGGGAAGAAAGGCCAGGGGCCGTGTTTTCTTAAGCTAATGAGGCATTGATTTCTGCGGTGTCTTTGCTTCCTTTGCTGGGGACGTTTGTACATCCATGACGTCAGGCATCCCTACTTTCTTGTCCTTGCGTTCCTTTAACTCCTCTCAGCCGTTAGCATGTCTCAGCAAGAGGCAATTGAAGGCTGCCCAACTCGAGAGGACATCTCCCTGCAGCTGGGTGAGTTCTTGTCCTAACCAATTCTGGTTTCTCTGTTAGGTCTTCTTTTGAAGGTGTAGCATGGATAACCACGCTGCTGTTAGAGGGCCATCTCTGATTTTCACTGGTGTATTTCTACAGACTGTAAGGCCACTCAGAAGGAATTGCTCTCAGGGTACTTGGGAGTGTGTGTACAGGTGATACAGGTTGGTTTTCTTAGCAGTTGGGATTAATACATTAGTTTAAGATCCAATGTATTAGTTTAGCATATAGAATGCATATATGATACTTCTAAAGATTTTCATTTCATTTTCTGTGGGTGAACAATCTTGTTTTCCCTGAGTAATTCTGCACTAAGAATATAATTGAATTTCGTTTTCTTCCTCAATGGTTTTGCCTCACAAGAAACACTGGAGTCACAATACAATACTTCTTTACCACGAAACACACAGGCACATTTTGCTCAGGTTCCACATTCATTGTTTTCAGAAGTGGCGCACTGTGGTCTCAGAATCAACGGGAATCTTCCAAACTGGGAAAAAGTGGATGGAAGTGAGTCAGAGGTTTCAGGGATGAAGCTGATGGTGGAAAAAAAGAAGAACTCGATGGGCACTTGACCCAGATAATAACATGGTGAGGGCGTGCTTGAGAGAAGCACACCAAGAGAAATGGGTTTTGAGTAGTACTTGAGTGATTCAGGAAACCCCGGGCTCCACATCTTCCTGAAAGTAGTGTGGTGAGGGTGTGCTTGAGAGATTCCAGACCCCCAGGAGAAACTGAAGAGCTAGGGTTATTGGGAACTGTGTTGTGTTATGGTTGCCGGCATTGTGATGTTTTCTGTGAACATGAGTGTGTATTACTGTGTAATTAAGTGTATTAAGTGTATTACTGTGAGGGTGCCAAGCTTGTCATTTTTTTCCTCTCTCTGTGGTGTACGTATGTGGCAGGTCTGCAGAGTGTGTTAAGATTTGCTTTTTACTTTTGTAGTGTGTGTGTTACAGTGAGTGAAGGCAGTTTGTACATTCCAGACATGGAGGAGTTGGTTGTGGGAAACTGCAGAGGAATCTTGTTGAAAATTGTCAGGATTGGTAGATTGGACAAATAATTAAAATAACTTGTGGAAACCTGGGGTCTGTGGAAAAACAACAAGTAAAGTTCCCGTTTTGTTGGGGGAAGTTGGTTCTGACTCTCCCTGGAGGAATTTGGTGTACAACCATGCCTTGAGGGAGTTGGCAGACTCAATTACCTAGCAATGTGAGGAGGGACAATTGTCCACCACAAAGTGTATTTAGATTAAAGTGTATTCAGACTGTTGTCATGGTTGCATTTTACATGAGCCAAGATAGATGAAGACTGGAATGAGAAAGAATTGTGTCACCACCCCCTCCCTCCCTGGGTGGCTCCCAGAGCGCTCAAAGAAAGGTCCTGGGGCAGAGACACTGCAAACTCCTGTTGTGAAATGCTGTGTTACATGGCGGTTGGGCAGGAACACGTTGGAAGCAAGAATGTCCTTATCTGCAGAGATCTAGGATACCCAATATTCCAGGGCTAGTATTGGAAACCTGGAAGGCTGGAGAGGAGACTGAAATTTGGATTTTGTATTTACCAGGGGCACCAGAGTCCTTAAGTAGTCGAGACTGCTTAGAGGAATTAGAGGGGAAAATAAAATTTTAGAATGGGTTCTTTCGTAGACAGGACAGGTGCGTAGATGACCAAAGAGTGCTGAGCCAGTTTTTAATGATGAAACTTTGGAAAAAAAACTAAAGAGAGAGAGGCTTGGGAAAGGCAAAGGCCAAGGAAGGCACAGGAGGGAACAGAGAGGAAATGGAGAAAGCAAAGGCAAGAAAGGACAAGGGATAGGGACAGGGAATAATTGGTGTTGATCATAGTGAAGGGAACTGAAAGAGGGATGATGTAAAGAAAAGGACACAGAGATATTCCAGACATGCTGGAAGCAGTGTCAGAAATACCTCAATTGATTTTTCAGAGACTGGAACTCTTGTGAAAAAGATTTAATTTGTGATGGCAATGGCAGGCATCCTGCAACCATGAGTGCCTGCTCTAAGAAAAAGAAGCTTTTATATCTCTTGGTTCCCAGTGCTGAGTCCCTCCCCTGCCTCCAGGTTCACCTTCTTCACAAGCACATCCTCTAGGTAGTTGACAAAGCCCATCTCACTTGGTTTCTCCAAGTAAGCAGAATCCACAAAGCAGTTGCCAGGCCAGTGTCTTCTCCCATTTGTCTTGCCAGATCAGTTTGTTACTTCTTGCACAGTTCTGGGTGCAGATGTATGTCTTACAGTCCTTACCTTTGGTCAACCCTCAGCCCCCTATGCAATCTCCCCAAGGGACGAGAGTGCACAAATTAACATGCCATCCAGATTCTCCCTTTATCTCTCCAGAATGTGCATACCCAATTCTTTAACAACTGACAGGAGCATTTCTTGTATCATGGGTTCTGTGGTATGTCCCTTTGTTACAACATTCCATTACTTTTGTAAAAAAAAAAAAATTCCCATACCAAGAAGGGAGAACGGAAGATCAGAGATCTCAGTATTAAAACCTGAGCAATGTAGACAGTGTTAGAGGTTTGGGCATTGGCAGTGGGATTGCCCACACAATACAGCAGCAAAGATTCAGAAGATCAGAGCCGGATCACTCGAAGGTCATGATATAATTTAAGTATATTTCTTGTTTTTGTATTTTTCTAAAAGAATTGTATTATATGATTTTTATTTATTATTAAGAAAGCTGCTCGTTCTTTTTACCGTCTCAAGTATTTGAGGTGTAGTACCATCTAGTCAACTCCTTCTGGTTTTGCACCTCCTTACCTGAGGAATGTGAGCCATTATCCCTTTTAGGTGACATCAGCAGTAGGTGAGTTTGAGAACAAAACAGTCGCCTTCACAAAGTACCTTTCCACTTGGCTTTTTGACGCTTAGTCCCCTTAAAGAAGCCCATGGCTACTTGCACTCCTGAGAGCATGGATGAATATCTCCCAGAGGATTTAAGTAGTGCAGTCTAAAATCTTTGCCGTGTAGACCATCAGGTGTTCCCTCAGAGATCAATGGAGGTGGTGCTTCAGCAGGCTGCTGTGCTGGCAGTTGCAATGTGCACTGAGGCTCGGTGTGTTTGTGTGCTGGGGGCTGCATTCAGAGTGTTCTTCAATGAACCGGTTATTTTCCTGCGCCTCCTGTTGGATGGGTGTACCGCTTTCTAACAGTTTTTCTGCAACTCTTTCTGGGGGAGTGGTCCCCTTCAGGCGTGCTTCCAGTCCAATACCAGATCTCCCAGTTGGCACAGGCTGTCCATGATGAATTTCTCAACTTGCTTCACCACTCGGTCTTACGATACAAGTCCCTTTTCCCATTCTTCACGTATCGCTGCTCAGTTTCTTTAACTGCAGCTGAGTCAGACAAAAGCAGTCATTCTGCTGCCACTGCTTGCCTCAGCTGATCGGTGGAAGTGACTTTCATAACAGTGCCCTTGGTGAAATTCCATTATGGATTCAAACTATAAAAGTTCGGCATGTGTGGCAGAAATGATTATGGCTGACAATGAGAGGAATTTTTTTTAATCCAAACAATCATTACATGGTGTTGCACTTGGACAATCCCATGTGTTTGTACAGACTGGGGGAGGAAATCCTTGGGAGCAATCATGATGACAAGGACTTGGGGGTCCAGGGCTCGGGGGAGATGGTCTTGGACATGGACTGCTGCGTTCCCTCACAGCTCCACTGCCATTTCTCTTGTCCCCCCAGGCTCCAGTTCAACTTCTGCCTTCTACCTGTGATCATCCCAACCTACAGGAGAGCAGCAAATGGCCACACCTCATCCATCTCACGTAGGGTTTTGGAGAAGTAGCTGTGAGAGGCCAAGGGATGTGAATGCAGGGGAAGAGGGAGGTTCTCTGATGCAGCATGTGTGAGCTGGGGACAAAGAAGTGGCTGGGACTGGAGATTCACTCGTCTGCGAGATGCTTCCCTGGGCCTTGTCTTCTCACAGCAATGAGCCTCTTTGTGCTTGCAGGAGCCCGTGAGTTTTGAGGAGGTGGCCGTGTATTTCAGCAGGGAGGAGTGGGCGCTTCTATATCCTGCACAGCGAGCACTGTACCAGGACGTGATGCTGGAGACGTACGAGTGTGTGGCCTCACTGGGTGAAGGCTTTGCTGCCTTTCCTCCTTGGAAAGTGTCTGTGAGACCTCCTGCAGAAGGGCCACCGCATTTGTTGGGCGCAGCTCAAGCATCTGTGTTCAGTTTGTAGGAAGTGGAGGCTGATTTTGGTGAGCTGGCGAAGCCAGCAGGAGCCTGCCCATGTCCTCTGGAGCTGTGAGTTTCTCTGTAGGATCCTTGAGTCCCCCAGCAAGCTGCAAGGTGATGATTCTTGCAGTGCGGCGGAGCGCTGCTTCCTCCATCTCAGTGAGCAGGGGCCTGGTGTGGTGCAGGAGAGGTAGAGCCTAGCATCTTGATCCACGGATTGATTCAGTTACCAATAAAGAGGTGGCCGCTGTTTTCATTATTCTCTGATGTACTTCATGCCCTTGTGTGGGACTGGGGACTGTGACCCACGACCAATGGGAGCCCACCTGTAGCAAGATACTGTTGACAGACAAAGCAGGTCATGGCAACTGAGCGTAAACAAATGATTTCTCTCTGTCGATGAGAAAGGGAATTCTGGGCAAGCCCATCGTAGGTGCCCAATATCAGACGAGATAACTATCAAGACTGAGTGTCTCTACAATGCAGTAAAAATTAATTTGTTCCTAAGAGAATGAATAATGATTGGGTCTAGACGTGTGTGGGGGGGGCGGGGGGGGGGGAGGAGGTGAGTGGATACACTTTTGTTTCTTGTTATTTCTTATTTAAATCCTTTCCTTTGGGCTACCTTGCTGAAAATCTCTGTAATTAGCAACCTAACATGGCTTGTTGGGTCCTTATTAATATTGATGAGCTTTGTGGTGCCACGTTCCTCAACTGCAGATCCTGAACATTTGAGCAAGCCTTTAAAACCTGAAGTCAGAAGCACAGCCCAAGTATGTGAGGGTGTTAGCAGGCCCTGCCAAGAGCCGTCACTGAAGAGATCATTGAGGGCATGAAGAGAGGGCATGGCTCCGAAGCCACCAAGGGGTTTAGTATGGAGACCAAAGTCCCATAAAGGTGAGAGGGGACTTGCTGTAGTATTAGGTCTCGCATACCTGCTGTAAATTTTTCTGTATCAGGACTTTCAAAGGTCTCTGAATACATAGCCTCTCTCATACACAGTTCCCGGATGTATGTTTGGAGGTACTCCATAGAGGACCATAAACCGGTACTGAGTGGAATGTCAGATTTGTTAGGCCACGTTAAGCAGCATGCTGCCATCAACCAATCTATAATAGAATGATTCTCATTAGTACAGTGGAAGGCAGCATATAATCTTCGCCTCAGGGCTGGGTGTATAGTTATGGATGCTAGTTTTGACATCTCTGTCCCACTGACTAACACGCTTTCAGCTCCTGCATCCCATAACCTCAGGAGCCATGATGGTATGCTTTCTCTTGGTTTTTGGTGGGACCGTTGTACTAGGTCCATCAACTCATTTGCTGTATAGGGTCGAGCTGCCACATGCAAGCATGTTTCAGCAGGGGGCCCTTGCTCAGGAGGCACTCCTGCTGGTCTATCTTGCACTTCTTTTGTTTTTTGAGTTATGATTGGTCGGATCTCAAACGGATTCTCCAGAGATGGAGCTTCGAGATTCGATTTAGAAATCTTTTTTTCTGAAACATCCAGATCTGCTACTTCAGGGACCTGGGTGTCCTCCACTGATACGGTACGTATTTGTCTTGTTGGCACATCTAGTCCTGGTTTTTTGGCTACTAATGTGCCCAACTGTTGTTCCAACTTTCCAATTCGATCTCTTAACAATTGATTTTCAGATTCTATGTTTGTATTTGTTATTTCGAGTTTATGTAATGCCATTATTAGAGGCCAAGCCACAGCAGAAGCAGCTAGCAAGCGTTCTTTTGTAACTAGAATGTCCTTATCTAGACACTGAAAATAATGTCAGCCAGGCTGGAGAAGGAGAAACAGTCCCTGTAACCCGCAGGGGACCCCATTTTTCAACAACGGAGGCAAGACCATAATAAGACGACCCCATAAATCCTGGAATTTGACCAGGAATTGATAGGTCTATGGGGGTAACGTCCTCCCCCCTGCCCCATTTGAAAATGTTCCAAATGAAAGACATGGTTAATTATTGTATGTGAACATATATATTATAAACTTGCCTGGCTCGCCAATCGTAGGGCAAATAACCCCCAAGAAAAGCACCCAAAAGAAATAGTGCCAAAGATGGTATATTTTTGATGGGCTTAAGTAGATGATACACAGATGATTAATAAGAAAAGAGTGGCTCACCTTTGAAGATGGTCAAGGCTCACCAATAACTCCACTAGGGAGGGATCTCCAACCAGAAATCCTTCCCTGGTGGTGGTCAGCCCTTAAATGGGGTCTTGGGAGAGGTGGAGTCAAACTCCACCCCTTCCAATCACACTCACTTGTGCCCCTGCGGCTGACTCAGTGCTCGCCTCAGGTGATCAATCAGTGGTTCAGGCCGTGATTCAAAATTTCCCATACACTAGATGATAGCCAGTGTAACACCAGTCTTGAAAATGGGCAAGAAAGACAAGCCATGGAAATACAGGCTTGTCCGCCTTGCCTCTGTCCCTGGAAAGGCAATGGAACACCTTGTTCTGGGTGTCATCCCCAAGCAATTGGAAGAGAAGAAGGTCATCAGGAGTGATCAGCACGGTATGCCCAAGGGGAAATCATGCTTGACCATAGTGGTGGTCTTCTACCAAGTTATCAGTGGCTGGGCAGATGTGGGGAGAGCAGTGGACGTTGTGTACCAGGACTTCAGCAAGGCTATTGACACTGTGTCCCACAGCATCCTTGTTATGAGGCCCTAGGAAGTAAGGGATAGATGAATGGACAGTGAGGAGGATTGAGAACTGACTGAGTGGCAGAGCTCAGACGGTTGTCATCAGTGGGGCAGAGTCTAGATGGAGGTGTGTAGCTGGTGGTGTTCCTCAGAGGTCGATGCTACATCTGGTCTTATTCAACATCTTCATCAGTGACCTGCATATAGGCACAGAGGGCACCGTCAGAAAGTACAAAGCTTGGAGGAGTGGCTGCCATAGCAGAAAGCTGTGCCACCATTCTGTAAGGCTTGGGCAGATTGGGGTGTTGGGCAGAGTGGAACGGGGTGAGCTTCAACAATTGCAAGTGTCCTGCACCTGGGAAGAAATAATGGCACAAAATGATGAAAACACGAAATAGTCAGAATGCTTCTTGGGAAACCTGAAGGGAATGGGGATACAGACGAGCAAGGACATAGGACAGGAATTAATAGGATGCAGATGAAGAGTAAATCATTCAAGCTCTTGGTTGGGCAGCCGTCTCCTGTTGCTGGGGATTCCCAAGCCTCTCAGCAGCTTGCATCTTCCCCACGCATTTCCCATGGAGCTGTGTGTTCCTCCAACCCCCAGGACCATGCTCAACTTCCCCTACACCACACCTCCCTGCAATGGACGAAGCAGTGCTCCACAGTAAAGAAAGAATCATCTTCTTGCAGCTTGCTGGGGGGGCTCAGGGATCCTACAGAGAAACCCAAAGTTCCAGAGGACATGGGCAGGCTCCTGCTGGTTTCACTGGTTCTGCAAAATCAACCTCCACTTCCTACAAACTGTACACAGCTGCTGGAACTCAGCCCTGCAAATGTAGTGGCCCTTCTGCAGGAAGTCTCGCAGACTCTTTCCCAAGGTCCAAGCAAAGAACTTCAAGCTCAGAGAAGTGGCAAGCATGCACTGGAGAGCACTCTGAAACCTCTGTGCTGCGGGGATAAGCTGTACTTGCACCCTGTGTGTTTGCGCTGCCTTCTGCTCCCACCACCTCCTGAGACATGGGATGCTGTACTTAGGAGAAACAAGCTCAGCTTTCTGTAGATTTAGTGGAGCCAAGCAAAGCTCGGTGTCTCACAATTGCTCTGAGCTCCTGATTAAACCTTTTGGGAAGAGGAGTAGAAGGAATGTGCAGAACTGTGAAAAATGACACTGCTTGTGTGAAAGAAATGCTAACCAGGGATGAAAGCAGTGGACTAGAGTCAGCACCAAAATCAAACTTCCTTTTACCATTCCTCAATCCACAAGCGGTCTTTTATTTTTAGAACAAAAAGCAAGACTACAGTGAAAAAAGCTCCAGAACAACTCTCCTACTTTATACACCCCCTTCACCATCAACTACAGGTTCTTTTCAGACAACTTCCATGAGCCACGTTACTGCTCTGCTGACCCTTGTATCTGATTCATTAATACACTTGGAAACTTCTGAGAGCAGTACATGCACACAGACACACAGAACATCCGTACAGAGCAGATTTTCCTTAGGAGATTGCACCAAAAAGCTGCTTGCAGGAAGAGCCGAGGAGAAAAGCAGGCACGGTGAGAGGATTTCTTTTGTTAGCAAGGAAAGGCCATCTGAAGCTCCATGATGAAGTCCCTTCTGCAGAGGGTTCCAGCGAAGCCATCTCCTTTGCAAACTCTTCCTGTGGGGGGAGAAGCATCTTGGTTTTCCTCATGCTGAGGTCTCCAGCATTCTCAAAGTCTCTGCACTGTGCGCATTCCCATGAGAAATGAGACTTCAGGCCTGAGAGAATTTCTTCCTGCAGGACAGAGAATTGCAGGGCATTCCCCTCATGAGCACTGGGCAATATTCTATGTGGACAGAGCTGTGGATGAACCTCTCCCTGCAGTGATGGCATTTGTGTGGTCCCTGCCCTGAGTGGATCCCTTTCTACTTGATCAGGTTGGAGCAGTGGTTGGAGCCCATCCCGCCCTTGGGACAAGGGAATTGTGTGGTTCATCACCACACACAGCCACAGTGGGTAACCAGGCTGCGGCTCTGGTTGAAGCTATTTTCATGTCTGGGGCATTGCAGGCTCTGTCTGCAGTGTGCATATGATGGTAGGAAACGTGGCTGGAACTGCTGCTGAAGGTTCTCATATTCTGGGGGTGCTTCTACAGTCTGTCAGTGGTATGGATATGCTTGTGGGATTTGAGATCAGAACTGCTTCTAAAGCTCCTCTCTTACTCAGAGCACTGATATGGTCACTCTCCTGTGTGTCTGCGCCAGTGCAGCTTCAAATGAGAACTCCATTTGAAGCCCGTCCCACACTCAGAGCACTTCTATGGTCTCTCTCCTGTGTGGCTTCGCTGGTGCATCTTCAGATTAGAATTGCTTTTGAAGTTCTTCCCACAATCAGAGCACTTATATGGTTTCTCTCCTGTATGGCTTCGCTGGTGCATCTTCAGATTAGAATTGCTTTTGAAGCTGTTCCCACAGTCAGAGCACTTGTATGGTTTCTCTCCTGTATGGATGCGGACATGCACCTTTAAATCAGAACTTCTTTTGAAGCTCTTCCCACACTGAGAACACTTATATACTCTCTTTTCTGTGTGGCTTAGCTGGTGCATCTTCAGATTAGAATTGCTTTTGAAGCTGTTCCCACAATCAGAGCACTTATATGGTTTCTCTCCTGTATGGATGCGGACATGCACCTTTAAATCAGAACTTCTTTTGAAGCTCTTCCCACACTCAGAGCACTTATATGGTCTCTCTTCTGTGTGGCTGTGCTGGTGCACCTTCAATTCAGAACTGCTTTTGAAGCTCTTCCCACACTCAGAGCACTTATATGGTCTCTCCCCTGTGTGGGTGAGTTGGTGCCGTTTCAATTTAGAATTTCTTGTGAAGCTCTTCCCACACTCAGAGCACTTATATGATCTCTCTCCTGTATGGATGCACTGGTGCTCGAAGAGACGGGATCTCCATTTGAACATCTTACCACACTCAGTGCACATGTACAGGCTCTTTCTTGAGTGTATGCACTGGTGTTTAAGGACTCTGGAATCTATTTGAATGCATTTCTCATCCTCAGGGCATGGATTCTGATTTTGCCTCTGGCACTCATCCTTACTCCTGGGGTCTTCATGCTGCCTTTGACCAGTACTGAAGTCCAGGGGGTTCCTTGATGCCTTTAACAGATGCTTTCCCTGTTGTGTCTTGTTCTGCTCCCCCTGAACTTGCTCCTGATCCACATGCACATCCCTTCTGATTTCTTCCATGTAGATGCTACCACACTGTCTTTTGACCACACCACCTTCCTGCAGACCCTTCCTTAGGTTTCTTATCCCAGCACCTGCTAGATGACAACGGAAAAACAGAAATAGCACACAATGCCAAAAATACTCCTTCCCCAGAAATATCTTTTATGGCCTCAACTTCCTCCTTCCCTCCACCACCTCACCTGGGCAGACATCTCCTGCCAAAGCATCACGGCTACCCTCATCTGGGATCTAGGGCTCTTCTCCTTCTTCAAGCAGGGAGATCACCATGGGTTTGGGGGCTGGAAGTGGAGCTGCAGCAATAGAAATAGGAGAAATGAGAGATTTTCCATCATTCTGGCACAGCTGCTTGTCCAGCAACATTACACAATGACCCTCCCCATGGTGAAATAAAAATAAGGGCCTGAATGAGACTGGGACAAAACACAGTAGCTTCTTTTGTTGGAAATATTGCTTTTCCATCTCTGAAAACATGCAAAGATATTTTCTTTAAAAGAAAAAGAGCTCACAGAAGGGAGATGGTCCTTCCCGTCATGGCTGATGCCTGACGGACAGCACTGACTGCAGGATGTTATCAAAGTGCTGAGCATGATGAGCCCTTATGAAACTCATGCTTCTGTGTGTTTCTTTTGTTGCTGCTACTGCAAAGTTTGACAAGAAAGAACTCCACGTGTATTAATTTGGTCCATGCTTGCAGTGACACATTCTGCACAGCGAAATGTGCCCAAAAGAGGAGGAAAGGCAGCAAAGCCCTCACCCAGTGAGGCCACACACTCGTACGTCTCCAGCATCACGTCCCGGTACAGTGCTCGCTGTGCAGGGTCCAGCAGCGCCCACTCCTCCCTGCTGAAATACAAGGCCACCTCCTCAAAATTCACGGGCTCCTGCAAGCACAAAGAGGCTCCTTGGTGTGAGCAGACAAGGCCCAGGGAAGCAGCTCGCAGAGGAGTAAAACTCCAGTTCCAGCCACATATCTAACCCCAGCACAGACATGCCGGTTGAAGGCAACTCCCTCTCCCCCTCAGCCCTATGTCTCTCCTGCCCGCTTATCCCAGCCCCTACCTGAGATGGATGTGCTGAGGCCATTGCTGCTCTCCTGCAGGCTGGGATGGTCACGGGTGGAAGGCAGAAGTTGAACTGGAGCCTACAAGGACATGGTAAATGTCAGCAGAGCTGTAACTGAATGCAGCAGTCCTTGTCCAAACCCTGCCCACCCCAGACCATCTGCACATCAGTGCCTGGGGGATGGCACACCACACCTTGGACAGGAAATCATTAACAACTATACACATCACTCTTTGGCTAAATGACAATAATCATCACAAAGGTGCCACAGATGGTGCGGCAGAAAAAACTGACAGCTGACAGTTCAACTGCTGAGGGCTGACTGACCGTGGGACTGTAGACAAAGCATGACAGGGAGGCAGTCTTCATACCCCAAAGCAGAGAGCAGGTCGAGGTCACACCTTAGCAGAGATCCTTCACCCCCTTTTCTCCAGACACCTTGCAGATACCGATCTGCTGTAAGAGACTCACTCTTAGTTTGGAGCTTTGTGACCTTCCCTAAGTTTATGTCTTACACTGTACTCATATGATTCATAACACACAAAGCTGTGAAGTCTGGCACTAGAATTGGATCCAGGTCCGCCAAGTTTCCTTATTTCTGTGGGTTCAGGAGTTGAGACAGAGAGGGGGACCACTCTGAGCCTCATTACTCAATGGGGGGGCTCCTGTAGTTGTGCGTGTAATCCAATCTTGTTAAGGAACTGTTAAAGCACTACAGCATATCTGTTTTATATCAATGAACATAGTCCTGCTTCTCCATCTCTTTATGTGAAAACTCCCATCTTAGCGCTCCAGGCAAGTGTCTCCTCAGATGTCTGTCTCCTCACGGAGATGAGTACCACAAAAGAGTGTTCATTGGCAGCTTATCTCTCTTTTTGTCCGCAGGACATGCCCATCTGCTTGTCCCTTAGACAAAGGATTTCACAACCCTTGCCCAGGACTAGCTTGGACATGTTCGGACATGTTCATCAGCAAAATTTGAGGCAATGGTATAAAATAATAGTCTCTTACGGGCTATCTCCCTTGCAGCCGGCTTGTGAGCGCAGTGCTGAATAACCTTACCTGCCTTATCACCTAACTCTGGGTTCTAGAGTTTGTTTCCACAAGTCACTACGGCACGAGGTGGAAGATGTGAAATTAAAGCGTGCTCCACTTACAACGTGCTTGGGGCCCACTGCTGTGTGCTAAAGGCATCTGCAGCTGCCGGGACAGCCGGAACAAAACCCTTGGGACACGTTCGCAGAGCAGAGACCGCCCTGTCCCCAGTAGTTCAGGGGCTGACACAGTGGCAATTCCCCGCCTCTAATAAAGAGGCATTTCATTCAGTCACGCTGAGCTCCTGTGCTCACTTCCTCCCTGTCCCAGCTCCAAGCCCTTCCTGTGCCCCTCTTTGCCCAACCCGGGCTGCAACACGCCTGCAAAGTGTTCCTCCTGTCGTTGCAGCCCACCTGGCCCAGCAAAGCTGCCGTGCCGGGCAGCAGATGGAGCCAGGACCAGGGTCCCACCCAGTGCTGCTGGCAGCGTGTGCTCCTCTGCACGAACCACGAAGGGCACCTACCTTGGGTGCAGAGCAGGCTGCTCCCAGCTCTGTTGCAGGCAACCGGGCTCCTTTGAGTCGCGCAGAGCACAGGATGCCGAGTGCCCTCAGCCCGGAGCTGGCCGCAGGACAGCCTTGGTGCACCTCCTGCCACCGCGCTGCTGCCCGGATGGCTTCCAGCCAGGCTCTCGCTGCTTCAGCACTGGCTCAGGTGCCACAGCATGCACGCCCCGAGCCGGCTGCCAGACCTCGGGCAGTTTCACTGCTCATTCTCAGCTCCCATCTGCTCCCGGGGGACAGGAGGAGGGGAGGGAGAGAAGGGGGAGGGAGGGAAGAAAGGCCGGGGGTTGTGTTTTCTTAAGCTAATGAAGCATTGTCTTCTGCGGTGTCTTTGCTTCCTTTGCTGGGGACGTTTGTACATCCATGACGTCAGGCATCCCTACTTTCTTGTCCTTGCGTTCCTTTAACTCCTATCAGCCGTTAGCATGTCTCAGCAAGAGGCAATTGAAGGCTGCCCAACTCGAGAGGACATCTCCCTGCAGCTGGGTGAGTTCTTGTCCTAACCAATTCTGGTTTCTCTGTTAGGTCTTCTTTTGAAGGTGTAGCATGGATAACCACGCTGCTGTTAGAGGGCCATCTCTGATTTTCACTGGTGTATTTCTACAGACTGTAAGGCCACTCAGAAGGAATTGCTCTCAGGGTACTTGGGAGTGTGTGTACAGGTGATACAGGTTGGTTTTCTTAGCAGTTGGGATTAATACATTAGTTTAAGATCCAATGTATTAGTTTAGCATATAGAATGCATATATGATACTTCTAAAGATTTTCATTTCATTTTCTGTGGGTGAACAATCTTGTTTTCCCTGAGTAATTCTGCACTAAGAATATAATTGAATTTCGTTTTCTTCCTCAATGGTTTTTGCCTCACAAGAAACACTGGAGTCACAATACAATACTTCTTTACCACGAAACACGCAGGCACATTTTGCTCAGGTTCCACATTCATTGTTTTCAGAAGTGGCGCACTGTGGTCTCAGAATCAACGGGAATCTTCCAAACTGGGAAAAAGTGGATGGAAGTGAGTCAGAGGTTTCAGGGATGAAGCTGGTGGTGGAAAAAGGGAAGAACTCGATGGGCACTTGACCCAGATAATAACATGGTGAGGGCGTGCTTGAGAGAAGCACACCAAGAGAAATGGGTTTTGAGTAGTACTTGAGTGATTCAGGAAACCCCGGGCTCCACATCTTCCTGAAAGTAGTGTGGTGAGGGTGTGCTTGAGAGATTCCAGACCCCCAGGAGAAACTGAAGAGCTAGGGCTATTGGGAACTGTGTTGTGTTATGGTTGCCGGCATTGTGATGTTTTCTGTGAACATGAGTGTGTATTACTGTGTAATTAAGTGTATTAAGTGTATTACTGTGAGGGTGCCAAGCTTGTCAATTTTTTCCTCTCTCTTTGGTGTGTGTATGTGGCAGGTCTGCAGAGTGTGTTAAGATTTGCTTTTTATTTTTGTAGTGTGTGTGTTACAGTGAGTGAAGGCAGTTTGTACATTCCAGACATGGAGGAGTTGGTTGTGGGAAACTGCAGAGGAATCTTGTTGAAAATTGTCATGATTGGTAGATTGGACAAATGATTAAAATAACTTGTGGAAACCTGGAGTCTGTGGAAAAACAACAAGTAAAGTTCCCGTTTTGTTGGGGGAAGTTGGTTCTGACTCTCCCTGGAGGAATTTGGTGTACAACCATGCCTTGAGGGAGTTGGCAGACTCAATTACCTAGCAGTGTGAAGAGGGACAATTGTCCACCACAAAGCGTATTTAGATTAAAGTGTATTCAGACTGTTGTCATGGTTGCATTTTACATGAGCCAAGATAGATGAAGACTGGAATGAGAAAGAATTGTGTCACCACCCCCTCCCTCCCTGGGTGGCTCCCAGAGCGCTCAAAGAAAGGTCCTGGGGCAGAGACACTGCAAACTCCTGTTGTGAAATGCTGTGTTACCTGGCGGTTGGGCAGGAACACGTTGGAAGCAAGAATGTCCTTATCTGCAGAGATCTAGGATACCCAATATTTTAGGGCTAGTATTGGAAACCTGGAAGGCTGGAGAGGAGACTGAAATTTGGATTTTGTATTTACCAGGGACACCAGAGTCCTTAATTTCTCTAGACTGATTAGAGGAATTAGAGGGGAAAATAAAATTTTAGAATGGGTTCTTTCGTAGACAGGACAGGTGCATAGATGACCAAAGAGTGCTGAGCCAGTTTTTAATGATGAAACTTTGGAAAAAAACTAAAGAGAGAGAGGCTTGGGAAAGGCAAAGGCCAAGGAAGGCACAGGAGGGAACAGAGAGGAAATGGAGAAAGCAAAGGCAAGAAAGGACAAGGGATAGGGACAGGGAATAATTGGTGTTGATCATAGTGCAGGGAACTGAAAGAGGGATGATGTAAAGAAAAGGACACAGAGATATTCCAGACATGCTGGAAGCAGTGTCAGAAATACCTCAATTGATTTTTCAGAGACTGGAACTCTTGTGAAAAAGATTTAATTTGTGATGGCAATGGCAGGCATCCTGCAACCATGAGTGCCTGCTCTAAGAAAAAGAAGCTTTTATATCTCTTGGTTCCCAGTGCTGAGTCCCTCCCCTGCCTCCAGGTTCACCTTCTTCACAAGCACATCCTCTAGGTAGTTGACAAAGCCCATCTCACTTGGTTTCTCCAAGTAAGCAGAATCCACAAAGCAGTTGCCAGGCCAGTGTCTTCTCCCATTTGTCTTGCCAGATCAGTTTGTTACTTCTTGCACAGTTCTGGGTGCAGATGTATGTCTTACAGTCCTTACCTTTGGTCAACCCTCAGCCCCCTATGCAATCTCCCCAAGGGACGAGAGTGCACAAATTAACATGCCATCCAGATTCTCCCTTTATCTCTCCAGAATGTGCATACCCAATTCTTTAACAACTGACAGGAGCATTTCTTGTATCATGGGTTCTGTGGTATGTCCCTTTGGTACAACATTCCATTACTTTTGTAAAAAAAAAAAAATTCCCATACCAAGAAGGGAGAACGGAAGATCAGAGATCTCAGTATTAAAACCTGAGCAATGTAGACAGTGTTAGAGGTTTGGGCATTGGCAGTGGGATTGCCCACACAATACAGCAGCAAAGATTCAGAAGATCAGAGCCGGATCACTCGAAGGTCATGATATAATTTAAGTATATTTCTTGTTTTTGTATTTTTCTAAAAGAATTGTATTATATGATTTTTATTTATTATTAAGAAAGCTGCTCGTTCTTTTTACCGTCTCAAGTATTTGAGGTGTAGTACCATCTAGTCAACTCCTTCTGGTTTTGCACCTCCTTACCTGAGGAATGTGAGCCATTATCCCTTTTAGGTGACATCAGCAGTAGGTGAGTTTGAGAACAAAACAGTCGCCTTCACAAAGTACCTTTCCACTTGGCTTTTTGACGCTTAGTCCCCTTAAAGAAGCCCATGGCTACTTGCACTCCTGAGAGCATGGATGAATATCTCCCAGAGGATTTAAGTAGTGCAGTCTAAAATCTTTGCCGTGTAGACCATCAGGTGTTCCCTCAGAGATCAATGGAGGTGGTGCTTCAGCAGGCTGCTGTGCTGGCAGTTGCAATGTGCACTGAGGCTCGGTGTGTTTGTGTGCTGGGGGCTGCATTCAGAGTGTTCTTCAATGAACCGGTTATTTTCCTGCGCCTCCTGTTGGATGGGTGTACCGCTTTCTAACAGTTTTTCTGCAACTCTTTCTGGGGGAGTGGTCCCCTTCAGGCGTGCTTCCAGTCCAATACCAGATCTCCCAGTTGGCACAGGCTGTCCATGATGAATTTCTCAACTTGCTTCACCACTCGGTCTTACGATACAAGTCCCTTTTCCCATTCTTCACGTATCGCTGCTCAGTTTCTTTAACTGCAGCTGAGTCAGACAAAAGCAGTCATTCTGCTGCCACTGCTTGCCTCAGCTGATCGGTGGAAGTGACTTTCATAACAGTGCCCTTGGTGAAATTCCATTATGGATTCAAACTATAAAAGTTCGGCATGTGTGGCAGAAATGATTATGGCTGACAATGAGAGGAATTTTTTTTAATCCAAACAATCATTACATGGTGTTGCACTTGGACAATCCCATGTGTTTGTACAGACTGGGGGAGGAAATCCTTGGGAGCAATCATGATGACAAGGACTTGGGGGTCCAGGGCTCGGGGGAGATGGTCTTGGACATGGACTGCTGCGTTCCCTCACAGCTCCACTGCCATTTCTCTTGTCCCCCCAGGCTCCAGTTCAACTTCTGCCTTCTACCTGTGATCATCCCAACCTACAGGAGAGCAGCAAATGGCCACACCTCATCCATCTCACGTAGGGTTTTGGAGAAGTAGCTGTGAGAGGCCAAGGGATGTGAATGCAGGGGAAGAGGGAGGTTCTCTGATGCAGCATGTGTGAGCTGGGGACAAAGAAGTGGCTGGGACTGGAGATTCACTCGTCTGCGAGATGCTTCCCTGGGCCTTGTCTTCTCACAGCAATGAGCCTCTTTGTGCTTGCAGGAGCCCGTGAGTTTTGAGGAGGTGGCCGTGTATTTCAGCAGGGAGGAGTGGGCGCTTCTATATCCTGCACAGCGAGCACTGTACCAGGACGTGATGCTGGAGACGTACGAGTGTGTGGCCTCACTGGGTGAAGGCTTTGCTGCCTTTCCTCCTTGGAAAGTGTCTGTGAGACCTCCTGCAGAAGGGCCACCGCATTTGTTGGGCGCAGCTCAAGCATCTGTGTTCAGTTTGTAGGAAGTGGAGGCTGATTTTGGTGAGCTGGTGAAGCCAGCAGGAGCCTGCCCATGTCCTCTGGAGCTGTGAGTTTCTCTGTAGGATCCTTGAGTCCCCCAGCAAGCTGCAAGGTGATGATTCTTGCAGTGCGGCGGAGCGCTGCTTCCTCCATCTCAGAGAGCAGGGGCCTGGTGTGGTGCAGGAGAGGTAGAACCTAGCATCTTGATCCACGGATTGATTCAGTTACCAATAAAGAGGTGGCCGCTGTTTTCATTATTCTCTGATGTACTTCATGCCCTTGTGTGGGACTGGGGACTGTGACCCACGACCAATGGGAGCCCACCTGTAGCAAGATACTGTTGACAGACAAAGCAGGTCATGGCAACTGAGCGTAAACAAATGATTTCTCTCTGTCGATGAGAAAGGGAATTCTGGGCAAGCCCATCGTAGGTGCCCAATATCAGACGAGATAACTATCAAGACTGAGTGTCTCTACAATGCAGTAAAAATTAATTTGTTCCTAAGAGAATGAATAATGATTGGGTCTAGACGTGTGTGGGGGGGGCGGGGGGGGGGAGGAGGTGAGTGGATACACTTTTGTTTCTTGTTATTTCTTATTTAAATCCTTTCCTTTGGGCTACCTTGCTGAAAATCTCTGTAATTAGCAACCTAACATGGCTTGTTGGGTCCTTATTAATATTGATGAGCTTTGTGGTGCCACGTTCCTCAACTGCAGATCCTGAACATTTGAGCAAGCCTTTAAAACCTGAAGTCAGAAGCACAGCCCAAGTATGTGAGGGTGTTAGCAGGCCCTGCCAAGAGCCGTCACTGAAGAGATCATTGAGGGCATGAAGAGAGGTGTTTGTTTGTGAGGGCTGGTGAAGCAGGAAATTGCATGTATTAGAGAGAGGTGAAAAATAAAATGTGGATGTAGCTTTTGAAGTTCTTGATGCTTTTCATTCAGCAGGATGGCCAAGCATTTGACCTTACTCCTGCATGTCTTACAAACCCTTCCTTCTTGAATTGTAGTGATAAACCCCGTCTCCTGTTGATTTAGGGTTCCTCCCTGATCGTGACTGCTACTGGAATTCCACTGAAGTGTGGGAGGTAAAAGAGAGAAGAAGAACAAGGTCATAATGATGACTATGTCTTAGGAAATGTGTCATGGTTTTATGATTTTTGCTATTGGTGTTTCACATCATAACATCATGTAGTGCATTGAGAATTAAAGAGTTAATGCTCCTGCACCATTGATCACTGATAGTTCCAGGTATACCTGTCTAAGAAGAGAAGAAGAAGTACTTTAAACAGAGGACTTACATTGTTTTGTATTTCTGTGTTTTTCTGCTTAGAGACTGCGTGTCACGAGATACTCTCAATCCTTTGGGGATCGGCCCAGCTTCGGGTGCTCGCTGCCATCTCACGCTCAGCGTTTATCATAAGGCCTTTGGCATATTAGACACATGCTCTTGCTCATTATATATTATTTAGAAGTTTTAATTACAACTATATTGCAGATATTGTATTTTATGTATTAGATTGTGTTACTTCGCCTTCCGATAATTATTTAGTAAATTAGTATTCCTGCACAGATCGTTGCCGCTGACTTCTTCCGAGACCCATATCCATCCGTCCCCCACCCCTCCCTCCCTTCTATGTTCCCTCCTTCCCAATCCATGTCGCCACAGGATTTGCTTCTCTAAGGCGAAGATGGTGTTTCAGGCGGTAGCATGGGCTACTGCTTAGGTTTCAAGCCACCCAGTGGTCGCCACCACCATGGTAAGCACATGATGCTTGCCATCACAAGTTCGTGGAAGGGTGATGTAATCGACCTGCCACGCCTCCCCATGTTTATATTCTGCCATTGCCCTTCCTGCCAGAGAGGTTTCATTCTCTTAGCTTGTTTAATCATGGCACATGTGTTCCTGTCATAGATAACCAGTGCAATAGCATCCATAGTTAAGTCCAGCCCTCAGTCTCTAGCCCACTTCCAGGCTGCGACCCTTCATTGATGGCCTGAGGTCTCAGGGGCCCACCGAGCTAAAAATAACTCCCCTTTCTTCTGCCAGTCCAGGTCTTTCTGAGCCACCTCAATTTTGGCAGCTCAATCAACCTGATGGTTATTTTTCTGTTCTTCAGTAGATCGATGCTTGGGCACATGAGCATCTATGTGACGCACTGTAGTGGGATTGCCTGGTCACAGCCTGAACCAGTGAATGAGCATCTGAGTGACCGGAGCGGAGGAGCCCAGGTCCACCCAACCTCTCCCTCTCTCCCTCTCGGTGGTGCTTCCAGGAGCACAGATACGCTCAGAGCCTGCGCAGGTTGCCCCCCCCTCCCTGGCTCTCTTCCTTCCGGCGTGCAGTGTTCGAACGAGGGGCGGCTGCGTTCCTTCTCCTAAACAATTGCCAGGAGGGCTGAGTTCATCCCCCTTATCTCTGACATCTCTTTCTGTAGCGCCTCTCCCTCAAATAAAAGCTCTGTCACCGCCTTTGCTTGCTTTACACTTGGCGAGCCAGGCAGCCTAATACCTTTTAAAAACATTCACTATCACCTTTCTAAGTAACATCGTGGGGTGGTTTGCACGGGAAAAGACCACCCCCTTAAATGACCTTTTGCCCGGTCACATCCCGGGATTCCTAGGATCCCCATACCATAGGATTGCTGCTATTATTGAAAAATGGGGCCCCCTGCGAGACCGACGAAACGTCCACGAATCCCCATCCCGACTAGCTGACTATTTTGTCTCTCTGACTAAAAACGTACTGACTACTCAGGAGCGGCAGTTAGCTGCGTCTACGGTGGCATGGCCGCTGCTGATAGCCTTGAACCAGATGAACGCAACTGAAGGGGGCCTGCTTGATGAAAATCAACTCTTGCGTGACCGTATTGAAGAATTAGAAAAACAAATTGCAATTTTGACAGGAAAAATACCAAAACCGGTCACTCCCTTACGGAACGTCCGGAATCTCTCTCTAGAAGTCAACGGGAACCCTGTAGAAGAAAACTCGCATAATCTGGTTTCTGAAAATTAAGGCATTAAAAGGTTGGATCTTGAAGTTCCACTTGAGCTAGATTCCTTTGAGATCCGACCAGTTGTAACACAAAAAACAAAGAAAATACAGGATAGACCAGTGGGGCTGCCCCCTGACCAGTGAATCCCTGCCCACAGCACTTTACATGTAACAGCTCACCCATATACAGCAGCTGAATTCATGGATCTAGTACAGTGGTTTAGACAAAAACCAAGAGAGAGTGTACCAGCACGGCTGCTCCGCTTATGGGACATGGGGGCAGATGATGTTATAGTAAATGGGCCAGAAATTTCAAAACTGGCATCCATTACCACTCACCCTGCCCTCAGACAGAGGCTATATGCCACTGTCCAACATAATGATGAAAATCATTCATTAATTAAATAGTTAACAGCTATGTGCCATATAACATGGCCAAACAAAACTGACATCCCATTAAATAAAGGTCTATGGTCTTCTATGGAAGATCTGCAAAATTATATTCGGGAACTGGGTATGAGAGAGGCAATCTATGAGGAAGATTTTGAGAGCCCAGACCTGATGAAATTCTCAGCAGGAATGAGAGATCTTATCCTGCAGCAAGCTCCGCCTCATCCGTATGGTACTTTGGTATCCATACGGAACCCCGTAGTGGCCTCAGAGGCCATCATACAACAGGCTGCCCAAGTGGTGGCAGATCTGGGGGAGACAGAGAGCCTGCGCGCTAGGCGCAATGTCCGAATGGTGGTGGAAAGGTCGGAGATCCATCCACCACCACGACATCGCAGACCAGCCTCTAAGGTAATCCAATCTGGACACATCAGGGTATCGAGAAGACAGATGTTTAATGACCTGATAAGAGCAGGAGTTTGATTTGAAAAGACTGATGCACAGCCTAATCAGGTATTACCGCAACTATGGAAACAGTTGCCCAATAATCAATGATTCCAGTCCTCCCCCAAAAGAGAAGGAATTTGATTTATAGAACACATTCCGCAAGACACATGGAATCTGGAAGATTTCGTGGTGCCATCGAGAAAACATAAACCTCATCAGGCGGCCCGGGCAGCCGCAGTCGAGCTGTCAGAGGAAAAAGACTTGGGGTTTGCAGAGCTGATGGCATGACAGAGGAGTCAAAATTTCCCAGGACTAGGGTCTCTACAGGAGACCAGAGACCCTATGTTGAATTAACTATTCATTGGTCAAGAAAGAATGTACGACTGGTGGCGCTGGTAGATACTGGGGCAGAAACATCCATCATATATGGGGACCCAAATAAATTCCTGGGCACTAAGGCTATGATAGGTGGGTTCGGGGGCAGATGATCCCTGTAACACAAACGTGGTTAAACTGGGGTTTGGGCGTCTTCCACCTCGGGAGTACAAGGTATCTATGGCCCCAGTTCCAGAGTACACACTGGGGATAGACATCTTGTGGGGTCTGACTCTCCAGACCACTGTGGGAGAGTTCAGACTAAGGGAAAGATGTATTAGTATCCGGGCGGTGCAGGCAATTTTAAGGGGCCATGCAAAAATTGAGCCTATTTGTTTGCCACAACCCCGCCGGATAACAAATACAAAACAATATAGACTCCCTGGTGGGCAAGAAGAAATTACCAAGACTGTGCAGGAGTTGGAGAGAGTAGGGATTATTAGACCTGCACACCGCCCATACAAGTCCCCCATATGGCCAGTCAGGAAGTCAGATGGTACATGGCGAATGACGGTAGACTACAGAGAACTAAATAACGTCACTTCGCCAATACACGCAGCCGTACCCAACATTGCCTCCCTCATGGATACGTTAAGTAGAGAAATAGAAACATATCACTGTGTTTTGGATTTAGCAAATGTGTTTTTTAGCATTCCAATTGCTAAGGAATCTCAAGACCAGTTTGCATTCACATGGGAGGGCAGGCAGTGGACTTTTCAAGTCCTACCTCAGGGATACATGCATTCACCTACATTCTGCCATAACCTGATAGCACGTGACTTGGCAAATTGGAACAAAACATCTACCGTCAAAATGTACCGTTACATTGATGATCTGATGCTGACATCCAACTCAAATGAGGCATTAGAGAAGACAGTACCATCATTAACCACTTATTTGCAGGAAAAAGGATGGGCTATAAACCCACAGAAAGTACAAGGACCAGGGTTCTCATTTACATTCCTGGGCGTTGTCTGGTCAGGAAGACTAAGGTCTTACCCAGCGTGATCATAGATAAGATTCAAGCGTACCCAGTTCCCACAGCACCAAAACAGTTGCAGGAGTTCTTGGTTATATTAGGATACTGGCGATCCTTTATACCCCACTTAGCACAACTCCTAAAACCTCTGTATCAATTAACAAAAAAGGGCCAAATATGGGATTGGGGTAAAATGGAGCAAGATGCCTTCCAGCAGGCAAAAATAGCTGTTAAACAGGCCCAGGAGCTGGGCATATTCGATCCAACCCTTCCAGCCGAACTAGATGTGCATGTAACTCAAGAAGGGTTTGGCTGGGGTCTGTGGCAGCGCCAGAGTTCCATTCAAACCCCAATTGGGTTCTGGTCACAGGTCTGACACGGAGCAGAAGAAAGATACAGCATGGTTGAAAAGCAGTTATTGGCTACCTATTCTGCACTGCAGGCGGTAGAACCGATAACTCAAACCGCAGAAGTTATTGTTAAAACGACGTTGCCAATTCAGGGGTGGGTAAAAGATCTAACCCACATTCCTAAGACGGGGGTGGCCCAATCACAAACAGTGGCACGCTGGGTTGCCTACCTCAGTCAGAGAAGCCGCCTGTCATCATGTCCACTGAAGGAAGAACTGCAGAAGATACTTGGCCCAGTAACATATCGCAGTGAAGCACCTGAGGAAATAATTGTCACTCGTCCAGAGAAGAGTCCTGTACAGGAGGGGAAATACCCTATTCCAGAAGATGCCTGGTACACAGAGGGAACCCAAGTAGGTGGCGAGCCGTCGCATACCATCCCTCAACTGAAACAATATGGTTCAAAGAAGGGGATGGACAAAGTAGCCAGTGGGCTGAGCTACAAGCTGTGTGGATGGTGATAACTCAAGAGACGGGCGATGGTGCACTGAATATCTGCACGGATAGCTGGGCAGTCTACCGAGGGCTCACGCTGTGAATAGCACAGTGGGCCACTCAGGACTGGGCGATCCATGCTCGACCAATCTGGGGCAAAGATATGTGGGTTGATATATGGAACGTGGTTAGGCACAGGACTGTACGAGCATACCACGTTTCTGGACATCAACCCTTGCAGTCTGCAGGTAATGATGAAGCTGACACTCTGGCTTGAGTTCGATGGCTAGGAAATACATCAGCCGAAGATATTGCCCGTTGGTTGCATCGGAAATTACGGCATGCAGGACAGAAAACCATGTGGGCAGCAGCTAAAGCATGGGGGCTGACCCTACAGTTACCGGATATTGTCCAGGCATGTCAGGACTCTGACGCTTGCTCACGAATGAGACCAAGACTTCTGCCGGAAACAACGGCCCATCTTGCGAGATGACACAACCCTTTACAACGAGGGCAGATGGATTACATAGGTCCCCTTCCTCGATCTGAGGGGGCCAGATATGCCCTAACCTGTGTTGACACAGCAAGTGGACTGATGCAAGCCTATCCTGTAGCAAAGGCAAACCAAGCCTATACTGTTAAATCTCTAACTAGGGTGATGGCATCATATGGGACTCCTGAGGTCATCGAGAGTGACCAAGGTACACATTTCACAGGTACAACTGTGCAAAAGTGGGCTGAAGACAACAACATCGAATGGCGGTTTCACCTGCCCTATAATCCAACGGGAGCAGGCCTAATAGAAAGGTAGAATGGAATCCTGAAGGCTGCTCTGAAGGCAGATTCACAGTCCTTGCAGGGGTGGACCAAGAGGCTTTATGCAACCCTGTGGGACTTGAATGAGAGACCGAGGGATGGCAGACCCAGTGCTTTAAGAATGTTGCAGACAACTTGGGCCTCTCCACTTAGGATACAAATCACAAGCAAAGACACCTCACTTAAGCCACAAGTTGGCACCATGAATAATCTTCTGCTCCCTGCCCCTGATGACCTAGAGCCTGGGAAACACAAGGTAAAATGGCCTTGGAGGGTGCAAGTGAGACCAAAATGGTGTGGTCTCCTTGCTCCTTGGGGGAGATTGTTAGAGGTTGGGGGATCAGTAAACCCTCCTGTGGTTGGTGCATGGCCAACAGAGGTTGTAGTTGACACTCCAGTTTTCATTGCAAAGGGGACATTAATCATGTCCTTATGGCAAATTAGAACTCCCCCCTTGGTACCTGATATAGTGATCCAACCACAGACATCAGGCCAAAGGGTATGGTATCGAAGGCCAGGCCATGCTCCAGTACAGGCAGAGGTATTGACTCAAGACCGAAATACGGCCTGTATCTTACCATGGAGGGCAGACTTACCCCTCCTTGTACCTGTTAAACATCTCTATTACTCCCCTTGAGGTTATCAAGTTCACAGGACAGCCGGCAGGAATAACACCACTCCAGCACGCTCCAGTGACCATGAGGAAACGTCATGACATCCAGTGATGGACTGCTGAACTTTCAGCAACTGGCGAGTGTGAACCTACTGGTCCTTAAAGAAGATACGACTCCAGAAGGAACATCAAGTACTGGCCCAAGAAAACCACAAGAAGGGACTACAAATAATGGCCTTCAGTGCCTAACATTCTACATTGCGGCGGGTATTGTACATGCGTCGCGATGTACTTGGTATTTTGAGCCATCGGAACAGCAGGAGATTATGCCCAACCTGCTCACTTGTTGGATCATGCTGTGAAGGGATGGAGTGTAGTGGGATTGCCTGGTCACAGCCTGAACCAGTGAATGAGCATCTGAGTGACCAGAGCGGAAGAGCCCAGGTCCACCTGACCTCTCCCTCTCTCCCTCTCAGTGGTGCTTCCAGGAGCACAGATCCGCTCAGAGCCTGTGCGGGTTGCCCCCCCCTCCCTGGCTCTCTCCTTCCGGCACACCAGTGTTTGAACGAGAGACTGCTGCGTTCCTTCGCCTAAACGTTCGCCGGAAGGGGAGAGTTCATACCCCTTATCTCTGACATCTCTTTCTGTAGTGCCTCTCCCTCAAATAAAAGCTCTGTCACCGCCTTTGCTTGCTTTACACACAACTTTACAACCAACCTTTTTGTTTGGACAGCAATGTCTTTCCACAGTTCATCAGTCCAAATAGTTTTACCCTTCTGTTGCCAGTTGTTTAGTTCCCACTGCTGCAACCACACCCATAAACATTTGCCACTGTCCACAAATCAATATAAAGATACAGCATTGGCCACTTCACCCGTTCGGCCACTTCTAAGGCCAGTTGGACAGCCTCAACCTCCACAAATTGAATCATTTCCCCTCCGCATTCAGTGACCTCTGCAACCCGTTGCATGGGGTTCCACACAGCAGCCTTCCACCTGTGATACTTCCCAACAATATGACACCGACCATCAGTGATCAGGGCATATCTCTTCTCATTGGCTGGTAGTTCCTTAAACAGTGGGACCACTTTAGCACGTGGTACCTCCTCTGCTGGTGTTGTTCCAAATTTCTTGCCAACAAGAAACCGTTCCCTACTGGTGGACAGCCCTTAAATGAGGTCTGGGAGAGGTGGGAGACCCCTTCCAGTCACACAGGTATATCGACTTCACCTGTGCTCCTGAAGCTGACTCAGTGCTTACCTCAGGTGATCAGTCAGTGGCTCAGGCCGTGATTCAACAGTTCCCATACACTCCACCCCTTCACGACATGAACCACTGTAAGTGAGTAACCATAGGGTGAGCCTTCCTTAATACAGAGATCCAGTACATCGCGACACTTGTATAATTGCCCATTGCGATGCATATTGATGTAATCTGGGACGAGTGATGATCATCGTATGGCTCCTGTTCTTCCTTGGGCCAGTGCTCGGTGGTTTTTACTGGAAGCATGCAGTCATGTGGTGCAGGTCCATCCGATGCTCCATCAGTCCCAGGTAGACCATCACCGCATGTTGCGCATGATCTTACAGCAACTCTGGAACACTTCAGCAGTATTTGGTTCCTTCCAGCGACTCATAGACTCATGGGGAGTAACGTAGGTGTTTCAAGGGTACCTGGAGGGGGAGGTCCGCCCTCCAGGATAAGATACAGGCCGTATTCCTGTCTTGGGTCAACACTTCAGCTTGTACAGGGGCATGCCCTGGCCGCCTGTACCAAACCTTTCGGCCAGATGTCATTGGCTGTACATCTACATCAGGCACCAAAGGGTGTGTCCTGATCTGACACAGGGACATGAAAAGGGTCCCTTTAGCAATAAAGACTGGAGTGTGGACCACAATATCAGCAGGCCGTGTACCAATAACCGGAGGGAATACCGAACCTCCCACCTCCAGTAATCTCCCCCCGAGGTGCAAGTAGGCCACACCACTGTGGTCCTACCTGCACCTTCCAAGGCCATTTCATTCTCTTGGTGCCTGGTTTTAGGTTCTCAGAGGCAGGGAGCAGAAGATTGTTCTCCTGGATGTTCTGAGGTCTTACCTGGCTATCCGTGCCTGTAATTTGGATCCTAAGCGGGGAGGCACATGTTGTTTGTAACATTTTCAAGGCACTGGGTTGGCGGTCCCTAGATCTTGCATTCAGGACTCACAGGGTTTCACGGAGTCTCTTTGTCCACCCCTGCAGAGACTGAGAGTCAGTCTCCAGGGTAGCCTTGAGAATACCATTATAATGCTCAGTAAGACCTGCCCCCATTAGATTTTATGGCAGGTGGAATCACCACTCGATATTGCTCTCTTCTGCCTAGTGTTCTATCATTACATTCGTATAGTGACTCCCTTTGCTGCTCTTAATGACTTGTGGTGCCCCGTATGCAGCCATCAATCTCGTGAGTGTTTCAATGGTATATACTAGGTTGGCTTTTGGTACTAGAAAGGCTTGCATTAGCCCACTTGCTGTGTCAATACAGGTTAGGACATATCTTATCCCCTGAGATTGAGGGAGGGGCCCAATGTAATCAACCTGCCATCTCTGTAGAGGATTGTGTCCTCTAGCAAGATGGCTGTTGTTTCCGGCAACGACCTTGTTCTCATTTTGGAGAAGGCATCGCAGTATCGGCATGCTTGAGTGTTGTCGGATATTTGTACGGGCAGTCCCCATGATTTGGCAGCTGTCCACATGGTCTTCTGTCCAACATGTTGCAGCTTTCGATGCAACCAGTAGGCGATGTTCTCAGATGGTAAATTCTCTACCCATAACTCAGCCAGTGTTTCGGCTTCATCATTTCCTGGTAACTGTAGGGGTTCATGAACAGAAATGTGGTAGACAAGTACAGTTCTGTGTTTAACAGTATTGCGTACATCTAACCACATATCTTTACCACAGATTGGTCGGGAGTAGATAGTCCAGTCCTGGGTAGCCCACTGCGCAATTCAAAGAGCGAGCTCCCGGTACACAGCCCAACTATCTGTGCAAATATTCAGGATACCGTCACCAGGTTCTTTGCATATAACCATCCACACCACCCGCAGTACTGCCCACTGTCTGCTCTGACCATCCGCCTCTTCATACCAGATTGTGTCAGTGGCAGGATGGTATGCTACTGCTCTCCACTTGCTTGGGTTGCCCTTGCTAGACACATCTGTGCACAAGGCATATTCAGGAATGGGATATTTTCCTTCCTGGATGGGACTCTTGTGTGGTGGAGCAACCAAGGTTTCATTTGGTGCATCACTGTGATACGTCACTGGGCCTAGAATTTTTGAAGCACTTCTTTCAGTGGTGAGGAAGACAGACTACTCCTCTGACTGAGACAGGTGACCCATTGTGCCACTCTCTGTGCCTGGGCCACCCCTGTCTTAGGAAGGTGGGTCAGATCTCTTACCCACCCCTGAATTGGAAGAGCGGTCAAACTATGACTTTGGCCGTCTGGGTTAATGGCTCTACCGCTTGTATTCTGGAATAGGCAGCCAGTACATGTTTTTCAGTCATACTATATCTTTCTTCTGCTCCATGCCAGACCTGAGACCAAAAAACAATGGAGGTCCGAACAGAACTCTGACGTTGCCACAGGCCCCAGCCAAAGCCATTCTGAGAAACGTGAACATCAAAATCAGCTGGGAGGGTAGGATCGAATCGATCGCTTGTTTTACCGCCTGCTTCGCTTCATGAAAAACATCCTGTTCTGTTCTCCCCCAGTCCCATGATTGGCCCTTTTTTGTGAGTCTATAGAAAGGTCTCAGCAGCTGCGCCAATTGAGGTATAAAGGAACACCAGTATCCAAATGTACCTAGAAATTCCTGCAGCTGCTTTGGTGTTGTAGGGACTGGGAATGCCTGAACCATTTCTACCGTGGCACTGGGTAGTACTTTGGTCTTTCCTGACCAGACTATCCCCAGAAATTTTACGGACAGGCCTGGACCTTGCACCATTTGAGGATTGATAGCCCATTCTCTTTCACCTAGGTAGGCGGTTAATGAATCTGCTGCCTCTCCTACTGCCTCCAGCAAGTCGGATGTTAACAGGAGATCATCAATGTAGTGGTATAGGTTGACGTTATTATTAGGTTTCCTCCAATTAGCCAGGTCACGCGCCACCAAGTTATGACAGTACGTTGGTGAATGCACGTACCCCTGTGGCAGGACCTGAAAGGTCCACTGCCTGCCTCCCCATGCGAACGCAAATTGATCTTGCGATTCTTTGGCAATTGGGATACTAAAAAACGCATTTGCCAAGTCCAGGACACAATGGTAGGTCTTAATTTCCCTACTGAGTGTGTCCATTAGGGAAGCAATATTGGGTACGGCCACATGGATGAGCGGCGTCACCTTATTTAATTCCCTATATATATATATATATGTTCCATCGGACTTCAGCACTGGCCATATGGGGGAATTATATGGACTATGTGCAAGTCATATAATACCTACTTTTTCTAGTTCCTGCACCGTTTTTGATATTTCTTCCTGCCCCCCCAGGAGTCTATACTGTCTTACATTAGTAATCTGGCATGGATTTGAAAAACAAAAGGGCTCATGTTTCGCATGGCCCCTCAATACTGTAGGTATCGCCCGGATACTACTGTACCTCTGTCAAAGTCTGAACTCTCCCACAGTCGTCTGGAGAGCCAGACCCCATAAAATGTCTATGCCCAAGATGTATTCTGGGACTGGGGCAATCAACACTTGATACTGCTGGGGTGGGAGACTCCCAACACCCAGTTCCAGCCATGTCTGGGTGACTGGCATGGTCTGTCCCCCAAACCCACCAATCATCACTCTACTGCCCTCAAACTTTGTTGGGTCTCCATACATAATTTATGTTTCCGCACCAGTGTCCACTAGAGCCATCACCTTTTGAACATTTGTCTCTGACCAAAATACCTCTAATTCTACATAGGGCCTTCGGTCACATCTGGAGGCCCTAAGGGGACCAAAGTCCTTCGTTACTACATGAAGTTGGCTTAATCTAAGTCTTCTACCGCAGGTGGTTCAGGCATTGTATCCCACGACACCTGTGGATGTTTCTTCCGTCTATTTGGGACTATAAAGCCAGCCAAATTCCAGGTTGTTGGTGGTGCTGCCTGTATTATTCGTACTCCATATTTTTTGGGAGTACGCTGAAATTTTTGATCGTTTCTAAGTTGTTTCCAGAGCTGTAATAAAACATGGTTGGGTTGCCCATCGATTTTAGCAAAGGCAACCCCAGCCCGTATAAGATCATTGAACGTAGTCTTCTCGGAGACCCGTATGGGGCCTGATCGGGGTATCCGTGGGACAGGCTTCTTAGTTTTAATCGGGAAGGCCTCAGCTTCTTCTATCACACGGACATTGCGCCTAGTTCTTAAGCTCTCCTTTTCCCCAAGGTCTGCCACCAACTGGGCTGCCTGTTGGACGATAGCCTCCGAAGCCACCAAGGGGTTTAGTATGGAGACCAAAGTCCCATAAAGGTGAGAGGGGACTTGCTGTAGTATTAGGTCTCGCATACCTGCTGTAAATTTTTCTGTATCAGGACTCTCAAAGGTCTCTGAATACGTAGCCTCTCTCATACCCAGTTCCCAGATGTATGTTTGGAGGTACTCCATAGAGGACCATAAACCAGTATTGAGTGGAATGTCAGGCTTGTTAGGCCACGTTAAGCGGCATGCTGCCATCCACCAATCTATAATAGAATGATTCTCATTAGTATAGTGGATGGCAGCATATAATCTTCGCCTCAGGGCTGGGTGTATAGTTATGGATGCTAGTTTTGACATCTCTGTCCCACTGACTAACACGCTTTCAGCTCCTGCATCCCATAACCTCAGGAGCCATGATGGTACGCTTTCTCTTGGTTTTTGATGGAACCGTTGTACTAGGTCCATCAACTCATTTGCTGTATAGGGGCGAGCTGCCACATGCAAGCATGTTTCAGGAGGGGGCCCTTGCTCAGGAGGCACTCCCGCTGGTCTATCTTGCACTTCTTTTGTATTTTGAGTTATGATTGGTCGGATCTCAAACGGATCCTCAAGAGATGGAGCTTCGAGATCTGATTTAGAAATCTTTTTCTCTGAAACATCCAGGTCCGCTACTTCAGGGACCAGGGTGTCCTCCACTGATATGGTACGTATTTGTCTTGTTGGCACATCTAGTCCAGGTTTTTTGGCTACTAATGTGCCCAACTGTTGTTCCAACTTTTCAATTCGATCTCTTAACAAAGGATTTTCAGATTCTATGTTTGTATTTGTTATTTCCAGTTTATGCAATGCCATTATTAGAGGCCAAGCCACAGCAGAAGCAGCTAGTCAACGTTCTTTTGTAACTAGTGTGTCCTTATCTAGACCTTGAAAATAATCTGTCAGCCAGGCTGGAGAAGGAGAAACAGTCCCTGTAACCCACAGGGGTCCTCATTTTTCAATAATGGTGGCAAGACCATAATAGGACAACCCCATAAATCCTGGAATTTGACCAGGAATTGATTGGTCTAGGGGAGTAACGTTCTCCCCCCTGCCCCATTTGAAAAATTTTCAAATGAAAGACATGGTTAATTATTGTATATGAACATATATAAATATTTTAAAGCCAGCCTGGCTCGCCAATCGTTTGGCAAATAACCGCCAAGAGAAGCACCCAAAAGAAATAGAGCCAAAGATGGTATATTTTTTATGGGCTTAAGTAGATGATACACAGATGATTAATAAGAAAAGAGTGGCTCACCTTTGAAGATGGTCAAGGCTCGCCAATAACACCACTAGGGAGATCCTTCCCTGGTGGTGGTCAGCCCTTAAATGGGGTCTTGGGAGAGGTGGAGTCAAACTCCACCCCTTCCTATCACACTCACTTGTGCCCCTGCAGCTGACCCAGTGCTTGCCTCAGGTGATCTATCAGTGGTTCAGGCTGTGATTCAACAGTTCCCATGCACTGGATGATAGCCAGTGTAACACCAGTCTTGAAAATGGGCAAGAAAGACAAGCCATGGAAATACAGGCTTGTCTGCCTTGCCTCTGTCCCTGGAAAGGCAGTGGAACACCTTGTTCTGGGTGTCATCTCCAAACAATTGGAAGAGAAGAAGGTCATCAGGAGTGGTCAGCACGTTATGCCCAAGGGGAAATCATGCTTGACCATAGTGGTGGTCTTCTACCAAGTTATCAGTGGCTGGGCAGATGTGGGGAGAGCAGTGGACGTTGTGTACCAGGACTTCAGCAAGGCTATTGACACTGTGTCCCACAGCATCCTTGTTATGAGGCCCTAGGAAGTAAGGGATAGATGAATGGACAGTGAGGAGGATTGAGAACTGACTGAGTGGCAGAGCTCAGACGGTTGTCATCAGTGGGGCAGAGTCTAGATGGAGGTGTGTAGCTGGTGGTGTTCCTCAGAGGTAGATGCTACATCTGGTCTTATTCAACATCTTCATCGGTGACCTGCATATAGGCACAGAGGGCACCGTCTGAAAGTACAAAGCTTGGAGGAGTGGCTGCCATAGCAGAAAGCTGTGCCACCATTCTGTAAGGCTTGGACAGAGTGGGGAGTTGGGAAGAGTGGAACGGGGTGAGCTTCAACAATTGCAAGTGTAGAGTCCTGCACTGGAGAAGAAATAATGGCACAAAATGATGAAAACACAAAATAGTCAGAATGCTTCTTGGGAAACCTGAATGGAATGGGGATACAGACGAGCAAGGACATAGGACAGGAATTAATTGGATGCAGATGAAGAGTAAATCATTCTAGCTCTTGGCTGGGCAGCCGTCTCCTGTTGCTAGGTATTCCCAAGTCTCCCAGCAGCTTGCTTCTTCCCCACGCATTTCCCTTGGAGCTGTGTGTTCCTCCAACCCCCAGGACCATGCTCAACTTCCCCTGCACCACACCTCCCTGCAATGGACGAAGCAGTGCACCGCAGTAATGAGAGAATCATCTTCTTGCAGCATGCTGGGGGGGCTCAGGGATCCTACAGAGAAACCCAAAGTTCCAGAGGACATGGGCAGGCTCCTGCTGGTTTCACTGGGTCTGCAAAATCAACCTCCACTTCCTACAAACTGTACACAGCTGCTGGAACTCAGCCCTGCAAATGTAGTGGCCCTTCTGCAGGAAGTCTCGCAGACTCTTTCCCAAGGTCCAAGCAAAGAACTTCAAGCTCAGAGAAGAGGCAAGCATGCACTGGAGAGCACTCTGAAACCTCTTTGTTGCGGGGATAAGCTGCTCTTGCACCCTGTGTGTTTACACTGCCTTCTGCTCCCACCACCTCCTGGGACATGGGATGCTGCACTTAGGAGAAACAAGCTCAGCTTTTTGTAGATTTAGTGGAACCAAGCAAAGCTCGGTGTCTCACAATTGCTCTGAGCTCCTGATTAAACCTTTTGGGAAGAGGAGTAGAAGGAATGTGCAGAACTGTGAAAAATGACACTGCTTGTGTGAAAGAAATGCTAACCAGGGATGAAAGCAGTGGACTAGAGTCAGCACCAAAATCAAACTTCCTTGTACCATTCCTCAATCCACAAGCGGTCATTTATTTTTAGAACAAAATCAAGACTACAGTGAAAAAAGCTCCAGAACAACTCTCCTACTTTATACACCCCCTTCACCATCAACTTCAGGTTCTTTTCAGACAACTTCCATGAGCCACGTTACTGCTCTGCTGACCCTTGTATCTGATTCATTAATACACTTGGAAACTTCTGAGAGCAGTACATGCACACAGACACACAGAACATCCGTACACAGCTGATTTTCTTAGGAGAAGTCAGCAAAAAGCTGCTTGCAGGAAGAGCCGAGGAGAAAAGCAGGCACGGAGAGATAATATCTTTTGTTAGCAAGGAAAGGCAATCTGAAGCTCCTGGGTAAAGTCCCTTCTGCAGAGGGTTCCAGCGAAGCCATCTCCTTTGCAAACTCTTCCTGTGGGGGGAGAAGCATCTTGGTTTTCCTCATGCTGAGGTCTCCAGCATTCTCAAAGTCTCTGCACTGGGCGCATTCCCATGAGAAATGAGACTTCAGGCCTGAGAGGATTTCTTCCAGCAGGACAGACAATTGCAGGGCATTCTCCTCACAAGCACTGGGCAATATTCTATGTGGACAGAGCTGTGGATGAACCTCTCCCTGCAGTGATGGCATTTGTGTGGTCCCTGCCCTGACTGGATCCCTTTCTACTTGATCAGGTTAAAGTCCATCCCGCCCTTGGGACAAGGGAATTGTGTGGTTCATCACCACACACAGCCACAGTGGGTAACCAGGCTGCGGCTCTGGTTGAAGCTATTTTCATGTCTGGGGCATTGCAGGCTCTGTCTGCAGTGTGCATATGATGGTAGGAAACGTGGCTGGAACTGCTGCTGAAGGTTCTCATATTCTGGGGGTGCTTCTACAGTCCGTCAGTGGTACGGATATGCTTGTGGGATTTGAGATCAGAACTGCTTCTAAAGCTCCTCTCTTACTCAGAGCACTTATATGGTCACTCTCCTGTGTGTCTGCGCCAGTGCAGCTTCAAATGAGAACTCCATTTGAAGCCCGTCCCACACTCAGAGCACTTCTATGGTCTCTCTCCTGTGTGGCTTCGCTGGTGCATCTTCAGATTAGAATTGCTTTTGAAGTTCTTCCCACAATCAGAGCACTTATATGGTTTCTCTCCTGTATGGCTTCGCTGGTGCATCTTCAGATTAGAATTGCTTTTGAAGCTGTTCCCACAGTCAGAGCACTTGTATGGTTTCTCTCCTGTATGGATGCGGACATGCACCTTTAAATCAGAACTTCTTTTGAAGCTCTTCCCACACTGAGAACACTTATATACTCTCTTTTCTGTGTGGCTTAGCTGGTGCATCTTCAGATTAGAATTGCTTTTGAAGCTGTTCCCACAATCAGAGCACTTATATGGTTTCTCTCCTGTATGGATGCGGACATGCACCTTTAAATCAGAACTTCTTTTGAAGCTCTTCCCACACTCAGAGCACTTATATGCTCTCTCTTCTGTGTGGCTGTGCTGGTGCACCTTCAATTCAGAACTGCTTTTGAAGCTCTTCCCACACTCAGAGCACTTATATGGTCTCTCCCCTGAGTGGGTGAGTTGGTGCCGTTTCAATTTAGAATTTCTTGTGAAGCTCTTCCCACACTCAGAGCACTTATATGGTCTCTCTCCTGTATGGATGCACTGGTGCTCGAAGAGACGGGATCTCCATTTGAACATCTTACCACACTCAGTGCACATGTACAGGCTCTTTCTTGAGTGTATGCACTGGTGTTTAAGGACTCTGGAATCTATTTGAATGCATTTCTCATCCTCAGGGCATGGATTCTGATTTTGCCTCTGGCACTCATCGTTACTCCTGGGGTCTTCAAGCTGCCTTTGACCAGTACTGAAGTCCAGTGGGTTCCTTGATGCCTTTAACAGATGCTTTCCCTGTTGTGTCTTGTTCTGCTCCCCCTGAACTTGCTCCTGATCCACATGCACATCCCTTCTGATTTCTTCCATGTAGATGCTACCAAATTGTCTTTTGACCACACCACCTTCCTGCAGACCCTTCCTTAGGTTTCTTATCCCAGCACCTGCTGGATAACAAAGGAAAACCAGAAATAGCACACAATGCCAAAAATACTCCTCCCCCAGACATATCTTTTATGGCCTCAACTTCCTCCTTCCCTCCACCACCTCACCTGGGCTGACATCTCCTGCCACAGCATCACGGCTACCCTCATCTGGGATCCAGGGCTCTTCTCCTTCTTCAAGCAGGGAGATCACCATGGGCTTGGGGGCTGTAAGTGGAGCTGCAGCAATAGAAATAGGAGAAATGAGAGCTTTTCGATCATTCTGGCACAGCTGCTTGTCCAGCAACATTGCACAATGTCCCTCCCCACAGTGAAATAAAAATAAGG
Source organism: Oreortyx pictus (assembly GCA_036925125.1). Classification (NCBI taxonomy): domain Eukaryota; kingdom Metazoa; phylum Chordata; class Aves; order Galliformes; family Odontophoridae; genus Oreortyx; species Oreortyx pictus. The sequence goes on along the minus strand of JAUPFR010000045.1, from coordinate 124,152 downwards.
GCCTGAATGACACTGGGACAAAACACAATAGCTTCTTTTGTTGGAAAGATTGCTTTTCAATCTCTGACTGCAGAGACTGACTGCAGGGAGATGGTCCTTCCCCTCCTGGCTGATGCCTGCTGACCAGCACTAACTGCAGGACATTATCAAAGCACTAAGCATGATGAGCCATTATGAAACTCATGCTTCTCTGTGTTTCTTTTGTTGCTGCTACTGCGGAGTTTGACAAGAAAGAACTCGACGTTTATTAATTTGGCCATGCTTGCAGACACACATTCTGCACAGCCAAATGTGCCCAAAAGAGGAGGAAAGGCAGCAAAGCCCTCACCCAGTGAGGCCACACACTCGTACGTCTCCAGCATCACGTCCCGGTACAGTGCTCGCTGTGCAGGGTCCAGCAGTGCCCACTCCTCCCTGCTGAAATACACAGCCACCTCCTCAAAACTCACGGGCTCCTGCAAGTACAAAGAGGCTCCTTCCTGTGAGCAGACAAGGCCCAGGGAAGCAGCTCGCAGAGGAGTGAAACTCGAGTCCCAGCCACATATCTAACCCCAGCACACACATGCCGGTTGAAGGCAATTCCCTCTCCCCCTCTGCCCTATTTCTCTCCTACCCGCTTATCCCAGCCCCTACCTGAGATGGATGTGCTGAGGCCATTGCTGCTCTCCTGCAGGCTGGGATGATCACGGGTGAAAGGCAGAAGTTGAACTGGAGCCTGCAAGGACATGGGAAATGTCAGCAGAGCTGTGACTGAATGCAGCAGTCCCTGTCCAACTCCTGCCCACCCCAGACCATCTGTCATTATCACTGCCTGGGGGATGGCACACCACACCTTGCATAGAAAATCATTGAGCAATTATACTAATAACACTCTGTCTAAAAGACAGTAATCATCACAAAGCTGCCAGAAACGGTGCGGCAGGTAAAAGTGACAGCTGACTGTTGAACTGCTGAGGGCTGACCGACCATGGGACTAAAGTCAAACCATGTCAAGGAGACAGTCATCTTACCCCAAAACAGAGAGCAGGTCGAGGTCACACCTTAGCAGAGATCCTTCACCCCCTTTTGCCCAGACACCTTGCAGATACTGATCAGCTGTAAGAGACTCACGCTTAGTTTGGAGCTTTGTGATCTTCCCTAAGTTTATGTCTTACACTGTACTCATATGATTCATAACACACAAAGCTGTGAATAAGTCTGGCACTAGAATTGGATCCAGGTCCCCCAAGGTTCCTTATTTCTGTGGGTTCAGGACTTGAGACAGAGAGGGGGACCACTCTGAGCCTCATGACTCAATGGAGGGGCTCCTGTAGTTTTGTGTGTAATCCAATCTTGTTAAGGCACTGTTAAAGCACTACAGAATATCTGTTTTATATCATTGAACATAGTCCTGCTCAGGTGTCTATCTCCACACGGAGATGAGTACCACACAAAAGAGTGTTAATTGGCAGCTTATCTCTCTTTTGTTGCCCCCAGGACATGCCCATCTGCTTGTCCCTTAGACAAAGGATTTCACAACCCTTGCCCAGGAGTAGCTTGGACATGTTCGGACATGTTCATCAGCAAAATTTGAGGCAATGGTATAAAATAATAGTCTCTTACGGGCTATCCCCCTTGCAGCCGGCATGTGAGCGCAGTGCTGAATAACCTTACCTGCCTTATCACCTAACTCTGGGTTCTAGAGTTTGTTTCCACAAGTCACTACGGCACAGGTGGAAGATGTGAAATTAAAGCGTGCTCCACTTACAACGTGCTTGGGGCCCACTGCTGTGTGCTAAAGGCATCTGCAGCTGCCGGGACAGCCGGAACAAAACCCTTGGGACACGTTCGCAGAGCAGAGACCGCCCTGTCCCCAGTAGTTCAGGGGCTGACACAGTGGCAAGTCCCCGCCTCTAATAAAGAGGCGTTTCATTCAGTCACGCTGAGCTCCTGTGCTCACTTCCTCCCTGTCCCAGCTCCAAGCCCTTCCTGTACCCCTCTTTGCCCAACCCGGGCTGCAACACGCCTGCAAAGTGTTCCTCCTGTCGTTGCAGCCCACCTGGCCCAGCAAAGCTGCCGTGCCGGGCAGCAGATGGAGCCAGGACCAGGGTCCCACCCAGTGCTGCTGGCAGCGTGTGCTCCTCTGCACGAACCACGAAGGGCACCTACCTTGGGTGCAGAGCAGGCTGCTCCCAGCTCTGTTGCAGGCAACCGGGCTCCTTTGAGTCGCGCAGAGCACAGGATGCCGAGTGCCCTCAGCCCGGAGCTGGCCGCAGGACGGCCTTGGTGCACCTCCTGCCACCGCGCTGCTGCCCGGATGGCTTCCAGCCAGGCTCTCACTGCTTCAGCACAGGCTCAGATGCCACAGCGAGCACACCGCGAGCCGGCTGCCAGGCCTCGGGCAGTTTCACTGCTCATTCTCAGCTCCCATCTGCTCCCGGGGGACAGGAGGAGGGGAGGGAGGGAGGGGGGAGGGAAGAAAGGCCGGGGGCTGTGTTTTCTTACACTAATGAGGCATTGCTTAATGCAGTGTCTTTGCCTGTTTTGCAGGGGATATTTGCACAACCATGACGTCAGGCATCCCTACCTTCTCATTCTTGCTTTCCTGTAACTCCTATCAGTCATGAGCATGCCTCAGCTGTCATTTTTTTCCTCTCTCTGTGGCGTGTGTATGTGGCAGGTCTGCAGAGTGTGTTAAGCTTTGCTTTTTACTTTTATAGCTGCAGCAGTGTGTGTGTTGCAGTGTGTGAAAACAGTTTGTACATTCCAGACATGGAGGAATTGGCTGTGGGAAACTGCAGAGGAATCTTGTTGAAAATTGTTATGATTGGTAGATTGAACAAATGATTAAAATAACTTGTGGAAACCTGGGGTCTGTGGAAAAACAACAAGTAAAGTTCCCGTTTTGTTGGGGGAAGTTGGTTCTGACTGTCCCTGGAGGAATTTGGTGTACAACCATGCCTTGAGGGAGTTGGCAGACTCAATTACCTAGCAATGTGAGGAGGGACAGTTGTCCACCACAAAGTGTATTTAGATTAAAGTGTATTCAGTCTGTTCTGATGGTTGCAGTTTGCACGAGCCAAGATAGATGAAGACTGGAATGAGAAAGAATTGTGTCACCACCCCCTCCCTCCCTGGGCAGCTCTCAGAGCGCTCAGAGAAAGATCCTGGGGCAGAGGCACTGCAAACTCCTGTTGTGAAATGCTGTGTTACCTATTGGTTGGGCAGGAACACGTTGGAAGCAAGAATGTCCTTATCTGCAGAGATCTAGGATACCCAATATTCCAGGGCTAGTATTGGAAACCTGGAAGGCTGGAGAGGAGACTGAAATTTGGATTTTGTATTTACCAGGGGCACCAGAGTCCTTAATTTTTCTATACTGCTTAGAGGAATTAGAGGGGAAAATAAAATTTTAGAATGGGTTCTTTCCTAGACAGGACAGGTGCGTAGATGACCAAAGAGTGCTGAGCCAGTTTTTAATGATGAAACTTTGGAAAAAAAACTAAAGAGAGAGAGGCTTGGGAAAGGCAAGGGCCAAGGAAGGCACAGGAGGGAACAGAGAGGAAATGGAGAAAGCAAAGGCAAGAAAGGACAAGGGATGGGGACAGGGAATAATTGGTGTTGATCATAGTGCAGGGAACTGAAAGAGGGATGATGAAAAGAAAAGGACACAGAGATATTCCAGACATGCTGGAAGCAGTGTCAGAAATACCTCAATTGATCTTTCAGAGACTGGAACTCGTGAAAAAGATTTAATTTGTGATGGCAATGGCAGGCATCCTGCCACCATGAGTGCCTGCTCTAAGAAAAAGAAGCTTTTATATCTCTTGGTTCCCAGTGCTGACTCCCTCCCCTGCCTCCAGGTTCACCTTCTTCACAAGCACATCCTCTAGGTAGTTGACAAAGTCCATCTCACTTGGTTTCTCCAAGTAAGCAGAATCCACAAAGCAGTTGCCAGGCCAGGGTCTTCTCCCATTTGTCTTGCCAGATCAGTTTGTTACTTCTTGCACAGTTCTGGGTGCAGATGTATGTCTTACAGTCCTTACCTTTGGTCAACCCTCAGCCCCCTATGCAATCTCCCCAAGGGACGAGAGTGCACAAATTAATATGCCATCCAGATTCTCCCTTTCTCTCTCCAGAATGTGCATACCCAATTCTTTAACAACTGACAGGAGCATTTCTTGTATCATGGGTTCTGTGGTATGTCCCTTTGGTACAACATTCCATTACTTTTGTAAAAAAAATAAATTCCCATACCAAGAAGGGAGAACGGAAGATCAGAGATCTGATTATTAAAACCTGAGCAATGTAGACAGTGTTAGAGGTTTGGGCATTGGCAGTGGGATTGCCCACACAATACAGCAGCAAAGATTCAGAAGATCAGAGCCGGATCACACGAAGGTCATGATAGAATTTAATTATATTTCTTGTTTTTGTATTTTTCTAAAAGAATTGTATTATATGATTTTTATTTATTATTAAGAAAGCTGCTCGTTCTTTTTACCGTCTCAAGTATTTGAGGTGTAGTACCATCTAGTCAACTCCTTCTGGTTTTGCACCTCCTTACCAGAGGAATGTGAGCCATTATCCCTTTTAGGTGACATCAGCAGTAGGTGAGTTTGAGAACAAAACAGTCGCCTTCACAAAGTACCTTTCCACTTGGCTTTTTGACGCTTAGTCCCCTTAAAGAAGCCCATGGCTACTTGCACTCCTGAGAGCATGCATGAATGTCTCCCGGAGGATTTAAGTAGTGCAATCTAAAATATTTGCCGTGTAGACCATCAGGTGTTCCCTCAGAGATCAATGGAGGTGGTGCTTCAGCAGGCTGCTGTGCTGGCAGTTGCAATGTGCACTGAGGCTCGGTGCGTTTGTGTGCTGGGGGCTGCATTCAGAGTGTTCTTCAATGAACCGTTTATTTTCCTGCGCCTCCTGTTGGATGGGTGTACCGCTTTCTAAGAGTTTTTCTGCAACTCTTTCTGGGGGAGTGGTCCCCTTCAGGCGTGCTTCCAGTCCAATACCAGATCTCCCAGTTGGCACAGGCTGTCCATGATGAATTTCTCAACTTGCTTCACCACTCGGTCTTACGATACAAGTCCCTTTTCCCATTCCTCATGTATCGCTGCTCAGTTTCTTTAACTGCAGCTGAGTCAGACAAAAGCAGTCATTCTGCTGCCGCTGCTTGCCTCACCTGGTCGGTGGAAATGATTTTCATAACAGTGTCCTTGGTGAAATTCCATTATGGATTCAAACTATAAAACTATAAAAGTTCGGCATGTGTGGCAGAAATGATTATGGCTGACAATGAGAGGAATTTTTTAATCCAAATAATCATTACACGGTGTTGCACTTGGACAATGCCAGGTGTTTGTACATACTGGGGGAGGAAATCCTTTGGTGCAATCATGATGACAAGGACTTGGGTGTCCAGGGATCGGGGGAGATGGGCTTGGACAGGGACTGCTGCGTTCCCTCACAGCTCCACTGCCATTTCTCTTGTCCCCCCAGGCTCCAGTTCAACTTCTGCCTTCTACCTGTGATCATCCCAACCTACAGGAGAGCAGCAAATGGCCACACCTCATCCATCTCACGTAGGGTTTTGGAGAAGTAGCTGGGATAGGCCAAGTGATGTGAATGCAGGGGAAGAGGGAGGTGCTCTGAGGCAGCATGTGTGAGCTGGGGACAAAGAAGTGGCTGGGACTGGAGTTTCACTCCTCTGCGAGCTGCTTCCCTGGGCCTTGTCTTCTCACAGCAATGAGCCTCTTTGTGCTTGCAGGAGCTCGTGAGTTTTGAGGAGGTGGTCGTGTATTTCAGCAGGGAGGAGTGGGCGCTTCTATATATCCTGCACAGCGAGCACTGTACCGGGACGTGATGCTGGAAACGTACGAGTGCGTGGCCTCACTGGGTGAGGGCTTTGCTGCCTTTCCTCCTTGGAAAGTGTCTGTGAGACCTCCTGCAGAAGGACCACCGCATTTGTTGGGCGCAGCTCAAGCAGCTGTGTTCAGTTTGTAGGAAGTGGAGGCTGATTTTGGTGAGTTGGCGAAGCCAGCAGGAGCCTGCCCATGTCCCCTGGAGCTGTGAGTTTCTCTGTAGGATCCCTGAGTCCCCCAGCAAGCTGCAACGTGATGATTCTTGCAGTGCGGCGGAGCGCTGCTTCCTCCATCTCAGTGAGCAGGGGCCTGGTGTGGTGCAGGAGAGGTAGAGCCTAGCATCTTGATCCACGGATTGATTCAGTTACCAATAAGGAGGTGGCCGCTGCCTTCATTATTCTCTGATGTACTTCATGCCCTTGTGTGGGACTGGGGACTGTGACCCACGACCAATGGGAGCCCACCTGTAGCAAGATACTGTTGACAGAGAAAGCAGGTCAAGGCAACTGAGCGTAAACAAATGATTTCTCTCTGTCGATGAGAAAGGGAATTCTGGGCAAGCCCATCGTAGGTGCCCAATATCAGACGAGATAACTGTCAAGACTGAGTGTCTCTACAATGCAGTAAAAATTAATTTGTTCCTCAGAGAATGAATAATGATTGGGTCTAGACGTGTGTGTGGGGGGGGGGGGAGGAGGTTAGTGGAAACACTTTTGTTTCTTGTTATTTCTTATTTAAATCCTTTCCTTTTGGCTACCTTGCTGAAAATCTCTGTAATTAGCAACCTAACATGGCTTGTTGGGCCCTTATTCATATTGATGAGCTTTGTGGTGCCACGTTCCTCAACTGCAGATCCTGAATATTTGAGCAAGCCTTTAAAACCTGAAGTCAGAAGCACAGCCCAAGTATGTGAGGGTGTTAGCAGGCCCTGCCAAGAGCCGTCACTGAAGAGATCATTGAGGGCATGAAGAGAGGTGTTTGTTTGTGAGGGCTGGTGAAGCAGGAAATTGCATGTATTAGAGAGAGGTGAAAAATAAAATGTGGATGTAGCTTTTGAAGTTCTTGATGCTTTTCATTCAGCAGGATGGCCAAGCATTTGACCTGTACTCCTGCATGTCTTACAAACCCTTCCTTCTTGAATTGTAGTGATAAACCCCCACTCCTGTTGATTTAGGGTTCCTCCCTGATCGTGACTGCTACTGGAATTCCACTGAAGTGTGGGAGGTAAAAGAGAGAAGAAGAACAAGGTCATAATGATGACCATGTCTTAGGAAATGTGTCATGGTTTTATGATTTTTGCTATTGGTGTTTCACATCGTAACATCATGTAGTGCACTGAGAATTAAAGAGTTAATGCTCCTGCACCATGGATCACTGATAGTTCCAGGTATACCTGTCTAAGAAGAGAAGAAGAACTACTTTAAACAGAGGACTTATATTGTTTTGTATTTCTGTGTTTTTCTGCTCAGAGACTGCGTGTCACGAGATGCTCTCAATCCTTTGGGGATCGGCCCAGCTTCGGGTGCTCGCTGCCATCTCACGCTCAGCGTTTATCATAAGGCCTTTGGCATATTAGACACACGCTCTTGCTCATTATATATTATTTAGAAGTTTTAATTACAACTATATTGCAGATATTGTATTTTATGTATTAGATTGTGTTACTTCGCCTTCCGATAATTATTTAGTAAATTAGTATTCCTCCACAGATCGTTGCCGCTGACTTCTGCCGAGACCCATATCCACCCGTCCCCCACCCCTCCCTCCCTTCTATGTTCCCTCCCTCTCAGTCCATGTCGCCACAGGATTTGCTTCTCTAAGGCGAAGATGGTGTTTCAGGCGGCAGCATGGGCTACTGCTTAGGTTTCAAGCCACCCAGTGGTTGCCACCACCATGGTATGCACATGATGCTTGCCATCACAAGTTCGTGGAAGGGTGATGTAATCGACCTGCCACGCCTCCCCATGTTTATATTCTGCCATTGCCCTTCCTGCCAGAGAGGTTTCATTCTCTTAGCTTGTTTAATCATGGCACATGTGTTCCTGTCATAGATAACCAGTGCAATAGCATCCATAGTTAAGTCCAGCCCTCAGTCTCTAGCCCACTTCCAGGCTGCGACCCTTCATTGATGGCCTGAGGTCTCAGGGGCCCACCGAGCTAAAAATAACTCCCCTTTGTTCTGCCAGTCCGGGTCTTTCTGAGCCACCTCAATTTTGGCAGCTCAATCAACCTGATGGTTATTTTTCTGTTCTTCAGTAGATCGATGCTTGGGCACATGAGCATCTATGTGACGCACTGTAGTGGGATTGCCTGGTCACAGCCTGAACCAGTGAATGAGCATCTGAGTGACCGGAGCGGAGGAGCCCAGGTCCACCCAACCTCTCCCTCTCTCCCTCTCGGTGGTGCTTCCAGGAGCACAGATACGCTCAGAGCCTGCGCGGGTTGCCCCCCCCTCCCTGGCTCTATTCCTTCCGGCGTGCAGTGTTCGAACAAGGGGTGGCTGCGTTCCTTCACCTAAACAATTGCTGGGAGGGGTGAGTTCATCCCCCTTATCTCTGACATCTCTTTCTGTAGCGCCTCTCCCTCAAATAAAAGCTCTGTCACTGCCTTTGCTTGCTTTACACTTGGCGAGCCAGGCAGCCTAATACCTTTTAAAAACATTCACTATCACCTTTCTAAGTAACATCGTGGGGTGGTTTGCACGGGAAAAGACCACCCCCTTAAATGACCTTTTGCCCGGTCACATCCCGGGATTCCTAGGATCCCCATACCATGGGATTGCTGCTATTATTGAAAAATGGGGCCCCCTGCGAGACGGAGGAAACATCCACGAATCTCCGTCCCGACTTGCTGACTATTTTGTCTCTCTGACTAAAAACTTACTGACTACTCGGGAGCGGCAGTTAGCTGCTTCTACAGTGGCATGGCCGCTGCTGATAGCCTTGAACCAGATGAACGCAACTGAAGGGGGCCTGCTTGATGAAAATCAACTCTTGCGTGACCGTATTGAAGAATTAGAAAAACAAATTGCAATTTTGACAGGAAAAATACCAAAACCGGTCACTCCCTTACGGAACGTCCGGAATCTCTCTCTAGAAGTCACCGGGAACCCTGTAGAAGAAAACTCGCATAATCTGGTTTCTGAAAATTAAGGCATTAAAAGGTTGGATCTTGAAGTTCCACTTGAGCTAGATTCCTTTGAGATCCGATCAGTTGTAACTCAATAAACAAAGAAAATACAGGATAGACCAGTGGGGCTGCCCCCTGACCAGTGGCCCCCTGCCCACAGCACTTTACATGCAACAGCTCACCCATATACAGCAGCTGAATTCATGGATCTAGTACAGTGGTTTAGACAAAAGCCAAGAGAGTGTACCAGCATGACTGCTCCGCTTATGGGACATGGGGGCAGAAGATGTTACAGTAAATGGGCCAGAAATTTCAAAACTGGCATCCATTACCACTCACCCTGCCCTCAGACAGAGGCTATATGCCACAGTCCAACATAATGATGAAAATCATTCATTAATTAAATGGTTAACAGCTGCGTGCCATATAACATGGCCAAACAAAACTGACATCCCATTAAATAAAGGTCTTTGGTCTTCTATGGAAGATCTGCAAAATTATTTTCAGGAACTGGGTATGAGAGAGGCAATCTATGAGGAAGATTTTGAGAGCCCAGACCTGATGAAATTCTCAGCAGGAATGAGAGATCTTATCCTGCAGCAAGCTCCGCCTCATCCGTATGGTACTTTGGTATCCATACAGAACCCCGTAGTGGCCTCAGAGGCCATCATACAACAGGCTGCCCAAGTGGTGGCAGATCTGGGGGAGACAGAGCACCTGCGCGCTAGGCGCAATGTCCGAATGGTGGTGGAAAGGTCGGAGATCCATCCACCACCACGACCTCGCAGACCAGCCTCTAAGGTAATCCAATCTGGACATATCAGGGTATCGAGAAGACAGATGTTTAATGACCTGATAAGAGCAGGAGTTTGATTTGAAAAGACTGATGGACAGCCTAATCAGGTATTACCGCAACTATGGAAACAGTTGCCCAATAATCAAAGATTCCAGTCCTCCCCCAAAAGGGAAGGAATTCGATTTATAGAACACATTCCGCAAGACACATGGAATCTGGAAGATTTCGTGGTGCCATCGAAAAAACCTAAATCTCCTCAGGCGGCCCGGGCAGCCGCAGTCGAGCCTTCAGAGGAAAAAGACTTGGGGATCGCAGAGCTGATGGCATGACAGAGGAGTCAAAATTCCCCAGGACTAGGGTCTCTACGGGAGACCAGAGACCCTATGTTGAATTAACTATTCATTGGTCAAGAAAGAATGTACAATGAGTGATGGCGCTGGTAGATACTGGGGCAGAAACATCCATCATATATGGGGACCCAAATAAATTCCTGGGCACTAAGGCTATGATAGGTGGGTTTGGGGGCAGATGATCCCCGTAATCCAAACGTGGTTGAAACTGGGGGTTGGGCGTCTTCCACCTCGGGAGTACAAGGTAACTATCGCCCCAGTTCCAGAGTACATACTGGTGATAGACATCTTGTGGAGTCCGACTCTCCAGACCAGTGTGGGAGAGTTCAGACTAAGGGAAAGATATATTAGTATCTGGGCGGTGCAGGCAATTTTAAGGGGCCATGCAAAAATTGAGCCTATTTGTTTGCCACAACCTCGACGGATAACAAATACAAAACAATATAGACTCCCTGGTGGGCAAGAAGAAATTACCAAGACTGTGCAGGAGTTGGAGAGAGTAGGGATTATTAGACCTGCACACCGCCCATACAAGTCCCCCATATGGCCAGTCAGGAAGTCAGATGGTACATGGCGAATGACAGTAGACTACAGAGAACTAAATAACGTCACTCCGTCAATACACGCAGCCGTACCCAACATTGCCTCCCTCATGGATACGTTAAGTAGAGAAATAGAAACATATCATTGTGTTTTGGATTTAGCAAATGCATTTTTTAGCATTCCAATTGCTAAGGAATCTCAAGACCAGTTTGCATTCACATGGGAGGGCAGGCAGTGGACTTTCCAAGTCCTACCGCAGGGATACGTGTATTCACCTACATTCTGCCATAACCTGATAGCACGTGACTTGGCAAATTGGAACAAAACATCTACCGTCAAAATGTACCGTTACATTGATGATCTGATGCTGACATCCAGCTCAATGGAGGCATTAGAGAAGGCAGTACCATCATTAACCACTTATTGGCAGGAAAAAGGATGGGCTATAAACCCACAGAAAATAAAAGGACCAGGGTTCTCAGTTACATTCCTGGGCGTTATCTGGTCCGGAAGACTAAGGTCTTACCCAGCATGATCATAGATAAGATTCAAGCGTTCCCAGTTCCCACAGCACCAAAAGAGTTGCAGGAGTTCTTGGGTATATTAGGATAATGGTGATCCTTTATACCCCACTTAGCACAACTCCTAAAACCTCTGTATCGATTAACAAAAAAAGGCCGAGTATGGGATTGGGGTAAAATGGAGCAAGATGCCTTCCAGCAGGCAAAAATAGCTGTTAAACAGGCCCAGGCGCTGGGTATATTCGATCCAACCCTTCCAGTCGAACTAGATGTGCATGTAACTCAAGAAGGGTTTGGCTGGGGTCTGTGGCAGCGCCAGAGTTCCATTCAAACCCCAATTGGGTTCTGGTCACAGGTCTGACACGGAGCAGAAGAAAGATACAGCATGGTTGAAAAGCAGTTATTGACTACCTATTCTGCACTGCAGGCGGTAAAACCAATAACTCAAACCGCAGAAGTTATTGTTAAAACGACTTTGCCAATTCAGGGGTGGGTAAAAGATCTAACCCACATTCCTAAGACGGGGGTGGCCCAATCACAAACAGTGGCACGCTGGGTTGCCTACCTCAGTCAGAGAAGCCGCCTGTCATCATGTCCACTGAAGGAAGAACTGCAGAAGATACTTGGCCCAGTAACATATCGCAGTGAAGCACCTGAGGAAATAATTGTCACTCGTCAGAGAAGAGTTCTGTACAGGAGGGGAAATACCCTATTCCAGAAGATGCCTGGTACACAGATGGATCCAGCAGAGGGAACCCAAGTAGGTGGCGAGCCGTCGCATACCATCCCTCAACTGAAACAATATGGTTCGAAGAAGGGGATGGACAAAGTAGGCAGTGGGCTGAGCTACGAGCTGTGTGGATGGTGATAACTCAAGAGACGGGCGATGGTGCACTGAATATCTGCACGGATAGCTGGGCAGTCTACCGAGGGCTCACGCTGTGAATAGCACAGTGGGCCACTCAGGACTGGGCGATCCATGCTCGACCTATCTGGGGCAAAGATATGTGGGTTGATATATGGAACGTGGTTAGGCACAGGACTGTACGAGCATACCACGTTTCTGGACATCAACCCTTGCAGTCTGCAGGTAATGAAGAAGCTGACACTCTGGCTCGAGTTCGATGGCTAGGATGTACATCAGCCGAAGATATTGCCCATTGGTTGCATCGGAAATTACGGCATGCAGGACAGAAAACCATGTGGGCAGCAGCTAAAGCATGGGGGCTGCCCATACAGTTACCGGATATTGTCCAGGCATGTCAAGACTGTGACGCTTGCTCACGAATGAGACCAAGACTTCTGCCGGAAACAACGGCCCATCTTGCTAGAGGACACAACCCTTTACAACCCTTTACAACGATGGCAGATCGATTACGTAGGTCCACTTCCTCGATCTGAGGGGGCCAGATATGCCCTAACCTGTGTTGACACAGCAAGTGGACTGATGCAAGCCTATCCTGTAGCAAAGGCAAACCAAGCCTATACCGTTAAAGCTCTAACTAGGTTGATGGCATCATATGGGACTCCTGAGGTCAACGAGAGTGACCAAGGTACACATTTCACACGTACAACTGTGCAAAAGTGGGCTGAAGACAACAACATCGAATGGCGGTTTCACCTGCCCTATAATCCAACGGGAGCAGGCCTAATAGAAAGGTAGAATGGAATCCTGAAGGCTGCTCTGAAGGCAGATTCACAGTCCTTGCAGGGGTGGACCAAGAGGCTTTATGCAACCGTGCGGGACTTGAATGAGAGACCGAGGGATGGCAGACCCAGCACTTTAAGAATGTTGCAGACAACTTGGGCCTCTCCACTTAGGATACAAATCACAAGCAAAGACACCTCACTTAAGCCACAAGTTGGCACCATGAATAATCTTCTGCTCCCTGCCCCTGATGACCTAGAGCCTGGGAAACACAAGGTAAAATGGCCTTGGAGGGTGCAAGTGAGACCAAAATGGTGTGGTCTCCTTGCTCCTTGGGGGAGATTGTTAGAGGTTGGGGGATCAGTAAACCCTCCTGTGGTTGGTGCAGGGCCAACAGAGGTTGTAGTTGAAACTCCAATTTTAATTGCAAAGGGGACATTAATCATGTCCTTATGGCAAATTAGAACTCCCCCCTTGGTGCCTGATATAGTGATCCAACCACAGATATCAGGCCAAAGGGTATGGTATCGAAGGCCAGGCCATGCTCCAGTACAGGCAGAGGTATTGACTCAAGACTGAAATACAGCCTGTATCTTACCATGGAGGGCAGACTTACCCCTCCTTGTACCTGTTAAACATCTCTATTACTTCCCTTGAGGTTATCAAGTTCACAGGACAGCCGGCAGGAATAACCCCACTCCAGCACGCTCCAGTGACCATGAGGAAACATCATGACATCCAGTGATGGACTGGTGAACTTTCGGCAACTGGCGAGTGTGAACCTACTGGTCCTTAAAGAAGATACAACTCCAGAAGGAACATCAAGTACTGGCCCAAGAAAACCACAAGAAGGGACTACAAATAATGGCCTTCAGTGCCTAACATTCTACATTGCGGCGGGTATTGTACATGCGTCGCGATGTACTTGGTATTTTGAGCCATTGGAACAGCAGGAGATTATGCCCAACCTGCTCACTTGTTGGATCATGCTGTGAAGGGATGGAGTGTAGTGGGATTGCCTGGTCACAGCCTGAACCAGTGAATGAGCATCTGAGTGACCAGAGCGGAAGAGCCCAGGTCCACCTGACCTCTCCCTCTCTCCCTCTCAGTGGTGCTTCCAGGAGCACAGATCCGCTCAGAGCCTGTGCGGGTTGCCCCCCCCTCCCTGGCTCTCTCCTTCCGGCACACCAGTGTTTGAACGAGAGACGGCTGCGTTCCTTCGCCTAAACGTTCGCCGGAAGGGGAGAGTTCATCCCCCTTATCTCTGACATCTCTTTCTGTAGTGCCTCTCCCTCAAATAAAAGCTCTGTCACCGCCTTTGCTTGCTTTACACACAACTTTACAACCAACCTTTTTGTTTGGACAGCAATGTCTTTCCACAGTTCATCAGTCCAAATAGTTTTACCCTTCTGTTGCCAGTTGTTTAGTTCCCACTGCTGCAACCACACCCATAAACATTTGCCACTGTCCACAAATCAATATAAAGATACAGCATTGGCCACTTCACCCGTTCGGCCACTTCTAAGGCCAGTTGGACAGCCTCTACCTCCACAAATTGAATCATTTCCCCTCCGCATTCAGTGACCTCTGCAACCCGTTGCATGGGGTTCCACACAGCAGCCTTCCACCTGTGATACTTCCCAACAATATGACACCGACCATCAGTGATCAGGGCATATCTCTTCTCATTGGCTGGTAGTTCCTTAAACAGTGGGACCACTTTAGCACGTGGTACCTCCTCTACTGGTGTTGTTCCAAATTTCTTGCCAACAAGAAACTGTTCCCTACTGGTGGACAGCCCTTAAATGAGGTCTGGGAGAGGTGGGAGACCCCTTCCAGTCACACAGGTATATCGACTTCACCTGTGCTCCTGAAGCTGACTCAGTGCTTACCTCAGGTGATCAGTCAGTGGCTCAGGCCGTGATTCAACAGTTCCCATACACTCCACCCCTTCACGACATGAACCACTGTAAGTGAGTAACCATAGGGTGAGCCTTCCTTAATACAGAGATCCAGTACATCGCGACACTTGTATAATTGCCCATTGCGATGCATATTGATGTAATCTGGGACGAGTGATGATCATCGTATGGCTCCTGTTCTTCCTTGGGCCAGTGCTCGGTGGTTTTTACTGGAAGCATGCGGTCATGTGGTGCAGGTCCATCCGATGCTCCATCAGTCCCAGGTAGACCATCACCGCATGTTGCGCATGATCTTACAGCAACTCTGGAACACTTCAGCAGTATTTGGTTCCTTCCAGCGACTCATAGACTCATGGGGATTAGCGTAGGTGTTTCAAGGGTACCTGGATGGGGAGGTCCGCCCTCCAGGATAAGATACAGGCCGTATTCCTGTCTTGGGTCAACACTTCAGCTTGTACAGGGGCATGCCCTGGCCGCCTGTACCAAACCTTTCGGCCAGATGTCATTGGCTGTACATCTACATCAGGCACCAAAGGGTGTGTCCTGATCTGACACAGGGACATGAAAAGGGTCCCTTTAGCAATAAAGACTGGAGTGTGGACCACAATATCAGCAGGCCGTGTACCAATAACCGAAGGGAATACCGAACCTCCCACCTCCAGTAATCTCCCCCCGAGGTGCAAGTAGGCCACACCACTGTGGTCCTACCTGCACCTTCCAAGGCCATTTCATTCTCTTGGTGCCTGGTTTTAGGTTCTCAGAGGCAGGGAGTAGAATATTGTTCTCCTGGATGTTCTGAGGTCTTACCTGGCTATCCGTGCCTGTAATTTGGATCCTAAGCGGGGAGGCACATGTTGTTTGTAACATTTTCAAGGCACTGGGTCGGCGGTCCCTAGATCTTGCATTCAGGACTCACAGGGTTTCACGGAGTCTCTTTGTCCACCCCTGCAGAGACTGAGAGTCAGTCTCCAGGGTAGCCTTGAGAATACCATTATAATGCTCAGTAAGACCTGCCCCCATTAGATTTTATGGCAGGTGGAATCACCACTCGATATTGCTCTCTTCTGCCTAGCGTTCTATCATTACATTCGTATAGTGACTCCCTTTGCTGCTCTTAATGACTTGTGGTGCCCCGTATGCAGCCATCAATCTCGTGAGTGTTTCAATGGTATATACTAGGTTGGCTTTGGTACTAGAAAGGCTTGCATTAGCCCACTTGCTGTGTCAATACAGGTTAGGACATATCTTATCCCCTGAGATTGAGGGAGGGGCCCAATGTAATCAACCTGCCATCTCTGTAGAGGATTGTGTCCTCTAGCAAGATGGCTGTTGTTTCCGGCAACGACCTTGTTCTCATTTTGGAGAAGGCATCGCAGTATCGGCATGCTTGAGCGTTGTCGGATATTTGTACGGGCAGTCCCCATGATTTGGCAGCTGTCCACATGGTCTTCTGTCCAACATGTTGCAGCTTTCGATGCAACCAGTAGGCGATGTTCTCAGATGGTAAATTCTCTACCCATAACTCAGCCAGTGTTTCGGCTTCATCATTTCCTGGTAACTGTAGGGGTTCATGAACAGAAATGTGGTAGACAAGTACAGTTCTGTGTTTAACAGTATTGCGTACATCTAACCACATATCTTTACCACAGATTGGTCGGGAGTAGATAGTCCAGTCCTGGGTAGCCCACTGCGCAATTCAAAGAGCGAGCTCCCGGTACACAGCCCAACTATCTGTGCAAATATTCAGGATACCGTCACCAGGTTCTTTGCATATAACCATCCACACCACCCGCAGTACTGCCCACTGTCTGCTCTGACCATCCGCCTCTTCATACCAGATTGTGTCAGTGGCAGGATGGTATGCTACTGCTCTCCACTTGCTTGGGTTGCCCTTGCTAGACACATCTGTGCACAAGGCATCTTCAGGAATGGGATATTTTCCTTCCTGGATGGGACTCTTGTGTGGTGGAGCAACCAAGGTTTCATTTGGTGCATCACTGTGATACGTCACTGGGCCTAGAATTTTTGAAGCTCTTCTTTCAGTGGTGAGGAAGACAGACTACTCCTCTGACTGAGACAGGTGACCCATTGTGCCACTCTCTGTGCCTGGGCCACCCCTGTCTTAGGAAGGTGGGTCAGATCTCTTACCCACCCCTGAATTGGAAGAGCGGTCAAACTATGACTTTGGCCGTCTGGGTTAATGGCTCTACCGCTTGTATTCTGGAATAGGCAGCCAGTACATGTTTTTCAGTCATACTATATCTTTCTTCTGCTCCGTGCCAGACCTGAGACCAAAAAACAATGGAGGTCCGAACAGAACTCTGACGTTGCCACAGGCCCCAGCCAAAGCCATTCTGAGAAACGTGAACATCAAAATCAGCTGGGAGGGTAGGATCGAATCGATCGCTTGTTTTACCGCCTGCTTCGCTTCATGAAAAGCATCCTGTTCTGTTCTCCCCCAGTCCCATGATCGGCCCTTTTTTGTGAGTCTATAGAAAGGTCTCAGCAGCTGCGCCAATTGAGGTATAAAGGAACACCAGTATCCAAATGTACCTAGAAATTCCTGCAGCTGCTTTGGTGTTGTAGGGACTGGGAATGCCTGAACCATTTCTACCGTGGCACTGGGTAGTACTTTGGTCTTTCCTGACCAGACTATCCCCAGAAATTTTACGGACAGGCCTGGACCTTGCACCATTTGAGGACTGATAGCCCATTCTCTTTCACCTAGGTAGGCGGTTAATGAATCTGCTGCCTCTCCTACTGCCTCCAGCAAGTCGGATGTTAACAGGAGATCATCAATGTAGTGGTACAGGTTGACGTTATTATTATTAGGTTTCCTCCAATTAGCCAGGTCACGCGCCACCAAGTTATGACAGTACGTTGGTGAATGCACGTACCCCTGTGGCAGGACCTGAAAGGTCCACTGCCTGCCTCCCCATGCGAACGCAAATTGATCTTGCGATTCTTTGGCAATTGGGATACTAAAAAATGCATTTGCCAAGTCCAGGACACAATGGTAGGTCTTAATTTCCCTACTGAGTGTGTCCATTAGGGAAGCAATATTGGGTACGGCCACATGGATGAGCGGCGTCACCTTATTTAATTCCCTATAATCTAACGTCATTCTCCATGTTCCATCGGACTTCAGCACTGGCCATATGGGGGAATTATATGGACTATGTGCAAGTCATATAATACCTACTTTTTCTAGTTCCTGCACCGTTTTTGATATTTCTTCCTGCCCCCCCCGGGAGTCTATACTGTCTTACATTAGTAATTTGGCATGGATTCGAAAAACAAAAGGGCTCATGTTTCGCATGACCCCTCAATACTGTAGGTATCGCCCGGATACTACTGTACCTCTGTCAAAGTCTGAACTCTCCCACAATCGTCTGGAGACCCAGACCCCATAAAATGTCTATACCAAGATGTATTCTGGGACTGGGGCAATCAACATTTGATACTCCTGGGGTGGGAGACTCCCAACACCCAGTTCCAGCCATGTTTGGGTGACTGGAATGGTCTGTCCCCCAAACCCACCAATCATCACTCTACTGCCCTCAAACTTTGTTGGGTCTCCATATATAATTTATGTTTCCGCACCAGTGTCCACTAGAGCCATCACCTTTTGAACATTTGTCTCTGACCAAAATACCTCTAATTCTACATAGGGCCTTCGGTCATATCTGGAGGCCCTAAGGGGACCAAAGTCCTTCGTTACTCCATGAAGTTGGCTTAGTCTTTTACCGCAGGTGGTTCAGGCATTGTATCCCACGACACCTGTGGATGTTTCTTCCTTCTATTTGGGACTATAAAGTCAGCCAAATTCCAG
The DNA here is from genome assembly GCA_036925125.1 of Oreortyx pictus. Classification (NCBI taxonomy): domain Eukaryota; kingdom Metazoa; phylum Chordata; class Aves; order Galliformes; family Odontophoridae; genus Oreortyx; species Oreortyx pictus. Next base: position 105,565 of record JAUPFR010000045.1, on the reverse strand, counting down.
GTTGTTGGTGGTGCTGCCTGTATTATTCGTACTCCCTATTTTCTGGGAGTACTCTGAAATTTTTGATTGTTTCTAAGTTGTTTCCAGAGCTGTAACAAAACATGGTTGGGTTGTCCATCGATATTAGCAAAGGCAACCCAGGCTCGTATAAGATCATTGAACATGGTCTTCCGGGATACCCGTATGGGGCCCGATCGGGGTATCCGTGGGACAGGCTTCTTAGTTTTAATGGGGAAGGCCTCAGCTTCTTCTATCATACGGATATTGCGCCTAGTTCTTATGCGCTCCGTTTCCCCAAGGTCTGCCACCAACTGGGCTGCCTGTTGGACGAAAGCCTCCGAAGACACCAAGGGGTTTAGTATGGAGACCAAAGTCCCATAAAGGTGAGAGGGGGCTTGCTGTAGTATTAGGTCTCGCATACCTGCTGTAAATTTTTCTGTATCAGGACTTTCAAAGGTCTCTGAATACATAGCCTCTCTCATACCCAGTTCCCGGATGTATGTTTGGAGGTCCTCCATAGAGGACCATAAACCGGTATTGAGTGGAATGTCAGACTTGTTAGGCCACGTTAAGCAGCATGCTGCCATCAAACAATCTATAATAGAATGATTCTCATTAGTACAGTGGATGGCAGCATATAATCTTTGCCTCAGGGCTGGATGTATAGTTATGGATGCTAGTTTTGACATCTCTGTCCCACTGACTAACACGCTTTCAGCTCCTGCATCCCATAACCTCAGGAGCCATGATGGTATGCTTTCTCTTGGTTTTTGGTGGAACCGTTGTACTAGGTCCATCAACTCATTTGCTGTATAGGGTCGAGCTGCCACATGCAAGCATGTTTCAGCAGGGGGCCCTTGCTCAGGAGGCACTCCCGCTGGTCTATCTTGCACTTTTTTTGTTTTTTGAGTTATGATTGGTCGGATCTCAAATGGATCCTCCAGAGATGGAGCTTCGAGATTCGATTTAGAAATCTTTTTTTCTGAAACATCCAGATCTGCTACTTCAGGGACCTGGGTGTCCTCCACTGATACGGTACGTATTTGTCTTGTTGGCACATCTAGTCCAGGTTTTTTGGCTACTAATGTGCCCAACTGTTGTTCCAACTCTTCAATTCGATCTCTTAACAATTGATTTTCAGATTCTACGTTTGTATTTGTTATTTCCAGTTTATGTAATGCCATTATTAGAGGCCAAGCCACAGCAGAAGCAGCTAGCAAGCGTTCTTTTGTACCTAGAATTTCCTTATCTAGACATTGAAAATAATGTCAGCCAGGCTGGAGAAGGAGAAACAGTCCCTGGAATTTGACCAGGAAATGATAGGTCTATGGGGGTAACGTCCTCCCCCCTACCCCATTTGAAAATGTTCCAACAAAAGAAATAGTGCCAAAGATGGTATATTTTTGATGGGCTTAAGTAGATGATACACAGATGATTAATAAGAAAAGAGTGGCTCACCTTTGGAGATGGTCGAGGCTCACCAATAACTCCACTAGAGAGGGATCTCCAACCAGAGATCCTTCCCTGGTGGTGGTCAGCCCTTAAATGGGGACTTGGGAGAGGTGGAGTCAAACTCCACCCCTTCCAATCACACTCACTTGTGCCCCTGCGGCTGACTCAGTACTCGCCTCAGGTGATCAATCAGTGGTTCAGGCTGTGATTCAACAGTTCCCATACACTGGATGATAGCCAGTGTAACACCAGTCTTGAAAATGGGCAAGAAAGACAAGCCATGAAAATACAGGCTTGTCTGCCTTGCCTCTGTCCCTGGAAAGGCAGTGGAACACCTTGTTCTGGGTGTCATCTCCAAGCAATTGGAAGAGAAGAAGGTCATCAGGAGTGGTCAGCACGTTATGCCCAAGGGGAAATCATGCTTGACCATAGTGGTGGATTTCTACCAAGTTATCAGTGGCTGGGCAGATGAGGGGAGATCAGTGGACGTTGTGTACCAGGACTTCAGCAAGGCTATTGACACTGTGTCCCACAGCATCCTTGTAATGAGGCCCTAGGAAGCATGGGATAGATGAATGGACAGTGAGGAGGATTGAGAACTGGCTGACTGGCAGAGCTCAGACGGTTGTCATCAGCAGGGTAGAGTCTAGTTGGAGGCGTGTAGTTGGTAGTGTTCCTTAGAGGTTGGTGCTGCTTCAGGCCTTATTCAGCATCTTCATCAGTGACCTGCATATAGGCACAGAGGGCACCATCAGAAAGTACAAAGCTGGGAGGAGTGGCTGCCATAGCAGAAAGCTGTGCCACCATTCTGTAAGGCTTGGGCAGAGTGGGGAGTTGGGCAGAGTGGAATGTGGTGAGGTGCAACAAGTGCAAGTGTAGAGTCCTGAACCTGGGAAGAAATAATGACACAAAATGATGAAAACACAAAATAGTCAGAACACTTCTTGTGAAACCTGTAAAGAATTGGGAAACCCATGAGCAATGTCATAGGTCAGGAATTAATTGGATGCAGCGGAAATGTAAATAATCCCACCTCTTGCCTCAGCAGCTGTCTCCTGTTGCTGGGGTTCCCCAAGCCTCCCAGCTGTTTGCTTCTTCCCCACGCATTTCCCTTGCTGCTTTGTGTTCCATCAACCCCCAGGGCTCTGCTCCAGCACTCCTGCACGGCACCAGGCCCCCGCTTCCTGAGATGAAGGAAGCAGCACTTTGCAGTACTGCAAGAATCATCTCCTTCAGCTTGCTGCGGTGACTCAGGGATCCTACTGAGAAAGTCACAGCTCCAGAAGACATGGGCAGCTCCTGTCGGCTTCACCAGCTCACCAAAATCAACCTCCACTTCCTGCAAACTGCAATCCAAGCACTGTAGCTTGAGATGAGCCCAAAAAATGTGGTGGCCCTTCTGCAGGAGGTCTCGCAGACACATTCCCAATGTCGATGCAAAGACCGTCAAGCTCCGAAAAGAGGCAACCATACATTGGAGAGCACTCTGAAACCTCTGTGCTGCGGGGATAAGCTGCTCTTGCACCCTGTGTGTTTACACTGCCTTCTGCTCCCACCACCTCCTGAGACATGGGATGCTTCACTTAGGAGAAACAAGCTCAGCTTTCTGTAGATTTAGTGGAGCCAAGCAAAGCTCGGTGTCTCACAGCTGCTCTGAGCTCCTGATTAAACATTTTGGGAAGAGGTGTAGAAGGAATGTGCAGCACTATGAAAAAGGATGACACTGCTTGTATGAAAGAAATGCCTCCCTGTGATGAAAGCAGTGGACTGGAGTCAGCACCAAAATCAAACTTCCTTTTACCATTCCTCAATCCACCAGCGGTCTTTTATTTTTAGAACAAAAAGCAAGATACATTGATTAATGTTCCAGAACAGCTCTCCTACTTTATACACCCCCTTCACCATCAACTACAGGTTCTTTTCAGACAACTTCCATGAGCCACGTTACTGCTCTGCTGACCCTTGAATCTCATTCATTAATACACTTGGAAACTTCTGAGAGCAGTACATGCACACAGACACACAGAACATCCGTACACAGCTGATTTTTCTTAGGAGAAGTCAGCAAAAAGCAGCTTGCAGGAAGAGCCGAGGAGAAAAGCAAGCACGGTGAGATAATATTTTTTCTTAGCAAGGAAAGGCAATCTTAAGCACCTGGGTAAAGTCCCTTTGGCAGATGGTTCCTACGAAGCTATCTCCATTGCAAACTCTTCCTGTGGGGGGAGAAGCATCTTGGTTTACCTCATGCTCAGGTCTACAGTATTCTCAAGGTCTTTGCGCTGGGGTCTTTCCCATGAGAAATGAAAAGTCAGCCATGAGAGAAATTCTTCCTGCCAGACAGATTCTTGCAGGGCATACCCCTCAGGAGCACTGGGCAATATTCAATGTGGACAGAGCTGTGGATGAACCTCTTCCTACAGTGATGGCATTTCTGTGGTCCCTGCCCTGAGTGGATCCCTTTCTACTTGACCATGTTGGAGCAGTGGTTAGAGCCCATCCCACCCATGGGACAAGGGAATTGTGTGGTTCATCACCACACACAGCCACAGTGGGTAATCAGGCTGCGACTCTGGTTGAAGATATTCCCATGTCTGGGGCATTGCAGGTTCTGTCTGCTCTGAGCATGTGCTGTTAGGAAACGTGGCTGGAACTGCTTCTGAAGGTTCTCATATTCTGGGGGTGCTTCTACAGTCTGGCAGTGGTATGGATATGCTTGTGGGATTTGAGATCAAAACTGCTACTAAAGCTCTTCTCACACTCAGAGCACTTATATAGTCATTCTCCTGTGTGGCTGCACTGGTGCAGCTTCAAACAGGAACGCCATTTGAAGCTCTTCCCACACTCAGAACACTTATATGGTCTCTCTCCTGTGTGGCTGCGCTGGTGCAGCTTCAAATCAGATGTCCTTTTGAAGCTCTTCCCACACTCAGAGCACTTATATGGTCTATCTTCTGTGTGGGTGCGCTGGTGCCGTTTCAAATCAGATGTCCCCTTGAAGCTCTTTTCACAATCAGAGCACTTATATGGTCTCTCTCCTGTGTGTGTGCGCTGGTGCACGTTCAATTCAGAACTGCTTTTGAAGCTCTTCCCACACTCAGAGCACTTATATGGTCTCTCTCCTGTGTGGGTGCGCTGGTGTCGTTTCAAATCAGATGTCCCCTTGAAGCTCTTTCCACAATCAGAGCACTTATATGGTCTCTCTCCTGTGTGTGTGCGCTCGTGCACCTTCAATTCAGAACTGCTTTTGAAGCTCTTCCCACAATCAGAGCACCTATATGGTCTCTCTCCTGTGTGGGTGCGCTGGTGCACCTTCAATTCAAAACTGCTTTTGAAGCTCTTCCCACACTCAGAGCACTTAAAGGGTTTCTCTCCTGTGTGGCTGCGCTGGTGATAGGTTAAGTGGGATGTCTGTGTGAAACTCTTCCCACACTCAGAACACTTATATGGTCTCTCTCCTGTGTGGCTGCGCTGGTGTAGCTTCAAATCAGATGTCCTTTTGAAGCTCTTCTCACACTCAGAGCACTTACATGGTCTATCTTCTGTGTGGGTGCGCTGGTGCACGTTCAATTCAGATCTGCTTTTGAAGCTCTTTCCACAGTCAGAACACTTATATGGTCTCTCTCCTGTATGGATGCGCTGGTGATCAGAGAGAAGGGATCTCCTTTTGAACATCTTCCCACACTCAGTGCACTTGTACAGGCTCTTTGCTGAGTGTTTGTGCTGGTGTTTAAGGACTCTGGAATCTATTTGAATGTTTTTCTCATCCTCAAGGCATGGATTCTGCTTTTGCCTCTGGCACGCATCCTTACTTCTGGGGTCTTCATGCTGCCTTTCACCTGTATTAAAGTCCAGTGGGTTCCTTGATGCCTTTAACAGATGCTTTCCCTGTTGTATCTTGTTGTGCTCGCCTTGACCTTTCTCCTGATCCACATGCACATCCCTTCTGATTTCTTCCATGTAGATGCTACCAAATTGTCCTTTGACCACACCACCTTCCTGCAGACCCTTCCTTAGGTTTCTTATCCTAGCATTTACTGGATGACAAAGGAAAACCAGAGATAGCACACAATGCCAAAAATATTCCTCCCCCAGACATATTTTTTATGGCCTCAACTTTCTCCTTCCCTCCACCACCTCACCTGGGCTGACATCTCCTGCTACAGCATCACGGCTACCTTCATCTGGGATCCAGGGCTCTTCTCCTTCTTCAAGCAGGGAGATCACCATGGGTTTGGGGTCTGGAAGTGGAGCTGCAGCAATAGAAATAGGAGAAATGAGAGCTTTTCCTTCATTCTGGCACAGCTGCTTCTCCTGCAACATTGCACAATGTCCCTCCCCACAGTGAAATAAAAATAAGGGCCTGAATGACACTGGGACAAAACACAGTAGCTTCTTTTGTTGGAAAGATTGCTTTTCCATCTCTGAAAACATGCAAAGATATTTTCTTTAAAAGAAAAAGAGCTGACAGCAGGGAAATGGTCCTTCCCTTCATGGCTGATGCCTGACGGACAGCATTGACTGCAGGATGTTATCAAAGTGCTGAGCATGATGAGCCCTTATGAAACTCATGCTTCTGTGTGTTTCTTTTGTTGCTGCTACTGCGGAGTTTGACAAGAGAGAACTCCACGTTTATTATTTTGGGCCATGCTTGCAGTGACACATTCTGCACAGCCAAATGTGCCCAAAAGGGGAGGAAAGGCAGCAAAGCCCTCACCCATTGAGGCCACACACTCGTACGTCTCCAGCATCACGTCCCGGTACAGTGCTCGCTGTGCAGGGTCCAGCAGCGCCCACTCCTCCCTGCTGAAATACACGGCCACCTCCTCAAAATTCACGGGCTCCTGCAAGCACAAAGAGGCTCCTTGCTGTGAGCAGACAAGGCCCAGGGAAGCAGCTCGCAGAGGAGTAAAACTCCAGTTCCAGCCACATATCTAACCCCAGCACAGACATGCCGGTTGAAGGCAACTCCCTCTCCCCCTCAGCCCTATGTCTCTCCTGCCCGCTTATCCCAGCCCCTACCTGAGATGGATGTGCTGAGGCCATTGCTGCTCTCCTGCAGGCTGGGATGATCACGGGTGGAAGGCAAAAGTTGAACTGGAGCCTGCAAAGACATGGGAAATGTCAGCAGAGCTGTAACTGAATGCAGCAGTCCTTGTCCAACCCCTGCCCACCCCAGACCATCTGCACATCACTGCCTGGGGGATGGCACACCACACCTTGGACAAGAAATCATTAACAACTATACACATCACTCTTTGGCTAAATGACGGTAATCATCACAATGGTGCCACAAACGTTGCGGCAGAAAAAACTGACTGCTGACAGTTCAACTGCTGAGGGCTGACTGACCATGGGACTAAAGACAAAGCATGAAAAGGAGACAGTAATCTTACCCCAAAACAGAGAGCAGGTCGAGGTCACACCTTAGCAGAGATCCTTCACCCCCTTTTCTCCAGACACCTTGCAGATACTGATCAGCTGTAAGAGACTCACGCTTAGTTTGGAGCTTTGTGATCTTCCCTAAGTTTATGTCTTACACTGTACTCATATGATTCATAACACACAAAGCTGTGAAAAAGTCTGGCACTAGAATTGGATCCAGGTCTGCCAAGGTTCCTTATTTCTGTGGGTTCAGGAGTTGAGACAGAGAGGGGGACCACTCTGAGCCTCATTACTCAATGGGAGGGGCTCCTGTAGCTGTGTGTGTAATCCAATCTTGTTAACGCACTGTTAAAGCACTACAGCATATCTGTTTTATATCAATGAACACAGTCCTTCTTCTCCGTCTCTTTATGTGAAAACTTCCAACCTAGCGTTCCAGGCAAGCGTCTCCTCAGATGTCTATCTCCCCACGGAGATGAGTACCACACAAAAGAGTGTTAATTGGCAGCTTATCTCTCTTTTGTTGCCCCCAGGACATGCCCATCTGCTTGTCCCTTAGACAAAGGATTTCACAACCCCTGTCCAGGACTAGCTTAGACATGTTCGGACATGTTCATCAGCAAAATTTGAGGCAATGGTATAAAATAATAGTCTCTTACGGGCTATCCCCCTTGCAGCCGGCATGTGAGCGCAGTGCTGAATAACCTTACCTGCCTTATCACCTAACTCTGGGTTCTAGAGTTTGTTTCCACAAGTCACTACGGCACGAGGTGGAAGATGTGAAATTAAAGCGTGCTCCACTTACAACGTGCTTGGGGCCCACTGCTGTGTGCTAAAAGCATCTGCAGCTGCCGGGACAGCCGGAACAAAACCCTTGGGACACGTTCGCACAGCAAAGACCGCCCAGTCCCCAGTAGTTCAGGGGCTGACACAGTGGCAAGTCCCCACCTCTAATAAAGAGGTGTTTCATTCAGTCATGCTGAGCTCCTGTGCTCACTTCCTCCCTGTCCCAGCTCCAAGCCCTTCCTGTGCCCCTCTCTGCCCAACCCGGGCTGCAACGCGCCTGCAAAGTGTTCCTCCTGTCGTTGCAGCCCACCTGGCCCAGCAAAGCTGCCGTGCCGGGCAGCAGATGGAGCCGGGACCAGGGTCTCACCCGGTGCTGCTGGCAGCGTGTGCTCCTCTGCACGAACCATGAAGGGCACCTACCTTAGGTGGAGAGCAGGCTGCTCCCAGCTCTGTTGCAGGCAACCGGGCTCCTTTGAGTTGCGCAGAGCACAGGATGCCGAGTGCCCTCAGCCCGGAGCTGGCCGCAGGACGGCCTTGGTGCACCTCCTGCCACCGCGCTGCTGCCCGGATGGCTTCCAGCCAGGCTCTCGCTGCTTCAGCACAGGCTCAGATGCCACAGCGAGCACACCGCGAGCCGGCTGCCAGGCCTCGGGCAGTTTCACTGCTCATTCTCAGCTCCCATCTGCTCCCGGGGGACAGGAGGAGGGGAGGGAGGGAGGGGGGAGGGAAGAAAGGCCGGGGGCTGTGTTTTCTTACACTAATGAGGCATTGCTTAATGCAGTGTCTTTGCCTGTTTTGCAGGGGATATTTGCACAACCATGACGTCAGGCATCCCTACCTTCTCATTCTTGCTTTCCTGTAACTCCTATCAGTCATGAGCATGCCTCAGCTGTCATTTTTTTCCTCTCTCTGTGGCGTGTGTATGTGGCAGGTCTGCAGAGTGTGTTAAGCTTTGCTTTTTACTTTTATAGCTGCAGCAGTGTGTGTGTTGCAGTGTGTGAAAACAGTTTGTACATTCCAGACATGGAGGAATTGGCTGTGGGAAACTGCAGAGTAATCTTGTTGAAAATTGTTATGATTGGTAGATTGGACAAATGATTAAAATAACTTGTGGAAACCTGGGGTCTGTGGAAAAACAACAAGTAAAGTTCCCGTTTTGTTGGGGGAAGTTGGTTCTGACTGTCCCTGGAGGAATTTGGTGTACAACCATGCCTTGAGGGAGTTGGCAGACTCAATTACCTAGCAATGTGAGGAGGGACAGTTGTCCACCACAAAGTGTATTTAGATTAAAGTGTATTCAGTCTGTTCTGATGGTTGCAGTTTGCACAAGCCAAGATAGATGAAGACTGGAATGAGAAAGAATTGTGTCACCACCCCCTCCCTCCCTGGGCAGCTCCCAGAGCGCTCAGAGAAAGATCCTCGGGCAGAGGCACTGCAAACTCCTGTTGTGAAATGCTGTGTTACCTGGCGGTTGGGCAGGAACACGTTGGAAGCAAGAATGTCCTTATCTGCAGAGATCTAGGATACCCAATATTCCAGGGCTAGTATTGGAAACCTGGAAGGCTGGAGAGGAGACTGAAATTTGGATTTTGTATTTACCAGGGGCACCAGAGTCCTTAATTAGTCGAGACTGCTTAGAGGAATTAGAGGGGAAAATAAAATTTTAGAATGGGTTCTTTCCTAGACAGGACAGGTGCGTAGATGACCAAAGAGTGCTGAGCCAGTTTTTAATGATGAAACTTTGGAAAAAAAACTAAAGAGAGAGAGGCTTGGGAAAGGCAAGGGCCAAGGAAGGCACAGGAGGGAACAGAGAGGAAATGGAGAAAGCAAAGGCAAGAAAGGACAAGGGGTAGGGACAGGGAATAATTGGTGTTGATCATAGTGCATGGAACTGAAAGAGGGATGATGAAAAGAAAAGGACACAGAGATACACCAGACATGCTGGAAGCAGTATGAGAAATACCTCAATTGATCTTTCAGAGACTGGAACTCTTGTGAAAAAGATTTAATTTGTGATGGCAATGGCAGGCATCCTGCCACCATGAGTGCCTGCTCTAAGAAAAAGAAGCTTTTATATCTCTTGGTTCCCAGTGCTGACTCCCTCCCCTGCCTCCAGGTTCACCTTCTTCACAAGCACATACTCTAGGTAGTTGACAAAGTCCATCTCACTTGGTTTCTCCAAGTAAGCAGAATCCACAAAGCAGTTGCCAGGCCAGGGTCTTCTCCCATTTGTCTTGCCAGATCAGTTTGTTACTTCTTGCACAGTTCTGGGTGCAGATGTACGTCTTACAGTCCTTACCTTTGGTCAACCCTCAGCCCCCTATGCAATCTCCCCAAGGGACGAGAGTGCACAAATTAATATGCCATCCAGATTCTCCCTTTCTCTCTCCAGAATGTGCATACCCAATTCTTTAACAACTGACAGGAGCATTTCTTGTATCATGGGTTCTGTGGTATGTCCCTTTGGTACAACATTCCATTACTTTTGTAAAAAAAATAAATTCCCATACCAAGAAGGGAGAACGGAAGATCAGAGATCTCCGTATTAAAACCTGCGCAATGTAGACAGTGTTAGAGTTTTGGGCATTGGCAGTGGGATTGCCCACACAATACAGCAGCAAAGATTCAGAAGATCAGAGCCGGATCACACGAAGGTCATGATATAATTTAAGTATATTTCTTGTTTTTGTATTTTTCTAAAAGAATTGTATTATATGATTTTTATTTATTATTAAGAAAGCTGCTCGTTCTTTTTACCGTCTCAATTATTTGAGGTGTAGTACCATCTAGTCAACTCCTTCTGGTTTTGCACCTCCTTACCTGAGGAATGTGAGCCATTATCCCTTTTAGGTGACATCAGCAGTAGGTGAGTTTGAGAACAAAACAGTCGCCTTCACAAAGTACCTTTCCACTTGGCTTTTTGACGCTTAGTCCCCTTAAAGAAGCCCATGGCTACTTGCACTCCTGAGAGCTTGGATGAATATCTCCCGGAGGATTTAAGTAGTGCAATCTAAAAGATTTGATGTGTAGACCATCAGGTGTTCCCTCAGAGATCAATGGAGGTGGTGCTTCAGCAGGCTGCTGTGCTGGCAGTTGCAATGTGCACTGAGGCTCGGTGTGTTTGTGTGCTGGGGGCTGCATTCAGAGTGTTCTTCAATGAACCGGTTATTTTCCTGCGCCTCCTGTTGGATGGGTGTACCGCTTTCTAACAGTTTTTCTGCAACTCTTTCTGGGGGAGTGGTCCCCTTCAGGCGTGCTTCCAGTCCAATACCAGATCTCCCAGTTGGCACAGGCTGTCCATGATGAATTTCTCAACTTGCTTCACCACTCGGTCTTACGATACACGTCCCTTTTCCCATTCTTCACGTATCGCTGCTCAGTTTCTTTAACTGCAGCTGAGTCAGACAAAAGCAGTCATTCTGCTGCCACTGCTTGCCTCAGCTGATCGGTGGAACTGCCTTTAATAACAGTGTCCTGGGTGAAATTCCATTATGGAGTCAAACTATAAAACTATAAAAGTTCAGCATGTGTGGCAGAAATGATTATGGCTGACAATGAGTGGAAATTTTCTAAATCCAAATAATCATTACATGATGTTACACTTGGACTGGGGCAATCCCAGGTGTTTGTACAGAGTGGGGGAGGATGTCCTTGGGAGCAATCATGATAACAAGGACTTGGGGGTCCAGGGTTGGGGAGAGATGTGGTTGGACAGAGACTGCTGCGTTCCCTCACAGCTCCAATGCCATTTCTCTTGTCCCTCCAGGCTCCAGTTCAACTTCTGCCTGAACCTGTGATCATCCCAGCCTGCAGGAGAGCAGCAATGGTCTCAGCACATCCATCTCACGTAGGGACTGGGATAAGCGGGCAGGAGAGACATAGGGCTGAGGGATGTGAATGCAGGGGGAGAGGGAGTTGCCTTCAACCGGCATGTCTGTGCTGGGGTTAGATATGTGGCTGGAACTCGAGTTTTACTCCTCTGCGAGCTGCTTCCCTGGGCCTTGTCTGCTCACAGCAAGGAGCCTCTTTGTGCTTGCAGGAGCCCGTGAGTTTTGAGGAGGTGGCTGTGTATTTCAGCAGGGAGGAGTGGGCACTGCTGGACCCTGCACAGAGAGCACTGTACCGGGACGTGATGCTGGAGACGTACGAGTGTGTGGCCTCACTGGGTGAGGGCTTTGCTGCCTTTCCTCCTCTTTTGGGCACATTTGGCTGTGCAGAATGTGTCACTGCAAGCATGGCCCAAATTAATATACGTGGAGTTCTTTCTTGTCAAACTCCGCAGTAGCAGCAACAAAAGAAACACAGAGAAGCATGAGTTTCATAAGGGCTCATCATGCTCAGCACTTTGATAACATCCTGCAGTCAGTGCTGTCCGTCAGGCATCAGCCATGACGGGAAGGACCATCTCCCTTCTGTGAGCTCTTTTTCTTTTAAAGAAAATATCTTTGCATGTTTTCAGAGAGGGAAAAACAATCTTTCCAACAAAAGAAGCTACTGTGTTTTCTCCCAGTGTCATTCTGGCCCTTAATGCTATTTCACCATGGGGAGGGACATTGCGCAAAGTTGCTGGACAAGCAGCTGTGCCAGAATGATCGAAAAGCTCTCATTTCTCCTATTTCTATTGCTGCAGCTCCACTTCCAGCCCCCAAACCCATGGTGATCTCCCTGCTTGAAGAAGGAGAAGAGCCCTGGATCCCAGATGAGAGTAGCCGTGATGCTGTTTCAAGAGATGTCAGCCCAGGTGAGGTGGTGGAGGGAAGGAGGAAGTTGAGGCCATAAAAGATATGTCTGGGGGAGGAGTATTTTTGGCATTGTGTGCTATTTCTGGTTTTCCTTTGTCATCCAGCAGGTGCTGGGATAAGAAACCTAAGGAAGGGTCTGCAGGAAGGTGGTGTGGTCAAAAGACAGTGTGGTAGCATCTACATGGAAGAAATCAGAAGGGATATGCATGTGTATCAGGAGCAAGGTCAAGGCGAGCACAACAAGACACAACAGGGAAAGCATTTGTTAAAGTCATCAAAGAAAACACTGGACTTCTGTACAGGTCAAAAGCATCGTGAAGACCACAGGAGTAAGGATGTGTGCCACAGGAAATAGCAGAATCCTTGCCGGGAGTGTGAGGAAAGCTTTAAAATATATTCCAGAGTTGTTAAGCACCAGTGCGTACACTCAACAAAGAGACAGTATGAGTGCTCTGGGTGTGGGAAGAACTTCCAAAGCAGATATGATCTCAAATCCCACAAGCATATCCACACCACTGACAGACTGTAGAAGCACCCCCAGAATATGAGAACCTTCAGCAGCAGTTCCAGCCACATTTCCTACCAGCACGTGCACATTGCAGACGGAGCCTGCAGTGCACCAGACATGGGAATAGCTTCAACCAGAGCCGCAGCCTGGTTACCCACTGTGGCTGTGTGTGATGATGAACCACGCAATACTCTTGTCCCATAGGCGGGATGGGCTCCAACCACTCCTCCAACCTGATCAAAGAGAAAGGGATCCACTCAGGGCAGGGACCACAGAAATGCCATCACTGCAGGAAGAGCTTCATCCACAGCTCTGTCCACATTGAATATTGCCCAGTGGTCGTGAGGGGAATGCCCTGCAATTGTCTGTCCTGCAGGAAGAAATTCTCTCAGGCCTGAAGTCTCATTTCTCATGGGAATGCCCCCAGTGCAGAGACCTTGAGAATGCTGGAGACCTCAGCATGAGGAAAACCAAGATGCTTCTCCCCCCACAGGAAGATTTGGCAAAGGAGATGGCTTCACTGGAACCCTCTGCTGAAGGAACTTTTCCCAGGAGCTTCAGATGGCCTTTCCTTGCTAACAAAGAAATTCTCTCACAGTGCCTGGTTTTTTCCTCTGCTCTCCCTGCAAGCAGATTTTTGGTGCCATCTCCTAAGGAAAATCAGCTGCATTCGGATGTTCTGTGTGTCTGTGTTCACGTGCTGCTCTCAGTATTTTACAAGTGCACTGTTGAATGAAATGCGAGGGTCAGGAGAGCAGTAACGTGGCTCGTGGAATGTTTCTGAAAACAACCTGTAGTTGAAGGGGAAGTGGGTGAATTATGTAGGAAAGTTGTTCTGGAGCTTTTTTCACTGTAGTCTTGGTTTTTGGTCTAAAAATAAAAGACCGCTTGTGGATTTAGGAATGGTAAAAGGAAGTTTGATTTTGGTGCTGACTCCATTCCACTGCTTTCATCCCTGGTTGGCATTTCTTTCACATAAGGAATATCATCCCTTTACACACACCGCTGCACACTGCTATTTCTCCTCTTTCCAAAACATTTCACAGGAGCTCAGAGCAGCTGTGAGACACCAAACTTTGCTTGGCTCCACTAAATCTACAGAAAGCTGAGCTTGTTTCTCCTAAGTGAAGCATCCCATGTCTCAGGAGGTGGTGGGAGCAGAAGGCAGTGCAAACACACAGGGTGCAAGAGCAGCTTATCCCCGCAGCACAGAGGTTTCAGAGTGCTCTCCAGTGCATGTTTGCCTTTTTTCTGAGCTTGAAGTTCTTTGCTTTGAATTTGGGAACCTGCCCAGACGACCTCCTGCAGAAGGGCCACCATATTTGCTCAGCTCATCTCAAGCTACAGTGCTTGGATTGCAGTTTGCAGGAAGTGGAGGTTGATTTTGGTGAGCTGGTGAAGCCGGCAGGAGCTGCCCATGTCTTCTGGAGCTGAGAGTTTTTCTGTAGCATCCCTGAGCCCCCCAGCAAGCTGCAATGTCGCTCTCCATTCATCTATCCCATGCTTCCTAGGGCCTCATTACAAGGATGCTGTGGGAGACAGTGTCAAAATCCTTGCTGAAGTCCTCGTACACAATGTCCACTGCTCTCCCCACATATGCCCAGACACTGAAAACTTGGTAGAAATCCACCACGATGATCAAGCAAGATTTCCCCTTGGGGATACTGTGCTGATCACTCCTGATGACCTTCTTCTCTTCCAATTGCTTGGAGATGACATCCAGAACAGGCTGACCATCCTGTATTTTCGTGGCTTGTATTTCTTGCCCGTTTTGAAGACTGGTGTTACACTGGCTATCCTCCAGTCTTCAAGCAACTCTCCCATTCTCCAAGATCTTTCAAAGATGAGAGAGTGTGTTTTGATAGTAAATTCTGCCAGCTCCCTCATCATTCTTGAGTGAATCCTGTTGGGGTCCAGTGATCCGTGTGTATTGACTTTTTCCCCAGCCAATCTCGGATCAATTTCTCCTCATTCAAGGGGAGTCTGCCTGTCTCCAGACTCTCTCTTCGAATCACAGAATATTTTGGCTTGGACGGGACCTTTAAGATCATCTAGATCCAATACCCCTGCTGTAGGCAGGGACACCTCCCTTTCAAACAGGTTGCTCAAATCTCCATCCAGCCTGGCCTTGAACGACTGCACAGAGGGGGCATTCACATCCTCTCTGGGCAATCTTGCAGCTCCATCTGAGAGAAAAGAGAAAGATGTACAGGAAGCGGAAGCAGAGTTGTTGTAGCCTGGGAAGAATCCAGGGATGTCATCTGCTTGAGCAGAGATAAGATCAGGAATGCAAGGCACAGATGGAGCTGAACTTGGCAAGGGTTGTATGAAATAACAAGGGGTTCTACAGGAACATAGGCACAGTGAGACAGACCAAGGAGAGTGTTCCCCAATCTGATAAATGAAGGTGGAGAACTGGCTTCCTCAGACGTGGAAAATGCTGAGTAAAGGGTGCAATAAGTGCTATGCCTCGGTCTTCACTTTTGGCCAGGCTCCTCGTGACTGCCAGGACCGTGATCCTACAAGTGTGGGTGAGAGGTCCAGATTCCATCCCACTATCACAGTGGAACATGTCTGAGCCAATCCCTGACCATCTTCTCCTCAGCCTACATCAACCCCATATGTGAATAACTTTCTCAAGTCAGGACGGATAACTGCTCTTCTCTTTCATCTTCCTCCTATCAAAGTAGACACTGGAAATTCTTCCTCGAGTGGCTGCTGTCCCATGACATCTGGAGTTCAAGAGACATTTGGATAATGCCATACATAATGTCCTTTAACTTTTGGTTAGTCCTGAGATAGTCAGGACATTGCTCTAGATGATCTCTGAAACTCACTTCCAACTGTAATTATATATATATATATATATTTTTTTTTTTTAATATGGTTGTGAAAATCTGTATTTATACCAAATGTAAAAGTCATTATTTTGCTGCTCTGTGACCATGCCTTATGAAAAATTAATCGTGAGAACTCATAGACAACCCTCAGAATGTCTATTAGGAAGAGTTATTTATTAAGCACCTATTACACAGAGATTTTCTTCTATATCTCTTTTGCTTTACACCTAACATTTTGATCCAAGGGTTGATTCAGTTACCAACAAAGAGGTGGCCGCTGCCTTCACAAATCCCTGATGTACCTCATGCCCCTGTGTGGACTGCGATTCAGGACATATGGGAGCTGTCAACGGTTTACCGGGCTGGATCGGCCCTGTTCCGTGACGATTGGTGTGGGGGACCCACAGACCCACGCCCCAGGAAAGGGGAAGGGGGAAAGGGAAAAGGAAAAAAGGGAGATGGGCCTAGAAACAAAACAGCAGCAACGATCTGAGGAGGAAAGCTAATTTACTAAATAAGATATCAGAAAGCAAAATAACACAATATAATACAATATAATTGGAATTGAAGCTAATAAATCAAATAAAATGAGCAAGAGAGAGTGTCCGATAAACCAAAGGCCTTACGCTAACGCTGAAGGCGATACGGCAGCGAGCACCCACTGCTGAGTCGATCCCGAAGGAAAGAGAGTGTCCCGTGACCGCAGAGGGTTTTTATCTTTTCCCTCTGAGTGGAAAATACGTAAAAATGTAAAGGATCGCAAAGTCCTCTGGGGAATGTAGTTCTCCTCTTCTGAGACAGGTATACCTGGAAATATCAACGATCTATGGAGTTGGAGTATTAACTCTTTAACTCTTAATGCACTACATGTTGTTATGATGTGGAATACCAATACCAAAAAATCATAAAACCATGACAGAGCCCACATGGACCAAGATATTGTGGACAGGCAAAGCAGGTCAAGGCAACGGAGCGTAGACAAATGATTTCTCTCTGTCGATGAGAAAGGGAATTCTGGGCAAGCACACAGTAGATGCGCAATGTCAGACAAGATCACTGTCAGGACTGAGTGCCTCTACAATGCAGTAAAAATTAATCTGTTCCACAGAGAATGAAAAATGAGTGTGTCTCGATGTAGGGGGGGGAGGAGGAGAAACATTTTTGTTTCTGGTTATTTCTTATTTAAATCAATTCCTTTTGGCTACTTTGCTGAAAATCTCTGTAATTAGCAATATAAGTTGTCTTCTTGGGCCCTTATTAATATTGATGAGCTTTGTGGTGCCACGTTCCTCAACTGCAGATCCTGAACATCTGAACAAGCCTTTAAAACCTGAAGTCAGCAGCACAGCCCAAGTATGTGAGGGTGTTAGCAGGCCCTGCCAAGAGCCGTCACTGAAGAGTTCATTGAGGGCATGAAGAGAGGTGTTTGTTTGTGAGGGCTGGTGAAGCAGAAAATTGCATGCATTAGAGAGAGGTGAAAAATCTAATGTGGAGGTGGCTCTGAAAGCCCTTGATGCATTTCATTCAGCAGGATGGCCAAGCACTTGCCCTGTACTCCTGCATGTCACACAAACCCTTCCTTCTTCCACTGTAATGATAAAACCCCACTCCAGGAGATCTAGGGTTCCTCCCTGATCGTGACTGCTACTGGAAGTCCATTGAAGTGTGGGAGGTAAAATGGAGAAGAAGAACAAGGTCATATTGATGACCATCTCTTAATGAATGTGTCATGGTTTTATGGTTTACGGTATTGATATTCCACATCATAACATCATGTAGTGCATTCAGAATTAAAGAGTTAATGCTCCAGCACCATGGATCACCGATAGTTCTGGGTATACCTGTCTCAGAAGAAAAGAAGAACTATGTTTAGCAGAGGACTTTGCATTGTTTTGTATTTCTATGTTTTTCTGCTCAGAGACTGCGTGTCACGAGATGCTTTCATTCCTTTGGGGATCGGCCCAGCTTCGGGTGCTTGCTGCCATCTCACGCTCATTGTTTATCATAAGGCCTTTGCTATATTAAACACACACCATGTTGACACAGGATTTGCTTCTTTAAGGCGAAGATGGTGTTTCAGGCGGTAGCATGGGCTACTGCTTAGGTTTCAAGCCACCCAGTGGTCGCCACCACCATGGTAAGCACATGATGCTTGCCATCACAAGTTCGTGGAAGGGTGATATAATCAACCTGCCACGCCTCCCCATGTTTATACTTCTGCCATTGCCCTTCCTGCCAGAGAGGTTTCATTCTCTTAGCTTGTTTAATCATGGCACATGTGTTGCTGTCGTAGATAACCACTGCAATAGCAACCATAGTTAAGTCCAGCCCTCAGTTTCTAGCCCACTTCCAGGCTGCGACCCTTCATTCATGGCCTGAGGTCTCAGGGGCCCACCGAGCTAAAAATAACTCCCCTTTGTTCTGCCAGTCCGGGTCTTTCTGAGCCACCTCAATTTTGGCAGCTCAATCAACCTGATGGCTATTTTTCTGTTCTTCAGTAGACCGATGCTTGGGCACATGTGCATCTATGTGACACACCTTTACAACCAACCTTTATGTTGGGACAGCAACGTCTTTCCACAGTTCATCAGCCCAAATAGTTTTACCCTTCTGTTGCCAGTTGTTTAGTTCCCACTGCTGCAACCACCCCCATAAAGCATTTGCCACCGTCCACAGGTCAGTATAAAGATACAGCATTGGCCACTTCTCACGTTCAGCCACTTCTAAGGCCAGTTGGAAAGCCTCTATCTTTACAAATTAAATCATTTCCCCTCCGCATTCAGTGACCTCTGCAACCTGTTGCATGGGGTTCCACACAGCAGCCTTCCAGGCGTGATACTTCCCAACAATATGACACCAACCATCAGTGATCAGGGCATATCTCTTCTCATTGGCTGGTAGTTCCTTAAACAGTGGGACCACTTTAGCACGTGATATCTCCTCTGCTGGTGTTGTTCCAAATTTCTTGCCAACAAGAAACCCTTCCCCACTGGTGGTCAGCCCTTAAATGAGGTCTGGGAAAGGTGGGAGACCCCTTCCAGTCACACAGGTAAATCGACTTCACCTGTGCTCCTGAAGCTGACTCAGTGCTTACCTCAGGTGATCAATCAGTGGCTCAGGCCGTGATTCAACAGTTCCCATACACTCCACCCCTTCAGGACATGAACCACTGTAAGTGAGTAACCATAGGGTGAGCCCTCCTTAATACAGAGATCCAGTACATCGCGACACTTGTATAATTGCCCATTGCGATGCATATAGATGTAATCTGGGCTGAGTGATGATCATCGTATGGCTCCTGTTCTTCCTTGGGCCAGTGCTCGGTGGTTTTTACTGGAAGCATGCGGTCATGTGGTGCAGGTCCATCCGATGCTCCATCAGTCCCAGGTAGACCATCACCGCATGTTGCGCATGATCTTACAGCAACTCTGGAACACTTCAGCAGTATTTGGTTCCTTCCAGCGACTCATAGACTCACGGGGAGTAACGTAAGTGTTTCAAGGGTACCAGGAGGGGGAGGTCCGCCCTCCAGGATAAGATACACATATCTTTGCCCCAGATTGGTCGGGAGAAGATAGTCCAGTCCTGGGTAGCCCATTGTGCGATCCAAAGAGTGAGCCCCCGGTACACAGCCCAACTATCTGTGCAGATACTCAGGACACCGTCACCAGGTTCTTTATTATAACCATCCACACCACCCGCAGCTCTGCCCACTGGCTGCTTTGATCATCCCCCTCTTCAAACCATATTGTGTCAGTAGCAGGATGGTATGCTACTGCTCTCCACTTCCTTGGGTTGCCCTTGCAGGACCCATCCGTGTACCAGGCATCTTCAGGAATGGGATATTTTCCTTCCTGGACGGGACTCTTCTGTGGCAGAGCAACCAAGGTTTGTTTTGGTGCATCACTGGGATACGTCACTGGGCCTAGAATCATTTGGAGTTCTTCTTTCAGTGGTGAGGAAGACAGACTACTCCTCTGGCTGAGATAGGCGACCCATCATGCCACCGTCTGTGCCTGGGCCACCCCTGTCTTAGGAAGGTGGGTCAAATCTCTTACCCACCCCTGAATTGGAAGAGTGGTCTTAACTAAAACTTCGGCCGTCTGGGTTATTGGCTCTACCGCTTGTAATGCGGTATAGGCAGCCATAGCTGTTTCTCAATCATACTATACCTTCCTTCTGCTCCGTGCCAGACCTGAGACCAAAATCCAATGGGGGTCCGAACAGAACTCTGGCGTTGCCACAGGCCCCAGCCAAAGCCATCCTGAGTAACATGAACATCCAATTCAGCTGGGAGGGTAGGATCGAATTGATTGCTTGTTTCACCGCCTGCTTTGCTTCTTGAAATGCATCCTGTTCTGTTCTCCCCCAGTCCCATGATCGGCCCTTTTTTGTGAGTCTATACAAAGGTCTCAGCAGCTGCGCCAAATGAGGTATAAAGGAACGCCAGTATCCCAATATACCTAGAAATTCCTGCAGCTGCTTTGGTGTTGTAGGGACTGGGAATGCCTGAACATTACCTATGATGGCACTGGGTAGCACTTTGGTCTTTCCTGACCAGACTACCCCCAGAAATTTTACGGACAGGCCTGGACCTTGCACCTATTGAGGATTAATAGCCCATCCTCTTTCACCTAGGTAGGCGGTTAATGAATCTGCTGCCTCTCCTACTGCCTCCAGCGAGTCGGATGTTAACAGGAGGTCATCAATGTAGTGGTATAGGTTGACGTTATTAGTAGGTTTCCTCCAATTAGACAGGTCACGTGCCACCAAGTTATGACAGTATGTTGGTGAGTGCACGTACCCACGTGGCAGGACCTGAAAGGTCCACTGCCTGCCTTCCCAGGTAAGTGCAAATTGAACTTGCGATTCTTTGGCAACTGGAATACAAAAAATGCATTTGCCAAGTCCAGAACACAATGGTAGGTCTTAATTTCCCTACTGAGTGTGCCCATTAGGGAAGCAATATCGGGTACGGCCACATGGATGAGTGGCGTCACCTTACTTAATTCCTGATAATCCACCGTCATTCACCATGTTCCATTGGACATCCGCACTGGCCATATGGGGGAATTATATGGACTATGTACAGGTCTTATAATACCTACTTTTCCTAGTTCCTGCACCATTTTTGATATTTTTTCCTGCCCACCAATCATCACTCTACCGCCCTTAAACCCTGTTGGGTCTCCATGTATAATTTATGTTTCTGCACCTGTGTCTACTATAGCCATCACCTTTTGAATATTCTTCTCTGACCAAAATACCTCTAATTCTACATAGGGCCTCCGGTCACATCTGGAGGCCCTAAGGGGACCAAAGTCCTTCGTTACTCCATGAAGTTGGCTAAATCTAAGTCTTCTACCGCAGGTGGTTCAGGCACTGTATCCCGCGACACCTGTGGATGTTTATTCCTTCTATTTGGGACTATAAAGTCAGCCAAATTCCAGGCTGTCATTGGTGCTGCCTGTATTATTCGTACTCCCTATTTTCTGGGAGTACTCTGAAATTTTTGATCGTTTCTAAGTTGTTTCCAGAGCTGTAACAAGACATGGTTGGGTTGCCCATCGATTTTAGCAAAGGCAACCCCGGCCAGAATAATATCATTGAACATGGTCTTCCGGGATACCCGTATGGGGCTCGATCGGGGTATCCGTGGGACAGGCTTCTTAGTTTTAATGGGGAAGGCCTCAGCTGTTTCTACCAGACGGACATTGCGCCTAGTTCTTATGCGCTCCGTTTCCCCAAGGTCTGCCACCAACTGGGCCGCCTGTTGGACAATAGCCTCCGAAGCCACCAAGGGGTTTAGTATGGAGACCAAAGTCCCATAAAGGTGAGAGGGGGCTTGCTGTAGTATTAGGTCTCGCATACCTGCTGCAAATTTTTCTGTATCAGGACTTTCAAAGGTCTCTGAATACATAGCCTCTCTCATACCCAGTTCCCGGATGTATGTTTGGAGGTCCTCCATAGAGGACCGTAAACCAGTATTGAGTGGAATGTCAGGCTTGCTAGGTCACGTTAAGCAGCATGCTGCCATCAACCAATCTATAATAGAATGATTCTCATTAGTATAGTGGATGGCAGCATATAATCTGTGCCTCAGGGCTGGGTGTATAGTTATAGATGCCAGTTTTGACATCTCTGTCCCACTGACTAACACGCTTTCAGCTCCTGCATCCCATAACCTCAGGAGCCATGATGGTACGCTTTCTCTTGGTTTTTGATGGAACCGTTGTACTAGGTCCATCAACTCCTTTGCTGTATTCGGGTGAGCTGCCACATGCAAGCATGTTTCAGCAGGGGGCCATTGCTCAGGAGGCACTCCCGCTGGTCTATCTTGCACTTCTTTTGTTGTTTGAGTTACGATTGGTGGGAACTCTAATGGATCCTCCAGAGATGGAGCTTTGAAATCCGATTTAGAAATCTTTTTTTCTGAAACATCCAGGTCCGCTACTTCAGGGACTTGGGTGTCCTCCACTGATACGGTACATATTTGTCTTTTTGGCACATCTAGACCAGGTTTTTTGGCTACTAATGTAGTCAACTGTTGTACCAACTTTTCAATTCGATCTCTTAACAATTGATTTTCAGATTCTATGTTTGTATTTGTTATTTCGAGTTTATGTAATGCCATTATTAGAGGCCAAGCCACAGCAGAAGCAGCTAGCCGACATCCTTTGTAACCAGAATGTCCTTATCTAGACCTTGAAAATAATCTGTCAGCCGGGCTGGAGAAGGAGAAACAGTCCATGTAACCCACAGGAGTCCCCATTTTTCAATAACGGTGGCAAGACCATAATAAGAAGACCACATAAATCCTGGAATTTGAACAGGAATGATTTGGTCTAGGGGAGTAACGTTCTCCCCCCTGCCCCATTTGAAAATGTTCCAAATGAATGACATGGTTAATTACTGCACATGAACATACATATATATTTTTAAGCCTGCCTGGCTTGTCAATCATAGGGCAAATAACCCCCAAGAAAAGCACCCAAAAGAAATAGTGCCAAAGATGGTATATTTTGATGGGCTTAAGTAGATGATACACAGATGATTAATAAGAAAAGAGTGGCTCACCTTTGGAGATGGTCAAGGCTCACCAATAACTCCACTAGGAAGGGATCTCCAACCAGAGATCCTTCCCTGGTGGTGGTCAGCCCTTAAATGGGGTCTTGGGAGAGGTGGAGTCAAACTCCACCCCTTCCAATCACACTCACTTGTGCCCCTGCGGCTGACTCAGTACTCGCCTCAGGTGATCAATCAGTGGTTCAGGCTGTGATTCAACTGTTCCCATACACTGGATGATAGCCAGTGTAACACCAGTCTTGAAAATGGGCAAGAAAGACAAGCCATGAAAATACAGGCTTGTCCGCCATGCCTCTGTCCCTGGAAAGGCAGTGGAACACCTTGTTCTGGATGTCATCTCCAAGCAATTGGAAGGGAAAAAGGTCATCAGGAGTGGGCAGCACGGTATGCCCAAGGGGAAATCATAGTGGTGGTCTTCTACCAAGTTATCAGTAGCTGGGCAGATGGGGGGAGATCAGTGGACGTTGTGTACCAGGACTTCAGCAAGGCTATTGACACTGTGTCCCACAGCATCCTTGTAATGAGGCCCTAGGAAGCATGGGATAGATGAATGGAGAGTGAGGAGGATTGAGAACTGGCTGACTGGTAGAGCTCAGACGGTTGTCATCAGCAGGGTAGAGTCTAGTTGGAGGCGTGTAGTTGGTAGTGTTCCTTAGAGGTTGGTGCTGCTTCAGGCCTTATTCAGCATCTTCATCAGTGACCTGCATATAGGCACAGAGGGCACCATCAGAAAGTACAAAGCTGGGAGGAGTGGCTGCCATAGCAGAAAGCTGTGCCACCATTCTGTAAGGCTTGGGCAGAGTGGGAGTTGGGCAGAGTGGAATGTGGTGAGGTGCAACAAGTGCAAGTGTAGAGTCCTGAACCTGGGAAGAAATAATGACACAAAATGATGAAAACACAAAATAGTCAGAACACTTCTTGTGAAACCTGTAAAGAATTGGGAAACCCATGAGCAATGTCATAGGTCAGGAATTAATTGGATGCAGCTGAAATGTAAATCATCCCACCTCTGGCCTCAGCTGCTGTCTCCTGTTGCTGGGGTTCCCCAAGCCTCCCTGCTGTTTGCTTCTTCCCCACGCATTTCCCCTGTTGCTTTGTGTTCCACCAACCCCCAGGGCTCTGCTCTACCACTCCTGCACGGCACCAGGCCCCCGCTCCCCGAAATGAAGGAAGCAGCACTTTGCAGTACTGCAAGAATCATCTCCTTCCACTTGCTGCGGAGACTAAGGGATCCTACTGAGAAAAACTCTCAGCTCCAGAAGACATGGGCAGCTCCTGCCGGCTTCACCAGCTCACCAAAATCAACCTCCACTTCCTGCAAACTGCAATCCAAGCACTGTAGCTTGAGATGAGCCCAACAAATGTGGTGGCCCTTTTGCAGGAGGTCTCGCAGACACATTCCCAAGGTCGAAGCAAAGACCGTCAAGCTCAGAGAAGACTCAAGCATGCACTGGAGAGCACTCTGAAACCTCTCTACTGTGAGAATAAGCTGCTCTTGCACCCTGTGTGTTGGCACTGCCTTCTGCTCCCACCACCTCCTGGGACATGGGATGCTGCACTTAGGAGAAACAAGCTCAGATTTCTGTAGATTTAGTGGAGCCAAGCAAAGCTCGGTGTCTCACAGCTGCTCTGAGCTCCTGATTAAACCTTTTGGGAAGAGGAGTAGAAGGAATGTGCAGCACTGTGAAAAAGGATTACACTGCTTGTGTGAAAGAAATGCCTCCCAGAGATGAAAGCAGTGGACTGGAGTCAGCACCAAAATCAAACATCCTTTTACCATTCCTCAATCCACCAGCGGTCTTTTATTTTTAGAACAAAAAGCAAGATACATTGATTAATGGTCCAGAACAACTCTCCTACTTTATACACCCCTTCACCATCAACTTCAGGTTCTTTTCAGACAACTTCCATGAGCCACGTTACTGCTCTGCTGACCCTTGAAACTCATTCATTAATACACTTGGAAACTTCTGAGAGCAGTACATGCACACAGACACACAGAACATCCGAACACAGCTGATTTTTCTTTGGAGAAGTCAGCAAAAAGCTGCTTGCAGGAAGAGCAGAGGAGAAAAGCAAGCACGGAGAGATAATATCTTTTGTTAGCAAGGAAAGGCAATCTGAAGCTACTGGGTAAAGTCCCTTCGGCAGATGGTTCTTACAAAGCCATCTCCTTTGCCAAATTTTCCTGTGGGGGGAGAAGCATCTTGGTTTTCCTCATGCTGAGGTCTCCAGCATTCTCAAAGTCTTTGCGCTGGGTTCTTTCCCGTGAGAAATGAAAAGTCAGCCCTGAGAGAAATTCTTCCTGCCAGACAGATTCTTGCAGGGCATACCCCTCAGGAGCACTGGGCAATATACAATGTGGACAGAGCTGTGGATGAACGTCTCCCTGCAGTGATGGCATTTCTGTGGTCCCTGCCCTGAGTGGATCCCTTTCTACTTGATCATGTTGGAGCAGTGGTTGGAGCCCATCCCGCCCATGGGACAAGGGAATTGTGTGGTTCATCACCACACACAGCCACAGTGGGTAATCAGGCTGCGACTCTGGTTGAAGATATTCCCATGTCTGGGGCATTGCAGGTTCTGTCTGCTCTGAGCATGTGCTGTTAGGAAACGTGGCTGGAACTGCTTCTGAAGGTTCTCATATTCTGGGGGTGCTTCTACAGTCTGGCAGTGGTATGGATATGCTTGTGGGATTTGAGATCAAAACTGCTACTAAAGCTCTTCTCACACTCAGAGCACTTATATAGTCACTATCCTGTGTGGCTGCACTGGTGCAGCTTCAAACAGGAACGCCATTTGAAGCTCTTCCCACACTCAGAACACTTATATGGTCTCTCTCCTGTGTGGCTGCGCTGGTGCACCTTCAAATCAGATGTCCTTTTGAAGCTCTTCCCACACTCAGAGCACTTATATGGTCTCTCTCCGGTGTGGGTGCGCTGGTGCACCTTCAATTCAGATCTGCTTTTGAAGCTCTTCCCACAATCAGAGCACTTATATGGTCTCTCTCCTGTGTGTGTGCGCTGATGCACGTTCAATTCAGAACTGCTTTTGAAGCTCTTCCCACACTCAGAGCACTTATATGGTCTCTCTCCTGTGTGGGTGCGCTGGTGCCGTTTCAAATCATATGTCCTTTTGAAGCTCTTCCCACACTCAGAGCACTTATATGGTCTCTCTCCTGTGTGTGTGCGCTGGTGCACGTTCAATTCAGAACTGCTTTTGAAGCTCCTCCCACAATCAGAGCACCTATATGGTCTCTCTCCTGTGTGGGTGCGCTGGTGCACCTTCAATTCAAAACTGCTTTTGAAGCTCTTCCCACACTCAGAGCACTTAAAGGGTTTCTCTCCTGTGTGGCTGCGCTGGTGATAGGTTAAGTGGGATGTCTGTGTGAAACTCTTCCCACACTCAGAACACTTATATGGTCTCTCTCCTGTGTGGCTGCGCTGGTGTAGCTTCAAATCAGATGTCCTTTTGAAGCTCTTCTCACACTCAGAGCACTTACATGGTCTATCTTCTGTGTGGGTGCGCTGGTGCACCTTCAGTTCAGATCTGCTTTTGAAGCTCTTTCCACAGTCAGAACACTTATATGGTCTCTCTCCTGTATGGATGCGCTGGTGATCAGAGAGAAGGGATCTCCTTTTGAACATCTTCCCACACTCAGTGCACTTGTACAGGCTCTTTGCTGAGTGTTTGTGCTGGTGTTTAAGGACTCTGGAATCTATTTGAATGTTTTTCTCATCCTCAAGGCATGGATTCTGCTTTTGCCTCTGGCACGCATCCTTACTCCTGGGGTCTTCATGCTGCCTTTCACCTGTATTAAAGTCCAGTGGGTTCCTTGATGCCTTTAACAGATGCTTTCCCTGTTGTATCTTGTTGTGCTCGCCTTGACCTTGCTCCTGATCCACATGCACATCCCTTCTGATTTCTTCCATGTAGATGCTACCAAATTGTCCTTTGACCACACCACCTTCCTGCAGACCCTTCCTTAGGTTTCTTATCCTAGCATTTACTAGATGACAAAGGAAAACCAGAGATAGCACACAATGCCAAAAATATTCCTCCCCCAGACATATTTTTTATGGCCTCAACTTTCTCCTTCCCTCCACCACGTCACCTGGGCTGACATCTCCCGCTACAGCATCACAGCTACCCTCATCTGGGATCCAGGGCTCTTCTCCTTCTTCAAGCAGGGAGATCACCATGGGCTTGGGGGCTGGAAGTGGAGCTGCAGCAATAGAAATAGGAGAAATGAGAGCTTTTCCTTCATTCTGGAACTGCTGCTTGTCCAGCAACATTGCACAATGTCCCTCCCCACAGTGAAATAAAAATAAGGGCCTGAATGAGACTGGGACAAAACACAGTGGCTTCTTTTGTTGGAAATATTGCTTTTCCATCTCTGAAAACATGCAAAGATATTTTCTTTAAAAGAAAAAGAGCTGACAGCAGAGAGATGGCCCTTCCCTTCATGGCTGATGCCTGACGGACAGCATTGACTGCAGGATGTTATCAAAGTGCTGAGCATGATGAGCCCTTATGAAACTCATGCTTCTCTGTGTTTCTTTTGTTGCTGCTACTGCGGAGTTTGACAAGAAAGAACTCCACGTTTATTAATTCGGGCCATGCTTGCAGTGACACATTCTGCACAGCCAAATGTGCCCAAAAGAGGAGGAAAGGCAGCAAAGCCCTCACCCAGTGAGGCCACACACTCGTACGTCTCCAGCATCACGTCCCGGTACAGTGCTCGCTGTGCAGGGTCCAGCAGCGCCCACTCCTCCCTGCTGAAATACACAGCCACCTCCTCAAAACTCACGGGCTCCTGCAAGCACAAAGAGGCTCATTGCTGTGAGCAGACAAGGCCCAGGGAAGCAGCTCGCAGAGGAGTGAAACTCCAGTCCCAGCCACTTCTCTGTCCCCAGCTCACACATGCTGCCTCAGGACCTCCCTCTCCCCCTGCATTCACATCCCTTGGCCTCTCCCAGCTACTTCTCCAAAACCCTACGTGAGATGGATGAGGTGTGGACATTTGCTGCTCTCCTGTACGTTGGGATGATCACAGGTAGAAGGCAGAAGTTGAACTGGAGCCTGGAGGGACAAGAGAGGCAGTGGAGCTGTGAGGGAACGCAGCAGTCTCTGTCCAACCCCTGCCCACCCCAGACCATCTGCACATCACTGCCTGGGGGATGGCACACCACACCTTGCACAGGAAATCATTAACAACTATACACATCACTCTTTGGCTAAATGACAGTAATCATCACAAAGGTGCCACAAACGTTGTGGCAGAAAAAACTGACTGCTGACAGTTCAACTGCTGAGGGCTGACTGACCATGGGACTAAAGACAAAGCATGACAAGGAGACAGTCATCTTACCCCAAAACAGAGAGCAGGTCGAGGTCACACCTTAGCAGAAATCCTTCACCTCCTTTTCGCCAGACACCTTGCAGATACTGATCTGCTGTAAGAGACTCACGCTTAGTTTGGAGCTTTGTGATCTTCCCTAAGTTTATGTCTTACACTGTACTCATATGATTCATAACACACAAAGCTGTGAATAAGTCTGGCACTAGAACTGGATTCAGGTCCGCCAAGGTTCCTTATTTCTTTGGGTTCAGGACTTGAGACAGAGAGGGGGACCACTCTGAGCCTCATGACTCAATAGGGGGCTCCTGTAGTTGTGTGTGTAATTCAATCTTGTTAAGGCACTGTTAAAGCACTACAGCATACCTGTTTTATATCAATGAACATAGTCCTGCTTCTCCATCTCTTTATGTGAAAACTCCCATCCTAGTGTTCCAGGCAAGTGTCTCCTCAGATGTCTATCTCCTCACGGAGATGAGTACCACACAAAAGAGTGTTAATTGGCAGCTTATCTCTCTTTTGTTGCCCGCAGGACATGCCCATCTGCTTGTCCCTTAGACAAAGGATTTCACAACCCTTGCCCAGGACTAGCTTGGACATGTTTGGACATGTTCATCAGCAAAATTTGAGGCAATGGTATAAAATAATAGTCTCTTACGGGCTATCTCCCTTGCAGCCGGCATGTGAACACAGTGCTGAATAAACTTACCTGCCTTATCACCTAACTCTGGGTTCTAGAGTTTGTTTCCACAAGTCACTACGGCACGAGGTGGAAGATGTGAAATTAAAGCGTGCTCCACTTACAACGTGCTTGGGGCCCACTGCTGTGTGCTAAAAGCATCTGCAGCTGCCGGGACAGCCGGAACAAAACCCTTGGGACACGTTCGCACAGCAAAGACCGCCCAGTCCCCAGTAGTTCAGGGGCTGACACAGTGGCAAGTCCCCACCTCTAATAAAGAGGTGTTTCATTCAGTCATGCTGAGCTCCTGTGCTCACTTCCTCCCTGTCCCAGCTCCAAGCCCTTCCTGTGCCCCTCTCTGCCCAACCCAGGCTGCAACGCGCCTGCAAAGTGTTCCTCCTGTCGTTGCAGCCCACCTGGCCCAGCAAAGCTGCCGTGCCGGGCAGCAGATGGAGCCGGGACCAGGGTCTCACCCGGTGCTGCTGGCAGCGTGTGCTCCTCTGCACGAACCATGAAGGGCACCTACCTTAGGTGGAGAGCAGGCTGCTCCCAGCTCTGTTGCAGGCAACCGGGCTCCTTTGAGTCGCGCAGAGCACAGGATGCCAAGTGCCCTCAGCCCGGAGCTGGCCGCAGGATGGCCTTGGTGCACCTCCTGCCACCGCGCTGCTGCCCGGATGGCTTCCAGCCAGGCTCTCGCTGCTTCAGCACAGGCTCAGATGCCACAGCGAGCATGCCGCGAGCCGGCTGCCAGGCCTCGGGCAGTTTCACTGCTCATTCTCAGCTCCCATCTGCTCCCGGGGGACAGGAGGAGGGGAGGGAGAGAAGGGGGAGGGAGGGAAGAAAGGCCAGGGGCCGTGTTTTCTTAAGCTAATGAGGCATTGATTTCTGCGGTGTCTTTGCTTCCTTTGCTGGGGACGTTTGTACATCCATAACGTCAGGCATCCCTACTTTCTTGTCCTTGCGTTCCTTTAACTCCTCTCAGCCGTTAGCATGTCTCAGCAAGAGGCAATTGAAGGCTGCCCCACTCGAGAGGACATCTCCCTGCAGCTGGGTGAGTTCTTGTCCTAACCAATTCTGGTTTCTCTGTTAGGTCTTCTTTTGAATGTGTAGCATGGATAACCACGCTGCTGTTAGAGGGCCATCTCTGATTTTCACTGGTGTATTTCTACAGACTGTAAGGCCACTCAGAAGGAATTGCTCTCAGGGTACTTGGGAGTGTGTGTACAGGTGATACAGGTTGGTTTTCTTAGCAGTTGGGATTAATACATTAGTTTAAGATCCAATGTATTAGTTTAGCATATAGAATGCATATATGATACTTCTAAAGATTTTCATTTCATTTTCTGTGGGTGAACAATCTTGTTTTCCCTGAGTAATTCTGCACTAAGAATATAATTGAATTTCGTTTTCTTCCTCAATGGTTTTGCCTCACAAGAAACACTGGAGTCACAATACAATACTTCTTTACCACGAAACACGCAGGCACATTTTGCTCAGGTTCCACATTCATTGTTTTCAGAAGTGGCGCACTGTGGTCTCAGAATCAACGGGAATCTTCCAAACTGGGAAAAAGTGGATGGAAGTGAGTCAGAGGTTTCAGGGATGAAGCTGGTGGTGGAAAAAGGGAAGAACTCGATGGGCACTTCACCCAGATAATAACATGGTGAGGGCGTGCTTGAGAGAAGCACACCAAGAGAAATGGGTTTTGAGTAGTACTTGAGTGATTCAGGAAACCCCGGGCTCCACATCTTCCTGAAAGTAGTGTGGTGAGGGTGTGCTTGAGAGATTCCAGACCCCCAGGAGAAACTGAAGAGCTAGGGCTATTGGGAACTGTGTTGTGTTATGGTTGCCGGCATTGTGATGTTTTCTGTGAACATGAGTGTGTATTACTGTGTAATTAAGTGTATTAAGTGTATTACTGTGAGGGTGCCAAGCTTGTCATTTTTTTCCTCTCTCTGTGGTGTACGTATGTGGCAGGTCTGCAGAGTGTGTTAAGATTTGCTTTTTACTTTTGTAGTGTGTGTGTTACAGTGAGTGAAGGCAGTTTGTACATTCCAGACATGGAGGAGTTGGTTGTGGGAAACTGCAGAGGAATCTTGTTGAAAATTGTCATGATTGGTAGATTGGACAAATGATTAAAATAACTTGTGGAAACCTGGGGTCTGTGGAAAAACAACAAGTAAAGTTCCCGTTTTGTTGGGGGAAGTTGGTTCTGACTCTCCCTGGAGGAATTTGGTGTACAACCATGCCTTGAGGGAGTTGGCAGACTCAATTACCTAGCAATGTGAGGAGGGACAATTGTCCACCACAAAGCGTATTTAGATTAAAGTGTATTCAGACTGTTGTCATGGTTGCATTTTACATGAGCCAAGATAGATGAAGACTGGAATGAGAAAGAATTGTGTCACCACCCCCTCCCTCCCTGGGCAGCTCCCAGAGCGCTCAGTGAAAGATCCTGGGGCAGAGACCCTGCAAACTCCTGTTGTGAAATGCTGTTACCTGGCTGTTGGGCAGGAACATGTTGGAAGCAAGAATGTCCTTATCTGCAGAGATCTAGGAAACCCAATATCCCAGGGCTAGTATTGTAAGCATCTAGGGCTGGAGAGAAGACTTAAATTTGGATTTGTATTTACCAGGGGCACAAGAGTCCTTAATTAGTCGAGACTTCTTAGAGGAAATTGAGGGGAAAATAAAATTTTAGAATGGGTTCTTTCGTAGACAGGACAGGCGCGTGGAAGACCAAAGAGTGCTGAGCATGTTTTTAATGATGAAACTTTGGAAAAAAAATAAAGAGAGAGGCTTGGGAAAGGCAAAGTCCAAGGAAGGCACAGAAGGGAACAGAGAGGAAATGGAGAAAGCAAAGGCAAGTAAGGACAAGGGATGGGGACAGGGAATAATTGGTGTTGATCATAGTGCAGGGAACTGAAAGAGGGATGATGAAAAGAGAAGGTCACAGACATATTCCAGACATGCTGGAAACAGTGTGAGAAATACCTCAATTGATCTTTCAGAGACTGGAACTCGTGAAAAAGATTTAATTTGTGATGGCAATGGCAGGCATCCTGCAACCATGAGTGCCTGCTCTAAGAAAAAGAAGCTTTTATATCTCTTGGTTCCCAGTGCTGAGTCCCTCCCCTGCCTCCAGGTTCACCTTCTTCACAAGCACATCCTCTAGGTAGTTGACAAAGTCCATCTCACTTGGTTTCTCCAAGTAAGCAGAATCCACAAAGCAGTTGCCAGGCCAGTGTCTTCTCCCATTTGTCTTGCCAGATCAGTTTGTTACTTCTTGCACAGTTCTGGGTGCAGATGTACGTCTTACAGTCCTTCCCTTTGGTCAACCCTCAGCCCCCTATGCAATCTCCCCAAGGGACGAGAGTGCACAAATTAACATGCCTGCCAGATTCTCCCTTTATCTCTCCAGAATGTGCATACCCCAGTCTTTAACAACTGACAGAAGCATTTCTTGTATCATGGGTTCTGAGGTATGTCCCTTTGGTACAACATTCCATTACTTTTGTAAAAAAATATAAATTCCCATACCAAGAAGGGAGAACGGAAGATCAGAGATCTCAGTATTAAAACCTGCGCAATGTAGACAGTGTTAGAGGTTTGGGCATTGGCAGTGGGATTGCCCACACAATACAGCAGCAAAGATTCAGAAGATCAGAGCCGGATCACTCGAAGGTCATGATATAATTTAAGTATATTTCTTGTTTTTGTATTTTTCTAAAAGAATTGTATTATATGATTTTTATTTATTATTAAGAAAGCTGCTCGTTCTTTTTACCGTCTCAATTATTTGAGGTGTAGTACCATCTAGTCAACTCCTTCTGGTTTTGCACCTCCTTACCTGAAGTATGTGAGCCATTATCCCTTTTAGGTGACATCAGCAGTAGGTGAGTTTGAGAACAAAACATTCGCCTTCACAAAATATCTTTCCAATTGGCTTTTTGACGCTTAGTCCCCTTAAAGAAGCCCATGGCTACTTGCACTCCTGAGAGCATGGATGAATATCTCCCAGAGGATTTAAGTAGTGCAGTCTAAAATCTTTGCCGTGTAGACCATCAGGTGTTCCCTCAGAGATCAATGGAGGTGGTGCTTCAGCAGGCTGCTGTGCTGGCAGTTGCAATGTGCACTGAGGCTCGGTGTGTTTGTGTGCTGGGGGCTGCATTCAGAGTGTTCTTCAGTGAACCGGTTATTTTCCTGCGCCTCCTGTTGGATGGGTGTACCGCTTTCTAAGAGTTTTTCTGCAACTCTTTCTGGGGGAGTGGTCCCCTTCAGGCGTGCTTCCAGTCCAATACCAGATCTCCCAGTTGGCACAGGCTGTCCATGATGAATTTCTCAACTTGCTTCACCACTCGGTCTTACGATACACGTCCCTTTTCCCATTCTTCACGTATCGCTGCTCAGTTTCTTTAACTGCAGCTGAGTCAGACAAAAGCAGTCATTCTGCTGCCGCTGCTTGCCTCAGCTGATCGGTGGAAGTGACTTTCATAACAGTGCCCTTGGTGAAATTCCATTATGGATTCAAACTATAAAACTATGAAAGTTCGGCATGTGTGGCAGAAATGACTATGGCTGACAATGAGAGGAAATTTTTTAATCCAAATAATCATTACATGGTGTTGCACTTGGACAATCCCATGTGTTTGTACAGACTGGGGGAGGAAGTCCTTGGGAGCAATCATGATGACAAGGACTTGGGGGTCCAGGGCTCAAGGGAGATGGGCTTGGACAGGGACTGCTGCGTTCCCTCATAGCTCCACTGCCATTTCTCTTGTCCGTCCAGGCTCCAGTTCAACTTCTGCCTTCTACCTGTGATCATCCCAACGTACAGGAGAGCAGCAAATGGCCACACCTCATCCATCTCACGTAGGGTTTTGGAGAAGTAGCTGGGAGAGTCCAAGGGATGTGAATGCAGGGGGAGAGGGAGGTGCTGATGCAGCATGTGTGAGCTGGGGACAGAGAAGTGGCTGGGACTGGAGTTTCACTCCTCTGCGAGCTGCTTCCCTGGGCCTTGTCTGCTCACAGCAATGAGCCTCTTTGTGCTTGCAGGAGCCCGTGAGTTTTGAGGAGGTGGCCGTGTATTTCAGCAGGGAGGAGTGGGCGCTGCTGGACCCTGCACAGCGAGCACTGTACCGGAACATGATTCTGGAGACATACGAGTGTGTGGCCTCACTGGGTGAGGGCATAGCTGGCTTTCCTCCTCTTTTGGGCACATTTGGCTGTGCAGAATGTGTCACTGCAAGAAAACTTTAGACTAATCACCTGGCAGTTCCTTCTTGACAAACTCCACAGTAGCAGCAACAAAAGAAACACAGAGAAGCATGAGTTTCATAAGGGCTCATCGTGCTCAGCACTTTGGTAATATCCCACAGTCAGTGCTGTCCAACAGGCATCAGCCATGAAGGGAAGGACCATCTCCCTGCAGTCAGCTCTTTTTCTTTTAAAGAAAATATCTTTGCATGTTTTCAGAGATGGAAAAGCAATCTTTCCAATAAAAGAAGCTACTGTGTTTTGTCCCAGTGTCATTCAGGCCCTTTTTCTTTCACCGTGGGGAGGGACATTGTGCAATGTTGCAGGACAAGCAGCTGTGCCAGAATGATGGAAAAGCTCTCATTTCTCCTATTTCTATTGTTGCAGCTCCACTTAAAACCCCCAAACCCATGGTGATTTCCCTGCTTGAAGAAGGAGAAGAGCCCTGGATCCCAGGTGTGGGTAGCGCTGAGGCCATGGCAGGAGATATCATCCACAGTAAGGTGGTGGACAGATGGAGGTGGATTTCTGTTTTTATCTTACATCACTGTGTTCTCAGGACTGCTGATTTTGTTTTCCTAGAGAAAATGAACCAACAACCAATGCAAAGTAGGTTTTCCAATTTTACTCTCTGAAATATTATTAAAAATTAACTGCTGGCTTTCCCCCCATGTTTTGTTACACTCTATGTTTAGTTGTGTATCCACGCAGCTGAGAGTTATCCCCTTTGTGTCACATGCCACCTCTGCGCTCACTGCAGTCAACGCAGACACCAGCACAGCTCCCTGGGGTACCACCAGCCCTCCAGGTGCGCATATCCATTGCTGCTATGCGTTACTGGTCCTTCATGTTGGCATCGAAAGTTGGAGGCACCGTGTGCTTCAGCCTCATCAGCGTGAGTGAGACGTGGTGGGAAGAGTCCTGTGACGGGCGTGCTGTGTGTGGTGGATGGCTCTGGGCTCTCCACGCTGGAGATGTAGGGCGGGTGAGATGGGATGGGGTTGCTGTATGTCCTGGTGGGCTGGATGGAGTGGAGCTTACAGTTAGTAATGACATGGTTGAAAGCCTCTGGGTATGGATTAAGACACAAGGTACTAAAGTGGATGTCACTGTGGGAGTCTACTATAAGTCACCCATGCTGAACGATGATGCTAACCAGGTATTCTCAGTTCTTTAAAGGAGTGTCTCACGATCAGCCTCACTTGCCCTAATGGGTCACCAGCTTCCCAGAAATCAAAGGGCAGTAGCACACATCTAAATATCAGGCCCAGAAAACACGAAAAGCTCATGGATTACTTCTTGGCACATGCAGTAGGGGACCCAGGAAGGAATGGTTCCCCCCTTGATGTGTCGTTTGCAACCTGGAAGAGCCTTGTGTGTGAAGTGGCACTTGGTGACCTTCTTGGCTACCGTGCCCATGATGTGATGTTAAATGAGTAATACTGAAGGCTGTGTACCTCATCTTGGTGGGGAATCCACTGCTAAATGTTTGTACATGTCCCGATTCTGGATCAGGGTTTTATACACAGACAAGGAGATCCATCTTTTTGTTCTACTGGGAGTGAGCCCTCAACACCTCACGCTGAGGGTACACCAACAGCCCCAGTGCAGACTGAAATTTCAAGCAGGCAATCCTTCTAAAGCACCACATCTACACATCCGTGTAGATCTATGCTTTTCATGCTGCTGCCACACAGAGCAACACCAACAGCAGGCTCAGTGCTGGATGCAGGGCTGCTGATTCAACCACCCACTTTAATTTCTCTATTTCCTTTTCCTTAGCACTGGCATGGCTGGAAGTTCCTGTCCATGAAGGACGATCTTTGTCCTCTAGGCCACGGCAGTTGTGTGTACTGCCGAGGCTCAGG
Source organism: Oreortyx pictus (assembly GCA_036925125.1). Classification (NCBI taxonomy): domain Eukaryota; kingdom Metazoa; phylum Chordata; class Aves; order Galliformes; family Odontophoridae; genus Oreortyx; species Oreortyx pictus. The sequence continues at coordinate 69,607 of JAUPFR010000045.1, read as the reverse complement.
AAGGCACACATTGTCCTTGTGACATTGGGGCCTCCTTGTAGCCCTGTAGGGAGGCCAGAAGGTGTAGTATCATTGTCCCTCACAGAACTCTACACGCCCACATCCCACTGACCGTGAGAGAGCCTTGGGCAGTCTGGAAGGGACAGGACCACACTTCCAGAGGCTGCAGTCATGGCTTAACCTTTCTGTTCCACGAGAAAAGCCAGAGGCTTTCCTTAACATCAAATCACCTGCCCAGGGTGTTTACCTACTTGTAATACCTGTCCTTCAAGTATCTTCTCTAATATGACTGTGGGGATGCTCGGTTGGTAATGGCCCCACAGGGACCAATTTCTACTCCAGCACACTACAGCATTTTGACTGCACCTTCATCGTTTGGTTGCAGCAGTCTTCTCTCAGTACCTGAAGTGCATATGAACACCAGATACGCTGTGGGACTCATTACAGTGCAGAAAGACCTAACAAGGCATTTCCCTCAAGTCTTCAAGACTTGAACTATTCATTTGGGAGGTTTCTCTGTGGAAGATAAAGAGGGAATTTTCAAGGGGCATCATCCAAAAGAATGTGTTTTCATATTTGAGTGCATTTTTCTCTTACAGCAGACAAAGAGATATCACCGAGAGCGGCTCAACCCGTGTGACACACATGGCAGCTCTGTCAGAGAGAGGATGGTACAGCGAGCATGGGGATAGCATTATAGGGATCCAAGAGGGAATCTACTCAGTGAGAGCTGATAAATGGATAGTGACTGCAACAGACAAAGATGGGAATTAATGAAGATCGAGCAGAAAGAAGAGAAGGCAAGAAATATCTCCTCTGCAGCCAGAGCTCTAGCAGAGCAGAGGTGCATCTCTACAGGCATGAAATGATTTCCTTCTGCAGTGCACAGGGGCAGAAAGGAGATTCCTGGGGCTGTAGACAACACAGTGAGGCTGGGGTCATGTTCATTTTCCTTTAATGAGATGCCGTCATAATGACACTTGGCTCTCTAAGAGAGATGTTATTCCAAGCTGTGAGCTGCCCTGCAGGATGCAAATCTTTCCCACGTTGACTTTGTGTTCCTGAAATCCCAGGGAGATGAAGTGGAGAGATGCTAAGAGATGCCAAATTCCAAAACGAGAACCAAGCATTCCTACTACTTTATGCTGTATCCACCTTGAGGGGTTAGGATTGCTTTATCAAGACCCCCCGGGCAGCGGCCTCACCTCTTCCTTATATACTCAAACTCATGAAAAAAAGCTCAAGTCACGCAACTGAACAAAATTTTCCCGTAGGGAAAGAAGGAGTATACAATTATACAGCAGGAGGATGGTCACCAAGGAATGGTACAGGCTTATGTCTAACTTGCCTTTTTTCTCCTTTGATGATTGCCCATGCCCAGGAGCAGCAGATGTCCAACAGCAGCTCCATCAGTGAGTTCCTCCTCCTGACGTTTCCAGGCACGCGGCAGCTGCAGCTCCTGCACTTCTGTCTCTTCCTGGGCATCTATCTGACTGCCCTCGTGGGCAACGGCCTCATCAGCACAGCCATAGCCTGCGACCAGCGCCTGCACACCCCCATGTACTTCTTCCTCCTCAATCTCGCCCTCCTCGACCTGGGCTCCATCTCCACCACTGTCCCCACAGCCATGGCCAACGCCCTCTGGGACACCAGGACCATCTCCTACACAGCATGTGTTGTCCAGGTCTTTATGTTTGCATTCTTGCTGTCAACCGAATTTTACCTTCTCACTGTCATGTCCTATGACCGCTACGCTGCCATCTGCAAGCCCCTGCACTACGGGACCCTCCTGGGCAGCAGAGCTTGTGCCACTGTGGCAGCAGCTGCCTGGGGCACTGGGGTCCTCAATGCTGTGCTGCACACTGCCAATACATTTTCACTGCCGCTCTGCCGAGGCAACACCGTGGAACAGTTCTTCTGTGAAATTCCTCACATTCTCAAGCTCTCTTGTTCGTACTCCTACCTCGGGAATCTCAGTGTGATGACGTTTAGCGTTTTGTTGTTTGTAGGGTGTTTTGTTTTCATTGTGCTGTCGTATGTGCAGCTCTTCAGAGCTGTGCTGAGGATGCCCTCTGCTCAGGGTCAGCACAAAGCCTTTTCCACGTGCCTCCCTCACCTGACCGTGGTCTCCGTCTGTATCAGCACTGGCTTGTTTACCTACCTGAAGCCCCCTTCCATGTCCTCCCCAGCCATGGATCTGTCGGTGGCAATTCTGTACTCGGTGGTGCCTCCAGCAGTGAACCCCCTCATCTACAGCATGAGGAACCGGGCACTGAAGGATGCCATTTGGAAACTGTTATTGTGGATGTCTTTCGGTCATCATAAAGACTCCAGGTCTCTCTCCGGGTGACTTCTAATGTATCTCTTTCTCAGCTTGTGCTTTGTTGATTTTGTTTAGTATATAGATTTCTTCTTTGTCACATATTTAATAGATTTTCACCGCTTGTGCTTCTTCTGTTCCCCTCCAATACTTTCACTTTGACATTTCTTTTCCATCGTGAATTCTATGGAGCTTGAGATTTCTGCATATGACTCACTCTGTGAAAGATGAAATAACAGCAAAGAGAGTAGGGGGGCTATGAGTGTTTTTGATGGTCTTGAAATCCATGTTTGATGCAAAAGAAGCTATTTTCTACTGCTCAGTGGGTCTTCATTTTGGAAAGTGAATTCATCTGGGGTTCTTGATGGACCATGAGCTGGACATGAGTGCAATGGGATTGCCTGGTGACACGCTGAAACAGTAAATGAGCACCTGAGCGACTGGAGCGGGAGAGCCCGGATCCACTCACCCTCTCTCTCTCCCTCTCCATGGTGCTTCCAGTTGTGCTTCCAGGAGTGCATATATGCTCAGAACCTGCGTGGTTTGTCCCCCACTCCCCTCTCTTGCTCTCCCTTCCGGCACATCAGATTTTGAATTCGAGGCGGCTGCATTCCTGAACCCAATTGGTTGCTTGGTGGGGTGAGTTAATTCATCTTCCTTTTGTATCTGTTCCATAGCGCTTGTGTATCAAATAAAGGCTCTGTCATCGCCTTTGTTTGCTATACATTTGGTGAGCCAGTCAGCCAAACACCTTGAAAGATATTCTCCTATAAGCCTCCTAAAACATTCACTATGACATTTCTGAATAATATCCTGGAGTGGTTTGCACAGGAAAAGACTACCCCTTTAACTGACCTTTTGCCAGGGCACATCCCGGGATTCCTAGGATTCCCATACCATGGGATTGCTTCTATCAGTGAAAAACGGGGCCCCCTGTGGGATGGTGGAAACGTCTAGGAGTACCTGGCCCACCTAGATGCGTATTTCTCTTAGCAAAAACGTACTGACTACTTGGGAACAACGGTTCGATGCATCTACGGTGGCGTGGCCACTCCTTGAACTGGATGAACCTCACTGAAGAGGGTCCGGCTGATGAAAATCAACTATTGCATGACCATATTGAAAAAATGGAAAGACAAGTAATAATTTTGACATAAAAAATACCTAATCCAGTCCCTCCATTATGGAAGATCCAGAATGTCTCTCTAGAAATTCCCAGGGACCCTGTCCATGGGAACCCACATAAATTAGGTTCTGTAAATGAAGGTGATCAAAGGTCAAATCTTGAGGTTCCACTCGATCCCTTTGAGATCCGACCAGTTGTAACTCAAAAAAAAAAAAACAGAAGAGAGACCAGTGGGGCTTTCCCCTAACCAGTGGCCCCCTGCCCACAGCACTTTACGTGTAACAGCTCACCCATATACCACAGCTGAATTGAGGGATCTAATACAACGGATAAGACAAAAACCGAGAGAGTGTACCAGCATGGCTGCTCCGCTTATGGGACATGGGGGCAGAAGGTGTTATAGTAAATGGGCCAGAAATTTCAAAACTGGCATCCATTACCACTCACCCTGCCCTCAGACAGAGGCTATATGCCACTGTCCAACATAATGATGAAAATCATTCATTAATTAAATGGTTAAGAGCTGCATGCCGTATAACATGGCCAAACAAAACTGACATCCCATTAAATACAAGTCTTTGGTCTTCTATGGAAGATCTGCAAAATTATATTCGGGAATTGGGTATGAGAGAGGCAATCTATGAGAAAGATTTTGAGAGCCCAGACCTGATGAAATTCTCAGCAGGAATGAGAGATCTTATCCTGCAGCAAGCTCCGCCTCATCCGTATGGTACTTTGGTATCCATACGGAACCCCGTAGTGGCCTCAGAGGCCATCATACAACAGGCTGCCCAAGTGGTGGCAGATCTGGGGGAGACAGAGCGCCTGCGCGCTAGGCGCAGTGTCTGAATGGTGGTGGAAAGGTCGGAGATCCATCCACCACCACGACCTCGCAGACCAGCCTCTAAGGTAATCCAATCTGGACCCATCAGGGTATCGAGAAGACAGATGTTTAATGACCTGATAAGAGCAGGAGTTTGATTTGAAAAGACTGATGGACAGCCTAATCAGGTATTACCGCAACTATGGAAACAGTTGCCCAATAATCAAAGATTCCAGTCCTCCCCCAAAAGGGAAGGAATTCGATTTATAGAACACATTCCGCAAGACACATGGAATCTGGAAGATTTCGTGGTGCCATCGAAAAAACCTAAACCTCCTCAGGCGGCCCAGGCAGCCGCAGTCGAGCCTTCAGAGGAAAAAGACTTGGGGATTACAGAGCTGACGGCATGACAGAGGAGTCAAAATTTCCCAGGACTAGGGTCTCTACGGGAGACCAGAGACCCTATGCTGAATTAACTATTCATTGGTCAAGAAAGAATGTACAACGAGTGATGGCGCTGGTAGATACTGGGGCAGAAACATCCATCATATATGGGGACCCAAATAAATTCCTGGGTACTAAGGCTATGATAGGTGGGTTCGGGGGCAGATGATCCCCGTAATCCATACGTGGTTGAAACTGGGGGTTGGGCGTCTTCCACCTCTGGGTTACAAGGAAACTATCGCCCCAGTTCCAGAGTACATACTGGGGATAGACATCTTGTGGAGTCTGACACTCCAGACCAGTGTGGGAGAGTTCAGACTAAGGGAAAGATATATTAGTATCTCGGCGGTGCAGGCAATTTTAAGGGGCCATGCAAAAATTGAGCCTATTTGTTTGCCACAACCTCGACGGATAACAAATACAAAACAATATAGACTCCCTGGTGGGCAAGAAGAAATTACCAAGACTGTGCAGGAGTTGGAGAGAGTAGGGATTATTAGACCTGCACACAGCCCATACAAGTCCCCCATATGGCCAGTCAGGAAGTCAGATGGTACATGGCGAATGACGGTAGACTACAGAGAACTAAATAACGTCACTTCGCCAATACACGCAGCCGTACCCAACATTGCCTCCCTCATGGATACGTTAAGTAGAGAAATAGAAACATATCACTGTGTTTTGGATTTAGCAAATGTGTTTTTTAGCATTCCAATTGCTAAGGAATCTCAAGACCAGTTTGCATTCACATGGGAGGGCAGGCAGTGGACTTTTCAAGTCCTACCTCAGGGATACATGCATTCACCTACATTCTGCCATAACCTGATAGCACGTGACTTGGCAAATTGGAACAAAACATCTACCGTCAAAATGTACCGTTACATTGATGATCTGATGCTGACATCCAACTCAATTGAGGCATTAGAGAAGGCAGTACCATCATTAACCACTTATTTGCAGGAAAAAGGATGGGCTATAAACCCACAGAAAGTACAAGGACCAGGGTTCTCAGTTACATTCCTGGGCGTTATCTGGTCCGGAAGACTAAGGTCTTACCCAGCATGATCTTAGATAAGATTCAAGCGTTCCCAGTTCCCACAGCACCAAAACAGTTGCAGGAGTTCTTGGGTATATTAGGATACTGGCGATCCTTTATACCCCACTTAGCACAACTCCTAAAACCTCTGTATCGATTAACAAAAAAAGGCCAAGTATGGGATTGGGGTAAAATGGAGCAAGATGCCTTCCAGCAGGCAAAAATAGCTGTTAAACAGGCCCAGGCGCTGGGTATATTCGATCCAACCCTTCCAGCCGATCTAGATGTGCATGTAACTCAAGAAGGGTTTGGCTGGGGTCTGTGGCAGCGCCAGAGTTCCATTCAAACCCCAATTGGGTTCTGGTCACAGGTCTGACACGGAAAAGAAGAAAGATACAGCATGGTTGAAAAGCAGTTATTGGCTACCTATTCTGCATTGCAGGCGGTAGAACCGATAACTCAAACCGCAGAAGTTATTGTTAAAACGACGTTGCCAATTCAGGGGTGGGTAAAAGATCTAACCCACATTCCTAAGACGGGGGTGGCCCAATCACAAACAGTGGCACGCTGGGTTGCCTACCTCAGTCAGAGAAGCCGCCTGTCATCATCTCCACTGAAGGAAGAACTGCAGAAGATACTTGGCCCAGTAACATATCGCAGTGAAGCACCTGAGGAAATAATTGTCACTCGTCCAGAGAAGAGTCCTGTACAGGAGGGGAAATACCCTATTCCAGAAGATGCCTGGTACACAGAGGGAACCCAAGTAGGTGGCGAGCCGTCGCATACCATCCCTCAACTGAAACAATATGGTTCAAAGAAGGGGATGGACAAAGTAGCCAGTGGGCTGAGCTACAAGCTGTGTGGATGGTGATAACTCAAGAGACGGGCAATGGTGCACTGAATATCTGCACGGATACCTGGGCAATCTACCGAGGGCTCATGCTCTGTATAGCACAGTGGGCCACTCAGGACTGGGCGATCCATGCTCGACCTATCTGGGGCAAAGATATGTGGGTTGATATATGGAACGTGGTTAGGCACAGGACTGTACAAGCATACCACGTTTCTGGACATCAACCCTTGCAGTCTGCAGGTAATGATGAAGCTGACATTCTGGCTCGAGTTCGATGGCTAGGAAATACATCAGCCGAAGATATTGCCCGTTGGTTGCATCGGAAATTATGGCATGCAGGACAGAAAACCATGTGGGCAGCAGCTAAAGCATGGGGGCTGCCCCTACAGTTACCGGATATTGTCCAGGCGTGTCAGGACTCTGACGCTTGCTCACGAATGAGACCAAGACTTCTGCTGGAAACAACGGCCCATCTTGCTAGAGGACACAACCCTTTACAACGAGGGCAGATGGATTACATAGGTCCCCTTCCTCGATCTGAGGGGGCCAGATATGCCCTAACCTGTGTTGACACAGCAAGTGGACTGATGCAAGCCTATCCTGTAGCAAAGGCAAACCAAGCCTATACCATTAAAGCTCTAACTAGGTTGATGGCATCATATGGGACTCCTGAGGTCATCGAGAGTGACCAAGGTACACATTTCACCGGTACAACTGTGCAAAAGTGGGCTGAAGACAACTACATCGAATGGCGGTTTCACCTGCCCTATAATCCAACGGGAGCAGGCCTAATAGAAAGGTAGAATGGAATCCTGAAGGCTGCTCTGAAGGCAGATTCACAGTCCTTGCAGGGGTGGACCAAGAGGCTTTACGCAACCCTGCGGGACTTGAATGAGAGACCGAGGGATGGCAGACCCAGCGCTTTAAGAATGTTGCAGACAACTTGGGCCTCTCCACTTAGGATACAAATCACAAACAAAGACACCTCACTTAAGCCACAAGTTGGCACCATGAATAATCTTCTGCTCCCTGCCCCTGATGACCTAGAGCCTGGGAAACACAAGGTAAAATGGCCTTGGAAGGTGCAAGTAGGACCAAAATGGTGTGGTCTCCATGCACCTTGGGGGAGATTGTTAGAGGTTGGGGGATCAGTAAACCCTCCTGTGGTCGGTGCATGGCCAACAGAGGTTGTAGTTGACACTCCAGTTTTCATTGCAAAGGGGACATTAATCATGTCCTTATGGCAAATTAGAACTCCCCCCTTGGAACCTGATATAGTGACCCAACCACAGATATCAGGCCAAAGGGTATGGTATCGAAGGCCAGGCCATGCTCCAGTACAGCAGAGGTATTGACTCAAGACCGAAATACGGCCTGTATCTTACCATGGAGGGCAGACTTACCCCTCCTTGTACCTGTTAAACATCTCTATTACTACCCTTGAGGTTATCAAGTTCACAGGACAGCCGGCAGGAATAACCCCACTCCAGCACGCTCCAGTGACCATGAGGAAACATCATGACATCTAGTGATGGACTGGTGAACTATCGGCAACTGGCGAGTGTGAACCTACTGGTCCTTAAAGAAGATACAACTCCAGAAGGAACATCAAGTACTGGCCCAAGAAAACCACAAGAAGGGACTACAAATAATGGCCTTCAGTGCCTAACATTCTACATTGCGGCGGGTATTGTACATGCGTCGCGATGTACTTGGTATTTTGAGCCATCAGGACAGCAGGAGATTATACCCTACCTGCTCAGTTGTTGGATCATGCTGTGAAGGGATGGAGTGTAGTGGGATTGCCTGGTCACAGCCTGAACCAGTGAATGAGCATCTGAGTGACCAGAGCGGAAGAGCCCAGGTCCACCTGACCTCTCCCTCTCTCCCTCTCGGTGGTGCTTCCAGGAGCACAGATCCGCTCAGAGCCTGTGCGGGTTGCCCCCCCCTCCCTGGCTCTCTTCCTTCCGGTGCACCAGTGTTTGAACGAGAGATGGCTGCATTCCTTCGCCTAAACGTTCGCCGGAAGGGGAGAGTTCATCCCCCTTATCTCTGACATCTCTTTCTGTAGTGCCTCTCCCTCAAATAAAAGCTCTGTCACCGCCTTTGCTTGCTTTACACACACATTTACAACCAACATTTTTGTTTGGACAGCAATGTCTTTCCACAGTTCATCAGCCCAAATAGTTTTACCCTTCTCTATTATTCGTACTCCTGATTTTCTGGGAGTACTCTGAAATTTTTGCTCATTTCTAAGTTGTTTCCAGAGCTGTAACAAAACATGGTTGGGTTGCCCATCGATTTTAGCAAAGGCAACCCCAGCCCGTATAATATAATTGAACATGGTCTTCTGGGAGACCCGTACGGGGCCCGATCGGGGTATCCATGGGACAGGCTTCTTAGTTTTAATCGGGAAGGCCTCAGCTTCACCTATCATACGGACATTGCGCCTCGTTCTTATGCGCTCCGTTTCCCCAAGGTCTACCACCAACTGGGCCGCCTGTTGGACGATAGCCTCCTAAGCCACCAAGGGTTTAGTATGGAGACCAAAGTCCCATAAAGGTCAGAGGGGGCTTGCTGTAGTATTAGGTCTCGCATACCTGCTGTAAATTTTTCTGTATCAGGACTTTCAAAGGTCTCTGAACACAAAGACTCTCTCATACCCAGTTCCCGGATGTATATTTGAAGGTCCTCCATAGAGGACAGTAAACCGGTATTGAGTGGAATGTCAGACTTGTCAGGCCACGTTAAGCAGCATGCTGCCATCAACCAATCTATAATAGAATGATTCTCATTAGTAGAGTGGATGGCAGCATATAATCTTTGCCTCAGGGCTGGGTGTATAGTTACGGATGCTAGTTTTGACATCTCTGTCCCACTGACTAACACGCTTTCAGCTCCTGCATCCCATAACCTCAGGAGCCAAGATGGTACATTTCTCCTGGTTTTTGATGGAACCGTTGTACTAGGTCCATCAACTCCTTTGCTGTATACGGGTAAGCTGCCACATGCAAGCATGTTTCAGCAGGGGGCCATTGCTCAGGAGGCACTCCCGCTGGTCTATCTTGCATTTTCTGTGTTTGAGTTATGATTGGTGGGAACTCAAACGGAATCTCCAGAGATGGAACTTCGAGATCTGATTTAGAAATATTTTTCTGAAACATCCAGGTCCGCTACTTCAGGGACCTGGGTGTTCTACACTGATACGGTAAGTATTTGTCTTGTTGGCACATCTAGTCCTCGTTTTTTGGCTACTAATGCAGCCAACTGTTGTTCCAACTTTTCAATTCGATCTCTTAACAATTGATTTTCAGAATCTATGTTTGTATTTGTTATTTCCAGTTTATGTAATGCCATTATTAGAGGCCAAGCCACAGCAGAAGCAGCTAGCCGACGTTCTTTTGTAACTAGTATGTCCTTATCTAGACCTTGAAAATAATCTGTCAGCCGGGCTGGAGAAGGAGAAACAGTCCCTGTAACCCGCAGGGGTCCCCATTTTTCAATAATGGTGGCATGACCATAATAGGTTGACCCCATAAATCCTGGAATTTGACCAGGAATTGATTGGTCTAGGGGAGTAACGTTCTCCCCCCTGCCCCATTTGAAAGTGTTCCAAATGAAAGACATGGTTAATTATTGTATATGAACATATATATATTTTTTAAGCCTGCTTGGCTCGCAAATCGTAGGGCAAATAACCCCCAAGAAAAGCACCCAAAAGTAATAGTGCCAAAGATGGTATATTTTTGATGGGCTTAAGTAGATGATATACAGATGATTATGATATACAGATGATTAATAAGAATGGCTCACCTTTGGAGATGGTCAAGGCTCGCCAATAACTCCACTAGGGAGGGATCTCCAACCAGAGATCCTTCCCTGGTGGTGGTCAGCCCTTAAATGGGGTCTTGGGAGAGGTGGAGTCAAACTCCACCCCTTCCAATCACACTCACTTGTGCCCCTGCAGCTGACTCAGTACTCGCCTCAGGTGATCAATCAGTGGTTCAGGCTGTGATTCAACAGTTCCCATACACTGGATGATAGCCAGTGTAACACCAGTCTTGAAAATGAGCAAGAAAGACAAGCCATGAAAATACAGGCTTGTCTGCCTTGCCTCTGTCCCTGGAAAGGCAGTGGAACACCTTGTTCTCGGTGTCATCTCCAAGCAATTGGAAGAGAAGAAGGCCATCAGGAGTGGTCAGCACGGTATGCCCAAGGGGAAATCATGCTTGACCATAGTGGTGGTCTTCTACCAAGTTATCAGTGGCTGGGCAGATGTGGGGAGATCAGTGGACGTTGTGTACCAGGACTTCAGCAAGGATTTTGACACAGTGTCCCACAGCATCCTTGTAATGAGGCCCTAGAAAGCATGGGATAGAAGAATGGAGAGTGAGGAGGATTGAGAACTGGCTGACTGGCAGAGCTCAGACGGTTGTCATCAGCAGGGTAGAGTCTAGTTGGAGGCGTGTAGTTGGTAGTGTTCCTTAGAGGTTGGTGCTGCTTCAGGCCTTATTCAGCATCTTCATCAGTGACCTGCATATAGGCACAGAGGGCACCATCAGAAAGTACAAAGCTGGGAGGAGTGGCTGCCATAGCAGAAAGCTGTGCCACCATTCTGTAAGGCTTGGGCAGAGTGGGAGTTGGGCAGAGTGGAATGTGGTGAGGTGCAACAAGTGCAAGTGTAGAGTCCTGAACCTGGGAAGAAATAATGGCACAAAATGATGAAAACACAAAATAGTCAGAACACTTCTTGTGAAACCTGAAAAGAATGGGTTAACCCATGAGCAATGTCATAGGTCAGGAATTAATTGGATGCAGCTGAAATGTAAACCATCCCACCTCTTGCCTCAGCTGCTGTCTCCTGTTGCTGGGGTTCCCCAAGCCTCCCAGCTGTTTGCTTCTTCCCCACGCATTTCCCTTGCTACTTTGTGTTCCACCAACCCCCAGGGCTCTGCTCTACCACTCCTGCACGGCACCAGGCCCCCGCTGCCCGAGATGAAGGAAGCAGCGCTTTGCAGTACTGTAAGAATCATCTCCTTCCACTTGCTGCGGAGACTTAGGGATCCTACTGAGAAAACTCTCAGCTCCAGAAGACATGGGCAGCTCCTGCCGGCTTCACCAGCTCACCAAAATCAACCTCCACTTCCTGCAAACTGCAATCCAAGCACTGTAGCTTGAGATGAGACCAACAAATGTGGTGGCCCTTCTGCAGGAGGTGTCGCAGACACATTCCCAAGGTCGATGCAAAGACCGTCAAGCTCAGAAAAGAGGCAACCATGCACTGGAGAGCATTCTGAAACCTCTGTGCTGCGGGGATAAGCTGCTCTTGCACCCTGTGTGTTTGCACTGCCTTCTGCTCCCACCACCTCCTGAGACATGGGATGCTTCACTTAGGAGAAACAAGCTCAGCTTTCTGTAGATTTAGTGGAGCCAAGCAAAGCTCAGTGTCTCACAGCTGCTCTGAGCTCCTGATTAAACATTTTGGGAAGAGGAGTAGAAGGAATGTGCAGCACTGTGAAAAAGGATGACACTGCTTGTGTGAAAGAAATGCCTCCCAGAGATGAAAGCAGTGGACTGGAGTCAGCACCAAAATCAAACTTCCTTTTACCATTCCTCAATCCACAAGCGGTCTTTTATTTTTAGAACAAAAAGCAAGATACATTGATTAATGGTCCAGAACAACTCTCCTACTTTATACACCCCCTTCACCATCAACTACAGGTTCTTTTCAGACAACTTCCATGAGCCACGTTACTGCTCTGCTGACCCTTGTATCTGATTCATTAATACACTTGGAAACTTCTGAGAGCAGTACATGCACACAAACACACAGAACATCCGAACACAGCTGATTTTCTTAGGAGAAGTCAGCAAAAAGCTGCTTGCAGGAAGAGCAGAGGAGAAAAGCAGGCACGGAGAGATAATATCTTTTGTTAGCAAGGAAAGGCAATCTGAAGCTCCTGGGTAAAGTCCCTTCGGCAGATGGTTCCTACGAAGCCATCTCCTTTGCAAACTCTTCCTGTGGGGGGAGAAGCATCTTGGTTTTCCTCATGCTCAGGTCTCCAGCATTCTCAAGGTCTTTGAGCTCGGGTTTTTCCCATGAGTAATGAAAAGTCAGCCCTGAGAGAAATTCTTCCTGCCAGACAGATTCTTGCAGGGCATTCCCCTCATGACCACTGGGCAATATTCAATGTGGACAGAGCTGTGGATTAACCTCTCCCTGCAGTGATGGCATTTCTGTGGTCCCTGCCCTGAGTGGATCCCTCTCTACTTGATCAGGTTGGAGGAGTGGTTGGAGCCCATCCCGCCCTTGGGACAAGAGAATTTTGAGGTTCATCACCACACACGGCCACAGTGGGTAATCAGGCTGCGACTCTGGTTGAAGATATTCCCATGTCTGGGGCATTTCAGGTTCTGTCTGCTCTGAGCATGTGCTGGTAGGAAACGTGGCTGGAACTCTGCTTCTTAAGGTTCTCATATTCTGGGGGTGCTTCTACAGTCCGTCGGTGGTGTGGATATGCTTGTGGGATTTGAGATCAGAACTTCTTCTAAAGCTCTTCCCACAGTCAGAGCACTTATATGGTCTCTCTCCTGTGTGGCTGCGCTGGTGCAGCTTCAAATGAGAACTGCTTTTGAAGCTCTTCCCACATTCAGAGCAATTAGATGGTCTCTCTCCTGTGTGGGTGCGCTGGTGCAGCTTCAAATGAGAACTGCATTTGAAGCTCTTCCCACACTCACAGCACTTATATGGTCTCTCTCCAGTGTGGTCGCGATGGTGCAGTTTCAATTCATAAGTGCTTTTGAAGCTTTTCCCACACTTATGACACCTATATGGTCTCTCTCCTGTGTGGCTGCGATGGTGCAGCTTTAATTTAAAATTTCTTGTGAAACTCTTTCCACACTCAGAGCACTTATATGGTCTCTCTCCTGTGTGGGTGCGCTGGTGCACCTTCAAGTAAGAATTCCTTGTGAAGCTCTTCCCACACTCAGAGCACTTATATGGTCTCTCTCCTGTATGGATGCACTGGTGCTCGAAGAGACGGGATCTCCATTTGAACATCTTACCACACTCAGTGCACTTGTACAGGCTCTTTGTTGAGTGTATGCACTGGTGCTTAAGATCTCTGGAATCTATTTTAAAGCTTTTCTCACACTCAGGGCACGGATTCTGCTTTTTCCTCTGGCACGCATCGTTACTCCTGGGGTCTTCATGCTGCCTTTGACCTGTACTGAAGTCCAGAGGGTTCCTTGATGCCTTTAACAGATGCTTTCCCTGTTGTGTCTTGTTGTGCTTGCCTTGACCTTGCTCCTGATCCACATGCACATCCCTTCTGATTTCTTCCATGTAGATGCTACCACACTGTCTTTTGACCACACCACCTTCCTGCAGACCCTTCCTTAGGTTTCTTATCCCTGCACCTGCTGGATGAAAAAGGAAAACCAGAAATAGCACACAATGCCAAAAATATTCCTCCCCCAGACGTATCATTCATGGCCTCAACTTCCTCCTTCCCTCTACCACCTCACCTGGGCTGACATCTCCTGACACAGCATCATGGCTACCCTCATCTGGGATCCAGGGCTCTTCTCCTTCTTCAAGCAGGGAGATCACCATGGGTTTGGGGGCTGGAAGTGGAGCTGCAACAATAGAAATAGGAGAAATGAGTGTTTTTCCACCATTCTGGCACAGCTGCTTGTCCAGCAACATTGCACAATGTCCCTCCCCACGGTGAAATAACATTAAGGGCCTGAATGACACTGGGACAAAACACAGTAGCTTCTTTTATTGGAAAGATTGCTTTTCCATCTCTGAAAACATGCAAAGATATTTTCTTTAAAAGAAAAAGAGCTCACAGTAGGGAGATGGCCCTTCCCTTCATGGTTGATGCCTGATGGACAGCACTGACTGCAGGATGTTATCAAAGTGCTGAGCATGATGAGCCCTTATGAAACTCATGCTTCTCTGTGTTTCTTTTGTTGCTGCTACTGCGAAGTTTGACAAGAAAGAACTCCACGTTTATTAATTTGGGCCATGCTTGCAGTGACACATTCTTCACAGCCAAATGTGCCCAAAAGAGGAGGAAAGGCAGCAAAGCCCTCACCCAGTGAGGCCACACACTCGTACGTCTCCAGCATCACGTCCCGGTACAGTGCTCGCTGTGCAGGGTCCAGCAGCGCCCACTCCTCCCTGCTGAAATACACGGCCACCTCCTCAAAACTCACGGGCTCCTGCAAGCACAAAGAGGCTCCTTGGTGTGAGCAGACAAGGCCCAGGGAAGCAGCTCGCAGAGGAGTGAAAGTCCAGTCCCAGCCACTTCTCTGTCCCCGGCTCACACATGCTGCCTCAGAGCACCTCCCTCTCCCCCTGTATTCACATCCCTCTGCCCTATGTCTCTCTTGCCCACTTATCCCAGCCCCTACCTGAGATGGATGTGCTGAGGCCATTGCTGCTCTCCTGCAGGCTGGGATGATTACAGCTGGAAGGCAGAAGTTGAACTGGAGCCTGGAGGGACAAGGGAAATGTCAGCAGAGCTGTGACTGAATGCAGCAGTCCCTGTCCAACCCCTGCCCACCCCAGTCCATCTGCACATCACTGCCTGGGGGATGGCACACCACACCTTGCACAGATAATCATTGAGCAACTATACTCATAACACTTTGGCTAAATGACAATAATCATCACAAAGGTGCCACAGATGGTGCGGCAGAAAAAACTGACTGCTGACAGTTCAACTGCTGAGGGCTGACTGACCATGGGACTGAAGACAAAGCATGACAAGGAGGCAGTCATCTTACCCCAAAACAGAGAGCAGGTCGAGATCACACCTTAGCAGAGACCCTTCACCCCCTTTTCTTCAGACACCTTGCAGATACTGATTTGCTGTAAGAGTCTCACGCTTAGTTTGGAGCTTTGTGATCTTCCCTAATTTTATGTCTTACAGTGTACTGATATGATTCATAACACACAAAGCTGTGAATAAGTCTGGCACTAGAATTGGATCCAAGTCCACCAAGGCTCCTTATTTCTGTGGGTTCAGGAGTTGAGACAGAGAGGGTGACCACTCTGAGCCGCATGACTCAATGGGAGGGGCTCCTGTAGTTGTGTGTGTAATCCAATCTTGTTAAGGCACTGTTAAAGCACTACAGCATATCTGTTTTATATCAATGAACATAGTCCTGCTTCTCCATCTCTTTATGTGAAAACTCCCATCCTAGCGCTCCAGGCAAGTGTCTCCTCAGATGTCTGTCTCCTCACGGAGATGAGTACCACACAAAAGATTGTTAATTGGCAGCTTATCTCTCTTTTGTTGCCCGCAGGACATGCCCATCTGCTTGTCCCTTAGACAAAGGATTTCACAACCCCTGCCCAGGACTAGCTTGGACATGTTCGGACATGTTCATCAGCAAAATTTGAGGCAATGGTATAAAATAATAGTCTCTTACGGGCTATCCCCCTTGCAGCCGGCATGTGAGCGCAGTGCTGAATAACCTTACCTGCCTTATCACCTAACTCTGGGTTCTAGAGTTTGTTTGCACAAGTCACTACGGCACGAGGTGGAAGATGTGAAATTAAAGCGTGCTCCACTTACAACGTGCTTGGGGCCCACTGCTGTGTGCTAAAGGCATCTGCAGCTGCCGGGACAGCCGGAACAAAACCCTTGGGACACGTTCGCACAGCAAAGACCGCCCAGTCCCCAGTAGTTCAGGGGCTGACACAGTGGCAAGTCCCCACCTCTAATAAAGAGGTGTTTCATTCAGTCATGCTGAGCTCCTGTGCTCACTTCCTCCCTGTCCCAGCTCCAAGCCCTTCCTGTGCCCCTCTCTGCCCAACCCGGGCTGCAACGCGCCTGCAAAGTGTTCCTCCTGTCGTTGCAGCCCACCTGGCCCAGCAAAGCTGCCGTGCCGGGCAGCAGATGGAGCCGGGACCAGGGTCCCACCCGGTGCTGCTGGCAGCGTGTGCTCCTCTGCACGAACCACGAAGGGCACCTACCTTGGGTGCAGAGCAGGCTGCTCCCAGCTCTGTTGCAGGCAACCGGGCTCCTTTGAGTCGCGCAGAGCACAGGATGCCGAGTGCCCTCAGCCCGGAGCTGGCCGCAGGACGGCCTTGGTGCACCTCCTGCCACCGCGCTGCTGCCCGGATGGCTTCCAGCCAGGCTCTCGCTGCTTCAGCACAGGCTCAGGTGCCACAGCGAGCACGCCGTGAGCCGGCTGCCAGGCCTCGGGCAGTTTCACTTCTCATTCTCAGCTCCCATCTGCTCCCGGGGGACAGGAGGAGGGGAGGGAGAGAGGGGGGAGGGAAGAAAGGCCGGGGGCTGTGTTTTCTTATGCTAATGAGGCATTGCTTTCTGCGGTGTCTTTGCTTCCTTTGCTGGGGATATTTGTACATCCATGTCGTCAGACATCCCTACCTTCTCATTCTTGCTTTCCTTTAACTCCTATCAGTCGTGAGCATGTCTCAGCTTTCTCACCAAGAGGCAATCGATGGCTGCCCTGCTCTAGAGGACCACATCTCCCTGCAGCTGGGTGAGTTCTTGTCCTAACCACCTCTCCTGGTTTCTCTGTTAGGTCTTCTTTTGAAGGCGTGAGCATGGTTAACCACGCTGCTGTTAGAGGGCCGGCTCTGATTTTCACTGGTGTATTTCTACAGACTGTAAGGCCACCCAGAATGAACTGCTCTCAGGGTATTTGGGTGTTTGTGTACAGGTGATACAGGTTGGTTTTATTAGCAATAGCGATTAGTACATTACTTTAAGATCTGATGTATTAGTTTAGCAAGTAGAATGCATATGTGATACTTCTAAAGCTTTCCATTTCCTCTTCTGTGGGTGACCAGTCTTGTTCTCCCTGAGTAATTCGGCACTGGGAACATCATTGTATTTCGTTTTCTGCCTCAATGGTTTTGCCTCACAAGAAACACTGGAGTCACAATACAATACTTTTTTACCACGAAACACGCAGGCACATTTTGCTCAGGTTCCACATACATTGTTTTCAGAAGTGGTGCACTGTGGTCTCAGAATCAACGGGAATCTTCCAAACTGGGAAAAAGTGGATGGAAGTGAGTCAGAGGTTTCAGGGATGAAGCTGACGGTGGAAAAAGGGAAGAACTCGATGGGCACTTGACCCAGATAATAACATGGTGAGGGCTTGCTTGAGAGAAGCCCACCAAGGGAAATGGGGTTTGAGTAGTACTTGAGAGATTCAGGAACCCCCGGGCTCCACATCTTCCTGAAAGTAAGGTGGTGAGGGTGTGCTTGAGAGATTCCAGACCCCCAGGAGAAACTGAAGAGCTAGGGTTATTGGGAACTGTGTTGTGTTATGGTTGCCGACATTGTGATGTTGTCTGTGAACATGGGTGTGGGTATTACTGTGAGGGTGCCAAGCTTGTCATTTTTTTCCACTCTCTGTGGTGTGTGTATGTGGCAGGTCTGCAGAGTGTGTTAAGCTTTGCTTTTTACATTTGTAGTGTGTGTGTTACAGTGTGTGAAGGCAGTTTGTACATTCCAGACATGGAGGATTTGGCTGTGGGAAACTGCAGAGGAATCTTGTTGAAAATTGTTATGATTGGTAGACTGGACAAATGATTAAAATAACTTGTGGAAACCTGGGGTCTGTGGAAAAACAACAAGTAAAGTTCCCGTTTTGTTGGGGGAAGTTGGTTCTGACTGTCCCTGGAGGAATTTGGTGTACAACCACGCCTTGAGGGAGTTGGCAGACTCAATTACCTAGCAGTGTGAGGAGGGACAATTGTCCACCAGAAAGTGTATTTAGATTAAAGTGTATTCAGACTGCTGTGATGGTTGCATTTTACACGAGCCATGATAGATGAAGACTGGAATGTGAAACAATTGTGTCACCACCCCCTCCCTCCCTGGGCAGCTCTCAGAGTGCTCAGAGAAAGATCCTGGGGCAGAGACACTGCAAACTCCTGTTGTGAAATGCTGTGTTACATGTTTCACATACTCGTGAAAAAGATTTAATTTGTGATGGCAATGGCAGGCATTCTGCAACCATGAGTGCCTGCTATAAGAAAAAGAAGCTTTTATATCTCTTGGTTCCCAGTGCTGACTCCCTCCCCTGCCTCCAGGTTCACCTTCTTCACAAGCACATCCTCTAGGTAGTTGACAAAGTCCATCTCACTTGGTTTCTCCAAGTAAGCAGAATCCACAAAGCAGTTGCCAGGCCAGTGTCTTCTCCCATTTGTCTTGCCAGTTCAGTTTGATACTTCTTGCACAGTTCTGGGTGCAGATGTATGTCTTACAGTCCTTCCCTTTGGTCAACCCTCAGCCCCCTATGCAATCTCCCCAAGGGACGAGAGTGCACAAATTAACATGCCAGCCAGATTCTCCCTTTCTCTCTCCAGAATGTGCATACCCCAGTCTTTAACAACTGACAGAAGCATTTCTTGTATCATGGGTTCTGAGGTAAGTCCCTTTGGTACAACATTCCATTACTTTTGTAAAAAAATATAAATTCCCATACCAAGAAGGGAGAACGGAAGATCAGAGATCTCAGTATTAAAACCTGAGCAATGTAGACAGTGTTAGAGGTTTGGGCATTGGCAGTGGGATTGCCCACACAATACAGCAGCAAAGATTCAGAAGATCAGAGCCGGATCACTCGAAGGTCATGATATAATTTATTTCTTCATTTTGTATTTTTCTAAAAGAATTGTATTACATGATTTTTATGTATTATTAAGAAAGCTGCTCGTTCTTTTTACTGTCTCAAGTATTTGAGGTGTAGAACCATCTAGTCAACTCCTTCTGGTTTTGCACCTCCTTACCTGAGGAATGTGAGCCATTATCCCTTTTTGGTGACATCAGCAGTAGGTGAGTTTGAGAACAAAACAGTCACCTTCACAAAATATCTTTCCAATTGGCTTTTTGACGCTTAGTCCCCTTAAAGAAGCCCATGGCTACTTGCACTCCTGAGAGCATGGATGAATATCTCCCAGAGGATTTAAGTAGTGCAGTCTAAAATCTTTGCCGTGTAGACCATCAGGTGTTCCCTCAGAGATCAATGGAGGTGGTGCTTCAGCAGGCTGCTGTGCTGGCAGTTGCAATGTGCACTGAGGCTCGGTGTGTTTGTGTGCTGGGGGCTGCATTCAGAGTGTTCTTCAGTGAACCGGTTATTTTCCTGCGCCTCCTGTTGGATGGGTGTACCGCCTTCTAACTGTTTTTCTGCAGCTCTTTCTGGGGGAGTGGTCCCCTTCAGGCGTGCTTCCAGTCCAATACCAGATCTCCCAGTTGGCACAGGCTGTCCATGATGAATTTCTCAACTTGCTTCACCACTCGGTCTTACGATACACGTCCCTTTTCCCATTCTTCACGTATCGCTGCTCAGTTTCTTTAACTGCAGCTGAGTCAGACAAAAGCAGTCATTCTGCTGCCGCTGCTTGCCTCAGCTGGTCGGTGGAAGTGACTTTCATAACAGCGTCCTTGGTGAAATTCCATTATGGAGTCAAACTATAAAACTGTAAAAGCTCAGCATGTGTGGCAGAAATGATTATGGCTGACAATGAGAGGAATTTTTTTAAATCCAAATAATCATTACACGGTGTTGCACTTGGACTGGGGCAATCCAAGGTATTTGTAAAGACTGGGGGAGGATGTCCTTGGGAGCAATCATGATGACAAGGACTTGGGGGTCCAGGATTGGGGAGAGATGGGCTTGGACAGGGACTGCTGCGTTCCCTCACAGCTCCACTGCCATTTCTCTTGTCTCTCCAGGCTCCAGTTCAACTTCTGCCTTCTACCTGTGATCATCCCAACCTACAGGAGAGCAGCAAATGGCCACACCTCATCCATCTCATGTAGGGTTTTGGAGAAGTAGCTGTGAGAGGCCAAGTGATGTGAATGCAGGGGGAGAGGGAATTGCCCTCAACCAGCATGTGTATGCTGGGGTTAGATATGTGGCTGGGACTGAAGTTTCACTCCTCTGCGAGCTGCTTCCCTGGGCCTTGTCTGCTCACACCAAGGAGCCTCTTTGTGCTTGCCGGAGCCCGTGTGTTTTGAGGAGGTGGCCGTGTATTTCAGCAGGGAGGAGTGGGCGCTGCTGGACCCTGCACAGCGAGCACTGTACTGGGATGTGATGCTGGAGACGTACGAGTGTGTGGCCTCACTGGGTGAGGGCATTTCCGCCTTTCCTCCTCTTTTGGGCACATTTTTTGTGCAGTATGTGTCTCTGCAAGCAGTGCCCAAAATAATCCCCATGGAGTTCTTTCTTGACAAACTCCACAGTAGCAGCAACAAAAGAAGCACACAGAAGCATGAGTTTCATAAGGGCTCATCATGCTCAGCACTTTGATAACATCCTGCAGTCAATGCTGTCCATCAGGCATCAGCCAGGAGGAGAAGGACCATCTCCCTGCAGTCAGCTCCTTTTCTTTTAAAGAAAATATCTTTGCATGTTTTCAGAGATGGAAAAGCAATCTTTCCAATAAAAGAAGCCACTGTGTTTTGTCCCAGTGTCATTCAGGCCCTTAATGTTATTTCACCGTGGGGTGGGACATTGCGCAAAGTTGCTGGACAAGCAGCTGTGCCAGAATGATGGAAAAGCTCTCATTTCTCCTATTTCTATTGTTGCAGCTCCACTTCCAGCCCCCAAACCCATGGTGATCTCCCAGCTTGAAGAAGGAGAAGAGCCCTGGATCCCAGATGAGGGTAGCCGTGATGCTTTGGCAGGAGATGTCAGCCTAGGTGAGGTAGTGGAGGGAAGGAGGAAGTTGAAGCCATAAATTTTATGTGTGGGGGAGGAGTGTTTTTGGCATTACGTGCTATTTCTGGTTTTCCTTTTTCATCCAGCAGGTGCTGGGGTAAGAAACCTAAGGAAGGGTACGTGCCGCTCTCAGTATTTTCTGAGTGCACTCTTGAATGAAATGCGAGGGTCTGGAGAGAAGCAACATGGCTCGTGGAATTTTTCTGAAAATAACCTGCAGTTGAAGGCGAGGGGGAGTATTATGTAGGAGAGTTGTTCTGGAGCATTTATCACTGTAGTCTTGCTTTTTTGTCTAAAAATAAACGACTGCATGTGGATAGAGCAATGGTACAAGGAAGTTTGATTTTGATGCTGACTCCAGTCCACTGCTTTCATCCCTGGTTGGCATTTTTTTCACATAAGGAAGATCATCCCTTTACACACCGCTGCACACTGCTATTTCTCCTCTTCCCAAAACATTTCACAGGACCTCAGAGCACATGTGAGACACCAAGCTTTGCTTGGCTCCACTAAATCTACAAAAAGCTGAGCTTGTTTCTCCTAAGTGCAGCATCCCATGTCCCAGGAGGTGGTGGGAGCAGAAGGCAGTGCAAACACACAGTGTGCGTAAGCAGCTTATCCCCGCAGCACAGAGGTTTCAGAGTGCTCTCCAGTGCATGCTTGCCTCTTCTCTAAGCTTGACGGTCTTTGCTTCGACCTTGGGAATGTGTCTGCGAGACCTCCTGCAGAAGGGCCACCACATTTGTTGGACTCATCTCAAGCTACAGTGCTTGGATTGTAATTTGCAGGAAGTGGAGTTGATTTTGGTGAGCTGGTGAAGCCGGCAGGAGCTGCCCATGTCTTCTGGAGCTGAGAGTTTCTCAGTAGGATCCCTGAGTCTTCGCAGCAAGCTGAAGGAGATGATTCTAGCAGTACTGCAAAGCGCTGCTTCCTTCATCTCGGGCAGCGGGGGCCTGGTGCCGTGCAGGAGTGGTGGAGCAGAGCCCTGGGGGTTGGTGGAACACATAGCAGCAAGGGAAATGCGTGGGGAAGAAGGAAGCAGCTGGGAGGCTTGGGGAACCCCAGCAACAGGAGACAGCAGCTGAGGCAAGAGGTGGGATGATTTACATTTCAGCTGCATCCAATTAATTCCTGACCTATGACATTGCTCATGAGTTTCCCCATTCTTTTCAGGTCTCACAAGAAGTGCTCTGACTATTTTGTGTTTTCATTATTTTGTGTCATTATTTCTTCCCAGGTTCAGGACTCTACACTTGCACTTGTTGCACCTCACCACATTCCACTCTGCCCAACTCCCCACTCTGTCCAAGCCTTACAGAATGGTGGCACAGCTTTCTGCTATGGCAGCCACTCCTCCCAGCTTTGTACTTTCTGATGGTGCCCTCTGTGCCTATATGCAGGTCACTGATGAAGATACTGAATAAGGCCTGAAGCAGCACCAACCTCTATGGAACACTACCAACTACACGCCTCCAACTAGACTCTACCCTGCTGATGACAACCGTCTGAGCTCTGCCAGTCAGCCAGTTCTCAATCCTCCTCACTGTCCATTCATCTATCCCATGCTTTCTAGGGCCTCATTACAAGGATGCTGTGGGACACTGTGTCAATAGCCTTGCTGAAGTCCTGGTACACAACGTCCACTGATCTCCCCTCATCTGCCCAGCTACTGATAACTTGGTAGAAATCCACCACTATGGTCAAGCATGATTTCCCCTTGGGCATACTGTGCTGACCACTCCTGATGACCTTCTTCTCTTCCAATTGCTTGGAGATGACACCAAGAACAAGGTGTTCCACTGCCTTTCCAGGGACAGAGGCAAGGCGGACAAGCCTGTATTTTCATGGCTTGTCTTTCTTGCCCATTTTCAAGACTGGTGTTACACTGGCTATCATCCAGTGTATGGGAACTGTTGAATCACAGCCTGAACCACTGATTGATCACCTGAGGCGAGTACTGAGTCAGCTGCAGGGGCACAAGTGAGTGTGATTGGAAGGGGTGGAGTTTGACTCCACGTCTCCCAAGACCCCATTTAAGGGCTGACCACCACCAGGGAAGGATCTCTGGTTGGAGATCCCTCCCTAGTGGAGTTATTGGCGAGCCTTGACCATCTTCAAAGGTGAGCCATTCTTATTAATCATCTGTATATCATCTACTTAAGCCCATCAAAAATATACCATCTTTGGCACTATTACTTTTGGGTGTTTTTCTTGGGGGTTATTTGCCCTACGATTGGCGAGCCAGGCAGGCTTAAAAAATATATATATGTTCATATTAGCATTCATATATAGGGGGAACACTTTGAAATGGGGCAGGGGGGAGAACGTTACTCCCCTAGACCAATCAATTCCTGGTCAAATTCCAGGATTTATGGGGTCATCCTATTATGGTCATGCCACCATTATTGAAAAATGGGGACCCCTGCGGGTTACAGGGACTGTTTCTCCTTCTCCAGCCCGGCTGACAGATTATTTTCAAGGTCTAGATAAGGACATTCTAGTTATAAAAGAACGTCGGCTAGCTGCTTCTGCTGTGGCTTGGCCTCTAATAATGTCATTACATAAACTGGAAATAACAAATACAAACATAGATTCTGAAAATCCATTGTTAAGAGATCGAATTGAACAGTTGGAACAACAGTTGGCTGCATTAGTAGCCAAAAAATGAGGACTAGATGTGCCAACAAGACAAATACTTACCGTATCAGTGTAGAACACCCAGGTCCCTGAAGTAGCGGACCTGGATGTTTCAGAAAAATATTTCTAAATCAGATCTCGAAGTTCCATCTCTGGAGATTCCGTTTGAGTTCCCACCAATCATAACTCAAACAACAAAAGAAGTGCAAGATAGACCAGCGGGAGTGCCTCCTGAGAAGGGCCCCCTGCTGAAACATGCTTGCATGTGGCAGCTCGCCCCTATACAGCAAATGAGTGGATGATGGACCTAGTACAACGGTTCCATCAAAAACCAAGAGAAAGCGTACCATCATGGCTCCTGAGGTTATGGAATGCAGGAGTTGAAAGCGTGTTAGTCAGTGGGACAGAGATGTCAAAACTAGCATCCATAACTATACACCCAGCCCTGAGGCAAAGATTATATGCTGCCATCCACTATACTAATGAGAATCATTCTAATATAGATTGGTTGATGGCAGCATGCTGCTTAACGTGGCCTAACAAGCCTGACATTCTACTCAATACTGGTTTATGGTCCTCTATGGAGTACCTCCAAACATACATCTGGGAACTGGGTATGAGAGAGGCTACGTATTCAGAGACCTTTGAGAGTCCTGATACGGAAAAATTTACAGCAGGTATGCGAGACCTAATACTACAGCAAGTCCCCTCTCACCTTTATGGGACTTTGGTCTCCATACTAAACCCCTTGGTGGCTTCGGAGGCTATCGTCCAACAGGCAGCCCAGTTGGTGGCAGACCTTGGGGAAAAGGAGCGCATAAGAACTAGGCGCAATGTCCGTGTGATAGAAGAAGCTGAGGCCTTCCCGATTAAAACTAAGAAGCCTGTCCCACGGATACCCCGATCGGGCCCCATACGGGTCTCCGAGAAGACTACGTTCAATGATCTTATACGGGCTGGGGTTGCCTTTGCTAAAATCGATGGGCAACCCAACCATGTTTTATTACAGCTCTGGAAACAACTTAGAAACGATCAAAAATTTCAGCGTACTCCCAGAAAATAGGGAGTACGAATAATACAGGCAGCACCAACAACAACCTGGAATTTGGCTGACTTTATAGTCCCGAATAGAAGGAAGAAACATCCACAGGTGTCGCGGGATACAATGCCTGAACCACCTGCGGTAAAAGACTTAGATTAAGCCAACTTCATGGAGTAACGAAGGACTTTGGTCCCCTTAGGGCCTCCAGATGTGACCGAAGGCCCTATGTAGAATTAGAGGTATTTTGGTCAGAGACAAATGTTCAAAAGGTGATGGCTCTAGTGGACACTGGTGCGGAAACATAAATTATATATGGAGACCCAACAAAGTTTGAGGGCAGTAGAGTGATGATTGGTGGCTTTGGGGGACAGACCATTCCAGTCACCCAAACATGGCTGGAACTGGGTGTTGGGAGTCTCCCACCCCAGGAGTATCAAGTGTTGATTGCCCCAGTCCCAGAATACATCTTGGGCATAGCCATTTTATGGGGTCTGGCTCTCCAGACGACTGTGGGAGAGTTCAGACTTTGACAGAGGTACATTAGTATCCGGGCGATACCTACAGTATTGAGGGGCCATGCGAAACATGAGCCCTTTTGTTTTTCGAATCCATGCCAGATTACTAATGTAAGACAGTATAGACTCCCAGGGGGGCAGGAAGAAATATCAAAAACAGTGCAGGAACTAGAAAAAGTAGGTATTATATGACTTGCACATAGTCCATATAATTCCCCCATATGGCCAGTACGGAAGTCGGATGGAACATGGAGAATGACGGTAGATTACAGGGAATTAAATAAGGTGACGCCGCTCATCCATGTGGCCGTACCCAATATTGCTTCCCTAATGGACACACTCAGTAGGGAAATTAAGACCTACCATTGTGTCCTGGATTTGGCAAATGCGTTTTTTAGTATCCCGATTGCCAAAGAATCGCAAGATCAATTTGCGTTCACATGGGGAGGCAGGCAGTGGACCTTTCAGGTCCTGCCACAGGGGTACGTGCACTCACCAACATACTGTCATAACTTGGTGGAGCGTGACCTGGCTAATTGGAGGAAACCTAATAATAACGTCAACCTGTACCACTACATTGATGATCTCCTGTTAACATCCGACTCGCTGGAGGCAGTAGGAGAGGCAGCAGATTCATTAACCGCCTACCTAGGTGAAAGAGGATGGGCTATCAATCCTCAAATGGTGCAAGGTCCAGGCCTGTCCATAAAATTTCTGGGGATAGTCTGGTCAGGAAAGACCAAAGTACTACCCAGTGCCATGGTAGAAATGGTTCAGGCATTCCCAGTCCCTACAACACCAAAGCAGCTGCAGGAATTTCTAGGTATATTGGGATACTGGTGTTCCTTTATACCTCATTTGGCGCAGCTGCTAAGACCTTTCTATAGACTCACAAAAAAGGGCCGATCATGGGATTGGGGGAGAACAGAACAGAATGCTTTTCAAGAAGCAAAACAGGCGGTAAAACAAGCGATCGATTCGATCCTACCCTCCCAGCTGATTTGGATGTTCACGTTTCTCAGAATGGCTTTGGCTGGGGCCTGTGGCAACGTCAGAGTTCTGTTCGGACCTCCATTGTTTTTTGGTCTCAGGTCTGGCACGGAGCAGAAGAAAGATATAGTATGACTGAAAAACACGTACTGGCTGCCTATTCCAGAATGCAAGCGGTAGAGCCATTAACCCAGACGGCCAAAGTCATAGTTTGATTACTCTTCCAATTCAGGGGTGGGTAAGAGATCTGACCCACCTTCCTAAGACAGGGGTGGCCCAGGCACAGAGAGTGGCACAATGGGTCGCCTGTCTCAGCCAGAGGAGTAGTCTGTCTTCCTCACCACTGAAAGAAGAGCTTCAAAAATTCTAGGCCCAGTGACGTATCACAGTGATGCACCAAATGAAACCTTGGTTGCTCCACCACACAAGAGTCCCATCCAGGAAGGAAAATATCCCATTCCTGAAGATGCCTTGCGCACAGGTGTGCCTAGCAAGGGCAACCCAAGCAAGTGGAGAGCAGTAGCATACCATCCTGCCACTGACACAATCTGGTATGAAGAGGGGGATCGTCAGAGCAGCCAGTCGTCAGTACTGCGGGTGGTGTGGATGGTTATAAGCAAAGAACCTGGTGACGGTATCCTGAATATTTGCACAGATAGTTGGGCTGTGTACCAGGAGCTCGCTCTTTGAATCACGCATTGGGCTATCCAGGACTGGACTATCTACTCCCGACCAATCTGGGTGAACGATATGTGGTTAGATGTACGCAATACTGTTAAACACAGAACTGTACTTGTCTACCACATTTCTGTTCATGAACCCCTACAGTTACCAGGAAATTATGAAGCTGAAACACTGGCTGAGTTATGGGTGGAGAATTTCCCATCTGAGAACACTGCCTACTGGTTGCATCAAAAGCTGCAACATGTTGGACAGAAGACCATGTGGACAGCTGCCAAATCATGGGGACTGCCCGTACAAATATCCGACAACGCTCAAGCATGCCGAGACTGCAACACCTTCTCCAAAATGAGAACAAGGTCGTTGCCAGAAACCACAGCCCATCTTGCTAGAGGACACAATCCTCTACAGAGATGGCAGGTTGATTACATTGGGCCCCTCCCTCAATCTCAGGGGATAAGATATGTCCTAACCTGTATCGACACTGCAAGTGGGCTAATGCAAGCCTTTCTAGTACCAAAAGCAACCATAGTATATACCATTGAAGTGCTCATGAGATTGATGGCTGCATATGGGGCACCACAAGTCATTGAGAGCAGCAAAGGGAGTCACTATACGAATGCAATGATAGAACGCTAGGCAGAAGAGTACAACATCGAGTGGTGATTTCACTTGCCATAAAATCTAATGGGGGCAGGTCTTATTGAGCATTATAATGGTATTCTCAAGGCTACCCTGGAGACAGACTCTCAGTTTCTGCAGGGCTGGACAAAGAGACTCCGTGAAACCCTGTGAGTCCTGAATGCAAGATCTAGGGACCGCCGACCCAGTGCCTTGAAAATGTTACAAACAACACATGCCTCCCCGCTTAGGATCCAAATTACAGGCACCGATAGCCAGGTAAGACCTCAGACCGTCCGTGAGAACAATCTTCTGCTCCCTGCCTCTGAGAACCTAAAACCAGGCACCAAGAGAATGAAATGGCCTTGGAAGGTGCAGGTAGGACCACAGTGGTGTGGCCTACTTGCGCCTCAGGGGGAGATTACTGGAGGTGGGAGGTTCGGTATTCCCTCCGGTTATTGGTACACGGCCTGCTGATATTGTGGTCCACACTCCAGTCTTTATTGCTAAAGGGACCCTTTTCATGTCCCTGTGTCAGATCAGGACACCCCCTTTGGTGCCTGATGTAGTTGTACAGCCACAGACATCTGGCCGAAAGGTTTGGTACAGGCGGCCAGGGCATGCCCCTGTACAAGCTGAAGTGTTGACCCAAGACAGGAATACGGCCTGTATCTTATCCTGGAGGGCGGACCTCCCCCTCCTGGTACCCTTGAAACACCTACGTTACTCCCCGTGAGTCTGTGAGTCGCTGGAAGGAACCAAATACTGCTGTAGTGTTCCAGAGTTGCTGTAAGATCATGCGCAACATGCGGTGATGGTCTACCTGGGACTGATGGAGCATCGGATGGACCTGCACCACATGACCGCATGTTTCCAGTAAAATCCACCGAGCACTGGCCCAAGGAAGAACAGGAGCCATACAATGATCATCACTAGTCCCAGATTACATCTATATGCATCGCAATGGGCAATTATACAAGTGTCGCGATGTACTGGATCTCTGTATTAAGGAGGGCTCACCCTATGGTTACTCACTTACAGTGGTTCATGTCGTGCAGGGGTGGAGTGTATGGGAACTGTTGAATCACGGCCTGAGCCACTGACTGATCACCTGAGGTAAGCACTGAGTCAGCTTCAGGAGCACAGGTGAAGTCGATATACCTGTGTGACTGGAAGGGGTCTCCCATCTCTCCCAGACCTCATTTAAGGGCTGACCACCAGTGAGGAAGGGTTTCTTGTTGGCAAGAAATTTGGAACAACACCAGCAGAGTGTGGTACCACGTGCTAATGTGACCCCACTGTTTAAGGAACTACCAGCCAATGAGAAGAGATATGCCCTGATCACTGATGGTTGGTGTCACATTGTTGGGAAGTATCACACCTGGAAGGCTGCTGTGTGGAGCACCCATGCAACTGGTTGCAGAGGTCACTGAATGCGGAGGGAAATGATTCAATTTGTGGAGGTAGAGGCTGTCCAACTGGCCTTAGAAGGGGCTGAACAGGTGAAGTGGCCAATGCTGTATCTTTATATTGATTTGTGGACGGTGGCAAATGCTTTTGGGGGTGGTTGCAGCAGCGGGAACTAAACAACTGGCCACATAAGGGTAAAACTATTTGGGCTGATGAACTGTGAAAAGACATTGCTGTCCAAACAAAAAGGTTGGATGTAAAGGTGTGTGTAAAGCAAGCAAAGGCCGTGACAGAGCTTTTATTTGAGGGAGAGGCGTTGCAGAAAGAGATGTTAGAGATAAGGGGGATGAACTCACCCCTCCCGGTGACCGTTTAGGCGGAGGCCTGTCGTTCGAACACTGGTGCTCTGGAAGGAATAGAGGCGGGGGGGGGGGGGGGGGGGGGGGGTGGAACCCGCGCAGTCTCTGAGTGGATCTGTGCTCCTGGAAGCACCACTGAGAGGGAGAGAGCGAGAGGTCGGGTGGACCTGGCCTCCTCCGCTCTGGTCACTCAGATGCTCATTCACTGGTTCAGGCTGTGACCAGGCAATCCCACTACACTCCATCCCTTCACAGCATGATCCAACAACTGAGAAGGTTGGGCATAATCTCCTGCTGTTCTGATGGCTCAAAATACCAAGTACATCGCGACGCATGTACAATACCCGCCGCAATGTAGAATGTTAGGCACTGAAGGCCATTATTTATAGTCCCTTCTTGTGGTTTTCTTGGGCCAGTACTTGATGTTCCTTCTGGAGTTGTATCTTCTTTAAGGACCAGTAGGTTCACACTCGCCAGTTGCCGAAAGTTCACCAGTCCATCACTAGATGTCATGATGTTTCCTCATGGTCACTTGAGCGTGCTGGAGTGGGGTTATTCCTGCCAGCTGTCCTGTGAACTTGATAACCTCAAGGGAAGTAATAGAGATGTTTAACAGGTACAAGGAGGGGTAAGTCTGCCCTCCATGGTAAGATCCAGGCTGTATTTCGGTCTTGAGTCAATACCTCTGCCTGTACTGGAGCATGGCCTGGCCTTCGATACCATACCCTTTGGCCTGATATCTGTGGTTGGATCACTATATCAGGTACCAAGGGGGGAGTTCTAATTTGCCATAAGGACATGATTAATGTCCCCTTTGCAATGAAAATTGGAGTGTCAACTACAACCTCTGTTGGCCATGCACCAACCACAGGAGGTTTTACTGATCCCCCAACCTCTAACAATCTCCCCCAAGGTGCAAGGAGACCACACCATTTTGGTCCTACTTGCACCTTCCAAGGCCATTTTACCTTGTGTTTCCCAGGCTCTAGGTCATCAGGGGCAGGGAGCAGAAGATTATTCATGGTGCCAACTTGTGGCTTAAGTGAGGTGTCTTTGCCTGTGATTTGTATCCTAAGTGGAGAGGCCCAAGTTGTCTGCAACATTCTTAAAGCGCTGGGTCTGCCATCCCTCAGTCTCTCATTCAAGTCCCGCACGGTTGCATAATTCCTCTTGGTCCACCCCTGCAAGGACTGTGAATCTGCCTTCAGAGCAGCCTTCAGGATTCCATTCTACCTTTCTATTAGGCCTGCGCCCGTTGGATTATAGGGCAGGTGAAACTGCCATTCGATGTTGTTGTCTTCAGCCCACTTTTGCACAGTTGTACGTGTGAAATGTGTACCTTGGTCACTCTCGATGACCTAAGGAGTCCCATATGATGCCATCACCCTAGTTAAAGCTTTAATGGTATAGGCTTGGTTTGCCTTTGCTACAGGATAGGCTTACATCAGTCCACTTGCTGTGTCAACACAGGTTAGGGCATATCTGGCCCCCTCAGATCGAGGAAGTGGACCTACGTAATCGATCTGCCATCATTGTAAAGGGTTGTGTCCTCTAGCAAGATGGGCCGTTGTTTCCGGCAGAAGTCTTGGTCTCATTCGTGAGCAAGCGTCAGAGTCTTGACATGCCTGGACAATATCCGGTAACTGTATGGGCAGCCCCCATGCTTTAGCTGCTGCCCACATCGTTTTCTGTCCTGCATGCCGTAATTTCCGATGCAACCAACGGGCAATATCTTCGGCTGATGTATTTCCTAGCCATCGAACTCGAGCCAGAATGTCAGCTTCATCATTACCTGCAGACTGCAAGGGTTGATGTCCAGAAACGTGGTATGCTTGTACAGTCCTGTGCCTAACCACGTTCCATATATCAACCCACATATCTTTGCCCCAGATAGGTCGAGCATGGATCGCCCAGTCCTGAGTGGCCCACTGTGCTATACAGAGCATGAGCCCTCGGTAGACTGCCCAGCTATCCGTGCAGATATTCAGTGCGCCATCGCCCGGCTCTTGAGTTATCACCATCCACACAGCTCATAGCTCAGCCCACTGGCTACTTTGTCCATCCCCTTCTTCGAACCATATTGTTTCAGTTGAGGGATGGTATGCGACGGCTCTCCACCTACTTGGGTTCCCTCTGCTGGATCCATCTGTGTACCAGGCGTCTTCTGGAATGGGGTATTTCCCCTCCTGTACAGGACTCTTCTCTGGACGAGTGACAATTATTTCCTCAGGTGCTTCACTGCGATATGTTACTGGGCCAAGTATCTTCTGCAGTTCTTCCTTCAGTGGAGATGATGACAGGCGGCTTCTCTGACTGAGGTAGGCAACCCAGCGTACCACTGTTTGTGATTGGGCCACCCCTGTCTTAGGAATGTGGGTTAGATCTTTTACACACCCCTGAATTGGCAAAGTCGTTTTAACAATAACTTCTGCGGTTTGAGTTATTGGTTTTACCGCCTGCAGTGCAGAATAGGTAGCCAATAACTGCTTTTCAACCATGCTGTATCTTTCTTCTGCTCCGTGTCAGACCTGTGACCAGAACCCAATTGGGGTTTGAATGGAACTCTGGCGCTGCCACAGACCCCAGCCAAACCCTTCTTGAGTTACATGCACATCTAGTTCGGCTGGAAGGGTTGGATCGAATATACCCAGCGCCTGGGCTGGTTTAACAGCTATTTTTGCCTGCTGGAAGGCATCTTGCTCCATTTTACCCCAATCCCATACTTGGCCTTTTTTTGTTAATCGATACAGTGGTTTTAGGAGTTGTGCTAAGTGGGGTATAAAGGATCGCCAGTATCCTAATATACCCAAGAACTCCTGCAACTCTTTTGGTGCTGTGGGAACTGGGAACGCTTGAATCTTATCTATGATCACGCTGGGTAAGACCTTAGTCTTCCTGACCAGATAACGCCCAGGAATGTAACTGAGAACCCTGGTCCTTGTACTTTCTGTGGGTTTATAGCCCATCCTTTTTCCTGCCAATAAGTGGTTAATGATGGTACTGCCTTCTCTAATGCCTCAATTGAGCTGGATGTCAGCATCAGATCATCAATGTAACGGTACATTTTGACGGTAGATGTTTTGTTCCAATTTGCCAAGTCACGTGCTATCAGGTTATGGCAGAATGTAGGTGAATGCACATATCCCTGAGGTAGGACTTGGAAAGTCCACTGCCTGCCCTCCCATGTGAATGCAAACTGGTCTTGAGATTCCTTAGCAATTGGAATGCTAAAAAATGCATTTGCTAAATCCAAAACACAGTGATATGTTTCTATTTCTCTACTTAACGTATCCATGAGGGAGGCAATGTTGGGTACGGCTGCGTGTATCGGCGGAGTGACTTTATTTAGTTCTCTGTAGTCTACCGTCATTCGCCATGTACCATCTGACTTCCTGACTGGCCATATGGGGGACTTGTATGGGCTGTGCGCAGGTCTAATAATCCCTACTCTCTCCAACTCCTGCACAGTCTTGGTAATTTCTTCTTGCCCACCAGGGAGTCTATATTGTTTCGTATTTGTTATCCGGCGGGGTTGTGGCAAACAAATAGGCTCAATTTTTGCATGGCCCCTTAAAATTGCCTGCACCGCCCGGATACTAATACATCTTTCCCTTAGTCTGAACTCTCCCACAGTGGTCTGGAGAGTCAGACCCCACAAGATGTCTATCCCCAGTATGTACTCTGGAACTGGGGCGATAGATACCTTGTACTCCCGAGGTGGAAGACGCCCAACCCCCAGTTTCAACCACGTTTGGGTTACGGGGATCATCTGCCCCCCGAACCCACCTATCATAGCCTTAGTGCCCAGGAATTTATTTGGGTCCCCATATATGATGGATGTTTCTGCCCCAGTATCTACCAGCGCCATCACTCGTTGTACGTTCTTTCTCGACCAGTGAATAGTTAATTCAACATAGGGTCTCTGGTCTCCTGTAGAGACCCTAGTCCTGGGAAATTTTGACTCCTCTGTCATGCCATCAGCTCTGCAATCCCCAAGTCTTTTTTTTCTGACGGCTTGGCTGCGGCTGCCCGGGCCGCCTGAGGAGGTTTACGATTTTTCGATGGCACCATGAAATCTTCCAGATTCCACGTGTCTTGCTGAATGTGTTCTATAAATCGAATTCCTTCCCTTTTGGGGGAGGATTGGAGTCTTTGATTATTGGGCAACTGTTTCCATAGTTGCAGTAATACCTGATTAGGCTGTGCATCAGTCTTTTCAAATCGAACTCCTGTTCTTATCAGGTCATTAAACATCTGTCTTCTCGATACCCTGATGGGTCCAGATTGGATTACCTTAGAGGCTGGTCTCCTAGGTCGTGGTGGTGGATGGATCTCCGATCTTTCCACCACCATTCGAACATTGCGCCTAGCGCGCAAGTGCTCTGTCTCCCCCAGATCTGCCACCACTTGGGCAGCCTGTTGTATGATGGCCTCTGAGGCCACTATGGGGTTCCGTATGGATACCAAAGTACCATACGGATGAGGCGGAGCTTGCAGCAGGATAAGATCTCTCATTCCTGCTGAGAATTTCATCAGGTCTGGGCTCTCAAAATCTTCCTCATAGATTGCCTCTCTCATACCCAGGTCCCGAATATAATTTTGCAGATCTTCCATAGAAGACCATAGACCTGTATTTAATGGGATGTCAGTTTTGTTTGGCCATGTTATACGGCACACAGCTCTTAACCATTTAATTAATGAATGATTTTCATCATTATGTTGGACAGTGGCATATAGCCTCTGTCTGAGGGCAGGGTGAGTGGTAATGGATGCCAGTTTTGAAATTTCTGGCCCATTTACTGTAACACCTTCAGCCCCCATGTCCCATAAGCGGAGCAGCCATGCTGGTACACTCTCTCTCGGTTTTTGTCTTATCCGTTGTATTAGATCCCTCAATTCAGCTGTGGTATATGGGTGAGCTGTTACACGTAAAGTGCTGTGGGCAGGGGGCCACTGGTTAGGGGAAAGCCCCACTGGTCTCTCTTCTGTTTTTTTTTTTGAGTTACAACTGGTCGGATCTCAAAGGGATCGAGTGGAACCTCAAGATTTGACCTTTGATCACCTTCATTTACAGAACCTAATTTATGTGGGTTCCCATGGACAGGGTCCCTGGGAATTTCTAGAGAGACATTCTGGATCTTCCATAATGGAGGGACTGGATTAGGTATTTTTTATGTCAAAATTATTACTTGTCTTTCCATTTTTTCAATATGGTCATGCAATAGTTGATTTTCATCAGCCGGACCCTCTTCAGTGAGGTTCATCCAGTTCAAGGAGTGGCCACGCCACCGTAGATGCATCGAACCGTTGTTCCCAAGTAGTCAGTACGTTTTTGCTAAGAGAAATACGCATCTAGGTGGGCCAGGTACTCCTGTACGTTTCCACCATCCCACAGGGGGCCCCGTTTTTCACTGATAGAAGCAATCCCATGGTATGGGAATCCTAGGAATCCCGGGATGTGCCCTGGCAAAAGGTCAGTTAAAGGGGTAGTCTTTTCCTGTGCAAACCACTCCAGGATATTATTCAGGAATATCATAGTGAATGTTTTAGGAGGCTTATAGGAGAATATCTTTCAAGGTGTTTGGCTGACTGGCTCACCAAATGTATAGCAAACAAAGGCGATGACAGAGCCTTTATTTGATACACAAGCGCTATGGAACAGATACAAAAGGAAGATGAATTAACTCACCCCACCAAGCAACCAATTGGGTTCAGGAATGCAGCCGCCTCGAATTCAAAATCTGATGTGCCGGAAGGGAGAGCAAGAGAGGGGAGTGGGGGACAAACCACGCAGGTTCTGAGCATATATGCACTCCTGGAAGCACAACTGGAAGCACCATGGAGAGGGAGAGAGAGAGGGTGAGTGGATCCGGGCTCTCCCGCTCCAGTCGCTCAGGTGCTCATTTACTGTTTCAGCATGTCACCAGGCAATCCCATTGCACTCATGTCCAGCTCATGGTCCATCAAGAACCCCAGATGAATTCACTTTCCAAAATGAAGACCCACTGAGCAGTAGAAAATAGCTTCTTTTGCATCAAACATGGATTTCAAGACCATCAAAAACACTCATAGCCCCCCTACTCTCTTTGCTGTTATTTCATCTTTCACAGAGTGAGTCATATGCAGAAATCTCAAGCTCCATAGAATTCACGATGGAAAAGAAATGTCAAAGTGAAAGTATTGGAGGGGAACAGAAGAAGCACAAGCGGTGAAAATCTATTAAATATGTGACAAAGAAGAAATCTATATACTAAACAAAATCAACAAAGCACAAGCTGAGAAAGGGATACATTAGAAGTCACCCGGAGAGAGACCTGGAGTCTTTATGATGACCGAAAGACATCCACAATAACAGTTTCCAAATGGCATCCTTCAGTGCCCGGTTCCTCATGCTGTAGATGAGGGGGTTCACTGCTGGAGGCACCACCGAGTACAGAATTGCCACCGACAGATCCATGGCTGGGGAGGACATGGAAGGGGGCTTCAGGTAGGTAAACAAGCCAGTGCTGATACAGACGGAGACCACGGCCAGGTGAGGGAGGCACGTGGAAAAGGCTTTGTGCTGACCCTGAGCAGAGGGCATCCTCAGCACAGCTCTGAAGATCTGCACATACGACAGCACAATGAAAACAAAACACCCTACAAACAACAAAACGCTAAACGTCATCACACTGAGATTCCCGAGGTAGGAGTACGAACAAGAGAGCTTGAGAATGTGAGGAATTTCACAGAAGAACTGTTCCACAGTGTTGCCTCGGCAGAGCGGCAGTGAAAATGTATTGGCAGTGTGCAGCACAGCATTGAGGACCCCAGTGCCCCAGGCAGCTGCTGCCACAGTGGCACAAGCTCTGCTGCCCAGGAGGGTCCCGTAGTGCAGGGGCTTGCAGATGGCAGCGTAGCGGTCATAGGACATGACAGTGAGAAGGTAAAATTCGGTTGACAGCAAGAATGCAAACATAAAGACCTGGACAACACATGCTGTGTAGGAGATGGTCCTGGTGTCCCAGAGGGCGTTGGCCATGGCTGTGGGGACAGTGGTGGAGATGGAGCCCAGGTCGAGGAGGGCGAGATTGAGGAGGAAGAAGTACATGGGGGTGTGCAGGCGCTGGTCGCAGGCTATGGCTGTGCTGATGAGGCCGTTGCCCACGAGGGCAGTCAGATAGATGCCCAGGAAGAGACAGAAGTGCAGGAGCTGCAGCTGCCGCGTGCCTGTAAACGTCAGAAGGAGGAACTCACTGATGGAGCTGCTGTTGGACATCTGCTGCTCCTGGGCATGGGCAATCATCAAAGGAGAAAAAAGGCAAGTTAGACATAAGCCTGTACCATTCCTTGGTGACCATCCTCCTGCTGTATAATTGTATACTCCTTCTTTCCCTACGGGAAAATTTTGTTCAGTTGCGTGACTTGAGCTTTTTTTCATGAGTTTGAGTATATAAGGAAGAGGTGAGGCCGCTGCCCGGGGGGTCTTGATAAAGCAATCCTAACCCCTCGAGGTGGATACAGCATAAAGTAGTAGGAATGCTTGATTCTCGTTTTGGAATTTGGCATCTCTTAGCATCTCTCCACTTCATCTCCCTGGGATTTCAGGAACACCAAGTCAACGTGGGAGAGATTTACATCCTGCAGGGCAGTTCACAGCTTGGAATAACATCTCTCTTAGAGAGCCAAGTGTCATTATGACGGCATCTCATTAAAGGAAAATGAACATGACCCCAGCCTCACTGTGTTGTCTACAGCCCCAGGAATCCCCTTTCTGCCCCTGTGCACTGCAGAAGGAAATCATTTCATGCCTGTAGAGATGCACCTTTGCTCTGCTAGAGCTCTGGCTGCAGAGGAGATATTTCTTGCCTTCTCTTCTTTCTGCTCGATCTTCATTAATTCCCATCTTTGTCTGTTGCAGTCACTATCCATTTATCAGCTCTCACTGAGTAGATTCCCTCTTGGATCCCTATAATGCTATCCCCATGCTCGCTGTACCATCCTCTCTCTGACAGAGCTGCCATGTGTGTCACACAGGTTGAGCCGCACTCGGTGACATCTCTATGTCTGCTGTGAGAGAAAAATGCACTCAAATATGAAAACACATTCTTTTGGATGATGCCCCTTGAAAATTCCCTCTTTATCTTCCACAGAGAAACCTCCCAAATGAATAGTTCAAGCCTTGAAGACTTGAGGGAAATGCCTTGTTAGGTCTTTCTGTACTGTAATGAGTCCCCCAGCGTATCTGGTGTTCATATGCACTTCAGGTACTGAGAGAAGACTGCTGCAACCAAACGATGAAGGTGCAGTCAAAATGCTGTAGTGTGCTGGAGTAGAAATTGGTCCCATTAATTGGGGCCATTACCAACCGAGCGTCCCCACAGTCATATTAGAGAAGATACTTGAAGGACAAGTATTACACGTAGGTAAACACCCTGGGCAGGTGATTTGATGTTAAGGAAAGCCCTTGGCTTTTCTCGTGGAACAGAAAGGTTAAGCCATGACTGCGGCCTCTGGAAGTGTGGTCCTGTCCCTCCCAGACTGCCCAAGGCTCTCTCACGGTCAGTGGGATGTGGGCGTGTAGAGTTCTGTGAGGGACAATGATACTACACCTTCTGGCCTCCCTACAGGGCTACAAGGAGGCCCCAATGTCACAAGGACAATGTGTGCCTTCCTGAGCCTCGGCAGTACACACAACTGCCGTGGCCGAGAGGACAAAGACCTTCCTTCATGGACAGGAACTTCCAGCCATGCCAGTGCTAAGGAAAAGGAAATAGAGAAATTAAAGTGGGTGGTTGAATCAGCAGCCCTGGATCCAGCACTGAGCTTGCCGATGGTGATGATTCTGTGTGGCAGCAGCACCTGGAGAAATGGCCAACAGCACAGGTAGTGCATGCCTACCATCCCCTCCATCTTCTATTTATAATATTAGAGGGAAAACAGTCATTTCCCCCTCAGCAACTATTTGGAATTGCAGTTGGTGCCAGTCCCAGAGACACTGGGCTCCATCCAAACCAAAGGAAGCGACACCAGGCCCCCTCCTGAAAAGTGACCGTTTCTCAGGTACGGCTCTGGACTCTTCCTGAAGTCCTGATCCACAAATGAAATCCCACACCACAGGGAAGTCACCTTAGCCTTGAGCATGCACAACTCGGCACACATCTCTGTGCAGAAATGAGAGAAATGGCTCATGCCTCTGTGAGCAAATCAGCTCCTGGCACACCAACCTAAGGAAGCCAGACTCTGGGACAACAGCAGAAACGTCTTCAGAGACTCTGAAGGCAGCATTTCCATTTGCAGTCCTGTGTGGTGATGTGAAAGAGAACAGAGAATCACCTTGGAGGGGAATTGAACAGCTTACCCCATTGAATAGAAGGACACATCCACAAGGCCTTAATTTCTAAGTTCAGCACCACTACTCTGGCAAAGTGGGCTACAAACTTTAGTTGAAGATCGTAAGCTCCGTGTTAATAGATGGAAATTTGACAGTCACACCTGGTTTGACTGGAATGTTGTCAGGTGTTCTCTCTTCTCAGCTGGTGAAGCACTAAGGTGAGTTTGTTACAGTCAACTTTGCGCTCTCTCTACTGCCACATTTGATCAAGCATAGTAAGGAACATCAGATGCCCACTGAATTCCTTCTCATTATGCTCAGTTTTGCATTTCCTCACTCAAACAATTTGAGCCATTGTCACTGTAGACAGCGTCAGTGGTTGGTAGATTTGAGAAGTAAAATGACTGCCCTCACACTGTGTTTTGCCCAGTGGCCAACCCTTAGTTCCCTACGCAAGCCAAAGTTTTTCCACTTCTGTGTGCGTATGTGAGTACCTCCCAGATGACTTAAATAGTCATATCTAATCAGTTGGCCATTAAAGCATAGATCTACACGGATGTGTAGATGTGGTGCTTTAGAAGGACTGCCTGCTTGAAATTTCAGTCTGCACTGGGGCTGTTGGTGTACCCTCAGTGTGAGGTGTTGAGGGCTCACTCCCAGTAGAACAAAAAGAGGGATCTCCTTGTCTGTGTATAAAACCCTGATCCAGAATCGGGACATGTACAAACATTTAGCAGTGGATTCCCCACCAAGATGAGGTACACAGCCTTCAGTATTACTCATTTAACATCACATCATGGGTACGGTAACCAAGGTCACCAAGTGCCACTTCACACACAAGGCCCTTTCAGGTTGCAAACGACACGTCAAGGGGGGAACCATTCCTTCCTGGGTCCCCTACTGCATGTGCCAAGAAGTAATCCATGAGCTTTTCGTGTTTTCTGGGCCTGATATTTAGATGTGTGCTACTGCCCTTTGATTTCTGGGAAGCTGGTGACCCATTAAGGCAAGTGAGGCTGTTCGTGAGACACTCCTTTAAAGAACTGAGAATACCTGGTTAGCATCATCGTTCAGCATGAGTGACATATAGTAGACTCCAACAGTGACATCCGCTTTAGTACCTTGTCCCTTACTCCATACCCAGAGGCTTTCAACCATGTCATTACTAACTGTAAGCTCCACTCCATCCAGCCCACCAGTACATACAGCAACCCCATCCCATCTCACCCACCCTGCATCTCCAGCGTGGAGAGCCCAGAGCCATCCACCACACACAACACGCCCGTCACAGGACTCTTCCCACCACGTCTCACTCACGCTGATGAGGCTGAATCACACACTGCCTCCAACTTTCGATGCCAACATGAAAGACCAGTAACGCATAGCAGCAATGGATATGCGCACCTGGAGGGCTGGTGGTACCCCAGAGAGCTGTGCTGGTGTCTGCGTTGACTGCAGTGAGCGCAGAGGTGGCATGTGACACAAAGGGGATAACTCTCAGCTGCGTGGATACACAACTAAACAAAGTGCGTGACAAAACATGGGGGGAAAGGCAGCAGTTAATTTTTAATAATATTTCAGAGAGTAGAATTGGAAAACCTACTTCACATTGTTTGTTGGTTCATTTTCTCTAGGAAAACAAAATCAGTAGTCCTGAGAACACAGTGATGTAAGATAAAAACAGAAATCCACCTCCATCTGTCCACCACCTTACTGTGGCTGATATCTTCTGCCACAGCATCACGGCTACCCACATCAGGGATCCAGGGCTCTTCTCCTTCTTCAAGCAGGGAGATCACCATGAGTTGGGGGGCTGGAAGTGGAGCTGCAACAATAGAAATAGGAGAAATGAGAGCTTTTCCATCATTCTGACACAGCTGCTTGTCCAGCAACATTGCACAATGTCCCTCCCCACGGTGAAATAACATTAAGGGCCTGAATGAAACTGGGACAAAACACAGTAGCTTCTTTTATTGGAAAGATTGCTTTTTCATCTCTGAAAACATGCAAAGATGTTTTCTTTAAAATAAAAAAGAGCTGACTGCAGGGAGATGGTCGTTCCCGTCCTGGCTGATGCCTGCTGGCCAGCACAGACTGTGGGATATTACCAAAGTGCTGAGCACGATGAGCCCTTATGAAACTCATGCTTCTCTGTGTTTCTTTTGTTGCTGCTACTGTGGAGTTTGTCAAGAAGGAACTGCCAGGTGATTACTCTAAAGTTTTCTTGCAGACACACATTCTGCACAGCCAAATGTGCCCAAAAGAGGAGGAAAGGCAGCAAAGCCCTCACCCAGAGAGGCCACACACTCGTACGTCTCCAGCATCACGTCCCGGTACAGTGCTCGCTGTGCAGGGTCCAGCAGCGCCCACTCCTCCCTGCTGAAATACACGGCCACCTCCTCAAAACTCACGGGCTCCTGCAAGCACAAAGAGGCTCATTGCTGTGAGCAGACAAGGCCCAGGGAAGCAGCTCGCAGAGGAGTGAAACTCCAGTCCCAGCCACTTCTCTGTCCCCAGCTCACACATGCTGCCTCAGCACCTCCCTCTCCCCCT
This sequence comes from Oreortyx pictus, assembly GCA_036925125.1. Classification (NCBI taxonomy): domain Eukaryota; kingdom Metazoa; phylum Chordata; class Aves; order Galliformes; family Odontophoridae; genus Oreortyx; species Oreortyx pictus. The sequence goes on along the minus strand of JAUPFR010000045.1, from coordinate 28,163 downwards.
GCATTCACATCCCTTGGACTCTCCCAGCTACTTCTCCAAAACCCTACGTGAGATGGTTGAGGTGTTGCCATTTGCTGCTCTCCTGTACGTTGGGATGATCACAGGTAGAAGGCAGAAGTTGAACTGGAGCCTGGACGGACAAGAGAAATGGCAGTGGAGCTGTGAGGGAACGCAGCAGTCCCTGTCCAAGCCCATCTCTCCCCAACCCTGGACCCCCAAGTCCTTGTCATCATGATTGCTCCCAATGACTTCCTCCCCCAGTCTGTACAAACACCTGGGATTGCCCCAGTCCAAGTGCAACACCATGTAATGATTATTTGGATTTAAAAAATTTCCTCTCATTGTCAGCCATAATCATTTCTGCCACACATGCCGAACTTTTATAGTTTTAGAGTTTGATTACATAATGGAATTTCACCCAGGACACTGTTATTAAAGGCACTTCCACCGATCAGCTGAGGCAAGCAGCGGCAGCAGAATGACTGCTTTTGTCTGACTCAGCTGCAGTTAAAGAAACTGAGCAGCGATACGTGAAGAATGGGAAAAGGGACTTGTATCGCAAGACCGAGTGGTGAAGCAAATTGAGAAATTCATCATGGACAGCCTGTGCCAACTGGGAGATCTGGTATTGGACTGGAAGCACGCCTGAAGTGGACCACTCCCCCAGAAAGTGTTGCAGAAAAACTGTTAGAAAGCGGTACACCCATCCAACAGGAGGCGCAGGAAAATAACCGGTTCATTGAAGAACACTCTGAATGCAGCCCCCAGCACACAAACACACCGAGCCTCAGTGCACATTGCAACTGCCAGCACAGCAGCCTGCTGAAGCACCACCTCCATTGATCTCTGAGGGAACACCTGATGGTCTACACGGCAAAGATTTTAGACTGCACTACTTAAATCCTCTGGGAGATATTCATCCATGCTCTCAGGAGTGCAAGTAGCCATGGGCTTCTTTAAGGGGACTAAGCGTCAAAAAGCCAAGTGGAAAGGTACTTTGTGAAGGCGACTGTTTTGTTCTCAAACTCACCTACTGCTGATGTCACCTAAAAGGGATATTGGCTCACATTCCTCAGGTAAGGAGGTGCAAAACCAGCAGTTGACTAGATGGTACTACACCTCAAATACTTGAGACGGTAAAAAGAACGAGCAGCTTTCTTAATAATAAATAAAAATCCTATAAAACAATTATTAAAATATAATGCAAAAATAATCAAAAATACTTAAATTATTTCTTCATCTGCTGAGAAAACAGTGTATCTGACAACACCGTAGCCAAACAAGCCTGAGACAGTCAGATCAACACTGACCAATGTGCTTGTAATTTCAACTGAACCATGTAAGCGACTTCGTGCCCTGAATAATGCTCAGGGTAGTAAATAACCAAATGGATAGTCCAGTCTCATTGAGCCGTTGTTAAAAGTCACTATTTTTTTAACGTGTGTCAATCAATACATGCATTTCTACTTCGCAATTAGCAGCCAATTGCCCAGCATAGCCATTTCCACCCCAACTGCCAGCCAGCCAGGGACAGAAACACCTTGCAACCATTCCTACTGTTCCACACCTTCCCTCCCCTCCCCTGCTCAGAACCCATGATACAAGTGAAGTTTCTGTATGTGGTTAAAGAATGTGGTATGCACATTCTGGAGAGATAAAGGGAGAATCTGGCTGGCATGTTAATTTGTGCACTCTCGTCCCTTGGGGAGATTGCATAGGGGGCTGAGGGTTGACCAAAGGGAAGGACTGTAAGACATACATCTGCACCCAGAACTGTGCAAGAAGTAACAAACTGATCTGGCAAGACAAATGGGAGAAGACCCTGGCCTGGCAACTGCTTTGTGGATTCTGCTTACTTGGAGAAACCAAGTGAGATGGACTTTGTCAACTACCTAGAGGATGTGCTTGTGAAGAAGGTGAACCTGGAGGCAGGGGAGGGACTCAGCACTGGGAACCAAGAGATATAAAAGCTTCTTTTTCTTATAGCAGGCACTCATGGTTGCAGGATGCCTGCCATTGCCATCACAAATTAAATCTTTTTCACAAGAGTTCCAGTCTCTGAAAGATCAGTTGAGGTATTTCTCGCACTGCTTCCAGCATGTCTGGAAGCACCTCCTCCAGATGTGGCACCTCCTCCCTCCAGATGTGCTGCACCTCCCTCCAGATGCGCTGAACCTCCAGAGGTGCGGCACCACCTCCGGATGTGGCACCTCCTCCAAATGTGGCACCACCTCCAGATGTGGCACCTCCCTCCAGATGTGCTGCACCTCCAGATGTGCTGCACCTCCTCCAGATGTGCTTCACCTCTTCCAGATGTGCTGCACCTCCAGATGTGGCACCACCTCCAGATGTGGCACCACTTCCAGATGTGGCGGCACCTCCTCCAAATGTGGCACCCCCTCCAGATGTGCTGCACTTCCTCCAGATGTGGCACCACCTCCAGATGTGGCACCTCCCTCCAGATGTGCTGCACCTCCTCCAGATGTGCTGCACCTCCGCCAGATGTGCTGCACCTCCGCCAGATGTGCTGCACCTCCCTCCAGATGTGCTGCACCTCCTCCAGATGTGCTGCACCTCCGCCAGATGTGCTTCACCTCTTCCAGATGTGCTGCACCTCCTCCAGATGTGGCACCACCTCCAGATGTGCTGCACTTCCTCCAGATGTGGCACCACCTCCAGATGTGCTGCACCTCCAGATGTGCTGCACCTCCCTCCAGATGTGCTGCACCTCCCTCCAGATGTGCTGCACCTCCAGATGTGCTGCACCGTCCCACGATCCGCCGGATCGTTCAGGAGGAATCCGAGTCTGCGTAGGACAGAGAAGGACGCGGACGGATTCCCTGCCGCTCCATCAGAGCGCAGGAAATCACGGCTCTGTGGGTCCTGTGGGTCGCTGTGGGTCTCTGTGGGTCCCTGTGGGTCTCTGTGGGTCCCTGTGGGTCCCTATGTGTCCCTGTGGGTCTCTATGGGTCCCTGTGGGTCTCTGTGGGTCGCTATGATTCCCTATGGGTCTCTATGGCTCCCAATGTCTCTCTATGGGTCTCTATGGGTTTCTATGGGTCCCTGTGGGTCCCTACAGGTCTCTATGGGTCTCTGTGGGTCCCTGTGGGTCTCTATGGGTCCCTATGGGTCTCTATGGGTTCCTTTAAGTCCCTACGGGTCGCTATGGGTCTCTATGGGTCTCTGTGGGTCCCTGTGGGTCTCTTTGGGTCCCTGTGGGTCGCTATGGGTCTCTATGGGTCTCTATGTGTCCCTATAGGTCTCTATGGCTCTCTATGGGTCTCTGTGGGTCTCTATGGTTCCCTATGTGTCCCTGTGTGTCCCTATTGGTCTCTGTGGGTCCCTGTGGGTCTCTATGGGTCTCTATGGGTCTCTATGGGTCTCTATGGGTCGCTGTGGGTCTCTATGGGTCCCAATGTCTCTCTATGGGTCTCTATGGGTCCCTGTGTGTCCCGGTGTGTCCCAGTGTGTCTCTATGTGTCTCTATGGGTCTCTGTGGGTCCCTGTGGTTCTCTATGGGTCTCTGTGGGTCACTGTGGGTCCCTGTGGGTCCCTGTGGGTCTCTATGGGTCTCTATGGGTCCCAATGTCTCTCTGGGTCCCTGTGGGTCCCTGTTGGTCCCTGTGGGTCTCTGTGGTTCTCTGTGGGTCTCTGTGGGTCTCTATGGGTCTCTGTGGGTTCCAATGTCTCTCTATGGGTCTCTCTCGGTCTCTATGGGTCTCTATGGGTCCCAATGGGTCCCTATGGGTCTCTGTGGGTCCCTATGGGTCTCTGTGGGTCCCTGTGGGTCCCTACAGGTCTCTATGGGTCTCTATGGGTCCCTGTGGGCCTCTGTGAGTCCCTGTGGGTCTCTTTGGGTCCCTGTGGGTCGCTATGTGTCCCTATGTGTCCCTATGGGTCTCTGTGGGTCTCCGTGGGTCCCTATGGGTCTCTATGGGTTCCAATCCCGACAGTTTCCTATGGGTAGACCTGGCCGACGTGTTCAATGCAGTTTCCTATGGGATCGATGGGGTCAGTGGGGTCAATGGGGTCATCAATGGGGTCAATGAGGTCATCAGTGGTATCAATGGGGTCAGTGGGGTCAATGGGGTCGTCAATGGGGTCAATGAGGTCATCAGTGGGATCAATGGGGTCAGTGGGGTCAATGGGGTCGTCAGTGGGGTCAGTGGGGTCATCAATGGGATCAGTGGGGTCAATAAAGTCAATGGGGTCATCAATGGGGTCTATGGGGTCAACAATGGGGTCAGTGGGGTCAATGGGGTCACCAAAGGGGTCAGTGGGGTCATCAGTGGGGTCAGTGTGGTCAATGGGTCATCAATGGGGTCAATGGGATCTTTGGGGTCAGTGGGGTCATCAACTGGATCAATGGGATCTATGGGGTCAATGGAGTCAACAATGGGGTCGGTGGGATCTATGGGGTCATCAATGGGGTCAGTGGGATCTATGGGGTCAATGGAGTCATCAATGGGGTCGGTGGGAACTATGGGGTGATCAGTGGGGCCAGTGGGCTCTATGGGGCCACTGGGATCTATGGGGTGACCTATGGGGCCAGTGGGATCTATGGGGTCATTAATGGGGTCAGTGGGCTCTATGGGGTGACCTATGGGGCCAGTGGGATCTATGGGGCGACCTATGGGGCCAGTAGGATCTATGGGGTGACCTATGGGGCCAGTAGGATCTATGGGGTAACCTATGGGGCCAGTGGGATCTATGGGGTGATCTATGGGGCCAGTGGGATCTATGGGGTGACCTATGGGGTCAGTGGGCTCTATGGGGTGATCTATGGGGCCAGTGGGATCTATGGTGTGATCTATGGGGCCAGTGGGATCTATGGGGTGACCTATGGGGCCAGTGGGATCTATGGGGTGATGTATGGGGCCAGTGGGATCTATGGGGCGACCTATGGGGCCAGTAGGATCTATGGGGTCAGTGGGCTCCAATGGGTGATCTATGGGGCCAGTAGGATCTATGGGGTGATCTATGGGGCCAGTAGGATCTATGGGGTCAGTGGGCTCTATGGGGTGATCTATGGGGCCAGTAGGATCTATGGGGTGATCTATGGGGCCAGTAGGATCTATGGGGTGACCTATGGGGCCAGTGGGATCTATGGGGTGACCTATGGGGCCAGTAGGATCTATGGGGTGACCTATGGGGCCAACAGGATCTATGGGGTGACGTATGGGGCCAGTAGGATCTATGGGGTGACCTATGGGGCCAGTGGGATCTATGGGGTGATCTATGGGGCCAGTAGGATCTATGGGGTCAGTGGGCTCTATGGGGTGACCAATGGGGACAGTAGGATCTATGGGGTGACCTATGGGGCCAGTGGGATCTATGGGGTGATCTATGGGGCCAGTGGGATCTATGGGGTGACCTATGGGGCCAGTAGGATCTGTGGGGTGATCTATGGGGCCAGTGGGATCTATGGGGTGATCTATGGGGCCAGTGGGCTCTATGGGGCCAGTGGGATCTATGGGGTGACCTATGGGGCCAGTAGGATCTGTGGGGTGATCTATGGGGCCAGTGGGCTCTATGGGGTGATCTATGGGGCCAGTAGGATCTATGGGGTGACCTATGGGGTCAGTGGGCTCTATGGGGTGATCTATGGGGCCAGTGGGATCTATGGTGTGATCTATGGGGCCAGTGGGATCTATGGGGTGACCTATGGGGCCAGTGGGATCTATGGGGTGATCTATGGGGCCAGTGGGCTCTATGGGGTGACCTATGGGGCCAGTAGGATCTATGGGGTCAGTGGGCTCTATGGGGTGATCTATGGGGCCAGTAGGATCTATGGGGTGATCTATGGGGCCAGTGGGATCTATGGGGTGATGTATGGGGCCAGTGGGATCTATGGGGTCAGTGGGCTCTATGGGGTGATCTATGGGGCCAGTAGGATCTATGGGGTGATCTATGGGGCCAGTGGGATCTATGGGGCGACGTATGGGGCCAGTAGGACCTATGGGGTCAGTGGGCTCCAATGGGTGATCTATGGGGCCAGTAGGATCTATGGGGTGACCTATGGGGCCAGTAGGATCTATGGGGTGATGTATGGGGCCAGTGGGATCTATGGGGTGATGTATGGGGCCAGTAGGATCTATGGGGTGATCTATGGGGCCAGTAGGATCTATGGGGTCAGTGGGCTCTATGGGGTGATGTATGGGGCCAGTGGGATCTATGGGGTGACCTATGGGGTCAGTGGGCTCTATGGGGTGATGTATGGGGCCAGTGGGATCTATGGGGTGACCTATGGGGCCAACAGGATCTATGGGGTGACCTATGGGGCCAGTGGGATCTATGGGGTGATCTATGGGGCCAGTGGGATCTATGGGGTGACCTATGGGGCCAGTGGGATCTATGGGGTGACCTATGGGGTCAGTGGGCTCTATGGGGTGATGTATGGGGCCAGTGGGATCTATGGGGTGACCTATGGGGCCAACAGGATCTATGGGGTGACCTATGGGGCCAGTGGGATCTATGGGGTGATCTATGGGGCCAGTGGGATCTATGGGGTGACCTATGGGGCCAGTGGGATCTATGGGGTGATCTATGGGGCCAGTAGGATCTATGGGGTCAGTGGGCTCTATGGGGTGACCTATGGGGCCAGTGGGATCTATGGGGTGACTAATGGGGCCAGTAGGATCTATGGGGTCAGTGGGATCTATGGGGTGACCAATGGGGCCAGTAGGATCTATGGGGTAATCTATGTGGCCAGTGGGCTCTATGGGGTGATCTATGGGGCCAGTAGGATCTATGGGGTGATCTATGGGGCCAGTAGGATCTATGGGGTCAGTGGGATCTATGGGGTGATCTATGGGGCCAGTAGGATCTATGGGGTGACCTATGGGGCCAGTGGGATCTATGGGGCGACCTATGGGGCCAGTGGGCTCTATGGGGTGACCTATGGGGCCAGTGGGATCTATGGGGTGATCTATGGGGCCAGTAGGATCTATGGGGTGACCTATGGGGCCAGTAGGATCTATGGGGCGACCTATGGGGCCAGCAGGATCTATGGGGTGATCTATGGGGCCAGTAGGATCTATGGGGTCAGTGGGATCTATGGGGTGATCTATGGGGCCAACAGGATCTATGGGGTGACCTATGGGGCCAACAGGATCTATGGGGTGACCTATCGGGCCAGTGGGATCTATGGGTGATCTATGGGGCCAGTAGGATCTATGGGGTCAGTGGGCTCTATGGGGTGACCAATGGGGACAGTAGGATCTATGGGGTGACCTATGGGGCCAGTGGGATCTATGGGGTGAGGTATGGGGCCAGTAGGATCTATGGGGTGACCTATGGGGCCAGTAGGATCTATGGGGTGATCTATGGGGCCAGTAGGATCTATGGGGTCAGTGGGCTCCAATGGGTGATGTATGGGGCCAGTAGGATCTATGGGGTGATCTATGGGGCCAGTAGGATCTATGGGGTCAGTGGGCTCTATGGGGTGACCTATGGGGCCAGTGGGATCTATGGGGTGATGTATGGGGCCAGTGGGATCTATGGGGTGATGTATGGGGCCAGTAGGATCTATGGGGTGATCTATGGGGCCAGTAGGATCTATGGGGTGACCTATGGGGCCAGTAGGATCTATGGGGTCAGTGGGATCTATGGGGTGATGTATGGGGCCAGTAGGATCTATGGGGTGATCTATGGGGCCAGTAGGATCTATGGGGTCAGTGGGATCTATGGGGTGATGTATGGGGCCAGTAGGATCTATGGGGTGATCTACGGGGCCAGTGGGATCTATGGGGTGACCTATGGGGCCAGTAGGATCTATGGTGTGATCTATGGGGCCAGTAGGATCTATGGGGTCAGTGGGCTCCAATGGGTGATCTATGGGGCCAGTAGGATCTATGGGGTGATCTATGAGGCCAGTAGGATCTATGGGGTCAGTGGGCTCTATGGGGTGATCTATGGGGCCAGTGGGATCTATGGGGTGATCTATGGGGCCAGTAGGATCTATGGGGTGATCTATGGGGCCAACAGGATCTATGGGGTGATCTATGGGGCCAGTGGGATCTATGGGGCCCAATATGGGGTCACTGGGGTCACCCGTGCGTTTGCGATCAACGAGGACTCCACGAGCGCTCCCGTTCGCGCACGCTCTCTTTATTCCCCCCCCCCCTCCGGGGGGCAATTAATTAGTCAATTCGTTAGTGAATGAGCTAATGAGCTCATTAGCGCTCTGACGAGGGGCCGTCGGGGGCGCAGCTGCACGCCACGTGTGGGGCGGACACGGCCGAGCTCGGGGGGCGGCGCCCGTTCACCACCAGCGCCAGCGGGGACGGCACGCGGACGGCCACGAACGAGAAGGTCTGCGGGACCAGTACGGACCAGTAAGGACCGGTACGGACCGGGAGGGACCGGTACGGACCGGTACAGTGCAGTACGGACCAGTATGGACCAGTATGGACCGGTACAGACCAGTACGGACCAGTACGGACCAGTACGGAGCAGTACAGACCAGTACGGAGCAGTACGGACCGGTACGGACCAGTATGGACCAGTAGGGACCAGTACAGACCAGTACGGAGCAGTACGGACCATTACGGACCGGTACGGACCGGTAGGGACCGGTACAGAGCAGTACGGACCAGTAGGGACCGGTACGGACCAGTAAGGACCAGTACAGACCGGTAGGGACCGGTACGGACCGGTACAGTGCAGTACGGACCAGTATGGACCAGTATGGACCGGTACAGACCAGTACGGAGCAGTACGGAGCAGTACGGACCATTACGGACTGGTACGGACCAGTATGGACCGGTAGGGACCGGTACGGACCGGTACAGAGCAGTACAGACCAGTAAGGACCAGTACGGACCGGTAGGGACCGGTACGGACTGGTACAGAGCAGTACGGACCAGTATGGACCAGTATGGACCGGTACAGACCAGTACGGAGCAGTACGGACCATTACGGACCAGTACGGACCGGTAGGGACCGGTACGGACCGGTACAGAGCAGTACGGACCAGTAGGGACCGGTACGGACCAGTAAGGACCAGTACGGACCGGTAGGGACCGGTACGGACCGGTACAGTGCAGTACGGACCAGTATGGACCAGTATGGACCGGTACAGACCAGTACGGAGCAGTACGGAGCAGTACGGAGCAGTATGGACTGGTACGGACCAGTACGGACCAGTACGGACCATTACAGACCGGTACGGACCAGTATGGACCAGTAGGAACCAGTACGGACCGGTACGGAGCAGTACGGACCGGTACGGAGCAGTACGGACCGGTAGGGACCGGTACGGACCAGTACGGACCATTACGGACCGGTACAGAGCAGTATGGACCAGTACGGACCAGTACGGACCGGTACAGAGCAGTATGGACCAGTACGGACCGGTACGGACCAGTACGGACCAGTATGGAGCAGTACGGACTGGTACGGACCAGAACGGACCATTACGGACCAGTACGGAGCAGTACGGACCGGTAGGGACCAGTACGGAGCAGTACGGACCAGTAGGGACCAGTACGGATCAGTTTGGACCAGTCCCTCCCAGTCTCTCCCAGTTCCCCCCCAGTTCCCTCCCAGTCCCTCCCAGTATACCCCAGTACCCCCACTCCCCTCCCAGTCCCCCCAGTCCCTCCCAGTATATCCCAGTTCCCCCCCACTCCCCTCCCAGTCCCTCCCAGTCCGTCCCAGTCCCTCTCCTACCCCCCCACTCCCCCCCCAGTCCCCTCCCAGTTCCCTCCCAGTATATCCCAGTCCCCCCCAGTCCCTCCCAGTATATCCCAGTGCCCCCCACTCCCCTCCCAGTCCCTCCCAGTCCCTCCCAGTATACCCCAGTCCCCCCCACTCCCCTCCCAGTCCCTCCCAGTATATCCCAGTCCCCCCCACTCCCCTCCCAGTCCCTCCCAGTCCCTCCCAGTATATCCCAGTCCCCCCCACTCCCCTCCCAGTCCCCCCCAGTCCCTCCCAGTATACCCCAGTCCCCCCCAGTCCCCTCCCAGTCCCTCCCAGTCCCGCCCAGTATATCCCAGTCCCCCCCACTCCCCTCCCAGTCCCCCCAGTCCCTCCCAGTCCCTCCCAGTCCCCCCCACTCCCCTCCCAGTCCCTCCCAGTCTCTCCCAGTCCCCCCCACTCCCCTCCCAGTCCCCTCCCAGTCCCTCCCAGTCCATCCCAGTCCCTCTCCTACCCCCCCACTCCCCTCCCAGTCCCCTCCCACTCCCCTCCCAGTATATCCCAGTCCCCCCCAGTCCCTCCCAGTATACCCCAGTCCCCCCCACTCCCCTCCCAGTCCCTCCCAGTCCCTCCCAGTATATCCCAGTCCCCCCCACTCCCCTCCCAGTCCCCCCCAGTCCCTCCCAGTATACCCCAGTCCCCCCCAGTCCCCTCCCAGTCCCTCCCAGTCCCGCCCAGTATATCCCAGTCCCCCCCACTCCCCTCCCAGTCCCCCCAGTCCCTCCCAGTCCCTCCCAGTCCCCCCCACTCCCCTCCCAGTCCCTCCCAGTCTCTCCCAGTCCCCCCCACTCCCCTCCCAGTCCCCTCCCAGTCCCTCCCAGTCCATCCCAGTCCCTCTCCTACCCCCCCACTCCCCTCCCAGTCCCCTCCCACTCCCCTCCCAGTATATCCCAGTCCCCCCCAGTCCCTCCCAGTATACCCCAGTCCCCCCCACTCCCCTCCCAGTCCCTCCCAGTCCCTCCCAGTATACCCCAGTCCCCCCCCACTCCCCTCCCAGTCCCTCCCAGTCCCTCCCAGTCCGTCCCAGTCCCTCTCCTACCCCCCCACTCCCCTCCCAGTCCCCTCCCACTCCCCTCCCAGTATACCCCAGTCCCCCCCACTCCCCTCCCAGTCCCCCCCAGTCCCTCCCAGTATATCCCAGTCCCCCCCACTCCCCTCCCAGTCCCTCCCAGTCCCTCCCAGTCCCTCCCAGTCCCTCTCCTACCCCCCCACTCCCCTCCCAGTCCCCTCCCACTCCCCTCCCAGTATATCCCAGTCCCCCCAGTCCCTCCCAGTATATCCCAGTCCCCCCCACTCCCCTCCCAGTCCCTCCCAGTCCCTCCCAGTATATCCCAGTCCCCCCCACTCCCCTCCCAGTCCCTCCCAGTATATCCCAGTCCCCCCCACTCCCCTCCCAGTCCCTCCCAGTCCCTCCCAGTCCGTCCCAGTCCCTCTCCTACCCCCCCACTCCCCTCCCAGTCCCCTCCCACTCCCCTCCCAGTATACCCCAGTCCCCCCCAGTCCCTCCCAGTATATCCCAGTCCCCCCCACTCCCCTCCCAGTCCCTCCCAGTCCGTCCCAGTCCCTCCCAGTCCCCCCCACTCCCCTCCCAGTCCCTCCCAGTCCCTCCCAGTATACCCCAGTCCCCCCCAGTCCCCTCCCAGTCCCTCCCAGTCCCGCCCAGTATATCCCAGTCCCCCCCACTCCCCTCCCAGTCCCTCCCAGTATATCCCAGTCCCCCCCACTCCCCCCCCAGTCCCCTCCCAGTCCCCTCCCAGTATATCCCAGTCCGTCCCAGTCCGTCCCAGTGCCCACCTTGCCGTGGTGCACGATGTGGTGCCGGTGGATGTGGGGCTGCCCCACAGCGACCGCGTCCCCCACGGACAGCGCCCACTGTGGGGCCGCGTTGTGCACCAACAGCGCCACCGCCCCAGAGCCGTCCGACAGCCCCACGGCGCTGTGGGGCAGAGCGAGCGCTATGGGGCGGCTGGGGGGAGGATGTGGGGCAGCTATGGGGCGGCTATGGGGCAGCTATGGGGCGCTATGGGGCGCTATGGGGCGCTATGGGGCAGCTATGGGGCGCTATGGGGCGCTATGGGGCGCTATGGGGCGCTATGGGGCAGTTATGGGTCTCTATGGGGCGCTATGGGGCAGCTATGGGGTGCTATGGGGCAGCTATGGGGTGCTACAGGGCTGCTATGGGGCAGTTATGGGTCTCTATGGGGCGCTATGGGGTGCTATGGGTCTCTATGGGGCGCTATGGGGTGCAATGGGGCAGCTATGGGGCATAATGTGTCTCTATGGGGCAGGTATGGGGCAGTAAGGGGTGCTATGGGGCAGCTATGGGGCGCTATAGGGCTGCTATGGGGCTCTAAGGGGCGCTATGGGGCAGCTATGGGGCGCTATGGGGCAGCTATGGGGCACAATGGGGCCGCGTTGTGCACCAACAGTGCCACCGCCCCAGAGCCGTCCGACAGCCCCACGGCGCTGTGGGGCAGAGCGAGCACTATGGGGCGGCTGGGGGGAGGATGTGGGGCAGCTATGGGGCGCTATGGGGCAGCTATGGGGCGCTATGGGGCAGTTATGGGTCTCTATGGGGCGCTATGGGGCAGCTATGGGGCGCTATGGGGCAGCTATGGGTCTCTATGGGGCGCTATGGGGCGCTATGGGGCGCTATGGGGCAGTTATGGGTCTCTATGGGGCGCTATGGGGCAGCTATGGGGCGCTATGGGGCAGCTATGGGGCGCTACAGGGCCGCTATGGGGCAGTTATGGGTCTCTATGGGGCAGCTATGGGGTGCTATGGGTCTCTATGGGGCGCTATGGGGTGCAATGGGGCAGCTATGGGGCACAATGTGTCTCTATGGGGCAGCTATGGGGCAGTAAGGGGTGCTATGGGGCAGCTATGGGGCACTATAGGGCTGCTATGGGGCAGCTATGGGGCAGCTATGGGGCACAATGGGGCGCTATGGGGCAGCTATGGGGCGCTATAGGGCTGCTATGGGGCAGCTATGGGTCAGCTATGGGGCGCTATGGGGCAGCTATGGGGCACAATGTGTCTCTATGGGGCAGCTATGGGGCAGTAAGGGGCGCTATGGGGCAGCTATGGGGCGCTATGGGGCAGCTATGGGACACAATGTGTCTCTATGGGGCAGCTATGGGGCAGTAAGGGGTGCTATGGGGCATCTATGGGGCACAATGGGGCGCTATGGGGCAGCTATGGGGCGCTATGGGGCAGCTATGAGACACAATGTGTCTCGGGCAGCTATGGGGCAGTAAGGGGTGCTATGGGGCAAAATGGGGCGCTATGGGGCAGCTATGGGGCACAATGGGGCGCTATGGGGCAGCTATGGGGCAGTAAGGGGCGCTATGGGGCAGCTATGGGGCGCTATGGGGCAGCTATGGGGCACAATGTGTCTCTATGGGGCAGCTATGGGGCAGTAAGGGGCGCTATGGGGCAGCTATGGGGCGCTATGGGGCAGCTATGGGGCACAATGGGGCCGCGTTGTGCACCAACAGCGCCACCGCCCCAGAGCCGTCCGACAGCCCCACGGCGCTGTGGGGCAGAGCGAGCGCTATGGGGCGGCTGGGGGGAGGATGTGGGGCAGCTATGGGGCGGCTATGGGGCAGCTATGGGGCGCTATGGGGCGCTATGGGGCGCTATGGGGCAGCTATGGGGCGCTATGGGGCGCTATGGGGCGCTATGGGGCGCTATGGGGCAGTTATGGGTCTCTATGGGGCGCTATGGGGCAGCTATGGGGTGCTATGGGGCAGCTATGGGGTGCTACAGGGCTGCTATGGGGCAGTTATGGGTCTCTATGGGGCGCTATGGGGTGCTATGGGTCTCTATGGGGCGCTATGGGGTGCAATGGGGCAGCTATGGGGCATAATGTGTCTCTATGGGGCAGGTATGGGGCAGTAAGGGGTGCTATGGGGCAGCTATGGGGCGCTATAGGGCTGCTATGGGGCTCTAAGGGGCGCTATGGGGCAGCTATGGGGCGCTATGGGGCAGCTATGGGGCAGTAAGGGGCGCTATGGGGCAGCTATGGGGCGCTATGGGGCAGCTATGGGGCACAATGGGGCCGCGTTGTGCACCAACAGCGCCACCGCCCCAGAGCCGTCCGACAGCCCCACGGCGCTGTGGGGCAGAGCGAGCGCTATGGGGCGGCTGGGGGGAGGATGTGGGGCAGCTATGGGGCGCTATGGGGCAGTTATGGGTCTCTATGGGGTGCTATGGGGCAGCTATGGGGCGCTATGGGGCAGCTATGGGGCGCTATGGGGCAGCTATGGGGCAGCTATGGGTCTCTATGGGGCGCTATGGGGCGCTATGGGGCAGTTATGGGTCTCTATGGGGCGCTATGGGGCAGCTATGGGGCGCTATGGGGCAGCTATGGGGCGCTACAGGGCTGCTATGGGGCAGTTATGGGTCTCTATGGGGCAGCTATGGGGTGCTATGGGTCTCTATGGGGCACTATGGGGTGCAATGGGGCAGCTATGGGGCACAATGTGTCTCTATGGGGCAGCTATGGGGCAGTAAGGGGCGCTATGGGGCAGCTATGGGGCACAATGGGGCGCTATGGGGCAGCTATGGGGCAGTAAGGGGCGCTATGGGGCAGCTATGGGGCGCTATAGGGCTGCTATGGGGCAGCTATGGGGCACAATGGGGCGCTATGGGGCAGCTATGGGGCAGTAAGGGGCGCTATGGGGCGCTACAGGGCTGCTATGGGGCAGCTATGGGGCACAATAGGTTGCTATGGGGCTGCTATGGGGCTGCTATGGTGCAGTTATGGGTCTCTATGGGGCGCTATGGGGTGCTATGGGGCAGCTTTGGGGCACAATGTGTCTCTATGGGGCAGCTATGGGGCAGTAAGGGGTGCTATGGGGCACTATGGGGCAGCTATGGGTCTCTATGGGGCAGCTATGGGGCAGAATGTGTCTCTATGGGGCAGCTATGGGGCAGCTATGGGCTGCTATGGGGCAGCTATGGGGCACAATGTGTCTCTACGGGGCAGCTATGGGGCGCTATAGGGCTGCTATGGGGCAGCTATGGGTCTCTATGGGGCGCTATGGGCCACAATGTGTCTCTATGGGGCAGCTATGGGGTGATATTGGGCTGTTCTGGGGCAGTTATGGGTCTCTATGGGGCAGCTATGGGGCAGTAAGGGGTGCTATGGGGCACTATGGGGCAGCTATGGGTCTCTATGCGGCAGCTATGGGGCTCTATGAGGCGCTATGGGGTAGTTATGGGTCTCTATGGGTCACTATGGGGCACTATGGGGCGCTATGGGGCGCTATGGGGCAACTATGGGGCACTATGGGATTCTAAGGGGCTCTGTGGGTCTCTATGGGTCCCAATATCTCTCTATGGGTCTCTATGGGTCCCAATGTCTCTCTATGGGTCTCTATGGGTCCCAGCATCCCTCTATGGGTCCCTATGGGTCCCTATGGGTCTCTATGGGTCTCTGTGGGTCCCAATGGGTCCCAGCATCCCTCCATGGGTCCCACTGGGTCTCTATGGGTCTCTATGGGTCCCAATGTCTCTCTATGGGTCGCTATGGGTCTCTGTGGGTCTCTATGGGTCCCTGTGGGTCTATATGGGTCCTGCTATGGGTCCTAGCGTCCCGCTATGGGTCTCTATGGGTCTCAGTGTCCCCCTATATGTCCCAGCGTCCCGCTATGGGTCTCTATGGGTCTCTATGGGTCTCTATGGGTCCCTATGTGTCCCAGCATCCCTCTATGGGTCCCTATGGGTCCCTATGGGTCCCAGCATCCCCCTATGGGTCTCTATGGGTCCCTATGGGTCTCTATGGGTCCCTATGGGTCCCTATGGGTCTCTGTGGGTCCCTATGGGTCTCTATGGGTCCCTATGAGTCTCTATGGGTCCCAGCATCCCCCTATGGGTCTCTATGGGTCCCTATGGGTCTCTATGGGTCCCTATGGGTCCCTATGGGTCTCTGTGGGTCCCTATGGGTCTCTATGGGTCCCTATGTGTCCCAGCATCCCTCCATGGGTCCCTATGGGTCCCTATGGGTCCCTATGGGTCCCTATGGGTCCCAGCATCCCCCTATGGGTCCCGATGGGCCTCTATGGGTCCCAATGAGTCTCTATGGGTCCCTATGTGTCCCAGGATCCCCCTATGGGTCCCTATGGGTCTCTATGGGTCCCTATGTGTCCCAGCATCCCTCTATGGGTCCCTATGGGTCCCAATGGGTCTCTATGGGTCTCTATGGGTCTCTATGGGTCCCAGTGTCTCTCTATGGGTCTCTATGGGTCCCAGTGTCTCTCTATGGGTCCCTATGGGTCTCTATGGGTCCCTATGGGTCCCTATGGGTCTCTATGGGTCCCTATGGGTCCCTATGGGTCTCTATGGGTCCCAATGGGTCTCTATGGGTCTCTATGGGTCCCAGTGTCTCTCTATGGGTCCCTATGGGTCCCTATGGGTCCCTATGGGTCCCTATGGGTCTCTATGGGTCCCAATGGGTCTCTATGGGTCTCTATGGGTCCCAGTGTCTCTCTATGGGTCCCTATGGGTCTCTATGGGTCCCTATGGGTCCCTATGGGTCTCTATGGGTCCCTATGGGTCCCTATGGGTCTCTATGGGTCCCAATGGGTCTCTATGGGTCTCTATGGGTCCCAGTGTCTCTCTATGGGTCCCTATGGGTCTCTATGGGTCCCTATGGGTCCCTATGGGTCTCTATGGGTCCCTATGGGTCCCTATGGGTCTCTATGGGTCTCTATGGGTCCCTATGTGTCCCAGCATCCCTCTATGGGTCCCAATGCGTCCCGCTGTGGGTCCCGCTGTGGGTCGGTGTGTGCGCTCACAGGGGCACTTGCTCGTGGGGCATCACGCACGCCACCACCCGTCCCAGCGCGGCCGCTCCGGCGTTGGCGCCGTCCCTGAGCGCTCCCAGCGGCGTCACCGCCTCTCCCAGTGCTCCCAGTAAGGACGGAGACAGCGCCCGGCGGCGGCGGGCGCGACCTTTGCTCTGACCAAGGGGGAGGGGAGGGCCCAGTTGGGGGGGGAAAAGGGGGGGGGAAAAGGGGGGGGGGGAGCCCCGAAATCGCACCAATCGCGGCTCGGTTTCGGACTAAGCCCCGCCCTCCAGCCCTAAGACACACCCACCCTTTCCTAAGCCGCGCCCTCCAGCCTTAAGACACGCCCCCTTACTTAAGCCCCGCCCTCCCGACCTAAGCCACGCCCACCCTTTCCCAAGCCGCGCCCTCCAGCCTAAAGCCACGCCCCCTTACTTAAGCCCCGCCCTCCAGCTCTAAGCCACGCCCTCCAGCCTTAAGCCACGCCCCCTTACTTAAGCCCCGCCCTCCAGCCCTAAGACACGCCCACCCTTTCCTAAGCCGCGCCCTCCAACCTAAAGACACGCCCCCTTACTTAAGCCCCGCCCTCCAGCTCTAAGCCACGCCCTCCAGTCTTAAGACACGCCCCCTTACTTAAGCCCCGCCCTCCAGCCCTAAGACACGCCCACCCTTTCCTAAGCCCCGCCCTCCAGCCTTAAGCCACGCCCCCTTACTTAAGCCCCGCCCTCCAGCTCTAAGCCACGCCCTCCAGCCTTAAGCCACGCCCCCTTAAGCCCCACCCTCCAGCCCTAAGACACGCCCACCCTTTCCTAAGCCCCGCCCTCCAGTCTTAAGCCACGCCCCCTTACTTAAGCCCCGCCCTCCAGCCCTAAGACACGCCCACCCTTTCCTAAGCCCCGCCCTCCAGCCTAAAGCCACGCCCCCTTACTTAAGCCCCGCCCTCCAGCCCTAAGACACGCCCACCCTTTCCTAAGCCGCGCCCTCCAGTCTTAAGCCACGCCCCCTTACTTAAGCCCCGCCCTCCAGCTTTAAGCCCCGCCCACCCTTTCCTAAGCCCCGCCCTCCAGCCTTAAGCCACGCCCCCTTACTTAAGCCCCGCCCTCCAGCCCTAAGCCACGCCCACCCTTTCCTAAGCCCCGCCCTCCAGCCTTAAGCCACGCCCCTTACTTAAGCCCCGCCCTACAGCCCTAAGACACGCCCACCCTTTCCTAAGCCGCGCCCTCCAGCCTTAAGCCACACCCCCTTACTTAAGCCCCGCCCTCCAGCCCTAAGCCACGCCCCCTCTCTAAAGCCCCACTCTCCAGCCCTAAGCCACGCCCAATTTCCTAAGCCCCGCCCTCAAGACTTAAGCCACGCCCTCAAAACATAAGCCACGCCCCCTTTCCTAGGCCCCTCCCTCAAGACTTAACCTCGCACTCCAGCCCTAAGCCACGCCCCCTTTCCTAAGCCCCGCCTCCAAACAAACCACGCCCCCTTTTCCAAGCCCCGCCCTCCAGACCTAAGCCACGCCCCCTTGTCCAATCCCCATCCCCTAAGCCCCGCCCACTTCACCCAAGCCTCGCCTCCTTCCCCCCACCACCCAATCACTTCCCACTTCCGGCCCAAGCCATGCCTTCCATCAAAAGCCACGCCCACATCGCCCAAGCCCCGCCCCCTCCACCCCCACCACCCAATCCCCGCCCTCAACAGGCATAAGCCCCGCCCACTTCTATGCCCCGCCCCTCAACCCCACCACCCAATCTCCGCCCACTACATGCCTAAGTCCCGCCCACTTCTGCCCCAAGCCCCGCCCCTCAACCCCACCACCCAATTCCCCGCCCACTACAGGCCTAAGTCCCGCCCACTTCTCCCCCAAACCCCGCCCCTCAACCCCACCACCCAATCCCCGCCCACTACATGCCTAAGTCCCGCCCACTTCACCTCAAGCCCCGCCCCTCAACCCCACCACCCATTCCCCGCCCACAACAGACCTCAGCCCCGCCCACATCTAGTCCAAGCCACACCTCCCACCCAAGCCCCGCCCACTTCTCTCCCAAGCCACGCCTTCCAACCAAGCCACGCCCACATCGCCCAAGCCCCGCCCCATCCACCCCCACCACCCAATCCCCGCTCACTACAGACCTAAGCCCCGCCCACTTCTCACTAAGCCCCGCCCCTCAACCCCACCACCCAATCCCCGCCCACTACAGGCCTAAGTCCCGCCCACTTCTCACTAAGCCCCGCCCCTCAACCCCACCACCCAATCCCCGCCCACTACAGACCTCAGCCCCGCCCCCTCCACCCCCACCACCCAATCCCCGCCCACTACAGGCCTAAGTCCCGCCCACTTCTGCCCCAAGCCCCGCCCCTCAACCCCACCACCCAATCCCCGCCCACGACAGGCCTAAGCCCCGCCCACATCTGGCCCAAGCCACACCTCCCACCCAAGCTCCGCCCACTTCTTTCCCAAGCCACGCCTTCCAACCAAGCCACGCCCACATCGCCCAAGCCCCGCCCCCTCCACCCACACCACCCAATCCCTGCCCACAACAGGCATAAGCCCCGCCCACATCTAAGCCCCGCCCCTCAACCCCACCACCCAATCTCCGCCCACTACATGCCTAAGTCCCACTTACTTCTCACTAAGCCCCGCCCCTCAACCCCACCACCCAATCCCCGCCCACAACAGACCTCAGCCCCGCCCCCTCCACCCCCACCACCCAATCCCCGCCCACTACAGGCCTAAGTCCCGCCCACTTCTGCCCCAAGCCCCGCCCCCTCCCGCCCCACCACCCAAGCCCCGCCCACTTCTAGCCCAAGCCACACCTCCCACCCAAACCCCGCCCACTTCTCTCCCAAGCCACGCCTTCCAACCAAGCCACGCCCACATCGCCCAAACCCCGCCCCCTCCACCCCCACCACCCAATCCCCGCCCACTTCTGGCCCAAGCCACACCTCCCACCCAAACCCCGCCCACTTCTCCACCAAGCCCCGCCCCCTCGCGGCCAAGCCCCGCCCCCTCGCGGCCAAGCCCCGCCCACCCGGGGCCAAGCCCCGCCCCCTGCACTCACGGCTCCGCCCAGCGCGGCGCAGATCCTGCCCAGGAAGTCGAGGAGACGCTGAGTGCGCAGGCGCGGCTCCGGCCAATCAGGAGCCAGCTCCGCCGCCCGTGCGAATCCGGCCAGGGCGGCCCCGTAGCGCCCCTCGAACTGCAGCAGCTGCGCGCGACACGATTGGTCGAGAGCGCCCCCAAGTCCCGCCCCCACTCCCGGACCGCGGCGGGAGGGCGCTCCTATTGGGCGACGGCAGCCCCGCCCGCCCGCTCTCATTGGCTCTCACCGTGGCGCGGTTCAGGTGGAGGTCTGGATTGGAGGAGGAGGACGGGTCCACTTTCTCCTGTGCGGAGGAGACTGTGTGACCCATAGCGCCCCATAGCGCCCCATAGCTGCCCCATAGCGCCCCATAGCGCCCCATAGCTGCCCCATAGCGCCCCATAGAGACCCATAGCGTCCCATAGAGACCCATAGCTGCCCCATAGCTGCCCCACAGCGCCCCATAGCGACCCACAGAGACCCATAGCGCCCCATAGCGCCCCATAGCGATCCATAGCTGCCCCATAGCGACCCATAGAGACCCATAGTGCCCCACAGAGACCCATAGCGCCCCATAGCGCCCCATAGCGACCCATAGCTGCCCCATAGCGCCCCATAGCTGCCCCATAGCTGCCCCATAGCGACCCATAGCGCCCCATAGCTGCCCCATAGAGACCCATAGCGCCCCATAGCACCCCATAGCTGCCCCATAGCTGCCCCATAGCTGCCTCATAGCGCCCCACAGAGACCCATAGCGCCCCATAGAGACCATAGCTGCCCCATAGCGCCCCATAGAGACCCATAGCTGCCCCATAGCTGCCCCACAGCGCCCCATAGCTGCCCCATAGCGACCCATAGCTGCCCCATAGCGACCCATAGAGACCCATAGTGCCCCACAGAGACCCATAGCGCCCCATAGCGCCCCATAGCGACCCATAGCTGCCCCATAGCGCCCCATACAGACCCATAGCGCCCCATAGAGACCATAGCTGCCCCATAGCGCCCCATACAGACCCATAGCGCCCCATAGAGACCATAGCTGCGCCATAGCGCCCCATAGCGACCCATAGCTGCCCCATAGCGACCCATAGCTGCCCCATAGAGACCCATAGCGCCCCATAGAGACCATAGCTGCCCCATAGCGCCCCATAGCGACCCATAGCTGCCCCATAACTGCCCCATAGCGCCCCATAGCGCCCCATAGCTGCCCCATAGCTGCCCCATAGCGCCCCATAGCGACCCATAGCAGCCCCATAGCTGCCCCATAGCGCCCCATAGCTGCGCCATAGCGCCCCATAGCGACCCATAGCTGCCCCATAGCGACCCATAGCTGCCGCATAGCTGCCCCATAGCGACCCATAGCGCCCCATAGCGCCCCATAGCAACCCATAGCAACCCATAGCTGCCCCATAGCTGCCCCATAGCGCCCCATAGCGCCCCATAGCTGCCCCATAGCGCCCCATAGCTGCCCCATAGCGCCCCATAGCGCCCCATAGCGACCCATAGCACCCCCATAGCTGCCCCATAGCGCCCCATAGCTGCCCCATAGCTGCCCCACAGCGACCCATAGAGACCCATAGTGCCCCACAGAGACCCATAGCGCCCCATAGCTGCCCCATAGCGCCCCATAGCGCCCCATAGCGACCCATAGCTGCCCCATAGCTGCCCCATAGCGCCCCATAGCAACCCATAGCAACCCATAGCTGCCCCATAGCTGCCCCATAGCGCCCCATAGCACCCCATAGCGCCCCATAGCGACCCATAGCTGCCCCATAGCTGCCCCACAGCGCCCCATAGATGCCCCATAGCGCCCCATAGCTGCCCCATAGCGCCCCATAGAGACCATAGCTGCGCCATAGCGCCCCATAGCGACCCATAGCTGCCCCATAGCGCCCCATAGAGACCCATAGCTGCCCCACAGCTGCCCCACAGCGACCCATAGCTGCCCCATAGCGACCCATAGCTGCCGCATAGCTGCCCCATAGCGACCCATAGCGCCCCATAGCGCCCCATAGCAACCCATAGCAACCCATAGCTGCCCCATAGCTGCCCCATAGCGCCCCATAGCGCCCCATAGCTGCCCCATAGCGCCCCATAGCTGCCCCATAGCGCCCCATAGCGCCCCATAGCGCCCCATAGCACCCCATAGCTGCCCCATAGCACCCCATAGCTGCCCCATAGCTGCCCCATAGCGACCCATAGAGACCCATAGATGCCCCACAGAGACCCATAGCGCCCCATAGCTGCCCCATAGCGCCCCATAGCGCCCCATAGCGACCCATAGCTGCCCCATAGCTGCCCCATAGCGCCCCATAGCAACCCATAGCTGCCCCATAGCTGCCCCATAGCGCCCCATAGCACCCCATAGCGCCCCATAGCGACCCATAGCTGCCCCATAGCTGCCCCACAGCGCCCCATAGATGCCCCATAGCGCCCCATAGCTGCCACCATAGCGCCCCATAGAGACCATAGCTGCGCCATAGCGCCCCATAGCGACCCATAGCTGCCCCATAGCGCCCCATAGAGACCCATAGCTGCCCCACAGCTGCCCCACAACGACCCATAGCTGCCCCATAGTGCTCCATAGCGACCCATAGCTGCCCCATAGAGACCCACGGAGACCCATAGCGCCCCATAGCGCCCAATAGAGACCCATAGCGCCCCATAGCGCCCCATAGCGTCCCATAGCTGCCCCATAGCGCCCCATAGCGCCCTATAGCTGCCCCATAGCAACCCATAGCTGCCCCATAGCTGCCCCATAGCGCCCCATAGCGACCCATAGCTGCCCCATAGCACCCCATAGAGACCCCATAGCTGCCCCATAGCGCCCCATAGCGCCCCATAGCTGCCCCATAGCGACCCATAGCGCCCCATAGCTGCCCCATAGCGCCCCATAGCGACCCATAGCGACCCATAGCTGCCCCATAGCGCCCCATAGCGACCCACAGAGACCCATAGCGCCCCATAGCGCCCCATAGCGACCCATAGCTGCCCCATAGCGACCCATAGAGACCCATAGTGCCCCAGAGAAACCCATAGCGCCCCATAGCCGCCCCACAGTGCCCCATATCCACCCCATAGCACCCCATCTCCACCCTATAGTGCCCCATAGCACCCCATATCCACCCCATCCCGCCCCACAGCGCCCCATATCCACCCCATAGCGCCCCATATCTGCCCTACAGCGCCCCATAGCACCCCATAGCCACCCCACAGTGCCCCATATCCACCCCACAGCGCCCCATAGCACCCCATCTCCACCCCACAGTGCCCCATATCAACCCCATAGCACCCCATCTCCGCCCTATAGCGCCCCATAGCACCCCATAGCCACCCCACAGCGCCCCATAGCAGCCCATCTCCGCCCTATAGCGCCCCATAGCACCCCATATCTGCCCTATAGCGCCCCATAGCACCCCATAGCCACCCCACAGTGCCCCATATCCACCCCACAGCGCCCCATATCTGCCCTACTGCGCCCCATAGCACCCCATCTCCGCCCTATAGCACCCCATAGCACCCCATATCCACCCCACCCCGCCCCATAGCGCCCCATATCCACCCCATAGCGCCCCATCTCCACCCCACAGCGCCCCATACCCACCCCACAGCGCCCCATATCCACCCCATAGCACCCCCATATCCACCCTATAGCGCCCCATAGCACCCCATATCCACCCCACACCCCGCCCCACAGCGCCCCATATCCACCCCATAGCACCCCATATCCGCCCTATAGCGCCCCATAGCACCCCATAGCCACCCCACAGTGCCCCATCTCCACCCCACAGCGCCCCATATCCACCCCATAACACCCCATATCCACCCTATAGCGCCCCATATCCACCCCACAGCGCCCCATATCCACCCCATAACACCCCATATCCACCCCATAGCACCCCATATCCACCCCACAGCGCCCCATATCCACCCCACAGCGCCCCATATCCACCCCATAGCACCCCATATCCAACCCACAGCACCCCATATCCACCCTATAGTGCCCCATAGCACCCCATAGCCACTCCACAGTGCCCCATATCCACCCCACAGCGCCCCATAGCACCCCATCTCCACCCCACAGCGCCCCATATCCACCCCATAACACCCCATATCCACCCTATAGCGCCCCATATCCACCCTATAGTGCCCCATAGCACCCCATCTCCGCCCTATAGCGCCCCATAGCACCCCATATCCACCCCACCCCACCCCATAGCGCCCCATATCCACCCCATAGCACCCCATATCTGCCCTATAGCGCCCCATATCCACCCCACAGCGCCCCATATCCACCCCATAGCACCCCATATCCACCCTATAGCACCCCACAGCACCCCATCTTCGCCCTATAGCGCCCCATAGCACCCCATATCCACCCCACAGCACCCCATATCCACCCTATAGCACCCCATATCCACCCCACAGCGCCCCACAGCGCCCCATATCCACCCCATAGAACCCCATATCCACCCCACAGCGCCCCATATCCACCCCATAGCGCCCCATATCTGCTCTATAGCGCCCCATAGCACCCCATAGCCACCCCACAGCGCCCCATATCCACCCCATAACACCCCATATCCACCCTATAGCGCCCCACAGCACCCCATCTTCGCCCTATAGCGCCCCATAGCACCCCATATCCACCGCATAGCGCCCCATATCCACCCCACAGCGCCCCATAGCACCCCATCTCCGCCCTATAGCGCCCCATAGCACCCCATATCCACCCCATAGCACCCCATATCCACCCCACAGCACCCCATATCCACCCTATAGCGCCCCATATCCACCCCATAGCACCCCATATCCACCCTATAGCGCCCCACAGCACCCCATCTTCGCCCTATAGCGCCCCATAGCACCCCATATCCACCCCATAGCACCCCATATCCACCCCACAGCGCCCCATATCCACCCCATAGCACCCCATATCCACCCTATAGCGCCCCATAGCCACCCCACAGCGCCCCATAGCACCCCATCTCCGCCCTATAGCGCCCCATAGCACCCCATATCCACCCCATAGCATCCCATATCCACCCTATAGCGCCCCATAGCACCCCATCTTCGCCCTATAGCGCCCCATAGCACCCCATATCCACCCCATAGCACCCCATATCCAACCCATAGCACCCCATATCCACCCTATAGTGCCCCATAGCACCCCATATCCACCCCATAGCACCCCATATCCAACCCATAGCACCCCATCTCCACCCTATAGCGCCCCATCTCCACCCCACAGCACCCCATATCCACCCTATAGCACCCCATATCCACCCCACAGCGCCCCACAGCACCCCATCTCCGCCCTATAGCGCCCCATAGCACCCCATATCCACCCCATAGCACCCCATATCCACCCCACAGCACCCCATATCCACCCTATAGCACCCCATATCCACCCCACAGCACCCCATATCCACCCTATAGCGCCCCATATCCACCCCACAGCGCCCCATAGCACCCCATCTCCGCCCTATAGCGCCCCATAGCACCCCATATCCACCCCATAGCACCCCATATCCACCCCACAGCACCCCATATCCACCCCAAAACACCCCATATCCACCCTATAGCGCCCCATATCCACCCCACAGCGCCCCATAGCACCCCACCTCCGCCCTATAGCGCCCCATAGCACCCCATATCCACCCCATAGCACCCCATATCCACCCCACAGCACCCCATATCCACCCCAAAACACCCCATATCCACCCTATAGCACCCCATATCCACCCCCACAGCGCCCCACAGCACCCCATCTCCGCCCTATAGCGCCCCACCCCGCCCCACAGCCGCCCCACGGCCGCCCCACACCCCCGTACCGCGTGTGCGTACGCCCCCAGAGCCCTCCGCGCCACTTCGGGGCGCTGCCCCCCCAGCGAAGAACAGCGACACGTACGCGTTGCCCAGCACGTCTGTGGGGCGCGACCCACACGTGTGGGGCTGGGGACACGCACCGCCCCACGGGGACGCAGCGCGCCCCATAGGGACCCATAGGGACCCATAGGGACGCGCCGTGCCCCATAGGGAACAACTGTGCCCCATAGGGACCCATAGAGAGACACTGGGACCCATAGGGACCCATAGAGACCCATAGAGACCCATAGAGACCCATAGAGACCCATAGAGAGACATTGGGACCCATAGAGACCCATAGAGACCCACAGAGCCCCATAGAAACCCCATAGAGACCCACAGAGACCCATAGAGACCCATAGAGACCCCATAGAAACCCCATAGAAACCCCATAGAGACCCACAGAGCCCCATAGAGCCCCATAGAGACCCATAGAAACCCCATAGAGACCCACAGTGCCCCATAGAGACCCATAGAGACCCATAGAGCCCCATAGAGACCCACACTGCCCCATAGAGCCACATAGAGACCCATAGAGACCCATAGAACCCCATAGAGACCCCATAGAGCCCCATAGAGCCCCATAGAGACCCACAGAGACCCATAGAACCCCACAGAGCCCCACAGAAACCCCATAGAGTCCCACAGTGCCCCACAGAGTCCCATAGAGCCCCATAGAGACCCACAGAGCCCCATAGAGCCCCACAGAGACCCACAGAGCCCCATAGAGACCCATAGAAACCCCATAGAGACCCACAGTGCCCCATAGAGCCCCATAGAGACCCACAGAGCCCCATAGAGCCCCATAGAAACCCCATAGAGACCCCATAGAGCCCCATAGCTCCCCATAGAGACCCCACAGAGCCCCATAGCTCCCCATAGAGACTCCATAGCTCCCCATAGAGACCCCACAGAGCCCCATAGCTCCCCATAGAGACTCCATAGCTCCCCATAGAGACCCCATAGAGCCCCATAGCTCCCCATAGAGACCCCACAGAGCCCCATAGCTCCCCATAGAGCCCCATAGCTCCCCACAGAGCCCCATATCTCCCCATAGAGACCCCATAGCTCCCCATAGAGACCCCATAGCTCCCCATAGAGACCCCACAGAGCCCCATATCTCCCCACAGAGCCCCACAGAGCCCCATAGCTCCCCATACAGACCCCATATCTCCCCACAGAGCCCCATAGCTCCCCATACAGACCCCATAGCTCCCCACAGAGCCCCATAGCTCCCCATAGAGACCCCATAGAGCCCCATAGAGACCCCACAGCTCCCCATAGACACCCCACAGAGCCCCATATCTCCCCATAGAGCCCCATATGTCCCCACAGAGACCCCCCCCCGCCCCCCGCCCCCCGCCCCCCAGATTCCCCCCACGCACACCAGTTGCTGCCGTCGCAGGGCTGGCAGCGCCCCATAGAGACCCCATAGCTCCCCATAGAGACCCCATAGCTCCCCATAGAGACCCCATAGAGCCCCATAGAGACCCCATAGCTCCCCATAGAGACCCCATACCTCCCCATAGAGACCCCATAGCTCCCCACAGAGCCCCACAGAGCCCCATAGCTCCCCATAGAGCCCCATAGAGACCCCATAGTTCCCCACAGAGCCCCATAGCTCCCCATAGAGACCCCATAGCTCCCCATAGCCCCCCACAGAGCCCCATAGCTCCCCATAGAGACCCCACAGAGCCCCATAGCTCCCCATAGAGACCCCACAGCTCCCCATAGAGACCCCACAGAGCCCCATAGCTCCCCACAGAGCCCCACAGAGCCCCATAGCTCCCCATACAGACCCCATAGCTCCCCACAGAGCCCCATAGCTCCCCATAGAGACCCCATAGAGCCCCATAGAGACCCCACAGCTCCCCATAGACACCCCACAGAGCCCCATAGCTCCCCATAGAGCCCCATATGTCCCCACAGAGACCCCCCCCCCGCCCCCCCGCCCCCCGCCCCCCCAGATTCCCCCCACGCACACCAGTTGCTGCCGTCGCAGGGCTGGCAGCGCCCCATAGAGACCCCATAGCTCCCCATAGAGACCCCATAGCTCCCCATAGAGACCCCATAGAGCCCCATAGAGACCCCATAGCTCCCCATAGAGACCCCATACCTCCCCATAGAGACCCCATAGCTCCCCACAGAGCCCCACAGAGCCCCATAGCTCCCCATAGAGCCCCATAGAGACCCCATAGTTCCCCACAGAGCCCCATAGCTCCCCATAGAGACCCCATAGAGCCCCATAGCTCCCCATAGCTCCCCACAGAGCCCCATAGCTCCCCATAGAGACCCCACAGAGCCCCATAGCTCCCCACAGAGCCCCATAGCTCCCCATAGAGACCCCATACCTCCCCATAGAGACCCCATAGCTCCCCACAGAGCCCCACAGAGCCCCATAGCTCCCCATAGAGCCCCATAGAGACCCCATAGTTCCCCACAGAGCCCCATAGCTCCCCATAGAGACCCCATAGCTCCCCATAGCCCCCCACAGAGCCCCATAGCTCCCCATAGAGACCCCATAGAGACCCCATATCTCCCCATAGAGCCCCATATCTCCCCACAGAGACCCCCCCCCCGCCCCCCGCCCCCCAGATTCCCCCCACGCACACCAGTTGCTGCCGTCGCAGGGCTGGCAGCGCCCCATAGAGACCCCACAGAGCCCCATAGCGCCCCATAGAGACCCCAAAGAGCCCCACAGAGCCCCATAGAGACCCCACAGAGCCCCATAGCG